>CM059326.1:8533970-9133970 GCA_030340685.1 Protosalanx chinensis | reverse complement strand
GTGGGCTAGATACCCTCTCCTCCCCTGCTTCCCCCTCCACTTCATTCAGTCCTTCACTCTGCATTGATCGCATCGGCATCTCATCTGACTCGAGCATGATTGACATAGTCAAGTCTTACTTTTACAACATGTTCACATTAGTTGTGCATACGTAGAAACAAGGTTTAGGCACAAAAAGTGTGCATTCTAGTCAGTTATAGTAAGTTCCTTCTTTTATTGCCTTAAAGTGATTTTCAGCACCACAGGTAGCGTTTTCAATGCATCTTTATATATTTTGTATGAAACGTCTTAATGAAAAGTTTTCTATCAAGTTGTTCTATTCCAAAAAGTTCACATTAGTTGTGCCAACCTAGAAACTGGTTTAGGAACTGCGTTTTAGTGGTCAACTTCAGTTTTTTATTGTGATTTTCAGCGCCTTATTTGGTTTCAGTGCATCATCACTCTTTTATGGCACTTCATAATGAAAAATATTTCGTAATGCTCTATTATTCTAAAGCGTTCACATTGGTTGTGTATTTATGGTTTTGGCACTGAAATTGTGCAAGTTCAGTTTTTTATTGCCTTAAGTGATTTAAAGTGAGTTTTTAAAGGTTTTCTATCAAGTCTTGACATTTTGTCAAAACATTTGTCTTTATTACACAATTTTGGCTCTTTTTCCTGGCTCGACCTAGTGACACCAAAAGAGTATTAATTCAAAGGCTCTCCTGCTCTCTCAGTCTGAGAGATCTACCATTTTGTTTGAATAAAACAGTCAAGTATCATGCTGCTTTCCAGAAATGGCGTAGTCTGCCCCTATCCTTGCTGGGTAAAGTTAATGCTGTTAAAATGAATATTCTCCCAAAATGGCTTCATCTTTTCAATGTGTCCCACCCGACATTGAAGATACCTGTGTGAAGTGTGGTGGTGCACCTTGCCACTTAAGTCATATATCTATGCTCTATGCCCCAAACTTGGGCAAATCTTTTCTCTGACATATTGGACATTACATTGAAACCATGCCCACTTATAGCCATATTTGGTGTTTCACCCAGCCCAGACCTCCTCAACAAGACTCAAGCTAATGTTGTGGCCAGCTCCCACAATGTTGTGGCCAGCCCCCACAATGTCACCGGCCTTCCGGATCAGTTTGTTGAGTCCGTTGGTCTCCGCCCCCCTTCAGCACTAGCCACCACAGACTCATAAAACCTCAACATTGTCCGGTAGATGTTGAAGGACCTCAGCCTTCTCAGGAAGTAGAGACGGCTCTGGCCCTTCTTGTAGACGGCATGGGTGTTCTTTGCCCAGTCCAGTTTATTGAACAGCAAAGTATTTGTAATCCTCAACAGTGTCCACACTGACAACCTGAATGGAAACAGGGGTCACTGTTGACCTGGTCCTTTTGCCAGCTTCTCACCCAGCAGAGTTGGCCGGATGAACTCTAGGAACAGGATCCTCACAGTGCTTGCCGCTTGTCTAGATGGATGTAGCAGCGGTTGAGCAAGAAGATAATGGCGTCCTCTGCTCCCAGCCGGGGTTGGTAGGTGAACGGAAGCGGGTCCAGGAAGGGTTTGACCATGGGTCTTCATAATGTGGGAGGTCAGTGACACTGGTCCTTGGAGCTACTGGGGCGCGGCGTCTTCGGTAAGGGACGAGGCAAGATGTCTTCCACAGGACAGGGACCCTCTGGAGATGTACTACAGACACACATGGGGGGCACAGGCTTTTAACCCTAGACCTGACTTCGTTAGTAGTCTTAGAAGTCTTGGAACCTAGCTTTTCTCTAGGGTACTAAGCCTGTGCCCCCCAGCTTTGTGGAGTTCTACAGTACATCTTAGATTAGATTATATTCGATTCAACTTTATTGTCATTACACAGGTAACGTCAGTACAGGGTAACGAAATACAGTTATCTTCAACCTAAGCCTGAGTCTCTAGAGGGTCTGCTCTGTGGAAGACATCTTGCCTTGACCCTGTGTCCAGTGGTGTGGAAGAAATTAGATTTCCTGTGTACTTATATTAATCACTACTGAACACACCTTCTATGAAGACTGTTGTAACGTCATTACCGCCTGACTGTCACTATCTATGTTTACATTCTTGTGCCCTATAAAAGGCACAAGGCTTGTCCGGGAGAGAGACATGATTAAGCCTTGTACTGTCTTCATTTTGTTGCCAGAGGTCTGGTCATTACTCTCCCAATCTGCAGGTTGTTAAATACTTATTTAATCCAGAACTCAACTGAACTGTCATTCCGTTTATGAGAGACGGACACTTTCTTCAACAGTGGCTCCAAGGACTACAGATCGGTGGCACTGACCTCCCACATTATGAAGACCCTGGAGAGACTGGTGTTGGAACCGCAGTCGGACACTCCCTGGACTTTAGTCCTTTAGTTCGCCTACCAGTCCCTGCTGGCACCGCTGCTACACCCACCTAGACAAGCTGGCAAGCATGATGAGGATCCTATCGATGCACTTGGATTACCCCCTCGGGTCCTGGTTGTTGACTACTAGACTGGCAGACCACAGCATGTGCTCCTGCAGAACTACGGATGCAGATAGACTTCAATTTTGGTGTGTTCCTCGGACTTGTCGAACGACGGGTGGTCGATCGTGGGGACCTGCCCATGTTCCTCAAAGACAGTGAACCCCTGATGCCAAACTTGATTCTGGTCGAGTTTTGCTTGGGTTTTGGTGTACCGTGATACGCTCTGTAAGGACCTTCGTTTTAGAGTTTGAAAAACTACTTTTCTGTCAAGGAAGCTTCGTCTTTGAAAAAGTCAGATTACACCGCCGTCAGGCAAGGAGTGAGCAAGGTTTATGCTCTCGCGTCAAACCTTACGCGTGGGGCGTGGCGGTTTGTTGAGCATTCGAAGATTTGCGTTGATGGTCCGTGTTACTCTGTAATTCACCGCCATGCCACCAGGGGGGTGTGGCTGTGTGGTTTCAAGGGTTATAGCCGAATCCTTGCTCATTATTGAAGAGCAAATGCTTATATTGCAAATGATGTAGAAGCGCAGGCGACAGAGAAGACGTTTGCGGAGGTTCTGTACGATCACTAAACCGGTCGAGGCTGGAAACGGGTGAACTTGCCATTAAAATTGTCCTCGAGGTCCGCTGTCCTGACAGTTTTCAATGTTTCCCTGCTCCAGCACACCTGATTCAAATAAAGGGTTAGTGATCCCTGATCTAGACATTGTTAAATTAAATAAATAGGGAAATGAAAATGCTGGTTTCTGACCTGAAACGAAAGAAAAATTCGAAGAATAATTAATTATTCATTAATTATGATTTAGGAACATGGGTGAACCTTCAAGATGAGAAGCACATATGTCTGTTTTATATATCACACAACTCTTTCCTTTAAGAATACATACCAGCTGCTGTTGGGCAGGATGAAGGTTGAAGGCCCACCCTTTGAAGAGTGTGATCTGCAGGGGGTGGAGGCACACATTTTAACATAGTGATCAAACTGGGACTAGACGTCCTTTGATTAACTGGTGTTATGCAAGCTATATGCAAAGCTATTCGTATTTGTTTAGTTTACATACTGTAGTATACAACATAGGTAGAAAAATAAATATGTAAAATGAGCCATGTACTCTGCCACATTTTGTACCCTGTATATTCTGATTATAGTGTTCATATAGAACTAGAAGAAATATGTAACATGATAAGAACATGCAAGGAGTATACAATTATATTCTGTTGTAATAACTGTTTTGCACTTCTGGTTGGATGCTAACTGGATGCTCGTTACCCTGTACTTGTACCTGTGTAATGACATTCAAATTTAATCTAATCTAATCTCTGAGAATCTAATCTCTCAGTGAACAGTGTGTAATTAACTTTTACTATGCTAATATGTTCTCATTGGAAAGTTGATTTGGCACTGAAATTGATCAGTACATAAAAGTATATTCCGTTTTTTATTGCCTTAAAGTGCAGACGCAGACGCTTTCATCCAAAGCGATTTACAAGACAGAGATTTTACAAAGAGCACCAGTCATTGAGCATAGCAACGTGATAGACCCCGAACACAGTGGGTTCTTTAGATTGTGAATCATACATCATGAGAACTATAAATGCATAACACAACGATTGTGAACATAAAGCAAAAGATAGACTTGATAGGATCTTCCTGTCAGGTAGGATGAGATCCATTTCAGCGCAGTGCCATTGATGCCCATCTCTTCGAGTTGTGGCGAGCAGGATCTGGTGGTTGACTGTGTCAAAAGCTGCAGTGACAACAGAAGACCTTGAGGCTGCTCTGGCAGACTGGAGGGCCGTGGTAACTGACAGGAGAGCAGTCTCAGTGGAGTGGCCGGTCTTGAAGCCCGACTGGTTGAAGTCCAGAAGGTTGTTCTGGGAAAAGAAGTTTGACAGTTGGTTAGCTACAGCACGCTCAATTGTTTTAGAGAAAAAGGGTAGCAGTGAGACTGGTCTGTAGTTTTGGAGGACGGCTGGGTAGAGAGGTTTTTGTGAGTAGGGGTTTACAAATTACAAATTCCTTTTTGTATGCTGAGGGTTTTGTATGCTGAGGTGCCAGAGGTGAGTGAGGAGTTGAAGACAAGGAGAGGGAATGGAGTAATAGAAGGAGAAATAGTTTGGAAAAGAGGGGAGGGGAGAATCAAGGGGGCAAGAGGTGGGGCGGTGGGAGAGAATGAGGTCAGACATGCTTGTTTCAGATAAGGGGGAAAAGAAGGAGAGGAAAGTAGAGGGTTCAGACAAGGTGTGGGAGCGGTTTTCTAATATGTTCATTTTGGAGTTTTATGAATGGGAAAAGTGTTTATTTACTGTAATCATGACTTACTAGTCAGTAATAGCATGTTTAGTTTTTTATTGCTTTAAAGTGATTTTCAGCTCCTTAGTAGCATTTCCAATGCAACTGCAAAGTTTTGTATGTAACCTCTCAGCGATCAGTTTGTAATCAGTTTTACTATTCTAACATGGTCTCATAGATGGTTTATACATTGGAAAGTTATTTTGGCACTGAAATTGTTCATTAGAAGTCCATAAAAAGTATGTTCAGTTTTGTATTGCCTTGCATTGCTTTCCAGCATTTTTGTTTTGTTTTCAATTCAACTGCAAAATGTTGTAGGCTATTTAACTTCTGAATGACCAGTTTCTAGTCATTTTCTACCATTCGAATATATTCATATTGGAGTTGTAGAGAGAGACATTACCGTATTTACTCGTATTTATTCGTATAAGAATCAGTATTTACTATTGAGACCATACCCCCTTGCTCGTATGGGCACAGCCGTGCGCCATGCGCGCAAACCAAGGCACCACTGCACGTGGCACCACCACGCAACTGTCGGGGTGGCTCCACACTGCTGAAGTTGGATCTTTTGCACAGCCAATCCATCCCTCTCAGTGTTATCAGCAGCAGCTTGAAGGTCCGCCCCAAGAGTGTGTGTTTCCGACTGCTTGGGACACAGATAAAAGAAAAATAAAGACCCACCAGACACATTTTGACTGCAGCCTTTGCTGCTCTAAATCAGCTAGCAGAAATTGTCTTTTTTATCGTCCGACCTGCAATAATAAAAAAACATTTTAATGACGAAGCTGAAGGCATAAGCATTGAGTAAAAGGACGTGCCAAATCTTATGAAACTGTGTGGAGTGGGGTGGGGTGGAGGGACAGGTTTGTTTACAAATGCAGATAAAGAGTTACCGTACGTTTTTATGTTTTTTGTTGTGTTTTAAATTAAGACAGGCTTTACTCCTGTTCAGTGTTTTTGTTTTGAGATTTTACAAAGGAAAAAAAAAAATAACAAAAAGAAAACAAGATTAATTATAAAGATGAAAATATTGGCTTCAGTTTGGCCTTGTGTTGTAATTTAGAGACGGCTTGGTACCTTGCATTGCATTTATTCATTTAGCAGACACTTTCATCCAAAGCGACTTCCAAGAGAGAGCTTTACAAAAGAGCATGCAATTTCCACCCCTGTAGGACAAATAAAGGTTTATCTAAATAGATCACTGATCATAGCAACGAGATGGAAACATTGCAAATAGCCAGAACATGAAGCATACATTGCGCGAAACCAAACAAGTGCCAAGGGAAGAACCACAATAGCGTTTAGGTAAACATTAACTGCAAAAAGAGCAAGAGTGTAACTGTAGGAAAGCAAGCAAAAATAATATACCTCACAGCGAGTACAATAAATTACACTGTGCGTGAATTGTGTCTCAAACGTGTCTGGGGTCACAATCCTGAACAGTTATTTTACTATGTCAGCGGTGGCGCTGGTTGTGGAAAGTCTCATGTAATAGACTTGGCAACCAAGATTCTGCGCCAACTCCCAAGATTCCGCGACCAAGGAGACATGTCCACGCCTGCAGTGCTACTGACTGCATTTACTGGCACTGCAGCCTTCAACATCTCGGGCAAGACCTGCATGCAATGTAAAAATTGCCAAGAAGTTTGAAACCCCCATATCAGGGACTTGGAAAAGCACTGGATGAAATGAGAGCAATACTGTTAAACGCAGAAATTCTGATCATAGATTAAATCTCCATGGTTTCAAAGGAGTTATTTGCCTATGTTCACTGGAGATTTCAGCAGATCAAAGGCAACAAGAAACCCTCGGGGGCATGTCTGTTTTGGCAGTGGAAGACTTTTACCAACTGCCACCACTTGGCAAAGCTAAATTACTGTGCGTGTATGAGGAGTGCGTGCTCGACGTTTGGAAAGACAACTTCCAAATGGTCAATCTGACGCAGATCATGCTGCAGAAATATGATTTTGCAGAGCTTCCAAACAGGTTGCGGGTAAAGGTAAGACAGACACACTCAGAGACGATGACAGAGCTTTACTCACCCAGACTGTCATCGCCATCAAAGACTCTCCGCTCGATGCCCTGCACATCTTTGCAACAACTGTAGCAGCTCTCCATACCGATTATGTCAACGTTAGGGCACAGTTTCACTTGTACAGGGCACTTGTACTACCCACCACAGGTGAAACGATCAAGACAGGAGGCTTCAAAGGGAACAAAAGAGACCTACCTGACAAGCTGCACATGGTGTACGCAATAATGATACTCAGGAATCTCGATGTGGAGGACGGACTTGTGAATGGAACATTTGGAACCATTGCCAACATCGTTACAGGCCAGCAAGACGGACAAACAACAGTGACATTGATTGGACTGAAACTGGACAATCTAACAGCCGGACAGAGATTTCGTCGAAAGATCCAAGGGCAGTCAGATAACTTGGTCTACATTGAGAGAACTGAGGAGAACATGAGCAGGAAAGGGGCCGTTCGAAGGCAGTTGCCAATGAAGTATGCACAGCTCACAAAGTGCAAGGCATGACAATGGAGTCTGCAGTGGTGTCTCTGAAGCGTGTGTTTGAGCCTGGAATGGCATATGTTGCCCTCAGTAGGACAACCTCACTTCGACGGCTGCACATCATAGATTTTGATGAGAAGAAAATCTATGCGGATCCTGAAATCGCAGATGCAATGCAAAACATGAACCTAGCGTCATTCGCCAAAACAAGACCCCTCTTGCAGCATGTAAAATTGGCATATGGAACAGCCCAAAACGTCACGATTGTTCACCACAACACACAAGGACTGCCATCTCACATCGAGGACCTTAAATGTCACCATGAACTGACACTGTGATGTCTTATGCGTTACGGAAACACATCTGTCTGTTTCACAACCTAAATTCAGTTGGAAGGATACAACATGTTTACACGCAGCAGACACGCAGACACGCAGTGTCAAGTGTCAACTCTTTCAGACATGGCAACAAAAGATGGTGGCGGAGTTGCAGTGTACTGTAAGAGCCACATTCAAGCAGAGGCTCAAAGATACTTTCAAAATGTGACCGATCTCGAGTTTGTAGTCGTCAAACTTGAGGCCCCAGTCAGAGCAGTGATTGTAGCTGTTTATCGACCACCACACTTCTCTCTCAAAAAGATTCTGCCAAACATGGAGAGCCTTGGACTCCTTGGACATGATGAATTACCAGCCAATCATAGTTTGCGGAGGACCTTCTATGCCAAGGAAAGAAGGCAATACGAGCTTCGTTCCGGTCAAAAGGATACACACATCACAGCTGCAACAACTAAAAACGGGACACTTATCGACCACATTTACGTGTCTCAACCACATACCTGAGTCCAATCTGGTGTACTGCAAACTTACTACAGTTATCCCATCTACTGTATTTTAACTCTGTGATACTCTTGCCAGCCAAATAAAACAGACAACTATGTCTACAACGTGCACATATCTCCTATAAGATGTGGTTTTGTGAGGCCCCAGGGACAGCTGCTTTGTCATCAACGTGGGCAATGAGTACGGCTAGGTGCTAATGTCTGTTCTCAGCGCGGCAGAAGGGAGTTCTGTGTTGGCCCTTGCTCGTGGCCTCATCCAACGCTACAGAGATGCAGGAAAACCACCCATCTATGTAGACCGGAACTGCTGCAGAGTGTTTGGCCAGTCCACAGTGTCAGCATTGTTTTCAGAATGGGAGGAGCTGGCTGTCAGGCTGGACGTGGGGCACAACATGCTGCCCACGTGGTCCTGAATCACGACCAGTCAACTGATGAATAATAATGTGACATTGAATAATTGTGTGCGTGCTGCAAGGCGCGTACTATGTTTATTACTAGCGTTTATTATTGTGTGCGTGCTGCAAGGCGCACACTGTTATTACTAGCGTTTATTATTATTATTATTATTCTTACGACGTTTTTTTGGCTCAAAACACCTACCAGAGTTTTTGACGCATATACACAAAAGTTATATCAAAACGTGCGGCTCGGCCCCGACATTGTGCTATGATTTTTCTAAGACTTTTGCCAAAACAACACCATAAAAATGAATCGGTGTCAATGGCGAGAATGTTTGAGAACTACAGTGGGTGATGTCATCGCTAGAGTGGAGAGGAGAAATCCGTGAAAAAATAAAACATGTTCGACTACCATGGCCTCACATGCACCACTACAGACACAATTTATACATAATAACAATAATCTGAAATGTATGAATGGAGTTTTATCTACACGGTTGTGTTGATCACGTGAACATGAATATTAGTTATGTCCGGGAGTGACATTACAGCATGTCCCTTTTGTCAGTGACAAACTGTCATTATTTTTGCTCAGATGTAGAGAGGAATATTAAGCGAGTACTGATTGGACCAGAACACGGGTGAATAAATCTTTAACTAGTTTTTTGGGGGGGTCGGCGGGGGGGAAGTGAGGACATTTAACCCTGGATTTCGCCCACACAGACCAGTGCGTCCACATCTGTTCCGAGTTGAGGTAAATTGCTTATTTTTATCCACAGAAAGTAAATGCACGATTTCTTGTCAATATAAGTGCCGTAAAATAAGTTATAGAAGTAATTAATGATTTACCAAATAATTACCGAATGTTACAAGTCTACTTGGGTAGTTGTTATGAAGCTAAATTCGATAACGTCAAAGATTACCTCCACCGATGGCGGTTAGCATCAACCAGGGACGTTTCTAGGATTGAAAGAAAGGGGGGGGGCTTAGCCCCTGGCATTTTCTGTCGATGGGGGGGGGGGGGGGGGGGGGGGGGGGTAGTCGCACTGTAGTCCGATGCGAGCTAGCCAGCGATTCCCAAAGACGTCAGTTTTTTACTCGTTTTTCGAACTTGTGGGTTACATTTTTGACGCTCAAGTGACCGACATTTAACCGAGAGCATCCGGTAATTTTCTAAATAAAATATTGTTATTAATTATCGTTTTTCTTCGGCGGCCCGATTATAATCCCCATAATTATTTAGGGGGGCTGAAGAACATTTAGGGGGGGCTTCAGCCCCCCTAAAACAGGGCTAACGACGCCCATGGCATCAACAAATGATCAGGGATTATTAAATGTATAGTGCATAACGTAAAGTAACTGTTCGCATTTGTTTGTATGTAACAATACAATACATTTTTGTAAACGCTCCTTGCATTACCTGTTATCAGGGATTATTAATTCGTTAACATAATTGAGTAAACATTAAGTAACTGTTCGCATTTGTTTGTATGTAACGTTATAATACATTTGAGTAAACTCTCCTTGCATTAGCTGGGTATCGTCACAAAATTAGATTAGATTAGATTCAACTTTAATGTCATTACACAGGTACAAGTAGAGGGTAACGAAATACAGTTAGCATCCAACCAGAAGTGCAAAACAGTTATTACAACAGAATATAATTGTATACTCCTTGCCTGTTATGTAAATACAGCTGCATCGGCTAACATGTAATCATGTTACATATATGTTCTATGTTGCTCTTCCCTGCTAATGTAAATTCTGTATGAACAGTATAATCAGAATATACAGGGTACAAAATGTGGCAGAGTACATGGCTCATTTTTACGTATTTATTTGTCTACCTATGTTGTATACTACAGTATATAAACTAAACAAATACGAATAGCTTTTGCATCCTCAGTACTTTTATTTTTGGATACTGAGGAAGGAATTTCATATTTAGAAGACCTCCAGATGTAAATGTTGATTCCTGTCTGTCTCCTAAATCCTGTAGATATACATTTGCATAACACCAGTTAATCAAAGGACATATGTGCTTCTCATCTTGAAGGTCTACCACCCATGTTCCTATATCATAATTAATAATATTATGCTTGTTATGATTTTATTTACTTCTCTTCAACAATAATAAGCTCAGATACATATTGGACACCGACAACCCAGCGGGCGAGCTCATTGTCAGAACAGGAAAAAGTTGCCTGACACGCTCTGACTTCTGGGGGCTTGGATTGAACCAAGAAATTGAAACAACCGTGAGTTAACATTTGAACCTATGTAATTGTGAGCCTATGTTTATATGTCATTGACAACTTTTTGCTTTTGTGTGGTTTGCAGATAGGAAATGCGTGCTTTAAAGCTATTGAGCAAATTGCTCAATCATAGGTCATCTCTCATCTAAAGCCCTCTTGCGAGGTGAAGTGCCGCCAGTGTTTAGGCTGATGAAAAAGAAGGTGGATAACATTACTGAGGTAAAATTGATAATTTGTTTGGGTTCCATCTGATTTTTTCTTTCGTTTCAGGTCAGAAACCAGCATTTTCATTTCCCTATTTATTTAATTTTAACAATGTCTAGATCAGGGATCACCAATCCTGGTCCTCGAGGTCCGCTGTCCTGACAGTTTTCGATGTTTCCCTGCTCCAGCACACCTGATTCTAATGAATGGGTTGTTATCAAGCTCTGTGGAAGCCTCATAATGACCCTTTATTAAAGGAGGGCACTGATGAGATCTTTTCTTTTTGGAGCCTGTGTTATGTATATTACAACTGACCATTTTGCTTATCTATCTATATTTTCAGGAAAAATCTGGCTGAGGTCAGACTTGCCTTCCACCCAGGACACCCTCTGAAAAGTGAATTCATGGGTGATGAAGCATTTTTAAGAGTTACCGTTATAAACCAATGTTTGTAGTATGTGCATGTGAGTTCTGGTTAGTTCTTGACATTGGAGAAATAACATTAATGGAGGTTTATGACCAGTACTGCTGTGTATATTCTTCATTCCTAAATAACTATTCTGTGTTTTTCAGATGCCAAAGAAGAACTCACGCCAGGGGTGTCAGCACAAGGTTGCTGATGTCGTCTGTATCAAAGTCTGTTGAATATGTGGAAAGTGGTGAGCTGTGCTACACTGTGCCTTCAAGCTGTCGTAACAGATATATACAAGGATCTTTCCATCAAGGACATGTGATGTTTAAAGATAATGCTGGTGCACAATGTGTGACAAACAGTTTGACCGCAATATTGATGAACGAACTGAAAGATGTATGTACATGGGAAAGTAGTGACCTTGATAATGTACTACGAAATGAGCTTTACACATCCGTGTGGAATTGCAATCATGTAAACCATATTCATCTTTTGGTAAGTGATTTGCCAACAGAGTTGGCAAATATGTCAGTGAGCATGAAGCACTGCAGAGAGCACTACAAGGACATGGCAGCTGTTTTTTGTCATTGAATGACATTATTGTGCCATTATTGAACATGCTACTGGTTATGCAGTGTTTGATTCCCACTCACGAAAGATGGTCTTGTTCATCCAAACGGGAGAGTGTGGTTTGTCTCTTCCAGTCATTTGCAGATATGTATAGTCAACACATTACTAAGCTTGCAAATTCCTTGAATACCTTTGAAAAACCTTTTGAAATAACTGGAATTAGCGTGACAATGAAATCTGAACAACATCTGCAACAACGTAAGCAGCAAACACGGGCCTAGTAGAACTGACAATGGACTGCGTGTGCAAGTTCTTTTGTAGCCACAGGTCTGTAATGACAGAGACAGTATTTGGAAGAGAGAGCCTTAGTATTTAGCCGAGCAGTCTTTAAAAAAAATATTTACCGTTAATCAACTTTTCATCTTACTTTCAACCTGTTCTAGATTTGTACCCAACATATAAACTTGTGATTGAATCGGACTATCAGTTTTTGATTGGCACTTGTTAGCCAATATTCTATTTCTATTCTAGTTCTATTTATTTGCCTATACAATCGTAATAATACATATTTGTAATTCCTCCTCAATATTGCAACAATTTCTGAAATTGATACGTGAGTCAAGGTGCACTCTGCAAGTTTGGTGTGAATACATCCAACACTGTAGTATCACCTGTGCTTACCGGGGGGTACAATTTTAGGAGAAGTAGAGAAAATAACTTTTATTTCACTGTTCACTGGAAATATTTGCGTGATCTTTGTTGCCACTATGGCTGCAAATGTTGGGGCAGCAGGTTGAGGGATCCGGAAAGCCAGTGACATTGTGGGAGTGGAGCTGGACTCTCTGGCGGTGGTGTCGAGAGGTGGACGCTGGCAAAACTACACTCCTCACATCATTAGTATGTGAGCCAACTGTAAACGACTACTGTATATCCTGTATATTCTGTGACATAGCATCCTGCGGTTTTAACAATGTATATTCTGCTAAAACCCTGTATATCCTGATTCTGTGTATTACTTGAGGCTCAGTTTTTTATTGCCTTAGTGTGACTTTCAGCTCTCAGTAGCTTTCCCAATTAATCTTTATTATTTTGTATGAAACTTCCTAAGATAAGGTTTCTTTTCAAGTTTACTATTCCAACATGTTCACATTAGGTGGGAGAATGGTTAGGCACTGAAAATTTATATTACTGGAGAATTAAAGCAAAAAGAAATTGGAAGGGTACATTGGGTACAACAAAACCCCCACCCTCAAGAAAAAAAATAGGTATAAAAAAAAAGGAAAAAGAAAGCACAATAAAAATGAGGATAATAATACAAAATAAAGAAATAAAGGCCAGCATATGGGGGTAAATTGAATCTTGACAACATTATGCACAAGACTAGTTCAGGAAGAAGAGAAAAGTTGTGGATTCAAGTGCTAGAAGTTGCTCATAGGGCTAGTTTTTTCTCGCCAGCGAAGTTGCCCATGTCTAGCAGAGGTTGCCATGTGTTTCGGAAGTGTCTATCTTTGTTGGTGATCGAATAGCAGAGTCTTCCCATATGCATAGTTTTTCAACTTGTCATTGGGCACCACTTCATGGGTCCTTAGCATAACATATAATAAGGAAACTGTGCCTCTACTACCTGGTGTAAGACGCCGAAGGCAATGCTGTATGTAAATCTGAAGATATGTGTAGAATTCGCAATGTGGGCAATATTCGGCACTCAAGCGATGATAAATGTATTTGGCTAATTCTTAGACACAGTAAACAAACCGGTCTTTCCTCGTTTCCCACAATAGTCACAGTGAAGCCAAACTCTTAGCTTTTGGGAGACTGTCGTTTGTCTCATTGAGAGTTTGTTCACTGCACTTAATATCTCCTGCTCTGTGCTGTGTGTGCACATACACGCGCCCCCCCTGGCATCGCACCAATATTTGAGAAAAATGCCCTTATCTCTGCATCCGTCGTCAACATCAATCAGGGTTGACTTCCCCGCATACAACTGAAAACTACCACGGTCACTCCAGTTGTTCTTGGTTTTTGTCTTTAAACTTTTTCTCAAACACTTTAACGGCTGCTTCTGCGTCGTTTACTTTTGACATATTGGATTGTCCCGTTTCACCTTCGCGTAAATAAGAAACATTTTATATAGCGGTTTACATTTACATTTATTCATTTAGCAGAAACTTGTATCCAAGCGACTTACAAAGCGAGCTTCACAAAAGAGCGTTGGTCACTCAGCATTGCAACGTGATAGACCCCAAACATTTTTAGGTTTACAAATCATGAATTTGAGAGAACCAATGAGTGCCAAGGGAAGAGCTAGAAGAGGTTTAAATATAATATAGTCTAGTATTATTGGAAACCTGTAAAATAAACATTTCAAATCTTACCACTCTGCCCCATTCAATCCAACAGTAGTACTTGGATAACATAAAACCTTTTGTTGTGTCCGATGTTGGTCTGGTTCAGCATACAGTCATAATCCTCGAAGACCATACATGACAAGCCGCAACGACAATCTGCCTGATCTGAAAAACTGCGGCCTGCTTGTTTTCTATGTAGCCATCACAGCATCGTCACATCTGTATGACCTCTCCTTCTACGGTGCAGTTTTGGTCAACCACCTGGGGTCCTTGTCAAGCCTCCTGTCAAGCCTCCTTGGCAGAGGTTAGGGCTCTCCAAATCCCCCCTTTTAATCTTTTTAGTCGCTGTCTTCTTTGCAGATCTGAAATACGCACATTTCCGCTGCATCATGATGCAATTCTGTCTAAATTCATCATCACTATGATATCTTTGCTTACAACCCCAACACAAATAAGGAAATCATCTTACAAATCAATAACGTTTATTTACAAAAAAACAACATAGGGATCAAGAAGGACTGCCAGTGGCACCAAATGAAAGAAAGAAATAATGACCCAGCCCCCCTTGACAGGTGCTAAGCACCCATAAATACAGTGGGTGGTGCTCACTGTAACCTAGGGTTGTAACAACAGGTAAACCTACGCGACGTTAGATGCCAAGCCTTACTCAAGGCTGACTCGCATTAATAAGTGGAGCCAAATAATGCAGTCAAGGATGTTGCACATTTCCTTATGTTGGAGTACTTTTCCTCTGTGAGTAAGCCCCAGATATGTCCATGTCTGTGTAGAGGGGTTCTGATGGTCAGCGATTCAGTCTCGTGTCAAGATGAGATCCAGCTGTTTTCCTGCCGTGTGGGTCGTAGCGTGTTCAGTAGCGCCAATTATCATCAGGTCAATGAAGTTGTTGTTTTTTTGTTTAGCTCTCTGATAGGACTCAAAGAAAATGGCCTTGAAGCTCTTCTTTTTTCTTGTTCAAAGTTGCATGGCATTATACTTTTATTATTGGGACCATTGTTCCATCCTAGTTTCACCAGCATTTCCTAGTAGGACTTTACAGAGAACTATCTAATAGCCATTCACATCTCCCCACGTTCTGCCAATCCGTGACTTTTTTCGCCCGAGACATATGCTGTCTCAAGTCTTTCCATTCCTCGTCAATGCCTTTGGTTAGTGATATATGAGCCGTGTCACTAAAATACATCAACTGTCTGACGCATCCAGGTGGTGTCACATCACATAATGCTGTATGGTTCCTTGTGTAAAGATAACGAATCTCACAACAAGAAGGTCCGCATTTTTTTAATGTTTGAGTGTACTCTTCATCTGGAAAGCATCACATGTCTGGGTTCCGAGGTTCTGTGTGTGGCCATTTGTAGCAGCTACTTACCCTACTCCCTGGGATTGTTTTCCGATACATTGAATACATTGGATACATTCCACTAGTAGGAGGTGGGCGTAGTCGCCCAATCACACATGCAGAAATATGATTTGGTAGGACTCTAAACGTTCCTTCCTCGGTTGGCAAAAGTGCCAATTCTAACTGTAACATCACATCTCGACCCAAGAGAGTATGTGGGCACTGTGTCCCAAGGACAATTTAGCGATTGCTGTAGGATTTTTAGCATTCGGGATTTGAAAAGTCAAAGACATACTTAAACAGTGTGATTAGCTAAGCCGTTAGCCGATCATGGTAACTCTGTTTGGACTTTGTTGAAATTTATTTGTGTCTCTAACCACTGTTTTCTCCAGTGTCGATTAAAAACAGCATTGGCTGATTATTGACTAGTAGAACTATTTTGGGTCTCTTTTCTCTTTAACCGTCAGAAAGGCTTGCAATTCTAACTCTCCTGATCCAAAGTTTGTTCTAGAACCGTCAATTTCAGTATCTGTCATAGTTAGTCAGGATTTGTCCTTTTGCCGACAAATGATGATTGGTCCCCAGATCTGGTTGCCTTGGCTTGATACCATCTTAACTTGCATATAGTTCAGTGAGTCATTCTCAGACTCAACAGGCTTAGGGATATGTTCAGTTGCATCAAGCATATATTTTTTTGTCCAGGTTCGGTACACAGTATTTGTGGGAGGGTCATTTTCTCCTCCCCTGGGATTTGCTACTTCGATCATGGGACACGTGTCACTGAATAGTCTTCATAGCAATGGGCATTTGCTCCCAATGTTAGGATCCCAATCTCCCACCGATCCCTTAGATCTCGTGTGGGGCTTGGTTGGCGTGCGGGGTCCAGGGTGTGTCGTATAGATGCGGGGTTAGTTCCTTGCTCGTCTCTTTGTGTAAGTCTGGGTAAAGTTTAGAGCTCTGTGGGCTAGATACCCTCTCCTCCCCTGCTTCCCCCTCCACTTCATTCAGTCCTTCACTCTGCATTGATCGCATCGGCATCTCATCTGACTCGAGCATGATTGACATAGTCAAGTCTTACTTTTACAACATGTTCACATTAGTTGTGCATACGTAGAAACAAGGTTTAGGCACAAAAAGTGTGCATTCTAGTCAGTTATAGTAAGTTCCTTCTTTTATTGCCTTAAAGTGATTTTCAGCACCACAGGTAGCGTTTTCAATGCATCTTTATATATTTTGTATGAAACGTCTTAATGAAAAGTTTTCTATCAAGTTGTTCTATTCCAAAAAGTTCACATTAGTTGTGCCAACCTAGAAACTGGTTTAGGAACTGCGTTTTAGTGGTCAACTTCAGTTTTTTATTGTGATTTTCAGCGCCTTATTTGGTTTCAGTGCATCATCACTCTTTTATGGCACTTCATAATGAAAAATATTTCGTAATGCTCTATTATTCTAAAGCGTTCACATTGGTTGTGTATTTATGGTTTTGGCACTGAAATTGTGCAAGTTCAGTTTTTTATTGCCTTAAGTGATTTAAAGTGAGTTTTTAAAGGTTTTCTATCAAGTCTTGACATTTTGTCAAAACATTTGTCTTTATTACACAATTTTGGCTCTTTTTCCTGGCTCGACCTAGTGACACCAAAAGAGTATTAATTCAAAGGCTCTCCTGCTCTCTCAGTCTGAGAGATCTACCATTTTGTTTGAATAAAACAGTCAAGTATCATGCTGCTTTCCAGAAATGGCGTAGTCTGCCCCTATCCTTGCTGGGTAAAGTTAATGCTGTTAAAATGAATATTCTCCCAAAATGGCTTCATCTTTTCAATGTGTCCCACCCGACATTGAAGATACCTGTGTGAAGTGTGGTGGTGCACCTTGCCACTTAAGTCATATATCTATGCTCTATGCCCCAAACTTGGGCAAATCTTTTCTCTGACATATTGGACATTACATTGAAACCATGCCCACTTATAGCCATATTTGGTGTTTCACCCAGCCCAGACCTCCTCAACAAGACTCAAGCTAATGTTGTGGCCAGCTCCCACAATGTTGTGGCCAGCCCCCACAATGTCACCGGCCTTCCGGATCAGTTTGTTGAGTCCGTTGGTCTCCGCCCCCCTTCAGCACTAGCCACCACAGACTCATAAAACCTCAACATTGTCCGGTAGATGTTGAAGGACCTCAGCCTTCTCAGGAAGTAGAGACGGCTCTGGCCCTTCTTGTAGACGGCATGGGTGTTCTTTGCCCAGTCCAGTTTATTGAACAGCAAAGTATTTGTAATCCTCAACAGTGTCCACACTGACAACCTGAATGGAAACAGGGGTCACTGTTGACCTGGTCCTTTTGCCAGCTTCTCACCCAGCAGAGTTGGCCGGATGAACTCTAGGAACAGGATCCTCACAGTGCTTGCCGCTTGTCTAGATGGATGTAGCAGCGGTTGAGCAAGAAGATAATGGCGTCCTCTGCTCCCAGCCGGGGTTGGTAGGTGAACGGAAGCGGGTCCAGGAAGGGTTTGACCATGGGTCTTCATAATGTGGGAGGTCAGTGACACTGGTCCTTGGAGCTACTGGGGCGCGGCGTCTTCGGTAAGGGACGAGGCAAGATGTCTTCCACAGGACAGGGACCCTCTGGAGATGTACTACAGACACACATGGGGGGCACAGGCTTTTAACCCTAGACCTGACTTCGTTAGTAGTCTTAGAAGTCTTGGAACCTAGCTTTTCTCTAGGGTACTAAGCCTGTGCCCCCCAGCTTTGTGGAGTTCTACAGTACATCTTAGATTAGATTATATTCGATTCAACTTTATTGTCATTACACAGGTAACGTCAGTACAGGGTAACGAAATACAGTTATCTTCAACCTAAGCCTGAGTCTCTAGAGGGTCTGCTCTGTGGAAGACATCTTGCCTTGACCCTGTGTCCAGTGGTGTGGAAGAAATTAGATTTCCTGTGTACTTATATTAATCACTACTGAACACACCTTCTATGAAGACTGTTGTAACGTCATTACCGCCTGACTGTCACTATCTATGTTTACATTCTTGTGCCCTATAAAAGGCACAAGGCTTGTCCGGGAGAGAGACATGATTAAGCCTTGTACTGTCTTCATTTTGTTGCCAGAGGTCTGGTCATTACTCTCCCAATCTGCAGGTTGTTAAATACTTATTTAATCCAGAACTCAACTGAACTGTCATTCCGTTTATGAGAGACGGACACTTTCTTCAACAGTGGCTCCAAGGACTACAGATCGGTGGCACTGACCTCCCACATTATGAAGACCCTGGAGAGACTGGTGTTGGAACCGCAGTCGGACACTCCCTGGACTTTAGTCCTTTAGTTCGCCTACCAGTCCCTGCTGGCACCGCTGCTACACCCACCTAGACAAGCTGGCAAGCATGATGAGGATCCTATCGATGCACTTGGATTACCCCCTCGGGTCCTGGTTGTTGACTACTAGACTGGCAGACCACAGCATGTGCTCCTGCAGAACTACGGATGCAGATAGACTTCAATTTTGGTGTGTTCCTCGGACTTGTCGAACGACGGGTGGTCGATCGTGGGGACCTGCCCATGTTCCTCAAAGACAGTGAACCCCTGATGCCAAACTTGATTCTGGTCGAGTTTTGCTTGGGTTTTGGTGTACCGTGATACGCTCTGTAAGGACCTTCGTTTTAGAGTTTGAAAAACTACTTTTCTGTCAAGGAAGCTTCGTCTTTGAAAAAGTCAGATTACACCGCCGTCAGGCAAGGAGTGAGCAAGGTTTATGCTCTCGCGTCAAACCTTACGCGTGGGGCGTGGCGGTTTGTTGAGCATTCGAAGATTTGCGTTGATGGTCCGTGTTACTCTGTAATTCACCGCCATGCCACCAGGGGGGTGTGGCTGTGTGGTTTCAAGGGTTATAGCCGAATCCTTGCTCATTATTGAAGAGCAAATGCTTATATTGCAAATGATGTAGAAGCGCAGGCGACAGAGAAGACGTTTGCGGAGGTTCTGTACGATCACTAAACCGGTCGAGGCTGGAAACGGGTGAACTTGCCATTAAAATTGTCCTCGAGGTCCGCTGTCCTGACAGTTTTCAATGTTTCCCTGCTCCAGCACACCTGATTCAAATAAAGGGTTAGTGATCCCTGATCTAGACATTGTTAAATTAAATAAATAGGGAAATGAAAATGCTGGTTTCTGACCTGAAACGAAAGAAAAATTCGAAGAATAATTAATTATTCATTAATTATGATTTAGGAACATGGGTGAACCTTCAAGATGAGAAGCACATATGTCTGTTTTATATATCACACAACTCTTTCCTTTAAGAATACATACCAGCTGCTGTTGGGCAGGATGAAGGTTGAAGGCCCACCCTTTGAAGAGTGTGATCTGCAGGGGGTGGAGGCACACATTTTAACATAGTGATCAAACTGGGACTAGACGTCCTTTGATTAACTGGTGTTATGCAAGCTATATGCAAAGCTATTCGTATTTGTTTAGTTTACATACTGTAGTATACAACATAGGTAGAAAAATAAATATGTAAAATGAGCCATGTACTCTGCCACATTTTGTACCCTGTATATTCTGATTATAGTGTTCATATAGAACTAGAAGAAATATGTAACATGATAAGAACATGCAAGGAGTATACAATTATATTCTGTTGTAATAACTGTTTTGCACTTCTGGTTGGATGCTAACTGGATGCTCGTTACCCTGTACTTGTACCTGTGTAATGACATTCAAATTTAATCTAATCTAATCTCTGAGAATCTAATCTCTCAGTGAACAGTGTGTAATTAACTTTTACTATGCTAATATGTTCTCATTGGAAAGTTGATTTGGCACTGAAATTGATCAGTACATAAAAGTATATTCCGTTTTTTATTGCCTTAAAGTGCAGACGCAGACGCTTTCATCCAAAGCGATTTACAAGACAGAGATTTTACAAAGAGCACCAGTCATTGAGCATAGCAACGTGATAGACCCCGAACACAGTGGGTTCTTTAGATTGTGAATCATACATCATGAGAACTATAAATGCATAACACAACGATTGTGAACATAAAGCAAAAGATAGACTTGATAGGATCTTCCTGTCAGGTAGGATGAGATCCATTTCAGCGCAGTGCCATTGATGCCCATCTCTTCGAGTTGTGGCGAGCAGGATCTGGTGGTTGACTGTGTCAAAAGCTGCAGTGACAACAGAAGACCTTGAGGCTGCTCTGGCAGACTGGAGGGCCGTGGTAACTGACAGGAGAGCAGTCTCAGTGGAGTGGCCGGTCTTGAAGCCCGACTGGTTGAAGTCCAGAAGGTTGTTCTGGGAAAAGAAGTTTGACAGTTGGTTAGCTACAGCACGCTCAATTGTTTTAGAGAAAAAGGGTAGCAGTGAGACTGGTCTGTAGTTTTGGAGGACGGCTGGGTAGAGAGGTTTTTGTGAGTAGGGGTTTACAAATTACAAATTCCTTTTTGTATGCTGAGGGTTTTGTATGCTGAGGTGCCAGAGGTGAGTGAGGAGTTGAAGACAAGGAGAGGGAATGGAGTAATAGAAGGAGAAATAGTTTGGAAAAGAGGGGAGGGGAGAATCAAGGGGGCAAGAGGTGGGGCGGTGGGAGAGAATGAGGTCAGACATGCTTGTTTCAGATAAGGGGGAAAAGAAGGAGAGGAAAGTAGAGGGTTCAGACAAGGTGTGGGAGCGGTTTTCTAATATGTTCATTTTGGAGTTTTATGAATGGGAAAAGTGTTTATTTACTGTAATCATGACTTACTAGTCAGTAATAGCATGTTTAGTTTTTTATTGCTTTAAAGTGATTTTCAGCTCCTTAGTAGCATTTCCAATGCAACTGCAAAGTTTTGTATGTAACCTCTCAGCGATCAGTTTGTAATCAGTTTTACTATTCTAACATGGTCTCATAGATGGTTTATACATTGGAAAGTTATTTTGGCACTGAAATTGTTCATTAGAAGTCCATAAAAAGTATGTTCAGTTTTGTATTGCCTTGCATTGCTTTCCAGCATTTTTGTTTTGTTTTCAATTCAACTGCAAAATGTTGTAGGCTATTTAACTTCTGAATGACCAGTTTCTAGTCATTTTCTACCATTCGAATATATTCATATTGGAGTTGTAGAGAGAGACATTACCGTATTTACTCGTATTTATTCGTATAAGAATCAGTATTTACTATTGAGACCATACCCCCTTGCTCGTATGGGCACAGCCGTGCGCCATGCGCGCAAACCAAGGCACCACTGCACGTGGCACCACCACGCAACTGTCGGGGTGGCTCCACACTGCTGAAGTTGGATCTTTTGCACAGCCAATCCATCCCTCTCAGTGTTATCAGCAGCAGCTTGAAGGTCCGCCCCAAGAGTGTGTGTTTCCGACTGCTTGGGACACAGATAAAAGAAAAATAAAGACCCACCAGACACATTTTGACTGCAGCCTTTGCTGCTCTAAATCAGCTAGCAGAAATTGTCTTTTTTATCGTCCGACCTGCAATAATAAAAAAACATTTTAATGACGAAGCTGAAGGCATAAGCATTGAGTAAAAGGACGTGCCAAATCTTATGAAACTGTGTGGAGTGGGGTGGGGTGGAGGGACAGGTTTGTTTACAAATGCAGATAAAGAGTTACCGTACGTTTTTATGTTTTTTGTTGTGTTTTAAATTAAGACAGGCTTTACTCCTGTTCAGTGTTTTTGTTTTGAGATTTTACAAAGGAAAAAAAAAAATAACAAAAAGAAAACAAGATTAATTATAAAGATGAAAATATTGGCTTCAGTTTGGCCTTGTGTTGTAATTTAGAGACGGCTTGGTACCTTGCATTGCATTTATTCATTTAGCAGACACTTTCATCCAAAGCGACTTCCAAGAGAGAGCTTTACAAAAGAGCATGCAATTTCCACCCCTGTAGGACAAATAAAGGTTTATCTAAATAGATCACTGATCATAGCAACGAGATGGAAACATTGCAAATAGCCAGAACATGAAGCATACATTGCGCGAAACCAAACAAGTGCCAAGGGAAGAACCACAATAGCGTTTAGGTAAACATTAACTGCAAAAAGAGCAAGAGTGTAACTGTAGGAAAGCAAGCAAAAATAATATACCTCACAGCGAGTACAATAAATTACACTGTGCGTGAATTGTGTCTCAAACGTGTCTGGGGTCACAATCCTGAACAGTTATTTTACTATGTCAGCGGTGGCGCTGGTTGTGGAAAGTCTCATGTAATAGACTTGGCAACCAAGATTCTGCGCCAACTCCCAAGATTCCGCGACCAAGGAGACATGTCCACGCCTGCAGTGCTACTGACTGCATTTACTGGCACTGCAGCCTTCAACATCTCGGGCAAGACCTGCATGCAATGTAAAAATTGCCAAGAAGTTTGAAACCCCCATATCAGGGACTTGGAAAAGCACTGGATGAAATGAGAGCAATACTGTTAAACGCAGAAATTCTGATCATAGATTAAATCTCCATGGTTTCAAAGGAGTTATTTGCCTATGTTCACTGGAGATTTCAGCAGATCAAAGGCAACAAGAAACCCTCGGGGGCATGTCTGTTTTGGCAGTGGAAGACTTTTACCAACTGCCACCACTTGGCAAAGCTAAATTACTGTGCGTGTATGAGGAGTGCGTGCTCGACGTTTGGAAAGACAACTTCCAAATGGTCAATCTGACGCAGATCATGCTGCAGAAATATGATTTTGCAGAGCTTCCAAACAGGTTGCGGGTAAAGGTAAGACAGACACACTCAGAGACGATGACAGAGCTTTACTCACCCAGACTGTCATCGCCATCAAAGACTCTCCGCTCGATGCCCTGCACATCTTTGCAACAACTGTAGCAGCTCTCCATACCGATTATGTCAACGTTAGGGCACAGTTTCACTTGTACAGGGCACTTGTACTACCCACCACAGGTGAAACGATCAAGACAGGAGGCTTCAAAGGGAACAAAAGAGACCTACCTGACAAGCTGCACATGGTGTACGCAATAATGATACTCAGGAATCTCGATGTGGAGGACGGACTTGTGAATGGAACATTTGGAACCATTGCCAACATCGTTACAGGCCAGCAAGACGGACAAACAACAGTGACATTGATTGGACTGAAACTGGACAATCTAACAGCCGGACAGAGATTTCGTCGAAAGATCCAAGGGCAGTCAGATAACTTGGTCTACATTGAGAGAACTGAGGAGAACATGAGCAGGAAAGGGGCCGTTCGAAGGCAGTTGCCAATGAAGTATGCACAGCTCACAAAGTGCAAGGCATGACAATGGAGTCTGCAGTGGTGTCTCTGAAGCGTGTGTTTGAGCCTGGAATGGCATATGTTGCCCTCAGTAGGACAACCTCACTTCGACGGCTGCACATCATAGATTTTGATGAGAAGAAAATCTATGCGGATCCTGAAATCGCAGATGCAATGCAAAACATGAACCTAGCGTCATTCGCCAAAACAAGACCCCTCTTGCAGCATGTAAAATTGGCATATGGAACAGCCCAAAACGTCACGATTGTTCACCACAACACACAAGGACTGCCATCTCACATCGAGGACCTTAAATGTCACCATGAACTGACACTGTGATGTCTTATGCGTTACGGAAACACATCTGTCTGTTTCACAACCTAAATTCAGTTGGAAGGATACAACATGTTTACACGCAGCAGACACGCAGACACGCAGTGTCAAGTGTCAACTCTTTCAGACATGGCAACAAAAGATGGTGGCGGAGTTGCAGTGTACTGTAAGAGCCACATTCAAGCAGAGGCTCAAAGATACTTTCAAAATGTGACCGATCTCGAGTTTGTAGTCGTCAAACTTGAGGCCCCAGTCAGAGCAGTGATTGTAGCTGTTTATCGACCACCACACTTCTCTCTCAAAAAGATTCTGCCAAACATGGAGAGCCTTGGACTCCTTGGACATGATGAATTACCAGCCAATCATAGTTTGCGGAGGACCTTCTATGCCAAGGAAAGAAGGCAATACGAGCTTCGTTCCGGTCAAAAGGATACACACATCACAGCTGCAACAACTAAAAACGGGACACTTATCGACCACATTTACGTGTCTCAACCACATACCTGAGTCCAATCTGGTGTACTGCAAACTTACTACAGTTATCCCATCTACTGTATTTTAACTCTGTGATACTCTTGCCAGCCAAATAAAACAGACAACTATGTCTACAACGTGCACATATCTCCTATAAGATGTGGTTTTGTGAGGCCCCAGGGACAGCTGCTTTGTCATCAACGTGGGCAATGAGTACGGCTAGGTGCTAATGTCTGTTCTCAGCGCGGCAGAAGGGAGTTCTGTGTTGGCCCTTGCTCGTGGCCTCATCCAACGCTACAGAGATGCAGGAAAACCACCCATCTATGTAGACCGGAACTGCTGCAGAGTGTTTGGCCAGTCCACAGTGTCAGCATTGTTTTCAGAATGGGAGGAGCTGGCTGTCAGGCTGGACGTGGGGCACAACATGCTGCCCACGTGGTCCTGAATCACGACCAGTCAACTGATGAATAATAATGTGACATTGAATAATTGTGTGCGTGCTGCAAGGCGCGTACTATGTTTATTACTAGCGTTTATTATTGTGTGCGTGCTGCAAGGCGCACACTGTTATTACTAGCGTTTATTATTATTATTATTATTCTTACGACGTTTTTTTGGCTCAAAACACCTACCAGAGTTTTTGACGCATATACACAAAAGTTATATCAAAACGTGCGGCTCGGCCCCGACATTGTGCTATGATTTTTCTAAGACTTTTGCCAAAACAACACCATAAAAATGAATCGGTGTCAATGGCGAGAATGTTTGAGAACTACAGTGGGTGATGTCATCGCTAGAGTGGAGAGGAGAAATCCGTGAAAAAATAAAACATGTTCGACTACCATGGCCTCACATGCACCACTACAGACACAATTTATACATAATAACAATAATCTGAAATGTATGAATGGAGTTTTATCTACACGGTTGTGTTGATCACGTGAACATGAATATTAGTTATGTCCGGGAGTGACATTACAGCATGTCCCTTTTGTCAGTGACAAACTGTCATTATTTTTGCTCAGATGTAGAGAGGAATATTAAGCGAGTACTGATTGGACCAGAACACGGGTGAATAAATCTTTAACTAGTTTTTTGGGGGGGTCGGCGGGGGGGAAGTGAGGACATTTAACCCTGGATTTCGCCCACACAGACCAGTGCGTCCACATCTGTTCCGAGTTGAGGTAAATTGCTTATTTTTATCCACAGAAAGTAAATGCACGATTTCTTGTCAATATAAGTGCCGTAAAATAAGTTATAGAAGTAATTAATGATTTACCAAATAATTACCGAATGTTACAAGTCTACTTGGGTAGTTGTTATGAAGCTAAATTCGATAACGTCAAAGATTACCTCCACCGATGGCGGTTAGCATCAACCAGGGACGTTTCTAGGATTGAAAGAAAGGGGGGGGGCTTAGCCCCTGGCATTTTCTGTCGATGGGGGGGGGGGGGGGGGGGGGGGGGGGGGTAGTCGCACTGTAGTCCGATGCGAGCTAGCCAGCGATTCCCAAAGACGTCAGTTTTTTACTCGTTTTTCGAACTTGTGGGTTACATTTTTGACGCTCAAGTGACCGACATTTAACCGAGAGCATCCGGTAATTTTCTAAATAAAATATTGTTATTAATTATCGTTTTTCTTCGGCGGCCCGATTATAATCCCCATAATTATTTAGGGGGGCTGAAGAACATTTAGGGGGGGCTTCAGCCCCCCTAAAACAGGGCTAACGACGCCCATGGCATCAACAAATGATCAGGGATTATTAAATGTATAGTGCATAACGTAAAGTAACTGTTCGCATTTGTTTGTATGTAACAATACAATACATTTTTGTAAACGCTCCTTGCATTACCTGTTATCAGGGATTATTAATTCGTTAACATAATTGAGTAAACATTAAGTAACTGTTCGCATTTGTTTGTATGTAACGTTATAATACATTTGAGTAAACTCTCCTTGCATTAGCTGGGTATCGTCACAAAATTAGATTAGATTAGATTCAACTTTAATGTCATTACACAGGTACAAGTAGAGGGTAACGAAATACAGTTAGCATCCAACCAGAAGTGCAAAACAGTTATTACAACAGAATATAATTGTATACTCCTTGCCTGTTATGTAAATACAGCTGCATCGGCTAACATGTAATCATGTTACATATATGTTCTATGTTGCTCTTCCCTGCTAATGTAAATTCTGTATGAACAGTATAATCAGAATATACAGGGTACAAAATGTGGCAGAGTACATGGCTCATTTTTACGTATTTATTTGTCTACCTATGTTGTATACTACAGTATATAAACTAAACAAATACGAATAGCTTTTGCATCCTCAGTACTTTTATTTTTGGATACTGAGGAAGGAATTTCATATTTAGAAGACCTCCAGATGTAAATGTTGATTCCTGTCTGTCTCCTAAATCCTGTAGATATACATTTGCATAACACCAGTTAATCAAAGGACATATGTGCTTCTCATCTTGAAGGTCTACCACCCATGTTCCTATATCATAATTAATAATATTATGCTTGTTATGATTTTATTTACTTCTCTTCAACAATAATAAGCTCAGATACATATTGGACACCGACAACCCAGCGGGCGAGCTCATTGTCAGAACAGGAAAAAGTTGCCTGACACGCTCTGACTTCTGGGGGCTTGGATTGAACCAAGAAATTGAAACAACCGTGAGTTAACATTTGAACCTATGTAATTGTGAGCCTATGTTTATATGTCATTGACAACTTTTTGCTTTTGTGTGGTTTGCAGATAGGAAATGCGTGCTTTAAAGCTATTGAGCAAATTGCTCAATCATAGGTCATCTCTCATCTAAAGCCCTCTTGCGAGGTGAAGTGCCGCCAGTGTTTAGGCTGATGAAAAAGAAGGTGGATAACATTACTGAGGTAAAATTGATAATTTGTTTGGGTTCCATCTGATTTTTTCTTTCGTTTCAGGTCAGAAACCAGCATTTTCATTTCCCTATTTATTTAATTTTAACAATGTCTAGATCAGGGATCACCAATCCTGGTCCTCGAGGTCCGCTGTCCTGACAGTTTTCGATGTTTCCCTGCTCCAGCACACCTGATTCTAATGAATGGGTTGTTATCAAGCTCTGTGGAAGCCTCATAATGACCCTTTATTAAAGGAGGGCACTGATGAGATCTTTTCTTTTTGGAGCCTGTGTTATGTATATTACAACTGACCATTTTGCTTATCTATCTATATTTTCAGGAAAAATCTGGCTGAGGTCAGACTTGCACTTCCACCCAGGACACCCTCTGCTTCAGCTGCTCCCCTCGCGGTCCACCAAGCCCAAAACCTCTCGCCATAAGATCAGCTTCTACCCTTCGGCCATTGCACTCTTCAATAGGGCCAAGGACTCGGAATTACTTTGCCACAAACTCCAACACCCCCATCCAGCATCCCACTGCACAGCCACTCTGCATACAACACCTCAAAACCTCTTTTCACTTTTCTCCGCTCGCCAGGCTGTATACGAAGAAGCTCGTCAAATCGGCCCGCTGACATTCGAAAGTATCGAAAGTGCATTTGTTCATCCAGGTCCCTCAGTGGGTGGAACCAGTGTTGCAAATTCACCCGTTTCCAGCCTCGACCGGTTTAGTGATCGTACAGAACCTCCGCAAATGTCTTCTCTGTCTCCTACGCTTTCACATAATTTGCAATATAGGCATTTGCTCTTCAATAATGAGCAAGGATTCGGCTATAACCCTAAAACCACACAGCCACACCCCCCCCAGCCACACCGTCGACGCAAATCTTAGAATGCTCAACAACCGCGTAACGCGTAAGGTTTGACGCGGGAGCATAAACCTAGCTCACTCCTGACGCCGTCACTCCTGACGGCGGTGCGCTGCCTCGCGGTGGTGCCTGCAACGCTCCAGGTACTCTTGGAGAATTCGAGTGGCATTTTTTTAGGATTCACCACATTCAGGCTAATGATGACGTCAGAGACGTTTGATTCATTGTGTTTGCTACGTGCGCTCTAGAATCACTTGACAGTTGGTTATGTGGAAGAAATTATATTTCACTCTGAACACACCTTCTCTGAAGACTGTTGTAACGCCATTACCGCCTGACAGTCACTATCTATGTTAACATTCTTGTGCCCTTTAAAAGAATGCTCTCTTGCCTTCGTCCGGGAGAGAGACATGATTGAGACCTAAGCCTTGTACTGTCTTCATTTTGTTGCCAGAGGTCTGGTCATTTCTCTCCCAATCTGCAGATTCTTAAATACGCATTAAACCCAGAACTCAACGGAACTCCGTTTATGAAGAGACGGACAAAATGCGTTCTATTGTCCACCCTAACAGTATTTAGATTCTATATTTTTCAGTGTAGCACTCGTATTTGTTAGCTCCCTAGAGTACCTTTTGCAGAATCAGAATGCGAGCTTCACAAAAGAGCGTTGGTCACTCAACATTGCAACGTGATAGACCCCAAACATTTTTAGGTTTACAAATCATGAATTTGAGAGAACCAATGAGTGCCAAGGGAAGAGCTAGAAGAGGTTTAAATATAATATAGTCTAGTATTATTGGAAACCTGTAAAATAAACATTTCAAATCTTACCACTCTGCCCCATTCAATCCAACAGTAGTACTTGGATAACATAAAACCTTTTGTTGTGTCCGATGTTGGTCTGGTTCAGCATACAGTCATAATCCTCGAAGACCATACATGACAAGCCGCAACGACAATCTGCCTGATCTGAAAAACTGCGGCCTGCTTGTTTTCTATGTAGCCATCACAGCATCGTCACATCTGTATGACCTCTCCTTCTACGGTGCAGTTTTGGTCAACCACCTGGGGTCCTTGTCAAGCCTCTGCCATCTTGGCAGAGGTTAGGGCTCTCCAAATCCCCCCTTTTAATCTTTTTAGTCGCTGTCTTCTTTGCAGATCTGAAATACGCACATTTCCGCTGCATCATGATGCAATTCTGTCTAAATTCATCATCACTATGATATCTTTGCTTACAACCCCAACACAAATAAGGAAATCATCTTACAAATCAATAACGTTTATTTACAAAAAAACAACATAGGGCTCAAGAAGGACTGCCAGTGGCACCAAATGAAAGAAAGAAATAATGACCCAGCCCCCCTTGACAGGTGCTAAGCACCCATAAATACAGTGGGTGGTGCTCACTGTAACCTAGGGTTGTAACAACAGGTAAACCTACGCGACGTTAGATGCCAAGCTGACTCGCAGGCTCAAGGCTGACTCGCATTAATAAGTGGAGCCAAATAATGCAGTCAAGGATGTTGCACATTTCCTTATGTTGGAGTACTTTTCCTCTGTGAGTAAGCCCCAGATATGTCCATGTCTGTGTAGAGGGGTTCTGATGGTCAGCGATTCAGTCTCGTGTCAAGATGAGATCCAGCTGTTTTCCTGCCGTGTGGGTCGTAGCGTGTTCAGTAGCGCCAATTATCATCAGGTCAATGAAGTTGTTGTTTTTTTGTTTAGCTCTCTGATAGGACTCAAAGAAAATGGCCTTGAAGCTCTTCTTTTTTCTTGTTCAAAGTTGCATGGCATTATACTTTTATTATTGGGACCATTGTTCCATCCTAGTTTCACCAGCATTTCCTAGTAGGACTTTACAGAGAACTATCTAATAGCCATTCACATCTCCCCACGTTCTGCCAATCCGTGACTTTTTTCGCCCGAGACATATGCTGTCTCAAGTCTTTCCATTCCTCGTCAATGCCTTTGGTTAGTGATATATGAGCCGTGTCACTAAAATACATCAACTGTCTGACGCATCCAGGTGGTGTCACATCACATAATGCTGTATGGTTCCTTGTGTAAAGATAACGAATCTCACAACAAGAAGGTCCGCATTTTTTTAATGTTTGAGTGTACTCTTCATCTGGAAAGCATCACATGTCTGGGTTCCGAGGTTCTGTGTGTGGCCATTTGTAGCAGCTACTTACCCTACTCCCTGGGATTGTTTTCCGATACATTGAATACATTGGATACATTCCACTAGTAGGAGGTGGGCGTAGTCGCCCAATCACACATGCAGAAATATGATTTGGTAGGACTCTAAACGTTCCTTCCTCGGTTGGCAAAAGTGCCAATTCTAACTGTAACATCACATCTCGACCCAAGAGAGTATGTGGGCACTGTGTCCCAAGGACAATTTAGCGATTGCTGTAGGATTTTTAGCATTCGGGATTTGAAAAGTCAAAGACATACTTAAACAGTGTGATTAGCTAAGCCGTTAGCCGATCATGGTAACTCTGTTTGGACTTTGTTGAAATTTATTTGTGTCTCTAACCACTGTTTTCTCCAGTGTCGATTAAAAACAGCATTGGCTGATTATTGACTAGTAGAACTATTTTGGGTCTCTTTTCTCTTTAACCGTCAGAAAGGCTTGCAATTCTAACTCTCCTGATCCAAAGTTTGTTCTAGAACCGTCAATTTCAGTATCTGTCATAGTTAGTCAGGATTTGTCCTTTTGCCGACAAATGATGATTGGTCCCCAGATCTGGTTGCCTTGGCTTGATACCATCTTAACTTGCATATAGTTCAGTGAGTCATTCTCAGACTCAACAGGCTTAGGGATATGTTCAGTTGCATCAAGCATATATTTTTTTGTCCAGGTTCGGTACACAGTATTTGTGGGAGGGTCATTTTCTCCTCCCCTGGGATTTGCTACTTCGATCATGGGACACGTGTCACTGAATAGTCTTCATAGCAATGGGCATTTGCTCCCAATGTTAGGATCCCAATCTCCCACCGATCCCTTAGATCTCGTGTGGGGCTTGGTTGGCGTGCGGGGTCCAGGGTGTGTCGTATAGATGCGGGGTTAGTTCCTTGCTCGTCTCTTTGTGTAAGTCTGGGTAAAGTTTAGAGCTCTGTGGGCTAGATACCCTCTCCTCCCCTGCTTCCCCCTCCACTTCATTCAGTCCTTCACTCTGCATTGATCGCATCGGCATCTCATCTGACTCGAGCATGATTGACATAGTCAAGTCTTACTTTTACAACATGTTCACATTAGTTGTGCATACGTAGAAACAAGGTTTAGGCACAAAAAGTGTGCATTCTAGTCAGTTATAGTAAGTTCCTTCTTTTATTGCCTTAAAGTGATTTTCAGCACCACAGGTAGCGTTTTCAATGCATCTTTATATATTTTGTATGAAACGTCTTAATGAAAAGTTTTCTATCAAGTTGTTCTATTCCAAAAAGTTCACATTAGTTGTGCCAACCTAGAAACTGGTTTAGGAACTGCGTTTTAGTGGTCAACTTCAGTTTTTTATTGTGATTTTCAGCGCCTTATTTGGTTTCAGTGCATCATCACTCTTTTATGGCACTTCATAATGAAAAATATTTCGTAATGCTCTATTATTCTAAAGCGTTCACATTGGTTGTGTATTTATGGTTTTGGCACTGAAATTGTGCAAGTTCAGTTTTTTATTGCCTTAAGTGATTTAAAGTGAGTTTTTAAAGGTTTTCTATCAAGTCTTGACATTTTGTCAAAACATTTGTCTTTATTACACAATTTTGGCTCTTTTTCCTGGCTCGTGGTTATGGTGGTACCAGCCACATATGACCCCCGTTGTGTGGAAAGCCGTATGAGATGACATTAAGCTCTCATGTCAGATTATCGTGATGACACCGGATACATTTTAAATTTATGACGAACGTGTAGAAAATCTGAAATGAAGTTACACTGTTCTGATGTCTTTTTGCAGAAATTTGATAAACAGGAGGGAATGTTAGAATAATTTAGTATATGTGTGATAAGAACTTAAATCAGATTTATACTTATATTATAATAAGTATAAGTATAAGTAGTATATGTGTGATAAGAACTTAAATCAGATTTATACTTATATTATAATAAGTATAAGTATAAGTGATATATAAGTATACTGTACTGTACCCTGTACTTGTACCTGTGTTCTAATCTAATCTAATCATGAACTAATAAATTATGCAAAAAACCATAAACCAGAAACCATATGTATCGTGGATTAGGAAGATTGTGCAACAATGTGAGGAGGGTGAGGTCGAAAGGAGGTTTTTGTCAGTTTATTCTGTGTATATGTATCTGTATATATCTCCTGATTTCTGTAGCACCCAGCTTTAAATCCATTATAAAAGTGTTCATGCCTATACAACCAAAGGGGCCACTCCTTGGTCTGTCTGTGAGCACTCCTTGCGCGCAAGTAAAGAAATCGAACTTGGTTCTTGTGTCTCTGGTTATTTGAGTCACAGTAAAAAAAAGATGTATACAAACTAGTATCGAAAATGCTACTTATGGCTGAAACTCACTTTAAGGCAACAAAAACTGAACTTGCTATAACTGACCAGTAATACACAGTTTTAGTGCCTAAAACAGTTTTCATAAGTTTTCATAAGTTTTCATAAGTTTTCATAAGTTTTCACAAGTAATGTGAACATTGGAATAGAAAGACTTGATAGAAAACCCTTCATTAAGACGTTTCATGCAAAACTATAAAGAGGCATTGAAAACGCTACTTGTGGTGCTGAAAATCACTTAAGGCAATAAAAAACCTGAACTTGCTATAAATGACCAGTAATGCACAATCTTTGTGCCTAAACCATCTTTCTATGTATACACAACCAATGTGAACTTGTTAGAACATGATGAAATCGTTTTCACTATGAAGTGCCATATGAGTGATGATACACTGAAAACCAATTCAGACGCTGAAAATCACTTTAAAGCAGTGATTCAACCATAGAGCACCACCTAGAGGGCCGCAAGAAACTTTCAGTTTTGCACCTGTGGGCCGCGTGGGCCATGGGACTGCATAGGTTATCAACTGAATGCACCAGAAATGTTACATTTAAATTTATTAATTTGGCGGACGCTTTATCCAAAGCGACTTGGTGAGAATATTATGCACCTGGAGGAATACTTACCCTTACTTGGAGGAGCACTTATCTGGAGAACCTTTGAGGAGAAACACTTACCGACCGACCATGCCTGGGAAGAGGTGTGAGTGACAGTTACTAGTGACCCTGAGAAAAGGAAGATTTCTGTTTGAGACGTATTTAGAAACAAATACTTTTTAGTCTCCTTTCCAGAGCCGAGGGCCAAGATTTAAGTTTTTTCTTTTTACAAAGAAGGTGTGGTTCATCTTTTGAGTTCAACCCCTACTTGTGTTAATTCTTCCCTGTACCCCAATAAATATTGAATTTTGTTTTGGAAACATGTGTCCTTGCACTGTTTGGAACTGCCCTGCTGATTACCAGCCTCTCATGGTCTCACAACTCGTACTTGTTATAGGCCTAGTTGATATGCCCCCCTCTGTACAGCTATTGCCCATTTTATATTATGTTATCTTTATCTTATTTAAGTCCAATATGTTCTTTGTTTGCTCCATCCTGCCACAGTAAATTCTGTGTTTGTATAACTTGCATGGCAAATAAAAAAATTCTTCTGAATATTGGAGGTCAACGTGAAAGTGTTTGGAATGATTTGAAATTTAAACCAGTCTCTGGACCGTTTCATACCTCAATCACTTGAAACAAACCCACACCACCGATCTTAATTTCACTAATTGTGAGACTATTGAATTAGACCATTAGAGGTTAATAATCATGCAAACATAATATTTCTTTATTTCATTTACATTACTTTTGTAGAAATCTCTTTTCACTTTGACGTTAAATAGTTTTTTACAATAAGTATTTGTGTTAAAAAAGCCAAATTTTATTGACCATGATTGATTTATGAAAGCAATAAGGGTATAACATCCAAGGGGGTGAATACTTATCCTATGTTATAATGATAAACAATAAGAATGCATTTGTATAACACAGAAAATAAAAGGCACTTCACCCTACTTGCCTCAGGGGAAAGTCCCTGTACATGCTGGATAAGAGTGACTGCTAAAAAATGACTAAATGTAAAATATACAGAAATATCAGTTGTACAATTTAAGTTTAAAAAAAGTCATTGAATAATTTGTCTGTACGAATTCATATATTTCATACATGAAACTTATATTTTACGCTAACAAGGACCAAGTACACATCAGAGTGTCGATGTCCAGTCGTGATCGTTTACTCTTGGTACCAGGATCAATATAAATACATATTTATCCGAATCAAACTGTATGTCAACTGAAGAATTTGCCTGTATATCGATATTCAGCATCGTTATGTTATGCTGTGTAGGGGAGACCGGGAACTGTTGTAACACAGGGTTAGTTGTAACACCGTCAGTTTGGCCATTTAGAAAAGAGCTACAGTGATGTCATCAATATCGTAGACTCCCATTTCCATTTCAAGCTCACATGAGAAGTGGCATGTGAACCCTGTGAATTTTACAACCAAAAAAACAGATTTTCAGGTAAGAAAGTATTTTTTCAATCCACATTGTTTTTTGTCTAGTGATAATTCTATTGTAGATGCAATGTTGCAATTTATATCACTTAAAGTAACCGTTTCTCTAGTTTAATTTGATGCTCAGTATTCAATGCTAACTTCAAACCCACATAACTTAAACAGTTAGCTATGCAATGGCTGGTTTGTTGTGGGGATAGTTGTAACAGGAGGAACTCTTGACAGAGTATTTAACAGAAGCAGCTGATCTGTTCTGTGGGTTAACCCCTCGAGAGGTAACAATTAGATAGGCATAATAAAAATCTCCATCATTATTATACCTTTATTATATATATATGGGGATAACATGTTTACTGATCACTTGCTTTAAGGTCAGGACGTTTGCATACCAGTTGGCCATGACAATAACTATACATTTTAGAATGTGGATATTATTTTAACAAATTACCTCTCATTGTTACATCCATCCCCAGCTGGTGTTACATCTCACCCCAGTTGTGGGGTAGATTGTAACAACGGAACAATCTACTTGACACTAACTCACATAATCTGTGATTGTTTAAAAGATGTCAAAGTGAGTTATATTTGTGGAAAACAGTTATGGGTAGTATGTATCATACTAATGGTAAGGGTTTGAGAGACCCAGCACACACAACCACTGAGTTACAGACACTCAAACAAAATAAGTTACTTTCATCTCCGGTCTCCCCTACTGTACGCATACATTATTCTGAGACAGTTGGGATCAGACAAGGCCAAATGGATTGAATGGGAAGAGTAATTCCTTTTCACAAGATTCAATATCAAATTCTGATTATATGAACACACTTGAAGTTCAATCAAAATGGATGAAATGCATAATGGTACTTAACGCCAGATTATTTTCGAACCCACGCGTGCTAGGAGGCCAGTGCCGTATCATTAAGCCACTGGGGCAAGTGTGTCAACATACACTATATTACCAAAAGTATTTGCCCACCTGCCTTGACTCACAATGAACTTCAGTGCCATCCCATTCCTAACCCATAGAGTCCCAAAAGTGTTCTATCGGGTTCAGGTCAGGACTCTGTGTAGGCCAGTCAAGTTCATCCACACCAGACTCAGTCATTCATGTCTTTAAGGACCTTGCTTTGTGCACTGGTTAGTCATGTTGGAAGAGGAAGGGGCCCGCTCCAAATTGTTCCCACAAGGTTGGGAGCATGGAATTATCCAAAATGTTTTGGTATTCTAGAGCAGTGATTCTTAACCATAGGGCCATGGTTGGTTCCATACTTGGGCCGCGAGCACTACCTAGAGGGCCGCAAGAAACTTTCAGTTTTGCACCTGTGGGCCGCTTGGGCCGTGGGACTGCATAGGTTATCAACTGAATACACCAGATATGTTACATTTACATTTATTAATTTAGCAGACGCTTTATCCAAAGCGACTTACAAGAGAGCTAATATTTGCTAAATATTATGTTAATTCATGTGACGCCAGAGCTACTATGCTATGTTTCCATGAGACGATCAGTTATAATGCAGCCTCCAACCACATGGTGTCGGTAATGCGTTAGTCAGTTTAACAAGCTCACAGAATAACAGAAGAAGATCGACATTCAGCTAGTTAGTGATGGAGAAGTTTTAAAAGAGGAAAAATGCAGACAAAAGTGGTGCTGGACACCCCCAAAAGAGTAAATGTGTGCGAAAATACAATCCCGACTTCATTTCGTATGGATTTGTGAACGTGGGTAGAGAGGAAGAGCCGAGATCGCAGTGTGTGGAGTGTGGGCTGACGCTATCTAATGAAATGTTGAAGCCCTGTGATGGAAACTTTCTGATAGAGGACGTTGCAAGGATACAAAAGTTTGATAGTTTGTTAGATACAAATTTATTGAACCTTTCACAAGAACAGAGTATAGCAATTATGAACACACGAAACGTGAAACAGACAAGACATACATTAACAGACAAACATTAACAGAGCTCTGATAGACCTGGTTCCATCAACACGGTAGGTCAAGGAAGAAGGTCCTGAACCTTCTTTTCCCCTCTCTATATATTTCGTTGAGCCCCCCCCCCCTCGTTGTCCAGGTTGGGGGGGGGGAAGAGTCTCCAAAAGGCCTCCTTCCACATTCTGGGAAGGGGGAACAGTTTCAAAACATCAACACAACTTATAACAATATCACAGTACAATTATGGAACATCAGAATGTTCCATTACAGCCCTCGAAGCTACAGCGGCACCTAGTTAATGAAAGCTTAATAAAAATCTTTGTGGTGATCACATTTTATCATGTCATTGTATTATTTATTTAACTTAACTACTTAAGGTTTTAGCTTGTTAGCATGTTAAACTGTACATGGATTTGATCTATTATTGAATACAAATGAGTGAGATCATTTAATCTCTACAGTGTTAATATTTAATGGACCCCGGGCCACTCTGCACTGTGAAAATTGGGCCTCAGGGTCAAAAAGGTTAAGAACCCCTGTTCTACAGCATTCAAAGTCCCTTTCACTGGAACTAAGGGGCCAAGCCCAAGTCCTGAAAAACAACCCCACCCAACAATTCCTCGTCCACAAAATTTTACACTCGGCACAATGCAGTCCGAAATGTACCGTTCTCCTGGCAACCTCCAAACCCAGACTTGTCCATCAGATTGCCAGGTTACAAAGTGTGATTCATCACTCCAGAGAACACGACTCCACTGCTCTAGAGTCCAGTGGCAGCGTGCTTTACACCACTGCATCCAACTCTTTGCATTGCACTTGTTGATGTATGGCTTAGATGCAGCTGCCTGGCGATGGAAACCCATTCCATGAAGCTCTCTGCGTACTGTACTTCGGCTAATTTTAAGGTCACATGAAGTTTGGAGCTCTGTAGCAATTGACCGTGCAGAAAGTTGGCGACCTCTTTGCACTATGCACTTCAGCATCCGCTGACCCCTCTCTTGGCCCCAGTTTACTTGGCCTAACACTTTGTGGCTGAGTTGCCGTTGTTCAAAAACTCTTCCATTGTCTTATAATAAAGCTGACAGTTGACTGTGGAATATTTAAGAGCGAGGAAATTTCACAAATAGATTTGTTGCACAGGTGGCATCCAATGACAGTTCCAAGCTGGAAATCACTGAGCTCCTGAGAGCGGCCCATTCTTTCACAAATGTTTGTAAAAACAGTCTGCTTGCCCCAGTGCTTGATTTTATACACCTGTGGCCGGGCCAATTGATTAGGACACCTGAATCGATCATTTGGATGGGTGACCAAATCCTTTTGGTAATATAGTGTAGTACACATATATTCTTTTAGCCTGTAAAAATGCAATGTTTTTTTGGGATGTACTTATTTGTATTTATTGTGATTGATAACTACTTTTTTGACAGAAAAACTATAATGCAGGAATAGCGTTAAAGCGTTAAAGCGGCTAGTGAGTGGCGCCAATGCGACATATACACTACGTGTCGGTGTTACAGCAGATAGTTAACATGCCTGTTCTGAGACAGTAGCCTGTGATAATTTTTACAATCAGGAACAATCAGGATCTCTGAGGACTTATCACGCACTATAACAAATGTGGGTAATTGGCGATTATTAACACAAGCAACATTACAACAGGAAGACGGAAGACTCAACACTTAGTTCAATTTCAAGAGTTTAATTTATCCAACTAGAAAAAAATTCCTAAAGACATTTTGAGTGTGCATGACTCTGGCCTTGGACTCTCCCCCATACATCATTGACACTGTTGAGTAATTTTCAGAATATTACTTCTACCATTGCTTAGGTATGTGACAGATCAAGCAAATTACAGCAGGATTAATGACATCTCCACTTGAGCACACTGCCACAGTTTAAGTTTAAGTAGTAAGCAAGCAGTAAACGATTGGCCACTCTGTGTCAGGTAGCACTTTACATTACAGTTCAGTAGCATAGTAATAGTTTGGTTATAATTTGTTATTATATATATATATATATATATATATATATATATAAACCACAGATACATATATGTGCATACACACAGGCAGTCTGTACATTAATGACTTAATGGTGAACTGTCAATCAATCCATTCAGTGCAATGAATCAGTTAGTAGCAGACACACAGGTTCAATCATCTATAAACTACAGGACTACAGGACTCCCCATATAACACTAGCCAATAGTTTGCAAGGTCAAGCAGTATCCAGACGATTATAATTTTTTTACAGCAAGCCCCCCAACAATGAAAATAGCAATTTCAAAAAGACCTGTATTTAATCTCCACTGTTTCTCTATGGAGCGGCAACTTCCGTTCATAGCTGCCGATCCCGACCACCCACACACCTGTCCGGACCCCACCACATTAACTCTGGCCTCAAATCCGTCCGAAATCTGCCCCCCGCAACGTCACAATCTCCGCTTGAAAGTGAAACTAAATCATTCGCGATTCAAACCTCTCCCCCAAATAGGCTCATATCTCATCAACCCGACCTCCCACACACCTCCCCAATATGTTGTTAGATTCCTATGGACCCCACCACATGAACCCTATCCTCAAACCCCCCCCCTGCACGAGCCCCCCCGCCCCCCGTGAACGCCGATCGCCCCCCCCCTCCGAAAACGACCCTAAACGGTCAAAATTCACACAAATAACCCCCCCACTACCCTCCCCACAACCCTCCACCACCGTCCTGACTGATAAGCACATGAATACATATAAGCCCAAATGTGAAAGTCAAAAACCCACATCTGTGATAGCATTCTAGTGAAACATATGCTGATGCACTAGCAATTAGCTTAAGTGCTAATTTCAGCATTGGTTGCTAATGTTAGCAAACAGCATATCTTTACAGCTAGTTGGAATGTCAGTTGTAAATCCTGACTGATAAGCACATGAATACCTATGAGCACAAATGTTAAAGAAGTCAAAAACCTACATTTTTGATAGCATGCTAGCGAAAGAATTGAAAAAGATGTTCGCTTACCTTAGAGACTTAGAGCCAGAGAGGAAGAGTTGAGTTGGAGTACAGTTTATAAATACACCCGAAACAAAAAGAGCCAATTTGATTGCTCCAGTAAATATCCTCCAATTAAAGTTATTAAATGTGAAATGAATTTCTTTTCATAAAATGGCCACCGTCTTCCCCTCTCCTCTTTCAAGCACGTTGCTAAGTAACAAACTAATAAGTTGCAGCTGGAACTGTCATGGCAGTTGAGAAGACAGATAGAAAAGGCTTACAGCACCCCTCGAACAGGAAGGATTTCTGGCCAAACCGTGTTTCCAATCATAAAACCAGGTTAACGTGAAGCAGGCTGAGCCTTTCCTGAACGTCTACATAGGCATTTTGTGTTGACAAGTGAAGAAATGTGCTCTTGGGAGCAATTCTAAAAAGTGTTCGTTTTCTTTCTTTTTAGTTACTTTCCCGCCACTCTTAACATGGGAGTCTATGAGGCTGCAGCCTCATGGGTGCTGCAGCCGAATCTTCGCATGTCAAGCTAAAACAATAAATCTGACAGATAAAGTAAAGCAAGTGTGAGCTAGAGGACAAATTTTCCTACGTTTCTATGTATAAATTGTGTCTGTAGTGGTGCATTTGAGGCCACGGTAGTCGAATAAATGTAAATTTGTCACAGGTTTTTCTCTCTCCTCTCCACTCTAGCGATGACATCACCACTCTAGCTCTCATTCTCTCCCTTGACACCCATTCATTTTTTGGTGTGGTTTTTGGCAATTTTGGGCAAAATTATTCGCCAAAAGTCTTAGAAAATCATAGCACACGTCGGGGCCGAGCCGCACGTTTTGATATAACTTTTGTGTACAGTGAACCCTCGTTTATCGCGGGAGTTGCGTTCCAAAAATAACCCGCAGTAAGTGAAATCCGCGAAGTAGATAGCTTTATTTTTACTATTATTTTACAATGCAATATTGTACTATAGAATGAAACAAAACATCAAAACTTGTTTTAAGGCCCAAAATAAATACAGATATGAAAGTTTTTAACAAAAACTCTGATAGTTTAAAGAACGGTTTTGTAAAACAGGAAATAGCCTCTCGCTTATTTCACAGTCCGCCCGGCTGCGCAGGAGGCTTTGCCCGAGAGAAGAACGTGGGTCTTAGTTTCACTTCTAAACGGTAAAGCCCCTGAGCCAATCAGGATTCAGAGCACAATGCGCTGTAAAAAAAACACTATAAAAAAACACTGTTAAAAAACACTGTTAAAAAACACTGTTAAAGAAAACACTGTAAAAAAAATCTGCGAAGCTGTATTAAATGAAGCGCAATATAGCGAGGGTTCACTGTATATGCGTCAAAAACTCTGGTAGGTGTTTTGAGCCAAAAAACGGCGTAAGAATAAGTATAATAATAAACGCCAGTAATAACATAGTGTGCGCCTTGCAGCACGCACACAATAAATGCCAGTAATAACATAGTGTGCGCCTTGCAGCACGCACACAATAAACACCAGTAATAACAGTGTGCGCCTGGCAGCACGCACACAATAATAAACGCTAGTAATAACATATTGTGCGCCTTGCAGCACGCACACAATAATAATAAACGCTAGTAATAACATATTGTGCACCTTGCAGCACGCACACAATAATAATAAACGCTAGTAATAACATATTGTGCGCCTTGCAGCACGCACACAATTACCCTTCTTCTACCAATGATCCTGACAATGACAAGCAACACAAATCAGTAATGACAAACACACAGCAATCAAACAGCCATTTCAAGAAATTAAATATAATATGGGTACAAATTGTGGATCATCAGCATGTGCATTTATTCCCTGCTGAAAATATTGAGACATGCATAGAAAATCCACTTCACAGTTGAAAAGCAATCAGATGTGTATACAATGATTGTAAATAAACTTCACAGATTAGAAATATATGTAATAAATAAGATATAGGTCCCACATGTACACCATGTAGACTGTATTTCATAGTTTTATACACGTTCTGTATCTGTCTAACCAATTGCTCTCAAAAGCCACATACATTTGGTAATGTAGAGGCAGCAAGTGAGGATAGTATGGCCAGCATCACTATCCCACTCCAAATCCATAGTTACCATTTAGGGAAACTCACCACTGTCTTTGTTCAACATTGACATAAAAAAAAACTTTGAATGAAATAATTACGTGGAATAAAAACAGCTATTGTTTTTATTGAAGAACAATGCTCATTTGATACGAGGCTTCCATCTCTGACATTGACAGAAGACCTACAGGCTGAAATTCCTCCTCCTAGAGCACAAATGTAGAGTTCCCTCATCTCAGGGGAACCTGTGCAACATGAGGTTTTAAGAAAGGAAAGAAAATCTATTTGGTCACCGAAGCCACTTCTCCCAGAGACGAGGGTCTGTTCCCGCCATTATTACACATAATATAAATCCAGACTGTCAGAAAATAGACCCGTCATTCAAACCACACTCCAACACATGGCCAGGACAAAAGGCACTGCTTATTCACACAGTCAGTTCAATGGATAATCTGGACTTGTTTCAGCAACATTACATCCACTGTATCTTGAGTGCAAATGACTTAAGAAGCAGTTACGGTCTTATGGTTTGAACCTGTAGGTTGGTTGAGGGGCAGATCTATGGGCATATGTGAAGCCCTCTGTGACAATGCTTGTAAAAAGGGCTAAACAAATTCTATGGTGATTTGATTTGGAGTCCAACAAGAATTTAAGTGACTAGGTTCAGGGGTCAGAGAAAATGGTCTTCAAACCCATTTACAGTAGTTAGAGTAGTTACAGTACAGAAGTGTTATAGTTGATAGTATTACACTCAAACAGAAAAGCCCAGTGTTATTCTCCAGTGTATAGACTGTCCTTACCCCTTGTGTTCATGAAGCCAGTGAGGCTCTCCTGCGCTTTTAAGTATTAAGTCGTTTGGTAGCGGAAGTCAGGTTGATACTCTGTAAGCTACTGACACCACTCTCCCTGTCATTCGTCATCAACCAGCTTCTCAGCACCGTTCTCAGCCTGTCTGCCCGCCCCACCCTCCCCTCTATCGCCCTCCCTTCCACCAGCTCCTACTCCCTCCTCTTCCTCCTCCTCGTCCGTGTAAGAGTGTGGCTGGTTCCCGTAGTTGATCATGGTCCGGGAGAGGTCCACCTCGATGGGGAAAACGTCGGCCTCTTTCAGAACAGCGTAGCAGTCGTCATAGTAGTGCGACATGCCCGACACGAAGCGTTGCAGCTGGAACACGATGTCTTGGACTGGGGAGGACAGGGAGTGGAGGGAAGGTGGAAGGATAGATGTTAACACTGACCTTAACAACAGACTGAAAGAAGAGAGAGAGAAACAGAGGGAGAGAAACAGACAGAAAGAGAGGGAGAGAAACCGGAGAGCATGATATGGGCACAAATCAGGGGGCACATGAAGACAAGCTGAGAAACTAAATTCCATTAGCTTTAACCGAGAGGTTGTGTGAAGGGGCGAGATCTGCCAGTTTATGACTGTAGGACGTATCTAAGCGAGAAGTAGAACTCGCTTAGAACATAAAGACTCGCAAATAGAAACTGAAAAAGGGGTTGGGCGAAGGTGAACTGGAAAGAAAGAGTGCGAGAGGAAAGAGAAACACAAAGAGAAAGGCAGAGAAGAAAGGGGGGAGACAGAGAGAGTGGGATAGAGAGGGAGCGAGAGAGGGATAGAGAGGGAAAAAGAGAGGACGAGAGATAGAGGGAGAAACACTGACCGTGTTTCTGGTCGAGCAGCTCAATCTTCTCCAGCACGTCCTTCCTCATCTTAGCGAAGCGGGCACGAGCCTCCTGGCGACATCGCAGCACCAGTCGATATTCATAGTTCCCGGTGCTGACCCGGTACATGGGCTCTCCCATGGCCTGGGGGGGGGGGGGGGTTAGGCCGGGTTTAGGCAACCCTGGTCCCTGAGAGCCTCCAGAGACTGAAGGTTTTAGATGTTTCCTTGCTCCAGCACACCTGATTCTAATGACTGGGTCATTGAGGCTTCCACAGAGCTTGATAATGAGCCATCCATTCAAATTAGGTGTGCAGGACCAGGAAAACATCTAAAACAAAGGTTTACATCTAGAACAAAAGACCTAGAGGACCAGGGTTGCCTACTCGTATTGGATTTCTTGCATCATGTGTGTAAAAGTTGTTTCATCAATATGTATATATCACCCAAACATTTATAGGTTTTCATATATTAATGAGGATAGCATGCAAACAATGAAACAATGAACAATGAATGACAGAAAGGGGAGGAATAAGTAACTGAACCCTCTGCCTAAGGAGACTTAAAGAGCAATAGAAACCAATTTTTACCAAACAATTTAAGTCAGGTGTGTGCCCAATCACTGATGAGTGAATTCTATTGCTCTTTAAGTCTCCTTAGGCAGAGGGTTTAGTTACTTATTCCTCCCTCTTCTGTCATTGTTTGCATGCTATCCTCATTAAAATATGAAAACTTATAAATGTTTGGGTGGTTTTAGTTAAAGCAGACACTTTTTTCATCTGTGTGATTTTGACAAAGATCAGATCACATTTGATGGTGATTTCATGCAGAAATGCTTTTTCATACCACTGTACAAGTGTAGAGAACTACAACTCCACATGAATATATGACACGCCCCCCCAGCATGGTGCACTGTGGGAAGACAAGCGATGGCATGGGATTTGCGCTGCTGCAGTGGACACGCACCGTAGTGAGAGGTGGGAAGAGGAGGGCTTGTACGGTAACGTAACATCCATTACTTGTTTGAACAGGTGGTATAGAGCAGTGGTTCTTAACCTGGGGTGCGCGCACCCCCTGGGGGGCCGTTGGAGATCGCAGGGGGTGCGCAGAATTTTGTCTGCTGTGAGGTTTTGACGTCACGTTACCAAAATTATATTTCTTAAGTTACATTACAGAATCCTAACAACACATCCAAATGGTGTGCGCAAAATTAAAACATTTAAAAATTAATTGCAAACAAGTTAAGTCTCCATCATGCAATTTCATGAACGTATTTTTCGAGGAAGAGCTAGTTGTAGGCATGCGTGTATTGTTACCATGACGATGAGCCGTTCACAGTGCAGCCATGGGCGTCGTTACCCCCTAAAATGTTCTTCAGCCCCCCTAAATAATTATCGGGATTATTATTATCGGGCCGCCGAAGAAATACTATAATTAATAACAATATTTTATTTCGAAAAATTACCGGATGCTCTCGGTTAAATGTCGGTAACTTGAGCGTCAAACATGTAACCCACAAGTTCGAAAAACGAGTAAAAAACGGACGTCTTTGGGAATCGCTGGCTAGCTCACTCGCCAAGACAACCCCCCGGGGGTGCGCGGCTTGTCTTGGTCATAGCTAAGGGGGGCCTTCGGGGGGAAAAGGTTAAGAACCACTGGTATAGAGGGTAGGTGGATACTCACTATGCAGCTATATTCTTCATCATCCATCTCCTTTACCTTCAGACAGTAAGACTGGGACACAACACACAGGCTTGTTATTCCATACAGATTGAAAGATCACTGGGTAAATAAGGCTCTTTTTACATTTAGTCATTTTAGCAGACGCTCTTATCCAGAGCGTCTTACAGCAAATACAGAGACATTCTCCCTAAGGCAAGTAGGGTGGACACACTGTTGACACAGCCAGGGTTTGAACCAGATACCCTCTGATTACTAACCCGATTCCCTAACCGACTGCGCCACGACTCCCCTTTTCAGCAAATATCAGCACAATTATCTTGAAAATTAGCCTGTAGTTAATAACGCTGATTAACAGCTTGATAGGTAGCAGATAAGGCAGCCTCTCACCAGGTACTCAAACTTGACGTCCAGGTACTTGCGGATGGTGAGTTTGGTGTCCGGTATGGCCTTGTGTAGGTAGGTGTTCAGGTCATGAAGCATCTGTGAAACCAAATTTTGTTTTGACTAATAGTGAATCGTTTTTATTCGCCGTGTAAATTGCACAAATACAGAATTTAGTGTGGCAAGATGGCGCAAACAATAAACATATACAGAACTTCTATTATAATACTTTAAGTACTATTACTAAAATATTTAGTTTGGGCAAGTGACAACAATAATCCATATCCCTGTTTTGGGGGAAATAAAACCATGAAATCAGGTCTGGGTGATGGGGCTGGATAACTCACAGGCTTGATGGTCTTTAGAAGCTGGATGCCATATTTCTCAATATTGCGATGAGCTTCAGCAAACTTCACAAAAGCCTCGCTAGCCGCAGCCTGAGGCTCCCGTACCCCGATTACAGAGAACACATCCCCGAATGCTGTAGGGGGAGAGAGAGAGAGCAGGGGAGAGAGAAAGAAAAAGAGAGTGACAGGAAGAGTGAGGACCAGCAGAGGGTGCTCAACGCAAACAATGTTACATCCTTTAACGGCTGATGAGGAATGCTTCAGTAACTCACCTCTGTGAGTCTGTGAGAGTTCAAAGAATGCTCGGAGCAGCCTCTTAGTGTGCTCCATCAGTCCTGATAGGTGGAACCAAGCCAAGAAAATGAGACAAGCATAGCCACGCAACTTGGAGAAAGTACCTTGGAGTAAGTTCAATACCTATGCGCGAGAAAACAATACTTAAAAGGAAAAACAAAGGTACCTTTGTACAACTCGGCAGTTTTCTCCAGCTCCTCCAGTCTCTTCACTAGACCATCTGAAAAGACAGAGAGAGAGAGAGAGAGAGACTTAGATTCACGCGTCTCCCTGCACATATGACAGACGGCAGCGCGCTCATCTCTCATTCTGGGCTCACCGTTGCAGAGTATGGCTCTGCTGAGCCCCAGAGCGTCAGCCGTGCCGGAGCTCATATTCTCCACCAGACGATGCTTCACTTTCTTCAGCACTGGAACACACACACAAGAACATACCAGGGACCTTTCCGGAACACACAACCGTAAAGTATGAACTCAGTTGGAACTCTTGTGAAGCGTTTCCTTAGTTCGGTTCTCTGTTATGTTGCCATGTTGTTCGTGTCGTGTAAATGGGTTTAGAGCTCCTGGGCGGAACAGTTACCGATGTCAAGGGACTTCCCCTGTTTGGGGTCGGCCTGCAGTTTGTTGTAATGGATTGTGGCCTCTCCCTGCAAATACAGGAAGAGCAGGAAGTAGCAAATCATTGAGTACATGTCCATCAATACATTTGATGTTGAATGCTGAGTATACATATTTTGTTAAACGCGTCAACAGCGGGAAACCATGCCTTATTTGAGCACATACTATCTCTCAACAAAAGGTGGAAAGCCCCAGAGAAAATGGCAGCGCGGGCAACCATCCACAATGGCCCATGCTAATCCTCCAACACAGACAGAGGAGTGCTGTTCTCCATCTCCATTAATCCATGGATGGTCGCAGGCTGGTGGGGGGGATGAAGAGCTTCTGCGGGTTCACAATGGTGCGCTAAAGCAAACGCCGCCTCTTTGCGCTGCTGACGCCATGATGAGCGCTTCAAACTATTGTTCTCTGCTCCCGTGCGCTGCTGAACCGCACGCAAAGTCTCTATAACGGCCTGGCAGGAGCCTGACTACGATTTGCCTGGTAGCTGGGGAATATAAAACCAGGGAATAACTGTAACTAACAAACAATAACTGTAAGTATCTATCGTATATATCAAAATCGAAGTGTCCAGATGACTACTTCTGAAACCTTTACTACAATGGAACACTCCTGGACGAATGAGGGTCTACACCATGTGTGTTCAAGCCTGGTCCTTGAGGGCCACTGTCCTGATGGTTTTACACGTTCCCTGCTCCAGCACACCTGATTCTAATGAATGGTCATTATGAGGCTTCCACAGAGATTGATAACGACCCATTCATTAGAATAAGGTGTGTTGGAGCAGGGAAACATCTAAAACCTTCAGGACAGCAGCCCTCAAGGACCAGGATTGAATACCTATGGTCTACACCAGGAGTGCTCAATACGTCGATTGCGATCTACCAGTTGATCGCGAAGGTACTACTGGTAGATTGCATGGCATTAAAAAAAATTATGGATTTATTGAAATATATATAAAATCAAGTTTAACAAGACTTACAAACAGCAAGATCAAATCTTATATGGATAGACAAAATGCAAAAAAGAAGTCAGCCAATTATCCTCACTATGACATTTGTCACTTGACTTACAATCGGTTTCACCAATCTGACCTTTTCTGACAGGTATCACTGCGCATGTGCTCATATTGGCGAGTTATCTTCCAATTTACGACTTCTAAACTTAAGAGTATAAAAATTAGTGGGGAAGTTGGACCATATAGACTAAAACTTGAGAAAAAAACTTTTTTTCATTTTCAAAGTGCGTTTTGCTTCATCTGCCAGACTGCAATCGCTATACCAAAAAAAGGGAAATGTGGAGCGGCATTTTCGGACTGTAAAAACGACACTAACTTCCATCCGAAAAGTGAGTTCAGAAGGACAAAGGTTAAGGAACTAAAATCCCAGTTGTCAGGACAGCAGTCAAGACTTTGCTGTACTCGAGCCAATCGCTACATTAATGTGCTACCCTTTTCGGGAAGATGCTGATGTTGTTTCACTCGCATCAAAAATTACAACACTGTTTCGTCTGAACTCTTCTGGAGTGGAAGATGAGATTTTGACACTACAAGCCGACATTGAGCTGAAGGCCAGAGCTCATGGACAATTCTGGAGCTTACTCACAGAGGAAAAGTACTCCAACATGAGGAAATGTGCAACATCCTTAAATGCATTATTTGGCTCCACTTATTTATGCGAGTCAGCCTTGAGTGAGGCTTGGCATCTAACGTCACGTAGGTTTACCTGTTGTTACAACCCTAGGTTAGAGTGAGCACCACCCACTGTATTTATGGGTGCTTAGCACCTGTCAAGGGGGGTGGGTTATTATTTATTTATTTCATTTGGTGTCACTGGCAGTCCTCTTTGATCCGTGTTGTTTTTTTGTAAATAAATGTTATTGATTTGTAAGCTGATTTCCTCATTTTGTGTTGGGGTTGTAACAAGCAATATGGGTTCACACAATTATGCAAGGTATACTAACATATATTGTTCATATAAAGAATTCTCAATATATTTCTGAATAATGATATGTTGCGTAATTTTATAGTAGGTAGATCACTTTGACTCGGTCATTTTGTAAGTAGCTCGCATGCTGAAAAAGTGTTTTTTACGGTATTGGTTGCGGTGAGCACGTTCGAAGGTTGAGTTTACGGTTTGATTTCTCCCAAAGAGTGAAGGCAAATTTTCTTGCAGTATTAACTCAGTAAGGAAGCTATAATGCTACTTGATGAGGCTCTACAAGCTTGTGATGAGTGGGCTTCCATGTCAAATTAGCTCGTACCTGGACAGCCTGTATCATCTTGGCCACCTCCACCTTGGTCTTGCCCTTCACCGGTTTGCCGTTCACCCCGGTGATCTCATCGCCTGCGGCCAGGGTGCCCTCCAGAGCAGCAGGAGTGTTGTCAAAGACCTGAGACACCACCAAGACCTCAGTCACACAGACATAGCACAACAGTACAGCAAGAATAGAAATGCATTTTCAAATTGTGGAGTCGTGGCGCAGTCGGTTAGGGTCTTGGTTTCTTAATCAGAAGGTCCCAAGTACAAACCCCAGCTGTGTCACCATGACTTTGTGTCCTTGGGCAATGCACTTCACAATACTTGCCTCAGGTGGAATGTCCCTGTATTTGGTGAAAGTTGCTCTTGATGAGAGCCAAGACTCTTGATATGAGCAACTGCTAAACGACTAAATGTAATGTAAATGTTAATTGAATTCAAATCTATGAAAATAATTCCAAATCTAATTGAAATATTATTTGACGATCAGATCAACAACAATAGCAACTGTTGTTTTTGCTATTTGCAACCCTAGCATGTAGCGCACAGTGTGTTACCATGATCATCTGATATGAAGCTACAGACAGTACAGAAGCGAATCAACATTTAACTTGGTTGATCGCGACAGGGCGATCAGTGAGTGGATAACCTGCACAATGTAGAGACAGGGGCAGTACTGCGCCCCGCCCCCGATGCTGATCCCTATCAGGTTCTGGGCGTCTTTCTTCAGGGTCAGCGTCCCCGGCACAGTGGGGATCCCCCTGTTTAAAACACACCATGGACATCGATTTATCAGCAGCGTTGGGAATCCCTCCAGCACCGAATTTGTTCGATCGATTACAACTGCATTAAAAAGGCAGTTTGACGACTTACAATTTGTCCTCCTCCAGCTCGTAGTCCATGTCTGTGAACATCTGGCTGTTTCCTTTAAAAGCTGTTAAATGAATTGGAAAAGCAAGTACAAAACCGAAAAGCATGTTACCACCTTAACGTAACGACCCTTTCCAGTGACAATGGGTTTAGGTAGAAAGGTTAGCTAGTCACGCCTGAGTGTCAGCCATGAATCAAACACACATACCGTTGGTTAACTTATCAAATATGGTTCAGTTTTAGCTTCGCATCTCTAGCTTCCAATGTAACGTGCAGCGTGAGGATAGTTCCTTGACAATTGAATGTAACATATAACGTCATAGGTATAATATAGTAGCGATCAAAATGATGTTGGCAAGCCAGAGAGGCAGAGCCTGGCTAGTTGAGTTGGCTAACGGCTAGCTAATGAAGCTAGCTAGCAGCAGGTAATTTGCAGCAGGGAAATAAATTACCTTTCACGGTTCCAATGCGACGAATAACACGCCTCTTATTATCCTCACATAAACGTGTGTTGATGTGTATAACAAGTCTAGAATCGAACCGTTCCTTAAAATGTAGCTTTACACGTCATTAGAGACTGATTCATCTTTGCACCACTCGGTAAGGATACTGTTTATTTAGACACGTCACTTCCGACAATTTAGCGGACTCTGTCATAGAGAAAGATCCTATTGTTCGATCATTTTTGTGTTAGATTTTGATAAAAGCGTACTTTTATGATTTCATCTTGAAAACCGAGTGTCATGATTGGAACTGGTCGGTGTTAACATACTGCCAACACGGTGCCACCGTTGTTTAAATTTGGTTTTGGCTGATTGATGATATGGAAAAAAAGACAACATTAGGGATTTTTACTTATAATTAGGCGTTTGAGAATGTATCCAGATTTGAGTGCTGTTTTGTTGTTTCACGGATCAAAGTAGACCTACAATTTAATCCTTACGTTGAATCAATTTGACACTGCAACTAACCATGAAGCAATCCTGCCGGATTCAATCATCACTAATGAGTGACTAATGTAATCAATAGCAAAAAGCTTACAGCCCATTCTGTTCATTGTATGTTCCAGGAGAGAGGACCCTTTTCTCGATTCAGACTGCTGGCAATCTCACCCCGGATCTAAGACACCTCACACAAGTAAAATCGTAGCTATGGTAAAGTTTTAAATGTTGTTTATTCACGTTTTAGGACTACACGTGATATTTAGTGCTGGTGAAGATGCTAGATCTACAACTGAGAATGACCTCCATGATTTGCATGTTTTCAGGAACTTGAGCTGAAGAATGTAGAGCTGAGAGCTGGGGACACGCTGAAGGTGAAAGGGAAGATTCTGGATATGGCCGATAGGTAGGTGGAACTCAATCCATACTTTACAATCTCACTGAGAGTTTAAAAACAAACAACAAACTTCTACCATTATATTACTGTAATTGTTGGCTTTTTTGGATGGACACCAATGGTTATCCAATGAGCAGAATAAAAGACTGGTTCTGGAGTCAGAGATTCTCAAGGCGGTTGTTATCTACTGAACAGCTTTCAGGCAATTTCAGACACGGGAACCTACCAGACTGAGTCAGGTCAGAGTGATTCAAAGTATCACAGTAATACTTCAAGCATATATAGTCTGAAATTACAATGGGGTGAGATACCTCCCCCTACGTTCAGCCAATGTTCATGCTGCACTGGTCATTTGGTATGCTGCCATTGTACTGATCACCAGATCAGGTCAGTTTCAAAAGAGGACTTCTGAGCGGTCATGCCCTCGCCGGTCAAAGAAGAGGGACAAACCAAACTTTCTCCTCACTGTGTGCACATTGAGAATCAGATGGCTCAGTGGGTTAAGGCATTGGCCTCAGGAGCTGAAGGTTGTGAGTTCAAACCCCGGCTGTAGCTGTGTGATGTTGTGTCCTTGGGCAAGGCACTTCACCCTACTTGCCTCGGGGGGAATGTCCCTGTACTTGCTGTAAACTACTTTAGATTAAAGTTTCTGCTAAATGAAAAAATGTTAAAGAAGGTTCTCCAAGAAGCAGCACTACAAAGTTGACTTTCTAAGACAACACACTGGCAGTTTGTTTCTTTGATACTTGGGAGAAAGGCACCATAGTGACTGAAAACATGGCATCTTCTGTCCTGTGCAGGTTCCAGATTGACCTTGGCTGTGATGAAGACCACCTGGCTTTGCACTTTAACCCCCGTTTCCATGACGACGCTGATGGCTCTGTGGTGGTGTGCAACTCGAAGATTGCCGGTTGCTGGGGAAATGAAAAGAGGGAGACCTGCAACCCTTTGCAAAAGGGATCCACTGTCAAGGTGACTGAATTTTCTCCATTGCAAGAGTAAAAAATTATCTTATGGAAGATCTGTGAACCTAACATGACCAAAATAATAACTTGCATATACGTAATTGTTTATGTAAAGAATCATCAATATCAGCAGTGATGTTCCACTCAGCCAAACTAAACCAAACTAATACCAAACCAAACTAGTACAGAGCTTGAGCTACACCAGGGGCCTGTACTACAAAAGAAAGTTACTATGTTAACGCCAATTCTTTATTCATAGTACAGGCCCAAGGTCATCATCAGAGACCAGTGACCAGTGCGGTCATTGTTGTAAATATGGGGTGGATACCTGAAGAAAACCATGAGCCATGGCATCTGTTAAGTCAATGTGTCATTGTTCTAACAATGTACTAATATGTCTTCAACCCAGATTGTTCTGAAGATGGCAGGAGACATGTTTGAGGTGGAACTTCCTGATGGTCATGAGATTCAGTTCCCCAACCATGAGAGCCTGGATATCTGCTACGTTCGGATCAAAGGGGACTTTCAGCTCAAGTCCTTCAAGATCTGCTAGGGGAAGCTACAGAGCTCTACTATGGAACCATTTGTTTGTGTTGATCCAGTAAGATAGAAGGACTACATTGTGAGAACTGAATCAGATCAGTGCAATTGCCATTTCTGATTGGTTATTATAATGTTCCTATTGTCACAAATAGAAATGTCTAATTATGGGTTTCAAGAAGAATATGTTTATTCAAATAGTTTATGGTTTTTAACAGTTGTGACAAGACGAACTACATCATGTATCAATTCACAATGAAATATTTAGAGACATGTTATCTTGACAGTTTCAATAAAACAAAATCAATGACAATGACATTAATATCAATATTAACAAAGGTAAATATTCACATGTATTATCCACCTAACATTTTGTGGGCCTTACATCCCAATAACTCAGGTAATGACTCTCAATGTAACACAAACATGACCAAAAGAGGAAATTGCATACATGTAATTGTTTACGTAGAATCATCCATATGAGCAGTGATAGCTCATATGGATGACGTCAGATAGCTCAACGGTTAAGGCGTTGGCCTCATTATCAGAAGGTTGAGATTGAGCCCCAGCTGTGGATATATGACATGTCCTTGGGCATGGCACTTCACCCTACTTGCCTCAGGGAGAATGTCCCTGTACTTACTGTAAATCGCTTTGGATAAAAGCTGCTGTTAAATGAATAAATGTAAATGATACTTCACTCAGTATACGTTGGATCACCAGTTCTATACTGTTTCCAGGAAACAGAAAGTTCTCATTTGTCAGTTTTTAAAAGATTAGCTGCATCATAAATGAATTTACATCAATTATTGAAGTCATTGCACAACACATTTGAAGAATGTTACATTTCTTATTTTATATAATTGAGCAAGGCTAGTTCTGGCAGGGCACTCAGGCAGCGCACATTAGATTAGATTAAATTCAACTTTATTGTCATTACACAGGTACAAGTACAGGGTAACAAAATACAGTTAGCATCCAACTAGAAGTGCAAAACAGTTATTACAACAGAATATAATTGTAATTGTATATTCAGAATATACACAGTATGTACAGTATAATCAGAATATACAGGGTAGGTACAGATTAAAGTGATTTAAGACAAATCTACAGCTGTATTGTACAAGATGCTAGAGTATTTAACAGAATTTACCGAGTTGCATGTATGTACAGTTACTTCAAATGATGCAGTGTGCAGATGTGCTAAATAAACAGATAGTGCAAATAGCAAAAAAACTACCGCAATGATGCAGATGATGCAAAATGAACAGATAGTGCAATATAACAACAGAAATGATAGTCCAAATATAGGGTGGCGGGTGTTCTATGGAGGGGCGGGTGGAGTTCAGGAGTGTCACAGTTCTGGGGAAGAAGCTGTTCCTTAGTCTGCTGGTTTTAGGAGACTCCTGAGTTGCTTGCCGGAGGGCAGGAGGGCATAGAGTCTGTGGGCTAGGTGAGGTATCCTTTTGGATGCTGTGAGCTCTACGCAGACAGTGCTTCCTCTGGATGTCCTCGATGGATGGAAGAATAGTCCCAGTGATGCGTTGGGCGGTTTTCACCACCCGCTGCAGTGCCTTGCGCTCTGTGACTGTGCAGTTCCCATACCACACTGTAACACAGTTAGTCAGGATGCACTTGATCGCACAGCGATAGAAGTTCACCATGACAGATGAGGACAGGTGGTGTTACCTCAGTGTTCTCAAGAAAAAGACGCTGGTGAGCCTTCTTGATCAGGCCGGAGGTGTTTGTAATCCAGGACAGGTCATCCGAAATGTGGATCCCCAGGAATTTATAGCTGGAGAAACGCTCAACGGCCATCCCGTTGATGTGAATGGGGTCATGCGTGTCCCCTCTTCTTCCTGAAGTCCACGATAAGCTTCTTGGTCTTTGTGGCGTTAAGGAGCAGGTTATTGTCACCACACCACATGGTTAGGTTCTGTACTTCCTCTCTGTAGGCTGTCTCAATATTGTTGGTGATGAGGCCAATCACCGTGGTGTCATCAGCAAACTTAACGATGGAGTTAGATCCATACATCGGCTTGCAGTCATGGGTGAAGAGGGAGTAGAGGAATGGGCTGAGCACACATTCCTGTGGTACACCTGTGTTGAGTGTGATGGTGGAGGAGCAGGAGTGGGCTGACCTAACATGCTGTGTCGGTTGATCAGAAAGTCCATAATCCAGTGGCAGAGGGAGGTGTTGATGCCCAGCTCTCCGAGTTTGGTGATCATTTTGGAGGGGATGACAGTGTTGAAAGCAGAGGTGAAGTCTACAAACAACATACGCGCGTATGCGTTGTTGTTGTCCAGGTGTGTGAGCACAGAGTGCAGCGCTGAGGAAACTGCATCGTCTGTGCTCCTATTCCTGCGGTAGGCAAACTGGTGAGGGTCAAGTGTGGGTGGAAGGTTGGTCTTCAGATGTGCCAGGACCAGTCGCTCGAAGCACTTCACGAGTCGAATTATCACTCATTACCACACCTGTATTAGCTAGCACAAGCCCATTGGGCCACATCCGATAAAATGGCCTATAAAGGCCGCACAGGTATGCACACATCAATGGAATAAATGGTTTGAAAACAAATATTGCATTGTAATTGTATTTTTTCAACACTATGTGAAAAAAATTGGAAAAAAGGTAAATATTCAGATACATCTCAGCAACATCCATTTTGAATACGGGCAAAAAAAAAACTACGGGCACTTTTATGTCCTTTGATCATATTTTATTAAGAAATGAGAAAAAGGGAAATTTCACACTTTCACAGTTATTTTTACAATGAAAGTGTTGTAGGAAATTTTTACTGGTAGTCTACGATTACTTTTTCACCTTTTGCAACATCGTTGTATATGCAAATATTGCTGTTTTGTGCCTGTCCCACAGCCAGACTTCTGATCTTCAATAATGAAAATTAAGTCTAAAATAATGATTTTTCAACTTTTTTCAAACTTGACTGAATAGAGTATCAGTAAAATAATCAAAACATAATTGGGGTATTCAAGGTCATACAAATATTTATGTTTTGTTACCAAATGTAGTTGTCCCACAGTATTGCCATAATTTCCACCACAACACTGTAATGTCCCTTTAAAAAGTATGTATGAAAGATTGTTTGAATAGTTTGTATGGAGTCGAACAGTGACATCACAGCACATGTCTGATATGGAGGAAATTTGGAATTTATCCAACAACTTCTGAAGAAAACCTAAGGTAAATATCGCTTGAAATGAAAATATTTTTATTGTATGTAATTTCCAAACATGCTGTAACATCAATTGAGTTTGTAAATAAGTAGATTTTTTAATGTACATAGATGTATTTGACGTGCATGATGTACTAGATACCAATTTATAGCTAATATGTGAGGCTAATTTAGATTTTTTCACAAAATCCTGTCAGATTGTAAATTCCACCACCGTAATTTCCAACACATTGCCTTCTCGGATGGAAATTACAAAGGTGTGGTGGAAATTACATTTATGCTTACAGGTGCAATTTAAAGATTGTAAGGATACATATGTGCAATTTATTTATTAAAATATACAATGTTAATGTTTTTATTACATATTAAGTATTAATTCTGTATTTATTGGAATGCATTTTCCTCTGTTTTTAGGATGCCACGGAAGTCTACAAAGGAAAGGTCTCAGGCCTATAGGGACAGAATAAAAGAAGACCCTGTCAAATATGAAGAGCGACTGAAAAGAGACAGGGAGAGATACCAGAGAAAAAAGATAGGGGGGTTGTAAAGCCAATTGCAGAATTACCAAAGAGAGAACAACGCAGGGAGAAGGAGACAGCAGAGAACCTATATGAAAAATTATCGGGAGAAGATGAACAAAGCTCTTGTACCTGTACCTACAGGCCTACCTTGCTACCATGACCCCACCAAACTCTCCAGATTCTGTTCAACAGGAACCTGTCCCTCCACCTCCCACACTGCCCTCACTATCACCCTCTGCCCAACCTTTCACACAAAAACAAAGACGAAGGAAAAAGGTCCTAAGAAACCAAACAAAAGTGTATGCAGCATTGTAAGAAAGCAATGCTAAGCTTGAGAAGGCTCTGCAAAAGGCAGAGAAGTACCGCAAACGGTATGATCGATTGTTGAAAAAAGTGAGGCAGGCTGACTTTCCAAATGCCAGGTCTAAAAAGCAGCTGGCATCATCACCACACAAACTGACAAAAACTTTGTTTTTTCACAATGCTGTCCTTGCCGAGTTAAGAGACAGGTATCAAAATCTGTCCTCAGAGAGAAAAAAACAGATTATTTTGAAGATAATGGCAGGAAAGTTCCTTAAAAAGTATCGCTTACTCACAGTGGCTAAAACATAATTTGGCTTCTCAGCCAAAAGAAAGAGAAATAATGAAAAGAGATCAGCAAAAGAAGAAGCAAATTAATTGAGTCAGCACAGATACAGTGGAGAAAATCAAGCAATATTTAGAAAGAGATGAGACAGCAGAGCCACAACAGGTAAAAAGGAGACAGTGACACAGAAAAAAAAGAAAAAAACAGAAGAAGTTTCTTAATTAACCCATGGAGATACTACATGACAAATTTAAGAAGGAGTACCCGACATAAACATTTCTTACAGTGAGTTCTGCAAAAAATGTCCTTTCTGGCTTATAAAGCCTACTGTTAAGGACAGAGACACATGCAAGACGCACGCCAATCTGCAGTTAATGGCAGACAAACTGTTGCAGCACAAAGTCATCAACAGCAGCTAAATTGAAGATTTGTTCACCCTACACCAAGGAGTGTATGTATAGAGATTGTCCCAACTGTGTGGACAAAGAATTGCAAACCTCAGCCTTTGACCCTGGGGCCCAGACATTTTGGCATGCATGGAAGGCAAAAGATGAGGAGAGAGAGAGAAAAAGATGGAACCAAAGAGAAATTCAAAAGTTAATCTCACTGTTAAGGAGAAAGTAGTGGGCACAATGCATACTTTACTTGAAGACTTCTCTACAGATTTAAAGCAAAAACTTGGAAAGCATGTGTATCACGCATCAGTATGCAGTTCTCCGTGGCTTAAAAGAAAACTTGAGAGAGGACAAGCTCATTCTGCATATTGATTTAGCAGAGAACTTCCAGTGCAAGTACAGGTACATTTTGGAGACTCGAATCACCAGGTCTCACTCCATACTGGCGTGGCCTAAATAACATTAAAATAAATGTATTGTTTTTCTACATGGTCCATTCATTGTAATTTCCACAACACCCAGTAATTTCCACCACCCCATACTTTTTTAACAATTGTTACAAAATTCTTATCACTCATTTAAATCTTTTGCATAGTTTATGGGATAATGTTCCACTTAATGTAAAAACACGAGTAGTTATTCCCTGAAATGTATCTAACTATTCCAATATCATATAGAAGGTTGTGGTGGATGTAAGCTTTGAGTTTGGTCGTCATCTCAATGAATTTACCTAATCCATAAATGTATGGTAATTGAAATATTTGCATAAACTGGTAAAACCATATGTGAAAATTCTCTTACATTGATGAGAAATGATGTATATCTTACTATTTTAAATAAATGTTAAATATTTATATGTGATGGAAATTACATTTGTGCAGGCCGGGTTGGGAAATCTGTAAAAAAACACAAATGTATCTTGTAATATTAGTGCATTCTCTTATGGATCATCAAACTAGATTAGTTATACTAACCTTTTAGACTGAGACTATATTCATTTGAACACTTTTTTTTCCCTCAAGTTCACAAGGCCAAAAGTGCCCGTAGTTGAAGAATCGGCCATACATAAATTTTTACTAAGAACAGTTTCTCACCCTGATACAGACTGTGATTGTGTATGCAACATAAAAAAAATTGAGAACAATTTTTTTTTAAGGGAATTTCTATGTCTCATTGTGTGTGTGCTGCAAGGCGCACACTATGTTATTACTAGCGTTTATTATTGTGTGCGTGCTGCAAGGTGCACACTATGTTATACTAGCGTTTAAATGATTAACATTTCATGAACATAAACAATCTGTAAAACATTCATAATCGTCTGGATACTGGTTGACTTTGCAAACTATTGGCTAGTGTTGTATGGGGAGTCCTGTAGTCCTGTAGTTTATAGATGATTGAACCTGTGCTACTAACTGATTCATTGCACTGAATGGGTTGATTGACAGTTCACCATTAGTCATTAATGTAGAGACTGCCTGTGTGTATGCACATATGTATGTATCTATCTATATATATATATATATATATATATATATATATATGCGTGTGTGTGTATGTGCATGTATGTTTTTTTTCATTAATGTTGCATTAAAAGCACTGTTTTTGTTAGTGTGATATCCGAACTGTGTGGCCTAGTGCTTTTTGTGAATTTTGATGCTAGCTTTTTGCTAAATCCTGATTTGTAAGGATGTTTGATTGCATGTGGATTGATTTGACATTTAACACGGAAACAGCTGTATAAGTTTATAATGTTATCTGATATTTATACTGCGGTATCATGTTGATAATAGATGTATTTCTAATACCAAAGTCATAGCCATTAATGGCCTAATTCTGGCATGGGTAATTTTACGCAAAGTTTTTGAAAGCATTTATCACTATTATCAAATTATAACCAAACTATAGTAATCCCTCGTTTTTCACGGGGGTTGGGTTTCAAAAAGCACCCGTGATAAGTGAAATCCGTGAAGTAGAAACCTTCATTAGATTCCTCCTTCAGGAGGAAACCTATTGTTATTTTAACAATTATTATACTGTACAATTCAATTCAAGATTCATGCATTCCGTAATGCCGACCTACAGCCGCACAGCTTTTACCCTCTTTTAGCATGTCCAGAAGTTTAACTTTTTCTGCGACTGTTAACATCTTCCTCTGCCTTTTGGGCCGGACTGCAGGTGCCTTTGTCGGTGCAGAACGTTTTGTCTACATTATTGGTTAAGAGAATTTGAATTTGAACTAGAAAAAAATTCCTAAAGAAATTTTGAGTGTGCGTGACTCTGGCCCGGGACTCTCCCCCATACATCACTGACACTGTTGAGTAATTTTCAGAATATGACTTCTACCATTGCTTAGGTATGTGACAGATCAAGCTTTCAACAGGTGTTCATATGCTGATGCACTAGTAGTAGCGTAAACACTAATTTCAGCAGGATTAAAGACAGCTCCACTTGAGCACACTGCCACAGTTTAAGTTTAAGTAGTAAGCAAGCAGTAAACCATTGGTCACTCTGTGTCAGGTATCACTTTACATTACAGTTCAGTAGCATAGTATGAGTTTGGTTCTAATTTGATAATAGTGATAAATGCTTTCAAAAACTTAGAGTGTAAACTGACCCAAATACATCCAATGCCAGAATTAGGCCATCAATGGCTATGACTTTGGTATTAGAAATACACCTTTTATCAAAATGATACCGCATTATAAATATCAGATAACATTATAAAGTTATACAGCTGTGTTAAATGTCAAATCAATCCACATGCAATCAAACATGTAACAAATCAGGATTCAGCAATAAGATAGCATCAAAATTCACAAAAAGCACTAGGTCACACAGTTCTGATATCACACTAACAAAAACAGTGCTTTTTATCCAACATTAATTGAGGAAAAACACACACGCACATACACATACGCACACGCACATACACACTTACACACGCACATACACACACACACATATATATATATATATACTGTTTTTGTTAGTGTGATTTCAGAACTGTGTGACCTAGTGCTCACACAGTTCTGATATCACACTAACAAAAACAGTGCTTTTTATCCAACATTAATTGAGAAATACACACACGCACATACACACACGCACATACACACACACACACATACACATATATATATATATATCTATAGATAGATACATATATGTGCACAGGCACAGGCAGTCTGTACATTAATGACTTAATGATGAACTGTCAATCAAACCATTCAGTGCAATGAATCACTTAGTAGCAGACACACAGGTTTAATCATCTATAAACTACAGGACTACAGGACTCCCCATATAACACTAGCCAATAGTTTGCAAGGTCAACCAGTATCCAGACGATTATGAATGTTTTACAGCAAGCCCCCCCAACAATTTAAATAGCAATTCCTAAAAGACCTGTATTTAATCCCCACTGTTTCTCTATGGAACCACCCACACACCTCCCCAATACCCCAAACCCTTCCGAAATCGCCCCCCCGAGCCCCCCGCAACGTCACAATCTCCGCTTGAAGGTGCATGTAAATCAATCGCGATTCTCAAACCTCTCCCACAAATAGGCTCATAGCTCATCAACCCGACCTCCCACACACCTCCCCAATATCTCGTTAGAATCCTATGGACCCCAGCACATGAACCCTGCCCTCAAACCCCCCCGCACGAGCCCCCCCGCCCCCCGCCCCCCGCGAACGCCGATCGCCCCCCCCCCTCCGAAAACGACCCTCAACGGTCCAAATGCACACAAATAACCCCCCCCCATAACCCTCCACCACCGTCCTGACTGATAAGCACATGAATACATATAAGCCCAAATGTTAAAGAAGTCCAAAACCCACATCTTAGCATGCTAGAAACATATGCTGATGCACTAGCAATTAGCTTAAGCGCTAATTTCAGCATTGGTCGCTAATGTTAGCAAACAGCATATCTTTACAGATAGTTGGAATGTCAGTTGTAAATCCTGACTGATAAGTACATGAATACCTATAAGCCCAAATGTTAAAGAAGTTAAAAACCTACATTGTAGATAGCATGCTAGCGAAAGAGTTGAAAAAGATGTTTGCTTACCTTAGAGACTTAGAGCCAGAGAGGAAGAGTTGAGCTGGAGTACAGTTTATAAATACACCCGAAACAAAAAGAGCCAATTTGATTCCTCCAGTAAATATCCTCCAATTAAAGTTATTAAATGTGAAATGAATTACTGTTCATAAAATAGCCACCGTCATTCGTGGCCACCGTCTCTCCTCTTTCAAGCACGTTGCTAAGTAACGAACTAATGAGTTGCAGCTGACAGTTGCAACTGTCATGTCAGTTGAACAGACAGAGAGAAAAGGCTTACAGCACCCCTCGAACAGGAAGGATTTCTGGCCAAACCGTGTTTCCAATCATAAAACCAGGTTAACGTGAAGCCGGCTGAGCCCTTCCTGAACGTCTACATAGACATTTTGTGTTGACAAGTGAAGAAATGTGCTCTTGGGAGCAATTCTAAAAAGTGTTAGTTTTGTGTTCCTCCTGAAATTTTCCTGGCACTTTTAACATGGGAGTCTATGAGGCTCTTCATGGGTGCTGCGGCCGAATTTTCGCATGTCAAGCTAAAACAATAAACGTGACAGATAAAGTAAAGCAAGTGTGAGCTAGAGGACACATTTTCCTACGTTTCTATGTATAAATTGTGTCTGTAGTGTTGCATTTGAGGCCATGGTAGTCGAATATGTTTTATTTTTTTCACGAATTCTTCTGTCTCCTCTCCACTCTAGCGATGACATCACCCACTCTAGTTTTCAAACATTCTCTCCATTAACACCCATTAATTTTTCTGGTGTGGTTTTTGGCAATTTTTGGGCAAAATTGTTCGCCAAAAGTCTTAGAAAAATCATAGCACACATGTCGGGGCCGAGCCGCACGTTTTGATATAAGTTTTGTGTATATGCGTCAAAAACTCTGGTAGATGTTTTGAGCCAAAAAACGGCGTAAGAATAATAATAATAACTAGAAAAAAATTCCTAAAGAAATTTTGAGTGTGCGTGACTCTGGCCCGGGACTCCCCCCCATACATCGCTGACACTGTTGAGTAAATTTCAGAATATGACTTCTACCATTGCTTAGGTATGTGACAGATCAAGCTTTCAACAGGTGTTCATATGCTGATGCACTAGTAGTAGCGTAAACACGAATTTCAGCAGGATTAAAGACAGCTCCACTTGAGCACACTGCCACAGTTTAAGTTTAAGTAGTAAGCAAGCAGTAAACCATTGGTCACTCTGTGTCAGGTATCACTTTACATTACAGTTCAGTAGCATAGTATGAGTTTGGTTGTAATTTGATAATAGAGATAAATGCTTTAAAAAACTTAGAGTGTAAAAAGACCCAAATACATCCAATGCCAGAATTAGGCCATCAATGGCTATGACTTTGGTATTAGAAATACACCTTTTATCAAAATGATACCGCATTATAAATATCAGATAACATTATAAAGTTATACAGCTGTGTTAAATGTCAAATCAATCCACATGCAATCAAACATGTAACAAATCAGGATTCAGCAATAAGCTAGCATCAAAATTCACAAAAAGCACTAGGTCACACAGTTCTGATATCACACTAACAAAAACAGTCCTTTTTATCCAACATTAATTGAGGAAAAACACACACGCACATACGCACACGCACATACACACTTACACACGCACATACACACACACACACACACACACACATATATATATACTGTTTTTGTTAGTGTGATTTCAGAACTGTGTGACCTAGTGCTCACACAGTTCTGATATCACACTAACAAAAACAGTGCTTTTTATCCAACATTAATTGAGAAAAACACACACGCACATACACACATACATATCTATCTAGATACATATATGTGCATACACACAGGCAGTCTGTACATTAATGACTTAATGATGAACTGTCAATCAAACCATTCAGTGCAATGAATCACTTAGTAGCAGACACACAGGTTTAATCATCTATAAACTACAGGACTACAGGACTCCCCATAAAACACTAGCCAATAGTTTGCAAGGTCAAACAGTATCCAGACGATTATGAATGTTTTACAGCAAGCCCCCCCAACAATTTAAATAGCAATTCCTAAAAGACCTGTATTTAATCCCCACTGTTTCTCTATGGAACCACCCACACACCTCCCCAATACCCCAAACCCTTCCGAAATCGCCCCCCCGAGCCCCCCGCAACGTCACAATCTCCGCTTGAAGGTGCATGTAAATCAATCGCGATTCTCAAACCTCTCCCACAAATAGGCTCATAGCTCATCAACCCGACCTCCCACACACCTCCCCAATATCTCGTTAGAATCCTATGGACCCCAGCACATGAACCCTGCCCTCAAACCCCCCCGCACGAGCCCCCCCGCCCCCCGCCCCCCGCGAACGCCGATCGCCCCCCCCCCTCCGAAAACGACCCTAAACGGTCAAAATGCACACAAATAACCCCCCCCCATAACCCTCCACCACCGTCCTGACTGATAAGCACATGAATACATATAAGCCCAAATGTTAAAGAAGTCCAAAACCCACATCTTAGCATGCTAGAAACATATGCTGATGCACTAGCAATTAGCTTAAGCGCTAATTTTAGCATTGGTCGCTAATGTTAGCAAACAGCATATCTTTACAGCTAGTTGGAATATCAGTTGTAAATCCTGACTGATAAGCACATGAATACCTATGAGCCCAAATGTTAAAGAAGTCAAAAACCTACATTGTAGATAGCATGCTAGCGAAAGAGTTGAAAAAGATGTTTGCTTACCTTAGAGACTTAGAGCCAGAGAGGAAGAGTTGAGCTGGAGTACAGTTTATAAATACACCCGAAACAAAAAGAGCCAATTTGATTCCTCCAGTAAATATCCTCCAATTAAAGTTATTAAATGTGAAATGAATTACTGTTCATAAAATAGCCACCGTCATTCGTGGCCACCGTCTCTCCTCTTTCAAGCACGTTGCTAAGTAACGAACTAATGAGTTGCAGCTGACAGTTGCAACTGTCATGTCAGTTGAACAGACAGAGAGAAAAGGCTTACCGCACCCCTCGAACAGGAAGGATTTCTGGCCAAACCGTGTTTCCAATCATAAAACCAGGTTAACGTGAAGCCGGCTGAGCCCTTCCTGAACGTCTACATAGGCATTTTGTGTTGACAAGTGAAGAAATGTGCTCTTGGGAGCAATTCTAAAAAGTGTTAGTTTTGTATTCCTCCTGAAATTTTCCTGGCACTTTTAACATGGGAGTCTATGAGGCTCTTCATGGGTGCTGCGGCCGAATTTTCGCATGTCAAGCTAAAACAATAAATCTGACAGATAAAGTAAAGCAAGTGTGAGCTAGAGGACACATTTTCCTACGTTTCTATGTATAAATTGTGTCTGTAGTGGTGCATTTGAGGCCATGGTAGTCGAATACGTTTTTTTTTTTTTTACACATTTCTCTCTCTTCTCCTCACTCTAGCGATGACATCTCCACTCTACCTCTCAAACATTCTTTCCATTGACACCAATGCATTTTTTTTGTGTGGTTTTTGGCAATTTTTGCCAAACATTGTTAGCCAAAAGTCTTAGAAAAATCATAGCACACATGTCGGGGCCGAGCCGCACATTTTGATATAACTTTTGTGTATATGCGTCAAAAACTCTGGTAGGTGTTTTGAGCCAAAAAAAGGGCGTAAGAATAAGTATAATAATAAACGCTAGTAATAACATAGTGTGCGCCTTGCAGCACGCACACAATAAACGCTAGTAATAACATAGTGTGCGCCTTGCAGCACGCACACAATTATGTGTATTTTATTTGGCTAGCTGTTTTGCACGTGTACAGCACATACAGTATTACCGCAACGTTATTGACGCACATGTAGAGAAGAAGCAGAGACTGTTCAGCCAATCAGAATGCAGAACACAATGCACAATAAAAAAACGTGAAGTAGAGAAACTGTGAAAATATAGCGAGGGATTACTGTATTACTATGCTACTGAGCTGTAATGTAAAGTGCTACCTGACACAGAGTGGCCAATTGATTACTGTAACATCATTGATAAAGGTTGTTAGCTGATCTTGATCTGAATATATCAGATGGTTCTTTAAGTCATAATTTGTCATAGTCTTGTTTTTCATCCCCATGAATTATTTGCTAGTATCCCATGACCGTTTTTTGTGGGAAAGCCTGTGTTCAATTTGTACATTAGTTTCGTCTTCAGGGCCTTGATTTAAATCTGGGTGCTTGTTTAAGATTATGTATTGAGAATAATTTCCTAATTTACATATCTCTGAATACAATCTGCTTCTTCTACGATCAAGTACAAGAGCATGTTCATTACCAATCTCTACAAGAACATGAATGATTCTTTCAGCTATGTCAATGTCCTTGGTGGCAGGGGTGTCTTTAGTTAATTCAACCCACTCTTCCCAAACACTGTTGAACTCCTTCTGAAGATGATCTTCATCCATTGCATTGTCTTTGAGTTTTAATGCAAGCTCTTTGCTCTTTTGAAAGAGTTCGTCTTCATATACTTTATTTTTTTCATCGAGTCTGTGGCGGGCCTTCCTCTGCTGAATAACTTGTTCCAACTTCTTTTTGGACTCCCTCACAAGTTCACATGAAGCTCACCAATTTTGCATTCAAATCTACCTTGTCACTGAATCAATGTCTTTATCGCTCTCCTCCTCAAAATGCTTTTTTATGGCACTGAATTTTAATTCAGCAGTGCATTCCACAGATCTTCAACTTGGGTTTGGAGTGCTTCATGGAATCTCTTTAGTTTATCTCACAAGCTGCATGAAAGCACCTCTGGTACACCTTCCGAAACTAACGCCAAATTGCAGTCCAAACCTTGCATTCAGCATTGTAGATTTCCCCGTACTTAGGATTCCTAAAATAGACAGAACAAAGAATCTGGGATCATTTAGTTTCTTAATGACCTCATCCAAAACACTCTTGATCCACGTCAATGGCACATAGCCTGCATCACCATCCATCAGCTCCATTGGATGTCCAGAGATCAAAAGATCTGCAGCCATCTCAGGGAGGTAAAACAATTTCACCTCGACTGTTCGTCTTTTTGGAGCAGACACATGTGCTTCGTAAATCTGTCCCACTTCTCGCCAGATATGCTCAAAGCCAACAGTTGCTGATGGCAGCTTCTTGGATATTTCTTCAAAATTCCTGCTTTTTTTGTTGATTTGTCAGGGTTCTTCTTCAACTTCGGTACAGCTGACCACTTTTTATCATATTCATGATGAAGCTCTGAGAGCTCATTCGTGGAGAGATCGTCCAATAAGATCCCTATCAATTTCAGGAAATACTTTTTCTCTTCTGATCCTAGAGAACGCGAGCTTCTGAGAAACAACTTCATCAGTTCACTGAAGGATAGGTCTTGTTGTTGGAGTCAAATTTCCTTCAGTTCATGCTGTTTTTTTTTTTTTTTTTTTCATCTCAACGTTTCCCTGAAGGCGATAAAGTTCTTTGCTTTTTCGACACCAGTCGTTCCACAATCTATCTTGACATGGAAGGAACGTGTTTTAAATTTTAGAGAGTGCTTTGACCTTAAGCAGATCCTTAATCTCCAAAGCGGCATTTTTCCCTGTTTGGCAAACTTCCTCCGATTCATCTATTCTGAATCCTGACTGTTTTGCCACCTTTTCAAGATTGAAGGACAAATACTGTGGCAACAGCATCTTGCGGATAATATTTGTCAGTTCTTCAGATACCTCAGACTGATTTCTGTCTCTCAAACCAATTCTGTACTTCCCAGGATTGAACACCAAAGCAACAAAGTCTTCATCAGTGAAGAGACAGATGAGAGGTTTAGGAGACTTGACCAGATCTTGCACAAAGGCTACCCTTTTGTCATATTTACCAACACTTGGTAAAAGAACAACATTGACTGAGGACTCAGTCAAAAAATCTTGTTGCTTTTCATGGACAACTGCATCGCCACGGAGATTACAGAATGCAACACAGTCGGTGAACGCATCATGGGCCTTCCCAGCAGGACAGTACCAAGCAATTTCTGCCATACCGTCCCTTAGGATGCGGATTTTGGTGTTGCCGGAGCAGTCTCAAATGTGCTGTGATGCTGGTTTATCAAGTCGTTCACCAGCTAAGACTTTGACAAAGAAACAGATCCAAGTCAAAAGAATGCAATCATCGGGGTCTCTGATTTGTTAATGGCATACTTTTACTAGTGATCATGTTTAAGTTGCTTGTTGATTTCCAGCTTTTTCCAGTCCCCCTAAATGTCCACAGGGGAAATTAAATCTCCTTAGTGAATAGGTCAGGATCAAGCAAAGGCAAGGCGTACTGACATGCTGAGAGTTTCGTGTATTGCCTAAGGAAACTGTCGGAGCAGAAAGACTGCTATCTGAACATCCATTGGGTGAACATGGGAGTGTTTCTCTGTATAGTTCCTTTGTTCTATCTGAGCGAAAAGAGCATCATAAATATTTTCATATCAGCAGCTAAAGTCTGATTCATGGACATCTCACTTTTGTCATTTTTAACAGGAATGTATATCGCTCTGTAGTCTACTACAACTTCAGCAGGTAGGTATGCACGAGTTCCTTCTCTGACTTGTTCATAAGTCCATAAGGTCTAGTTCAGGGGTGCACACACTTTTTCAGAATGCGAGCTACTTACAAAAGTCAAGGTGATCTACCTACTATAAAATTGCGCAACATATAATTATTCAGAAATATATTGAAAATTCTTTAGAAGAACCATATATGTTAGTATACCTTGCATAATTGTGTGAACCCATATTGCTTGTTACAACCCCAACACAAAATAAGGAAATCAGCTTACAAATCAATAACGTTTATTTACAAAAAAACAACACAGGGATCAAGGAGGACTGCCAGTGGCACCAAATGAAAGAAATAAATAATAACCCACCCCCCTTTGACAGGTGCTAAGCACCCATAAATACAGTGGGTGGTTCTCACTCTAACCTAGGGTTGTAACAACAGGTAAACCTACGTGACGTTAGATGCCAAGCCTCACTCAAGGCTGACTCGCATAAATAAGTGGAGCCAAATAATGCATTCAAGGATGTTGCACATTTCCTCATGTTGGAGTACTTTTCCTCTGTGAGTAAGCTCCAGAATTGTCCATGAGCTCTGGCCTTCAGCTCAATGTCGGCTTGTAGTGTCAAAATCTCATCTTCCACTCTAGAAGAGTTCAGACGAAACAGTGTTGTAATTTTTGATGCGAGTGAAACAACATCAGCATCTTCCCGAAAGGGTACTAGCACATGAATGTAGCGATTGGCTCGAATAAAGCAAAGTCTTGACTGCTGTCTTGACAACTGGGATTTTAGTTCCTTAACCTTTCTCTTTCTGAACTCACTTTTCGGATGGAAGTTAGTGTCGTTTTTATGTACAGTCCGAAAATGCCGCTCCATATTTCCCTTTTTCGGTATAGCGACTGCAGTCTGGCAGATGAGGCAAACGCACTTTGAAAATGTGAAATAGTGAAAAAAACAGCCAACTCCCATTCCGTATGGAAATTGTAAGTTTTAGTCTATTTATTTGGTCCAGCTTCCCCACACATTTTTAAACTCTTAAGTTTAGAAGTCGTCAATTGGAAAATAACTCGCCAATATGACCAAATGCGCACTGGTCAGATTGGTCAAACAACTGTCAGTCAAGTGACAAATGTCATAGTGAGGATAATTGGCTGACGTCTACGTTTGCATTTTGTCTATCCATATAAGATTTGATCTTGCTGTTTGTAAGTCTTGTTAAACTTGATTTTATATATATTTCAATAAATCTGTAAAAAAAAAAAATATATCGTTTACTTTTTAATGCCATGCGATCTACCAGTCGATCGTAGCCAGCCCGGTCGATCGCGATAGACTCATTGAGCACCCCTGGTCTAGTTCCTCTAGCAATGAAAATATATCTGAGGAGTCGTTCATGCCCTGTTTGCAGACGTGATATCTATCTTTGCAGGTAAAAATGTTACATTCAATTGTTTATTAAACAATACGCTGTGCTCTCACTGCTCCAAAACCAGAAAACAAAACCTGCGTTAGTATGGGTATGCTCAATAACTTACTGCAAGTTAACTCTAAACTCAATAACTTAACTCAAACCACAATAGTAAAAGGATAAAGATGCTCAAAACTGCTCTATTATGTTTGGACGACTCCCTCAGGATTCAATTCGTCTCCGTCCTCCTCACCCTCTGGCATATTTCCATCTAGTAACGTAACTCACTCCAGCTAATGGCTTATCTATGCGTCACGTCGACTGCATAGCTCCACAGCCTACGCAGACCCCCCGAGAGGCACCTGCCTGCAGTCCTCTGCTGGGAGGCCGCTCTGCTGGGAGGCCGCTCTGCTCCAGGGCCGGAAGTAAATTTCAAAATAAAAGCGCAAGATTTCAGAATAAAAGCGCAAATTTATATAAAAGCGCATTTCCTCCCAAATGCATTAATTAGTAAACACATTAGATTACGTTAAATCAATGAATTCCTTGTCTATAGTTTAAATCGTTATATCATATTTATATAGTAAACTTTAGACAAGAAGCCAGACTAATATACACTGCACTGCGTAACTTAGTCATTACGAAAAATAAAGGGTGGGTGATATGACTCGGGGCTCAATAATATATTTGTAGCCTACTACAAAGCTGAGGATCGTGACAAGATAAGGTCAAAATGTTGATAACTGAAAACAATGGAGGTTAGGAATAACATCGCTCAGTGCAAATTATGACTCCTATTCATCAGCCTACATTTCGTGAGACGTCATAAGCCTATACATTTTATTGTGTACTATACAATACTTCACTGCCTTTTCATTATATTAATAATAAATTGTCATTGAACCTTATTGCACTGATGTTTTTCATGTTTGGCTCTATATCTATGCCAATTATGTTTTTGTGCTGATATGTACAGTATAATCCAAGCGAATTATTCAATGATCAATGATAACATGTAAAACACACCAAATCACAATATGATTTGACTTTATTCTGGCAGACAATAAACTCATTTAGCTGTTTGACATTCAGATTAGGCCAAATATTTTCTTTGGTCCATTATTTCTGCACAGAATTTCCACGTCTTCTGTGTTGTGAAATGTGAACTTGAAGGGCTCCAGGATTGTTTCCTTTTCAAGGTCATTCCACACCCTCCCATACTACCTTAGCCTGGTTCTCTTCCCCCATGCACAGGATTTTAGGCAGGTCCACTTTGGCAGAGAACAGTTATTAAAATCAACCCACTCATGATCAGAATCAGAATCTGTTTTAATGGCTATGCAAGTTTAACAAACACAGAATTTACATTAGCATGGAAGAGCAAGATAGAACATATATGTAACATGATAAGAACATAATATAATACAATAAAAATATGGTGTAAAAAGGTCAGGGGGGTACAATACCCCATTGTACAATACAGCATTGCAAAACAGTGGTACAACAGTAAGTAATTTTAAGGTGTCAAAAGGGGTTTTGAGTGCAAAAGTGGCTTGTGCAGTAGGATGCTGGATGGGGGTGTTTGTGGCAAAGTCATTCCGAGTCCTTGGCCCTATTGAAGAGTGCAGTGGCTGAAGGGTAGAAGCGTTCTTATGGCGAGAGGTTTTGGTCCTGGGTGAAGCAGAGGCGGGAGGCAAGTCTGACTGAGACCTCAGCCAGATTTTTCCTGAAAATATATATAGATAAGCAAAATGGTCAGTTGTAATATACATAACACAGGCTCCAAAAAGAAAAGATCTCATCAGTGCCCTCCTTTAATATGTCCATCTAGACATTGTTCAAATTACATAAATGTGGAAATGAAAATGCTGGTTTCTGACCTGAAACTAAATAAAAACTCAGATGGAACCCAAACAAATTTATAATTGTACCTCAGTAATGTTATCCACCTTCCTTTTCATCAGCCTAAACACTGGCAGTACTTCACCTCGCAAGAGGGCTTTAGATGCATCCGTCCAGTGGGCGAACACCTTTCCATGGCTGAGAAAATGATTCAACAATAGAAAACCCCCAAAATGTTTTTCTAAAAACATTAAGTCGTTCAAATATATCATCATTTGCGGTCTCACCTTCCAAGGTCAACATTTTTCATGAGGATTATACACCACCACCGTCGCAAAAGTGGCATGTCCAGCTGAAAAATTAACAACCCCCCCACAAAAAATAAGATCATTATGTCATAATTTATGTTTTGTTGTAGTAATTTTGAGCTTACTTTGATTGCATGAATCAATTTACAATAGAAAAGTCAAAGGGAGCTTCCAAAGTGGTGTAAAGGGCATTCTAGGAATAAAACATAGTAATTTGTAAGTAATTGTGATATCTTTGAACACACATAATTACACAAATAATGTGTACTACCATCAACATGAAGATACCACAGTCAATCCCATATGGTTGATGTGGAAAATCCTACATATCAGAAATAAGTGAAATATTAAATTATTGTTTAGCAGTGTATTGAATAAAATATATACATTCACATACGTATTAGGAGAGTGATCATCAGGAGGTGGGGACACACCTTTCAACAGTGATCAAACGGCTCTTTGGAGACTGTGGTCTGCAGGGGGTGGGGGCACACCTTTCAGTAGTCAAACCACTGTTTGGAAACTGTGATCTGCAGGGGGTGGAGGGACACATTTTAACATATTCATCAAACTGGGCCTAGACGTCCTTGGATTAACTGGTGTTACACAAATGTGTATCTACAGGTTTAGGAGACAGACAGGAATCAACATTTACATCTGGAGGTCAGAGGGCCATTCTAATTATATATACACTACCGTTCAAAAGTTTGGGGTCACCCAAACAATTTGGTGTTTTCCATGAAAAGTCACACTTATTCACTACCATATGTTGTGAAATGAATAGAAAATAGAGTCAAGACATTGACAAGGTTAGAAATAATGATTTGTATTTGAAATAAGATTTTTTTTACATCAAACTTTGCTTTCGTCAAAGAATCCTCCATTTGCAGCAATTACAGCATTGCAGACCTTTGGCATTCTAGCTGTTAATTTGTTGAGGTAATCTGGAGGAATTGCACCCCACGCTTCCAGAAGCAGCTCCCACAAGTTGGATTGGTTGGATGGGCACTTCTTGCGTACCATACGGTCAAGCTGCTCCCACAACAGCTCAATGGGGTTCAGATCTGGTGACTGCGCTGGCCACTCCATTACCGATAGAATACCAGCTGCCTGCTTCTGCTCTAAATAGTTCTTGCACAATTTGGAGGTGTGTTTAGGGTCATTGTCCTGTTGTAGGATGAAATTGGCTCCAATCTTGCGCTGTCCACTGGGTATGGCATGGCGTTGCAAAATGGAGTGATAGCCTTCCTTATTCAGAATCCCTTTTACCCTGTACAAATCTCCCACCTTACCAGCACCAAAGCAACCCCAGACCATCACATTACCTCCGCCATGCTTAACAGATGGCGTCAGGCATTCTTCCAGCATCTTTTCATTTGTTCTGCGTCTCACAAACGTTCTTCTTTGTGATCCAAACACCTCAAACTTGGATTCATCCGTCCACAACACTTTTTTCCAGTCTTCCACTGTCCAATGTCTGTGTTCTTTTGCCCATCTTAATCTTTTTCTTTTATTGGCCAGTCTCAGATATGGCTTTTTCTTTGCCACTCTGCCCTGAAGCCCAGAATCCCGCAGCCGCCTCTTCACTGTAGATGTTGACACTGGTGTTTTGCGGGTACTATTTAATGAAGATGCCAGTTGGGGACCTGTGAGGCGTCTGTTTCTCAAACTAGAGACTCTAATGTACTTATCTTCTTGTTTAGTTTTGCAACGCGGCCTCCCACTTCTTTTTCTACTCAGGTTAGAGCCTGTTTGTGCTGTCCTCTGAAGGGAGTAGTACACACCGTTGTAGGAAATCTTCAATTTCTTAGCAATTTCTCGCATGGAATAGCCTTCATTTCTAGGAACAAGAATAGACTGTCGAGTTTCAGATGAAAGTTCTCTTTTTCTGGCCATTTTGAGCGTTTAATTGACCCCACAAATGTGATGCTCCAGAAACTCAATCTGCTCAAAGGAAGGTCAGTTTTGTAGCTTCTGTAAGGAGCTAAACTGTTTTCAGATGTGTGAACATGATTGCACAAGGGTTTTCTAATCATCAATTAGCCTTCTGAGCCAATGAGCAAACACATTGTACCATTAGAACACTGGAGTGATAGTTGCAGGAAATGGGCCTCTATACACCTATGTAGATATTGCACCAAAAACCAGACATTAGAATAGTCTAGAATAGTCATTTACCACATTAGCAATGTATAGAGTGTATTTCTTTCAAGTTAAGACTAGTTTAAAGTTATCTTCATTGAAAAGTACAGTGCTTTTCCTTAAAAAATAAGGACATTTCAATGTGACCCTAAACTTTTGAACGGTAGTGTATATTATATAAATTATATCCTCAGTATCCTAAAATAAAAGTACTGATGGTGCAGAAGCTATTCCTATTCGTTTAGTTTATATACTGTAGTATACAACAGAGGTAGAACATTAAAAAAGTAAAAATGAGCCATGTACTCTTTCACATTTTGTACCCTGTATAAATGAAATCGTGAAATCGTGAAATCCAGGTGAAATCCAGGTTTAAATGTCCTCACTTCCCCCCGCCCCCCCGAAAATAAATTAAAATAAATTAAAATAAAGGCGTCACTTCCGGCCTTGGAGCAGAGCGGCCTCCCAGCAGAGCGGCCTCCCAGCAGAGGACTGCAGGCAGGTACTCTTGGAGAGTGTGCGTACGCCCAAAAGCGTAAATTGGCGTATGCACACACAAATTCAGATTTATAAAACCGTGCGTACGCACACCTGTAGGCAATGTTCGCTTTATAAATCACAGCTTAACCACAAGTGTGTACGTAAAGTATCATTGCATCCCGCCCTGAACACGCCCATTTTTAACCATAAATGGTCAATGCAAAGGACCTCATGAACATAGGTGATTCTTCTTCACGTGAATCAAGGCAAACAAAATACAACACAATAGTGCGACAGCGCCAGGTGGCAGAACACAGTAGTAGGCTACGTTCTACTATTCTGAATTAGTTTATGAGACTAGGCGTGCAGATATTTAAGAAGCGCTGACACACGCAGTAGTAATTCTGTATTCTCATGTTGTGATTGCCGCTGTCCACAAGGTGGGGCAATCAACCCACCGGCCCACATTTCCAAAGCGGCCCACTCCAATGAAGTCCAAATTAATTTCAGTTAGAATATACCAACACGATATGATGTCCCAAGAACAAGATTTTTGGTGATGTTTTTAGGTTGAGTTTCGTCTGATCTGTTTAATTATAGCTTATCGTCGCAGCACTCCTTTACAGCGCATGTGACTCACCATGTTACACTGAAATCCCTGACTCACTGTCAATGCTTCAATGACAGCCAGGGACGTTTCTAGGGTTGAACGAAAGGGGGGGCTTAGCCCACTTAGGTAAAGTTAGAAAGATATTCACAGATTCGGACTTCCGCGATCAATAAGTAAGAGACGAAAAGTTGTTCAAACACAAATTATGCCTCTTTCACATCATAATAGCATATACTACGGGCTACAAGAACCAAAACAACGTTTTGTAACAGAGCAAGCAATATTCCGCGCTGAATGCATAATTTTGACATCTACGAGCAGCCAGCGGCCAGACAAACTCGCAGGGAGCGTCTGCAAAGTTCTCTTCAAAGAGAGAGGCTGCAAACAAAAACCAATAACTCCATTGTTATACTGTATGTAGACACCAAAATCACTCCACAAATCAACTGTCACCTACTGGTCATACTACAACTGCTGTTTTGGAGAAAATAGCTTTTGCTTCATTTTCATGAATTATTTAATCAAAACAGGTTTTGCTTAATTTTCATGAATGTGTTTGGAAATATTAATCAATAGCTCCACTGTTATGCATTATTTTCACTCCAAATCACTTTTGATTGATTGTAATGCATAATTGTGGAGCTATTGATTGATATTTCCAAACACATTCATGACAATTAAGCAAAACTTCTTTGTTTTAAAAATTCCTGAAAATGAACCAAAACCTATTTCCTCCAAAACAGCAGTTGTAGTATGACCAGGAGGACACAGTTGATGTGTAGAGTGATTTTTGAGTGAAAATAATGCATAACAGTGGAGCTATTGATTAATATTTCCAAACACATTCATGAAAATGAAACAAAACCTGTTTTGATTAAATAATTCATGAAAATTAAGCAAAAGCAATTTTCTCCAAAACAGCCGTTGTAGTATGACCAGTAGGAGACAGTTGATGTGTGGAGTGATTTTGGTGTAGCTAGCCAGCGATTCGCAAAGACAAAGTTTTTTACTCGTTTTTCTAACTTGTGGGTTACATTTTTGACGCTCAAGTGACCGACATTTAACCGAGAGCATCCGGTAATTTTTCAAAATAAAATATTGTTATTGTGTGCGTGCTGCAAGGCGTACACCAAGTTATTACTAGCGTTTATTATTATTGTGTGCGTGCTGCAAGGCTCACACTATGTTATTACTAGCTTTTATTATTGTGTGCGTGCTGCAAGGCGCACAATATGTTATTACTAGCTTTACTTATTATTATTGTGTGCATGCTGCAAGGCGCACAATATGTTATTACTAGCGTTTATTATTATGTGCGTGCTGCAAGGCGCACACTATGTTATTACTAGTGTTTATTGTGTGCGTGCTGCAAGGCGCACAATATGTTATTACTAGCTTTACTTATTATTCTTACGCCGTTTTTTTGGCTCAAAACTCCTACCAGAGTTTTTGACGCATATACACAAAAGTGGTATCAAAACGTTCGGCTCGGCCGTGACATGTGCGCTATATCTTTTCTAAGACTTTTGGCAAACGGTTTTCGGCAGCTATGAACGGAAGTTGCCGCTCCATAGAGAAACAGTGGGGATTAAATACAGGTCTTTTTGAAATAGCTATTTTCATTGTTGGGGGGCTTGCTGTAAAACATTCATAATCGTCTGGATACTGGTTGACCTTGCAAACTATTGGCTAGTGTTGTATGGGGAGTCCTGTAGTCGTGTAGTTTATAGATGATTGAACCTGTTAGTCTGCTACTAAGTGATTCATTGCACTGAATGGCTTGATTGACAGTTCATCATTAAGTCATTAATGTACAGATTGCCTGTGTGTATGCACATATATGTATCTATCTATAGATAGATATATATATGTGTGTGTATGTGTGTGTGTGTGTGTGTATGTGTGTGTGTGTATGTGCGTGTGTGTTTTTCTCAATTAATGTTGGATTAAAAGCACTGTTTTTGTTAGTGTGATATCAGAACTGTGTGACCTAGTGCTTTTTGTGAATTTTGATGCTAACTTATTGCTGAATCCTGATTTGTTACATGTTTGATTGCATGTGGATTGATTTGACATTTAACACTGAAACAGCTGTATAACTTTATAATGTTATCTGATATTTATAATGCGGTATCATTTTGATAAAAGGTGTATTTCTAATACCAAAGTCATAGCCATTGATGGCCTAATTCTGGCATTGGATGTTTTTGGGTCATTTTACACTCTAAGTTTTTGAAAGCATTTATCACTATTATCAAATTATAACCAAACTAATACTATGCTACTGAACTGTAATGTAAAGTGCTACCTGACACAGAGTGACCAATTGTTTACTGCTTGCTTACTACTTAAACTTAAACTGTGGCAGTGTGCTCAAGTGGAGCTGTCTTTAATCCTGCTGAAATTAGTGTTTACGCTACTACTAGTGCATCAGCATATGAACACCTGTTGAAAGCTTGATCTGTCACATACCTAAGCAATGGTAGAAGTCATGTTCTGAAAATTACTCAACAGTGTCAGTGATGTATGGGGGAGAGTCCCGGGCCAGAGTCACGCACACTAAAAATTTCTTTAGGAATTTTTTTCTAGTTGTGTGCGTGCTGCAAGGCGCACACTATGTTATTACTAGCGTTTATTATTATACTTATTCTTACGTCCTTTTTTTGGCTCAAATCACCTACCAGAGTTTTTGACGCATATACACAAAAGTTATATCAAAACGTGCGGCTCGGCCCCGACATGTGTGCTATGATTTTTCTAAGACTTTTGGTTAACAATTTTTGCCAAAAATGGCCAAAAACCACACAAAAAAAATGAATGGGTGTTAATGGAGAGAATGTTTGAAAACTAGAGTGGGTGATGTCATCGCTAGAGTGGAGAGGAGACAGAAGAATTCGTGAAAAAATAAAACATATTCGACTACCATGGCCTCAAATGCACCACTACAGACACAATTTATACATAGAAACGTAAGAAAATGTGTCCTCTAGCGCACACTTGCTTTACTTTATCTGTCAGATTTATTGTTTTAGCTTGACATGCGAAGATTCGGCCGCAGCACCCATGAAAAGCCTCATAGACTCCCATGTTAAGAGTGGTGGGATAGTAACTAATAAGAAAGAAAACGAACACTTTTTAGAATTGCTCCCAAGAGCACATTTCTTCAGTTGTCAACACAAAATGCCTATGTAGACGTTCAGGAAGGGCTCAGCCTGCTTCACGTTAACCTGGTTTTATGATTGGAAACACGGTTTGGCCAGAAATCCTTCCTGTTCGAGGGGTGCTGTAAGCCTTTTCTATCTGTTCAACTGTCAGCTGCAACTCATTAGTCCGTTACTTAGCAACGTGCTTGAAAGAGGAGAGACGGTGGCCACGAATGACGGTGGCTATTTTATGAACAGTAATTCATTTCACATTTAATAACTTTAATTGGAGGATATTTACTGGAGGAATCAAATTGGCTCTTTTTGTTTCGGGTGGATTTATAAACTGTACTCCAACTCAACTCTTCCTCTCTGGTTCTAAGTCTCTAAGTAAACGAACATCTTTTTCAACTCTTTCGCTAGCATGCTATCAAAAATGTAGGTTTTTGACTTAATTAACATTTGGGCTCATAGGTATTCATGTGCTTATCAGTCAGGATTTACAACTGACATTCCAACTAGCTGTAAAGATATGCTGTTTGCTAACATTAGCGACCAATGATGAAATTAGTGCTTAAGCTAATTGCTAGTGCATCAGCATATGTTTCGCTAGCATGCTATCAAAGATGTGGGTTTTTGACTTATTTAACATTTGGTCTTATATGTATTCATGTGCTTATCAGTCAGGACGGTGGTGGAGGGTTGTGGGGAGGGTAGTGGGGGGGTTATTTGTGTGAATTCTGACCGTAAGTCATTAATGTACAGACTGCCTGTGTGTATGCACATATATGTATCTATCTATAGATATATACAGTATATATCTATATACAGTGTTGGGCAGTAACGTCACGACAAGTAGCGGTGTTACTAGTTTAACTAAATTTCTCAGTAGCGTGGTGGTAGCGTTGCTGTTTTCTGAATCAAATAGCTTTTAAGTAGCTTAGCTCTTTTATTAACCAAGTAGTGCGGCTAAGCTAGTAGTAAGTAGTAAGCTACATTTTTTTTAAATCTCTGAAGCTCAGCGCAGCGGAGCTTTCTGCTGCGGTCTGAAGTAAAAGGAGGAGTCAGTGACGCTACCACCATATAAGGCCATGTAGGTGGAGCTGACAGAAGCACTTCCGTATGACGGTGACATCACGGACCAATCCTTGGGTTCGTCACTGATGCAGGGGAATACAGACAAGCTAGCTTGCTTGAGTGAGATACGTTACTTGGTGGAAAGATGGCAGAGGGTGAGGAGGACGTTGAGTTAGTTGCACATTGTCTTTATTGGCATAGTTCAAAATAAACATAATAGAGCAGTTTAGAGCAGATTTGTCTGTTCTGGTTTTGGAGCAGTGAGAGCACAGTTTAATAATTGTTTAATAAACAATTGAATGTCACATTTTTGCCTGCTTATTTGTCTGATTGACATTTTTATTGATCACTGAGATAGCTTTGTCTTGGGATGAAGTTGTTCCAATAAAAAGTTGTTCCATAAAAAAATAGCTTCGATGTAGTTAAACTACTTTTGCCATGTTGCTGTAGCTTAGCTTGCTACATTTCTCAGGGGAAACTTCGGTGTAGTGAAGCTACATTTCATGTAGAGTAACTGGTAGCTTAGCTCACTACACTTTCCAAGTAGCTTGCCCACACTGTTTATATATATGGGTGTGTGTGTGTGTGTATGTGCGTGTGTGTTTTTCTAAATTAATGTTGGATAAAAAGCACTGTTTTTGTTAGTGTGCTTTTTGTGAATTTTGATGCTAGCTTATTGCTGAATCCTGATTTGTTACATGTTTGATTGCATGTGGATTGATTTGACATTTAACACTGAAACAGCTGTATAACTTTATAATGTTATCTGATATTTATAATGCGGTATTATTTTGATACCAGGTGTATTTCTAATACCAAAGTCATAGCCATTAATGGCCTAATTCTGGCATTGGATGTATTTGGGTCATTTTACACTCTAAGTTTATGAAAGCATTTATCACTATTATCAAATTATAACCAAACTATTACTATGCTACTGAACTGTAATGTAAAGTGCTACCTGACACAGAGTGGCCAATTGTTTACTGCTTGCTTACTACTTAAACTGTGGCAGTGTGCTCAAGTAGAGATGTCTTTAATCCTGCTGAAATTAGTGTTTACGCTACTACTAGTGCATCAGCATATGAACACCTGTTGAAAGCTTGATCTGTCACATACCTAAGCAATGGTAAAAGTCATATTCTGAAATTTACTCAACAGTGTCAGTTATGTATGGGGGAGAGTCCCGGGCCAGAGTCACACACACTCAAAATGTCGTTAGGAATTTCTTTCTAGTTAATTATCGTATTTCTTCGGGTCCGATAATAGCCCCCCTAAACAGAGCTAACGACGCCCCTGATGACAGCCAATGCAAGTCACCATAAACCCCGCTATCAAAACAGTTCGAGGGAAGCTTCGCCGTTACACAATGATAATGATGACAAGGGCATTCGACAATGTTTCCCTTACATTTACACGTAGTTATTTAGCAGACACTCTTATCCAGAGCGACTTACAGCAAGTACAGGGATATTCTCCCTGAGGAGAGTAGGGTGAAGTGTCTTGCCCAAGGACACAACATCATGTAGCCACAGCCAGGAATCAAACTTACAACCTTCCGATCATGAGCCCAATGGGTGGAGGGGCCATGATTTTCTTCTTCATCAGCAATGGCTTTGGGGTATTCCTGACAAACATAATATGTAGAATTGATATATAGTTGTAATATAGCTACAGACAAATATATGAATAACAAAACAGACTTTGTCATGGCAACTACTGTCTGACAGATCGCACAGTTCAAATGCATCAAAGACAAAGCCTTTTGGTAAGAAAACGTTCAGTGTCTATGAACACACGGAAAAAACTTTAGTGTTTTTTTAAACCATGAGAATGTATCTCTCATTGACAGGCCAACGTGTCTGTTCTCTCGGCACACCGACAGGAAAACTCCAACTACCCTGGTACTGGCCTCCTGAATAAACAAACTGTCAAGCTGCACAGAAGCAGAATAAAGCTTCAGTGAACCAGTCTCATGCCAACCTGAACCAACCATCAACCATTTAGTCCAAAGTAAAAAGATGTGTTTCTGACCGAGGCAGGAAAGAAAACAATGTCTTCTCTCAATGCTCAGGGTGCCACGGGGCGGCAGACACTCATTCCATCCTCAAATCAATCTTCGATTTTGTCATTTCTCTATGTGTGGTTCTGTGTAGCTGTTTGAGACAGAAATAGTCATGAGAAACGTCTGTTGTATGGATTGTATCAAACTCTTTTCTTTTCTCTGCCCCCTTTTCTGTTTCCCCTCTTGGCAAAATGGCCTTGCTGCCACCGTCCAGGCCTCGCTCTTGTCGTTTCTGAGGTGACAGGGAGACAGATAGGGTATTGAAAATTGCTGTAGGCCTGAGGCAGTGCTGGTGTTGAGGAATGTAATTTCAACACAACAGACCAAGTATACTGCCATAGGATGACAGAGCACAGACCAGGACAGCACAGCATAGCACAGAACAGCACAGACCAGAACAACACAGTGAAGAACAGCACAGCACAGAGCAGCACAGAACAGCAGATAACTACTGCACAAGCACAACACAGAATCCAAAGCATGGTACTTCCACCACAAATCTACTCCACCCAACCCTGTCCCCTCATCCATTTTCACTCAGCTGACACTTTGAGCCCTGTGGTCTTGGTCAAGCCTGGCAGCTTCACTGTACCAGGAGAATCAGTGCTTTGTCCCCAGAGAAGAATGTGTCTTTTCTCTTCTTTTCTGAGGAAAACGAGAACTGTGACTTAGGGATAAGGGGGGGTGAGACGACGAGACAGATTTAAAACCCCCTCGCTTATTTGTTGACCATTTGCATGTGGCACCCTGGAAGACAAGTGCGCTTTAATGACAAGCCAAAAGTCCAGCTCTTGTTTTTCATCAGTTTCAAGGTCTTTGCAGAAGCTTGAGATGATCCACGTTCGTTCGCGTTTGTTGATGTGGAATTCTGATGAAAAGCTAGACCATGTATAAGCACCATACTCTTCCCTCTCTCATAATAAATCGTCCATCATGTTGATCTCTGAAACAACAATGTAACATGAGAGCATTCCAAACACGTTGTGGATTTAAGATCATACGATTTCACGTTTTCGGAAAGGGATCAACGCTGAAGATGCAACAACAGCGGGAATAACACAGAGGGTGTCCAAAAAGGGGTGGGGGTCATGTTTTAACACAAACAGGGAGCTGAAGGAAAAACAAAAACGATGCAGCGCTGGAAGAACCACACACACTGACCTTTTTCTGAGGCATTCAGGAGGCCTTCTAAAGGGTATGCATAAAGACATTTGATAGGTGGAAGCTGATCAAAGCAGATCAGAATAAGGGGCCCGTCAGATCACTTGTTGGGTTCAGTTGGGAGGTAGATGGACCTTGGTCTGTGCCATCCCGACCGCCACCCGTCCCCCCCCAACAGCTCCAGATATCCTGGAGACTCCCAGGCTGCAGGTCTGAAAGACACGCCACCGCAAGTCCGCTGTGGGGGGAAGCAGGAAAGAAAACAGGAACAGGAGAAGCGTTCCTCAAAACGGCCCCACTCGAGGTTTCCTGATGTTCTCGATTGGCTAGGAGACAAGGGGCAGGTGAGAGATAAGGCCTGTGACTTTTGGGCTGGTGAACGTGTCTCATTTTTCCACGCTGGAGGGACGCTAACAATAGTTATTGTTTAATATTCAACTTTAGTCCTGTTTGTCATGCAAGTTCTCCATCCATTTGTTTTAAAGACGGGTCAGGCAGGATTTCGGGAAACAGGAAGTTGGCAGATGTGGGGGGTGGGGGGCAGACTTGCTGCTGCTCTGCTGCACTTTGTCAAAAAATGCCCTGTCAACACTGGAACTTGCGCTGTGTTCACTACACGTTCTGGGGAGCGAGAAGGAATCCCAGCGGCGAGATGTTAAGGGCTGCAGGTCAGGGTATGGATCTATCAATGACATTATCAATAACATTTAGAAAAGAGTCCATCTGTCTGAGACCGTTGGAAGTTGCTCAATGGACCTGGCTTAAAATCAACAACTCAACACTGGTCTACCAGTGGTGAAAGGGAGCATAGAGAAGATATTGTGCTTGATCTCTGTTGTGTCACTACCGTACACCATTTATCATTGTCCTCAACTGTCCGCAATGGCTGCTAATCATATTAACACTTGGGATAGAGCAGGGGTAGGCAATTCCGGTTCTCGAGGGCCGCTGTCCTGAAGGCTTTAGATGTTTCCCTGCTCCAGCTCACCTGATTCAAAGGAACGGGTTGTTATCAAGCTCTGTGAAAGCCTGATAATGACTATTCATTAGAATCAGGTGTGCTAGATCAGGGAAACATCTAAAACCTTCAGGACAGCGGCCTTCGAGGACCGGAATTGCCTAGTCCTGGGATAGAGGTTCTGTAACCTCTTTGCCGGGTCTCTAGTGAGACTAACGGTTGAGGCCATTTTTTTAAAGCAACGCCAGTCAAGCCAAGTCTGTGGTGTTCAGATCTGGTGAACATTCCAGAACCCTCTTTCTCTCCTGACCACGGGAAACTATACAAAGATCTGGGCATGGAGCCGTGGGCACCATGGAGTCCAGCTCGGCCGCATTCATAGAGCTGTGTTTTCCATCCAGCTCTGTCGAGGCCACCGCAGGACCAGGATGCTAATGGAGAGCCCTGTTAAAAAAAAGGGCATATTAGCTTTAGCGGTCTGGTTGGCATTGTCACAACGTCTGTGGAATTCTCCAGGCTTTCTGTCTAAAGACTTACACTGTCATGGGGTCTAAAGGCAGAAATGCTTTCCCAGAAGAATGCTTTCCATCCCTCCTTCTCCTCACTCTCTTCTCCTCGCTCTGTCTCTCTCTGCCTGCCACCCCTCTCCTCCAGCCTCCCCATTTCTCTCCCACACAAACATGGCAAACAACACCCGTGTCAAAGTTACGGTCACACTTTTCTCTCCGTTTTCTTCCAAAATAGTACGGTTCCAACTGACATGAGAATTACAGGGTGTGTGACATAACTATTTAAATGAGAGCTCTACCACACATATGAACTGCATGCACAGACAGCTTCCTTGACCACCACTAATTTAGATTTACAAAGCAGGGTTTGCTATTTTAGAAAAAGAGACCCTTTAACCACATGTTAAATGTTGTGTTGGATATACATGTATTTAGTCATATTCATGCAAAGCACACAAATAGAATTGGAGAGGGAAGACCAAGATAGCCACAGACTGTGAGCAAACATTTTCACTGATTGTGTGGACTTCCTGTAAGGAATCTGTCGTTAAACGCACTCAGAGTACTATTAAACCAGAGAGTTGCTAACCCCGAAAAATGCTACATAAGTGTGTGTGATCGGTGTGTTTGTGTGTGTGTGGGAGTGTGTGTGTGTGTATTCAACATTCCAGGCAGAGAGATGGTCCCTGTAGCAGAGACTCCACACGACCATTCCTATGTCAGTGATACACTGACGAAACCAGGATAATGGATTTACAAACCAGTGCTGAAAGTCCAGGCAGGCCTTGGAATAGACATTTAATGGACTTACAAACGCCTCACAAAGACAATACTGCTCATTGGACACTAAAACTATTGGAACTGTGTGACAATTTAGAATTTCTCTTTAAATGCTGTGTTTGATGTAACGTGGTGTTTTAATGTAACTCTGTTAGATTCAAACTAAATCTATATGCGCATAAGAAAGAAGACAAACGTCAAAAATATACTCATGAGGAGGCCTGCAGAGATGTGCTTATGGCAATCCCAAATCTGTTCTGGCCCATATCTCTCTGGTACCTCGTTTATTACATCAGTTCACAAATTATCAGTCTTCACAATCATAGTGAATTAATCAAAATTAATGTCATTCAAGAATGTTCTCGTAGAAGCCTGTTTTATGGCTTATTTGTGTTGGGCCTGGTTGGGTCTGGTTTTCTCAGGAGACAACCCCAGTCCTGCAGATCATCAACCAAATGGTAATCTCCAGGTCAACCTCTCTGCAAGACAACTCAAAGCACACACACAAAAGCTACAATTGTATCAATTCTATGAAAGTTGTAACAGCAAATATGGGATTACTAAAAATGACTCTAACAAACTCCCTGCCCCTTTGTTACAAATAATAAATTATTGGTCGTGCAAAACTAACCAAACCATTTCTGAATGTTGTATTGTTAGTTTTTGAAGTCAAGAGCTTCCACTGACATTTGAAATATACCCACTCAAGAGACCCTTTCACACCTACATGCTAATCTCAGCATGGGCTCATCTTCAGATAAGGGGAAACCAAACCCCCCTTACCTTACGAGTATAAAAGCCCCAAACCTAGAATTCTCTTTCTCTTTCGTCCGGAATATTCTGATTGAGCAAACAACCTTTCAACTGAACCAAGAAACACAGCCGAAATTTAAAGAGAGTTTCCTTTTATTTCTTGGACAACTACCACAAGGAAGATCAACTCTACTCTTTCTTCAACGGACAAAGTAACTGTGACTTGCTCATTTCTTACACGTGGACATTGGCATATTGTGATGAAATGTACTTTGATTTAAGATTAGCCTTCCTGTCGTTAGCATAGTTTAGCATAACTGTCCTTTGTCTCCTCCTTTGTTCTTTGAATCTTTATTTCACAAGGGAGCTCCTGGATGAGCGGCCATCATAGTGGCCAAACTGTGATCTATCAGATAGATATGATCTAAACAACTGGAGTGAAGTTCCAGAAATTCCAACATAATTTTCCATACGTTCCAGAAGAATCTGAGGATCGACAGTGTCAAAGCTGCACTTAGGTCAAGAAGAATCAGGACAGAGATAGAGCTGATAGGCTAATAGAAGATCATTGACTACTTTAGCTAGTACAGTTTCAGTGCTGTGATGAGGACGGAATCCAGACTGGAGAGGTTTGTACAGCTGATTTAAGGTAAGATGTTCAGTGAGCTGATGTGCTACAACTTTCTCCTGAATTTTTGAGAGAAATGGCAGGTTTGAAATTGGCCTATAGCATCCAGGATTCAAGTTTTTTTTTTTTAAGCAAGGGTTTGATAATTTTGATAAATTTTTAAACCTTCAGAGACTTGGCCAGTTTCAATAGATTCATTAATACCAAACTTGGAGAGCTGGGCATCAACACCTCCCTCTGCCACTGGATTATGGACTTTCTGACCACCCAACCACAGCATGTTAGGTCAGCCCACTCTTGCTCCTCGACCACCACACTCAACACAGGTGTACCACAGGGATGTGTGCTCAGCCCGTTCCTCTACTCTCTCTTCACCCATGACTGCAAGCCAATGTATGGATTCAACTCCATCATTAAGTTTGCTGATGACACCACGGTGATTGGCCTCATCACCAACAATGATGAGACAACCTACAGAGAGGAAGTACAGCACCTGGTGTGGTGACAATAACCTGCTCCTTAACGCCACAAAGACCACTGAGCTTATCGTGGACTTCAGGAAGAATAGTGGAGACATGCACGACCCCATTCAAATCAACGGGATGGCCGTTGAGCGTGTCTCCAGCTATAAATTCCTGGGGATCGACATCTCGGATGACCTGTCCTGGGTTACAAACACTTCCGGCCTGATCAAGAAGGCTCACCAGCGTCTCTTTTTCTTGAGAACACCTGTCCTCAGCTGTCATGGTGAACTTGTACCGCTGTGCGATCGAGTGCATCCTGACAAACTGTGTTACAGTGTGGTACGGGAACTGCACAGTCGCAGAGCGCAAGGCATTGCAGCAGGTGGTGAAAACCGGCCAACGCATCACTGGGACTATTCTTCCGTCCATTGAGGACATCCAGAGGAAGCGCTGTCTGCGTAGAGCTCACAGGATCCGAAAAGATTCCTCACACCCCGCCCACAAACTGTTTGCCCTCCTGCCCTCTGGCAGGCGCCTCAGGAGTCTCCGGTCTAAAACCAGCAGACTGAGGAACAGCTTCTTCCCCAGAACTGTGACACTCCTGAACTACACCCACACTAGACCCCGCCCCCCCCCCCCCCATAGAACCCTCGCCACCCTAAATTTGCACTATCATTTCTGTTTGTTCATTTTGCACATCTGCTCATTGCATCATTTGCACTAACTGCACATACATGCAACTCTGTGAATTCTGTTTAATACTGTAGCATCTTGTACAATACAGCTGTACATTTGTCTTAAATCACTTTAATCTGTATATACCCTGTATATTCTGATTATACTGTTTATACTGTGTATATTCTGAGTATACTTACTATATTTATTATATTCTGTTGTATTAACTGTTTTGCACTTCTGGTTGGATGCTAACTGTATTTCGTTTCCCTGTACTTGTACCTGTGTAATGACATTAAAGTTGAATCTAATCTAATAATACTCAACATAGGTGGTCCAATAATAGGCAGGAGTTCCTTGCATAGTTTGTCAGGAAGGAGGTCAAGAAGACAACTGGTCGGGTTTGACCACTCTACCAGTTTTATGAATGCTTCCATAGAAATAAGGTTGAAGTGACGAAGAGTCTGAACATGCAGAATGCTTGGTAAAGAGGGATCTTCAGTGTTCATGGTGAATTGGCCACTACTGGTCTGCAGCTTGTCCCTAATTGCATAGATTTTGTTGTCAAATAATTCTAGAAATTCATTTGGAGAAAGATCTGTGCTCACACTGTGTGTACTTTTACTCGTGAGTTATGCAACGATATCAAATAGAAATTTAGCATTGTGCTGGTTCTTACTAACCAACTTAGAAAAGTATGCTGATCTGGTCTGTAGTGACAAATTATGAAAGATAGACATTGAAATATAAATTCAGAGTGACGGTCTCTACTGAGTTAACACCTCCCCCCAGACAGGACAATGAAGCTAAGTGACTTGCTAATTCTATCAATGCAAATGATGCACTCACAGACGTAAGGTCTGTGAGACAACACCCCCCCCCCCTCCCAGACCAGGACAATGGAGTAGGGGGGGGGGTGTTACAGCTGTTTGATTTTTCACATTATATATACAGGGACCTTTTAGGAAAACAGGGCCTTTGTTCTCAAGAGATGATCGTTCTCTTTGAGGCTTGGGTCCAGAGCTCTGTATGTGTGTCTGTAAATGTATGTCTTGTCTGTTTCATGTTGCATGTGTTCTTAATTGTAAGACTGTGTTCTTGTGAAAGGTTCAATACATTTGTATCTAACGAACAACTAAACTCTGTAGCCGTGCAGCGTCTTCCATCAGAAAAGTTACCGCTACAGGTCCGATTGAGGATTTGCTTGTAGTCCAGTAGGCTGTCCTTCCAGGCCAGGCTGAAGACCTCCAGTTTAGTGGTACGCCAGTTACGTTCTAAGATTTTCCTCTGAGTACCAAGGTGCAAGTTTCTGTGTCTGTTCCTGACTTCTCCTGCCATACCCCCTCACCAAACACTCCTTTCAATGAACTCCTTCTCCATTACGACAAAGAGTGTTCAGGTGGAATACTGGAACCATACATTTACATGTATTCATTTAGCAGACACTTTTATCCAAAGCGACTTACAAGAGAGAGCATTACAAAAGAGCATCGGTCACTAAACATAGCAACGTGATAGACCCCAAACATAGCATGTTTATAGTTTATGAAACATAAATCGCAAGAACGTTTTATGAATTATGACTGGACTAACTAATTTCAATTTCCTTGGAAAAAAGGTCTGCAGAACAAGAGGGAAATGATGGGAGGGGAAGGTTTCACAGGATACCTTGAGGGCCTGATACGACTGAAGCTCATCACTCATGTTCCCTGGAAGGAACAGACTATATTTATACTTGGTTGTAAAAACATGGATGCATCCTAACAGACTGTGTAAGTGTTCCAGTGTGTGCGTGTTAAGTGTTTCAGTGTGTGGCTCTGCTTGAGGGTCTGGATGTGCGTGTGTGCGTGTGTATGTGAACGTCTGTGTGTGCTCAAAGACAGCTTCCTGTTGTAACCCACAAGAGGTTGTGGGTCGTCATAACAATAGACCATTGTCTCTGGGGCCAATCCCAGCTTCCTGATGGGTCAGAATTCACGGAAACCAGGGGTACAGTCTAAACAAAAACAGCCTGCGTTCAAGCTCCTCGCTGTACCTCTTAACCAAAGCCCTCCGCATACATCCTTGAACTGTCGTTCGACCTGAAAAAGGGCCATGCCATGCTTCCTTGGAATGAGCCACTTGGATGCCTATGATTGGAGGACCAAGGAACATGTCTGCAGAAGACTTCCTATCTGTTGGCAACGTTTTCAAACGTGTGCCGACGATGAACTCGCTCTGCTTAACGACTACCCCACGCCACGTCCACACGTTTGTCACCTGCGTGTGGAAGGGCGTGCTCGAACGCTGTAGCAGTGGCAGCCCCGGCTTGCTGTGACCGGAAGACCCTGCTAACAGGCTAGAGAAACCCCACATCTCTGGGTCTTATCAGACGCTGCTGCCTCCGCCATACCATGGGCAGGCTCCCAGAATCCCACTCACACGCGCAAGCGCGCACACACACCAATCCTGGCTGTCCCTACCCTTGCCTTCCAGGAGCACATCTGGATTTCATGAAACCCACAGACTCCAACCCTGCTCTCTTAATACACTTCAAATGGCAATCCCCGCCCTGCGATACACACCACACCACCTCCCTGGACACACAATTACATAAATATGTACTTTAATGGGGGGGGGGGGGGGGGGGGGGGGGGGGGGATTGACACACACAGAATGGAAAAAGGGGAGCGACATAAATCAACTGTTGCCTTCCAACAAATGGCTGGTCCACATTGCACAGAGGTTTGCTGGAAACCAGGTGCTGTTAACTATAAACTATTTATGTACTATAAAGACCTTAAGGATTGGAGAGATGGAAAAAGGGGGCTGTGCATGTAGTGTGAAGAGACACACACAGCGTCCCAGCCCCGGCCCCTGTGCTGGTGTTGGCTCATGCAGACTTTTGCTATACATTCCTGCTGTTATTTAGTTTGGCATGCTGGCATGGTCAATGCAAATGCCACTAGAAGCTATTTTCACAAAGGCAAACACATAACAGTAATTCATCCTGACTGAGGGATGTGGTTGTTGGGGGGGGGTTCAGATTCACAGTGAGCGGTCAGCCCTGAGGAATGATGGCTTCTTGCAAAGTGGAGATTCAGCTCTGTTATCCAGCGCTGTGGCTTGACGGGTGTTAGATGGCGTAATGACATTGCAGTTGCTTTGTGATCACGTTGTATCTTGAGTGTTGTTGTATCTTCTTGAAAAATGTTAGGGAGCCCAACAGCCTGGCTGTAGCAAGTCGAATGACAAATGGATGTGAAAAGTTGACAATCTCCATATAGTAGATATAATTGTATGCTATTTTTAACATCAAGACTAGCTAGCGAACCATCCATGTCACTGTCTCAAAATCGAATCAAGAGTTTACAAAATATATAATCGGTTCTGTAGTCTGTACAGTAGGTCTATGTCTTATTAGCCGCTGAGTGAATTAGCAGATTAACTAGCGAGGTGTACTGTATAGAGAATGGGATGATATTGATACAGTACATTTTGAAAAGTAATATTTTCCAGGCAGTTTAAAAGACATCTTGAAGTCACTCATTGTAATTACATGTTAGCTTGATAAGGTCTTTCGAACTTGTAAAGGGAGGCTGTGACTGCATCATGTTGTCATGGTTACTTATTTCAGACACTTTGTCAAAGCTCATACTCCGTAGCAGGCACAATCATTTAGAACAGTGAAAAGACAGTTTTGCTGGAACTACTTCATATGAGTCTGCATATCTGCCGGATAATGGGCACCACGGCAGCCAATCAGAATTGAGTATTCACCTGGCCCATGATATAATAGGTGATGTTGTACAAGCATTATCCCTTACGTTGTACTGCATTTTAATAGTGTCTTCCTGACCAGGGACTGCAGATATAAAGTATGTCATTGGGCAAGGCACTTCTACCTACTTGCCTCATGGGGAATGTCCCTGTACTTGCTGTAAGTCGGTCAGTATAAGAGCGTCTGCTAAATGATTCAATGTAAAATAGTTACAGTACAGGGCTAAATCTGGCCCAGCAGTTGTCTTGTGCATGGCCCATGTGAAATAACCTGAGAGACCCCAAAAAATTAAGGATCTTTCAGGGCCTTGGCAATGGGCGCTGGGTATGGAGTTGGAACGCATAAAAGAGTTCAAGGATTCTTGGCATACTGTAAAAACTGTGTGAGTCATTTCCTGGAGAGAAATTCTTCTTTTTTCTGCATGAGACTTCTTCGTTTTTAGTAATCCCATATTTGCTGTTACAACTTTCATAGAATTAATACAAACTGTTAGCTTGTGTATGTGCTTTGAGATTGTCTTGCAGAGAGGACGTGCTTTGAAGTGGAGATAACCATTTGGGTTGATTATCTGCAAGATGGGGGTTGTGTCCTAAAACCCAGAACCAAACTCAATCAAGCCATAAGGCTTCGACAAGCGCATTCTTAAATTACATTTGTGTTGATTGATAGACTTTGGAAGTGTTGTCCACACTATACCTGATGCTGAACTGTGACCTATGTAAATGAACTGTGAGCTTTTCTAATAAAAAGAGGAGCTTCAGAGATTAACTTGGGGAGAGCAGGCAGAGCAGGGGAGATGCCAAGAAGGGTGTCTCTGTCTGACTGTTCTCTCCAGGAAAGAGCAGGAGGGGAGATTGCAAAAGTGCATCTCTGTCTGACTGTTCTCTCCATGTTTGTCTCTGTCTCTGTGTGAAATTATAACCATTGTATCCTTGCTTCATTGTCAAAATTATTATTGTTTTATGGTTTTATTCTTCTTCATGTAGTTTGTCTTTCTCCTCTTTGAACTTATCAACTTCTCATCCTGTTTTACTAGCCCTCCTTTTTTCTCCTCCTCCCTCTTCTCCTCCTCTCCTCCTCCCTCCTCTCCTCCTCTCCTCCTCCCTCTCTTCTCCTCCTCTCCTCCTCCCTCTCTTCTCTTCTCCTCATGTGCACCCCCTCTCTCCTACCTATCCTACGACACAGTGTGTACATTCCCATCGGTGGGTGTTTGGGTTTGCAGCAGAATCCTGCAAAAATAAGCCCTTGTGATTGTTCCCAGGCCAGAGTGTGTGAGTGCGTATGTGTGTGTGCAACATAGAAAAAATTAGTGACAGTATGCATGCTTTCATTTGGTGTTTGACAGATCCCATTTTGAACCCTGGGTCTTCTGCTGTGAGAAGGGCCTGTGGTTCCCAGGCTGTCTCTGCCGTTTCAGGACCAGGGGTCTCAGATGATAGCCCTTACTGCTCATTTGTCACCCGCCAAGCCTTCCCATCCCACTGGATCCAACACGTGACTGCTTGCAGACGAAATGCAACGTGCATTTTTTTACCGTCCGTTGCCTGCTTTATAGTCTTGCACGTTGCAATGTCTCGTTTAATGCATTCTAGAAACACATCAGGGCAGATTGTGAACAAAGTCTCTCTTCTCTTTCCCAGGCTAATTCCCAAAGTCGTAAACCAACACTTAAGAAGGAAGAGTCTAAAAGCAAACAAACAAACCTCTTCATCTTACACAGGAAATGGCACATTTATTATTATTATTGAGCATGGCATCCTAGTCTAAAGATAATTTGTGTGTAGATGTGCGTGCGTGCGTGTGTGTGCCATCTGAGCATGGAGGAGCACCTTTCATTAGTACCCAGTCACCATGCTCTGAGGATAAACCAATGGGCCTCAACATCAAACAGTGTAAAGCAAGGAAGGAGAAGACAAACTGAGTGGAAAATAGCTAAACAAGGAGCGGGAAAGAGAGAGACTGGGAGAGACTGCTCCGGCTTGGGATTTCTCCATAAATAAATAATAAATAAATATTCATTTAGCAGACACTTTTATGCAAAGCGATTTACAGAAAGTACAGGGACAATCCCCCTGCGGCAGGGTGAAGTGCCTTGCCCAAGGACACATCTCATTTTACACAGCCGGGAATCAAACTCACAGCCTTACGATCATGAGGCCAACGCCTTAACCCACTGAGCCACCTGACTCCATCAATGACCCAAAAATGTAAAAGGCTACTGGACTATTCCACAAGACGCTCGTCCCAATGGCGGTTCGTTAGTTGTGTTGCGGGCAACCTGTGGTTGTTGGTGGAGGTCTTTAAGTGGTTGATTGGATTTGCCGGCTGCCTGCTTTATGACTGAAGTGGATCATGGGAGTCCTGAGCCCATTTTACCTGAGGATCAGAAAGGATCTGCAGACCATGGAGACGACGTACAAGATCTCCCTTCTCCTCACTCGCAATCCAATCTGGTGTGAGTCATGGCTAGACGGAGATTACCAGAAACTCTCAGTTGTGTTGACTGAGATTGTTTGTAACCTAAGATCGATAGGTTCAAGAGGTCTCAGAGAAAATACTTTGCCTCTCTCGAGCTTCCTCTCTCGACCTCCCGCTCTTTCACTGTCTCACTGATTCTCTGTCTTTCTGTGGTGGAAACTTTCTGATAGAGGACGTTGCAAGGATACAAAAGTTTGATAGTTTGTTAGATACAAATTTATTGAACCTTTCACAAGAGAGTATTGCAATATGAACACATGGAACATGAAACACACAGAACATACATGACGCACACACAACAGAGCTCTGTACCTTGTCCCTAGGAGAATGGTGAATCTCCAGAGAGCAAGGCCCCGAGCCTACCCTTGGCACCTGTTTATATAATTCCCCAACAGTTGAACCCAGACGTTCTTTGTCTCCAATCCACTATGGGTGTGAGGAGCAAACCTTTGCCAGTTGATTATCATCTCCAAAGGAAAGTGGTCTCCCAGACCTTTTGTCTATGCATTTGCATCGGTAGAATAAGATAGTTGATTAGCACTTTCGAAGGAGGGTGATCCCTCAGACCTTTTGTCTACGCAACTGTATTGATCAAGTCAATTAGCATTGTCTGTGGGGAGGTGTTAACTTTGACCAGACTGTAACTTGCAGTAAGCAGTTTCAAAACATCAACACAACTTATAACAATATCACAGTACAATTATGGAACATCAGAATGTTCCATTACACTTGGATTTTTTTTTTTTTTTTTTTTTAAGCAAAGCATAGAAAAATTACAGAGTGATAATATCAGTTTTGTCATCTTGAAAGGGTGGTATCTAGGGGGTATATGACGTGAATGTCACCATCTGTACTGCAAAGGTGCTGGCTAACAACCTACAAACATGATTACTAGGTTGTACCAAGAATTAAATGTAATATCCAGTTCTAGGTTAGTTGTCATGGCTCTGTGATCTCTGTCTCACGTCTGTATAGTTGCAGAGGGAAAAATGTACGACATTACTTCAGTTATTACAGAGTTATTTAGATTGGCTGTACCTCTCCCAAAGTACCAAATTGTGAACACTGAAAGGGCTGCAAAACACAGCACATGTGGCCGTTATTCCCAGAGTCCTGTTGAGCAATTTGTTAATGTTAAAACATCACAGATATATCGTTCGCAAATCCATCTCAGTTCTGGTTTGGCAATCTTCATTTTGTCAATTTGGTTAGGATTTTAAAACAAACAACTTGTCTATTTGTTACCACCAAACGAAGAATTAGTCACAATACACAAATATCTCAGTAAATAACAGCTAAGCAAAGGGGTGGTTAGCAAAATTCTCTCAGTCCCTTCTTACAATTAACCTGATAGCGCCTATTTATCCTATATGGAAAATTCACATCACAGATACGCCGTTCATACATACAACTTTGTTCTGGTCGGCAATAATTGCCTATTTGATTAGGATTTTTTAAACAAATGTTTAGCAGCCATTTGTTTACCACCAAGCAAAGCATTAATCTAAACACGCATATCTCAGTGAAAACTTATACTTATGAGGAGTTTTATATGACTCAACATCCCTTTGTCTGAATCAAACGCAATGGGCCTCAACAAACCGAAACCCTTTGAACACGTGTTAGTATACATTTACATTTACATTTATTCATTTAGCAGACGCTTTTATCCAAAGCGACTTACAAGAGAGAGCTTTTACAAAGAGCATCAGTCATTGAGCAAAGCAACGTGATAGACCCCGAACACAGTCGGATTTTTAGATCGTGAATCATACATCATGAGAACCAATAAGTGCCAAAGGAAGAACTATAAATGCATAACACAGCGATTATGAATATAGAGCAAGAGATACAACACATAATACATTAGATCAGGTGAAATGACATGCTATTGTTAAGTGCCATTAAATTCTCTAAATAGGTGAGTTTTAAGCCTTCTTTTGAAGGTTGGAAGGCAGTCCGTGCTTCTGATGGAGGTCGGGAGTTGATTCCACCATTGGGGAGCCAGGCAGTGGAAGAGTTTGTGTTGCGCTCTGGCGCTCTTGAGGGGGGGTACCACTAGACGGTTGTCAGCAGATGACCGTAGGTGGCGGGTGGGGGTATAGGGCTGGAGGAGAGAGTTGATATAGGTCGGGGCAGTCCCGTTTACCGCCCGGAAGGTCAGTACCAGGGTTTTGAATCTGATGCGGGCCATGACGGGAAGCCAGTGGAGGGCGATGAGGAGCGGGGTGACGTGACAGCGTCTGGGTAGGTTGAAAACCAGACGAGCGGCTGCATTCTGTATCCTCTGAAGGGGACGGGTTGCATTTGCAGGAAGGCCGGCTAGTAGCGAGTTGCAGTAATCCAGCTTTGAGAGGACTAGGGCTTGGACTAGCAGTTGGGTGGAATGTTGAGAGAGGTATTTTCTGATTTTCCTGATGTTGTAGAGGGTGAATCTACATGACCGAGAGACTGCAGCAATGTGAGCTGTGAGGGAGAGCTCGTCATCCAAGATGACCCCCAGGTCCCCCAGGTATACGTCAGCAATTCTATGACTTCTGTTTAACTTTAAACCAAAGATAGCCCATACAACAAGCACAATGACCCTAAGTCCTTCACATTCTACCTTCTAGTAATAATATCCATTATGTCAATAAACGAACCATAGAAAAGGTTACACAGTTGCAGTACATCTATAAAAAGGAATGTCATTGTGAATGTTGTCGTGGAAGCCTGTATTATGGATCTCCATTTTAAGGCATGTCCTCTCTGCAAGACAAGTTTAAAAACAAACACAAGCTAGCAAGTGTATTAATTATATGAAAAGTGAAACAGATCAGTATTAAACATTTCGTCATTAGTGTCAAAGCTGAGCTGAAACAATAAAGCATTCGCTTTCTCGTTCTTAACACGCATCAAATATCTACAAGTTAAAAAAAAAATATATATATTTTTTTTAATCTTAATATCGCTTTCATTGTAACTATTTGGCCTCCTTACGCTTATCTATTAAATTTAGCTATAAGGACCGACTCTACTCACTTATAATAAATTGGTCTGACATGTATACAAATCAAGAATATGGTGACGTCAAATACATCACCCATTTTGTCGAGTTATCGTGTCCTGGTCCGTGAGTCAGCCTCCCCCTCATGGCCCGCCTCGGTTCCATTCACGACTGTAAGGGTCTCTGTGGAACTGTCTCTCCCCGTAGGAGTCCCTTCTTTCGTGGAAGTCTCTCCCTCTGTGGTAGTCCCTGTCCTCGTGGTCGTATCTCTCTCTATGGGAGTCCCTTGCCTGGGTTTGGAACATTGTGAATGTGGCCAGCTGAACCTCTTCTTCTCGCGTCTCAGTGGCTTTCTTCTTCGCCTCTCTCAGGCGTTTTTCCGCGTGATTTGCATGAGCAACGATGACGTCAAGTTTGGCGATGTCCCACGTTACACACATGTCTTTGACTTTTCTGAAATATCAGTGTCCATTCCATTTACATTTACATTCCATTAGGAAACAGTTTCTCAAATGTGCTTCCCACACGGTGACCTCAGGAACATTGATGTTCGTCGGCATCTCTATTCCTGAATGAGCATTGTGCAATGTGGTTAATCTTGACAAGTATTCCTGACAAAGTTCTCCTTCTTTCTGTTTGCAACCGTTGATTTTTGTCATGTCTAAGTTTAAAGGGAAAGCAGCGCGAATTTGATCACATATTCCCATCATGGCCAGACAATATGCGCCGTTGACGGGATGGTTCCAATCTGGATTTACAAGTCTTAAATCTGTATCTGGCCATGTCGTACCTATTCTAGAAAATTGTGGCCCAATCCTTGCCATCAGTAGGCGTCTTAGCTCGTGGGTGGTCGGCCTAAAGTCTTTGCAGAAAGTTACCAAGTCAGTAGCCATCCTATTTCCCCCAACTTCTCCTGGCATCGGCAAATGAACCATCGCTTCCTTAATATCTGATAAAGTCCATGGTCTCTGAACTAATACAGTATCTCCCCCAGCACCGGGCGCATCGACCATGGCCATGCACAGGGTCGGCGGAGGCATGCCTTTCTCAGATGCACGTTGATATTCGTGACCCGATCTGGTATGATACGGAGACTGTTCATCTTGACGTTCGAAATTCGTCTCGTATCGCATAGGAACCGGTGGATAAAGTCCAACATATCCTGGTGGATTATCAGGGAGTGTCGGCGGTGGCGCGTTTTGCGCTGCTGGCTGTTGACCCATGGTGGCCGTTTTCTGTGACGTAGTCAGCGGAGGCTGGACACATATCAGCTGGACGAGCTGTGACAGGTCACCCAGGAGATCTTGGCCCTCAGCGGCGGGGGCTTGTAGCGGAGGTCGAGGTGATGTAAGGGTCGTTCCGGCGACTGGTGCGGAGGCTGGTGCGGGAGGAGGCGGGGCCAGGAGGAGGTCTGAGTCACGAACCTTTAGACACTGAGACACAGGTGAAAATGTCCCTACTCTGATTGCTTTCTCCCTACACACAGATTCATCTTTCCAGTCTGCAAATGCCCTCCAGTCTGGCTTAAATCTGTGCTGTTTTAGAATACAGCCTTTAGTTTCTTCCTCTTTAAGAGTAAGATTCGCTTTTAATATGTTAAGTTGTCTATTAGAAAAAGACCCTTCTTCTGGAAACCCACAATCCCGAACCCACACATGTAGTTGTAAAAGACAATTGCGACCATAATTTTGTTTCATGTAATTGATATTAGGACTTAAATACATTCCCATACAATCAGAATTCTTGCTTGGACAACAACCCATGTTTTACTCCGTGCAATAAAATTATTCACCAAAGAATAAAGATGAACTCAAATCAATTACCTATTATAACAAAGAAAGAAACCAAACGAATATTTACAGATATCTTGAACTTATTGTCAATAAAAAGTAGACTCAGCGCTTGTCTTAACCACAACCCACGCCTTGTACAAAACAAAGGTATTTATACAATATTTACACTCAAGTTATTTCCGTTTCGCTGTCGAAACCTCTCCGTAACCTACGGAATGCGTACGCTTAGACCCTTTTCTCAAATAAGAATCTCTTCTAATAGTCTGTGCTCATTAGGCATAAATCCGGTAAACACTCCTGCACTCAGCGCATGGAGTCCTCTATTTGCACCTTTTGCACAATAGGCATCTAACGTCCGCCCTCAGCTAGACGTGATTCAAATTAAATCACTAATATTTGGTAATAACCTTTAAACAAACTTTATCCTTTTGTGGCCCAACAACATCGTCAATCCGAAAAGATCCTTGCTCACCTTAGATTCAAACAAACCCGCCGTCGGCAGCCTCAAGCGACCGAACGTGGAATCCCGGACGAGCCCCCAAACTGTGGTGGAAACTTTCTGATAGAGGACGTTGCAAGGATACAAAAGTTTGATAGTTTGTTAGATACAAATGTATTGAACCTTTCACAAGAGAGTATTGCAATATGAACACATGGAACATGAAACACACAGAACATACATGACGCACACGCAACAGAGCTCTGTACCTTGTCCCTAGGAGAATGGTGAATCTCCAGAGAGCAAGGCCCCGAGCCTACCCTTGGCACCTGTTTATATAATTCCCCAACAGTTGAACCCAGACGTTCTTTGTCTCCAATCCACTATGGGTGTGAGGAGCAAACCTTTGCCAGTTGATTATCATCTCCAAAGGAAAGTGGTCTCCCAGACCTTTTGTCTATGCATTTGCATCGGTAGAATAAGATAGTTGATTAGCACTTTCGAAGGAGGGTGATCCCTCAGACCTTTTGTCTACGCAACTGTATTGATCAAGTCAATTAGCATTGTCTTTGGGGAGGTGTTAACTTTGACCAGACTGTAACTTGCAGTAAGCAGTTTCAAAACATCAACACAACTTATAACAATATCACAGTACAATTATGGAACATCAGAATGTTCCATTACACTTTCTCTCTCCCTCCCGCCTTCTTTCTCTTGGAGAACTCCAGTTAGCCTGTGTAGGTCTTCTAGTCTTCTACTATAATCCTACACAGAGAAGCCTGGACCACGAGGGTCGGTTAAAAAACAATGTTGGAGTGTAATATCACTTTACCATGACAACACATTCATCTGGACTTTGGGAGGGTGCGCCTGCGGCTTCACTTAGTCTCTCCCCAGGAAGGACTGGCTGCTGCAGGGGAGAAGGAGAGATGGAGGGAGCAGGGAGGGGAGGAAAAATGGATGGATGAATGGACGAATGGATAGAGGGAGGGTGGAATGGAAAGAGCACAGAAATTCAGAAAACCTGTTGAAGCTGAGGTGAAAGGGGAGAAGTGCAGTTGGTTGGGATGTCAGTGCACGGTGGAACAGACGCCCGTGGAGGAGAACAGCAGCTGTAGGGAAAGGAGCTGAGGAGAGTGGAGGAGGAGAGGTGAGGAGAGGTGGGAGGAGGGGGGAGAGAGGGGGGCAGGGGAGGGCTTGCAGGGCCAGTGAGTCACCCACCATGGGAACTGCCAGCTCCTGTTGTAAGCAGCTGCCGTGCATCAGTCTCTCTACCTCTGAATAGTGTGTATGTGTGTGTGTGAGAGAGAGAGAGAGAGAGAGAGAGAGAGAGAGAGAGAAAGAAAGAAAGGAGTCACCTTGATTTCGGTCCCTGTTGCATTCCATTTTAAAAGTGTTCAGATTATTATTATTTTTTTCCCTCTCGTCTGCATGCCTGATTCCAGTTTAAGGAAATGCCCCCCCCCCCCACACACACACACACACACACACACACGCGCACACACACTGCAAATGTCATCTATTCATCTTTTCATTCCAGTGCAGAAGCTTAGTGCAGAGCATCTGCCTATCTTTAACTTTTTTTGAATGTATTCTAAGTCCGTCTACAGATCTGTAAATGTTTCACAATGACCCTCTGGCTCTCCCACAGTTAATTGGCTGGTTGTACTCTGAACTCCCAGACAGGCCGCAGGAAGGGGTCAGCAGGGGTCAAGGAGTTTCACCAGATTAGACCAATAGCTAACCACTTTGGAATTTGGAAAGTATTTGCTGGCACATCAAGGCTTTGTAGGAAGGACTGTTTGTGTGGAGCGTTCCTGCTGGGGGTGTATCCTGTCAATGTTCAGGCAGACCACAACCGTACAGCCTTCTCATACCAGAGCGTGACCCCCAATCTTACTTTCCAGTCTAGTCTGTATTCTGATAGAGGTTTTTTTTAAGTGTGCGTCATGGGGCTGAGCGGTTAGGGAATCAAGCTAGTAAGCAAAAGGTACCTGGTTCAAATCCTGGCTTTGCCAACATGACATTGTGTCCTTGGGCAAGACACTTCACCCTACTTGCCTCAGGGGGAATGTCCCTGTACTTGCTGTAAATCGCTCTGGATAAGAGCGTCTGCTAAGGGACTTAATGTAAAGTCTGTTGTGGCTTAATCAGTGTAGGGTAAGCCCCGCGGAACGTTTGGTTCTGTGTTTTACTTAGGTACAGTTGGAAAGATATTCACAGAGTCGGACTTCCGCGATCAATAAGTAAGAGACGAAACGTTGTTAATATAATAGCATATACTACGAGCTACAAGAACCAAAAACACGTTTTGTAACAGGGCAAGCAATCTTCCGCACTGGATGCATTATTTTGATCTTTGCCAGCAGCCAGCGGCCAGACGAATGCGCAGGGAGCGTCTGCAAAATTAACTTCCTAAAGACATGCTGCAAACAAAATAAATAACTCCACTGTTATACTGTATGTAGACACTGTTCAGTTGGCCTTGCAACACATATTAATATATCAAGGAGACTCGTAGAGACGTGACTGCATGGTATGAACTCCGTTCTTTTAATGGCCCCCTGCCCTCGTTGCCTAGGTTACATGTCTACCGAACGTTCCCGCGTATTACCGTATTACCTCTAATACTACATCCCCCTTTCTGACTTAAGAATGCCGTCTTAGAGAATGCATAACAAAACAATAAACTCCTGTCGAAAAACATGAATTATTTCTTTCACTCCTCTTGAGAGTTTAACTAAACACTTGCATCTATTCAAGCAAACAGGTTTTTAAACTAAGACTGTTTTATGTTAATCTCATAAACTTTTAACCTTTATGTCAGTCTTACTGGAACTAGGATATCATGTCAAATGTAAACAGTTGCATTTTCAATTTCAACAAATAGATACTCTAACAAGCATCAACAACATTTACAACATTTGCACATCACTTTCTCTTTTCTCTTCCATCGTGGACTTAGTCTCTTAAGTACAGTCATAGTCTTTTAGGTACACTGGTGGTACTCTCACTCTGGAAGGAACAGGTCCTTCTTTTACTGGTGTCTGCTGCCCCGAGTCACAAGGATTTGCAGGTGTGACGGGTGTGTTCACCGCAGTGGATGCACCATCCACAGGTAAGTCGGTGCGTGTTGCTGGTGCAATAGGTGTGGGCGAGAGATGGTACCTGTTTCTTCGCAACGTGCCCCTAGGTGTCTCCACATTATAGGATCTTGGAGTGCCTGCATTTGACACCACTGTGCCTCTCTCACGGATGTCCTTGACCCACACATGGTCACCTTGTCGGAGGAGTGGCAGGTTTCGAGCTCTGTGACGACGGTCGTAGTTCAGTTTCTGCTTCTGTCTGTATGCTTGTTCAGTTATTTTTAGACTGTTCATGTCTGTCCAGCCTGGGTTAAGCTGAGATGGGATGACAGGGACAGGTGTTCTAATGTTTCTGCCCATGAGGAGCTCTGCTGGACTGTGTCCGTTCGCCAGAGGAGCGGCCCGGTAGGCCATGAGGCCAAGGTAAGGGTCACTGGATTTCTTCAGGATAGCTTTGATTGTCCTAACGGCCCGCTCGGCCTCACCGTTGCTTTGTGGGAAGTGGGGGCTGGATGTGACATGAGTGAAACCCCACTCTCGTGCAAACTTCCTGAAGTACTCGGATGCAAATTGTGGCCCATTGTCTGAGCGCACCACATCTGGTATGCCATGACGTGCAAATATGGATTTGAAGTGCTCCACCACCGCCTCAGATGTTGTATGTGTGAGTTTGGCTACTTCAAAGAATCTGGAAAAGTAGTCTACAATGACCAGATAGTGCTTATTATTTTCCGTCTGAAATAGATCTGCCCCCACAGTGGACCATGGTCTTGCTGGGAACTCAGTGGGTTGCAGTGTTTCTCTAAAGTTGGTTCTCTCCCGACTGCATACATCACAGTTCTCTATCAGTTGTGTCAGATCTTTGCTAAGGCCTGGCCACCACACGGATTGCCTGGCCCTCTCTCTGCATTTAGTGAGTCCCAGGTGGCCCTCATGCAGTTTGTTCAGCATCTCTGCTCTAAGTGACACTGGAATTACTATTCTACAGCCGTAAAGTAGCAAACCCTCATTAACTGTTAGCTCACCTGAGAACGGCAGGTAGGGACGGAATGCTGTTTGTATGGAGAATTTATCAGGCCAGCCCTCCTTGCAGTATCTCTTCAGTGTGTGGGATACAGGGTCTTTGTCCTGATGTGTTTCTATTTCTTTAAGTCTTTTGTCTGTAGCTGGCAGGTTTGCCATCACCGTGTCCACGTACAGGCTAACCTCTTCTTCCCGTAAGCCATCCGCCGTGTACTCGATTGGCGCTCTGGAGAGCACGTCAGCGGTGGCGATGTCCTTGCCTGGCACATGTGAGATGGTGTAAGAGAACCTCATCAGCCGCATACGTAGACGCTGTATGCGAGGTGGCAGTTCATCCAGGCTCTTTGAGCCTAGCAGGGGAACCAAAGGCTTGTGATCTGTCTCTACGTGGAAGTCCTTTCCTATAAGGAACTCTGCAAATCTCTCACAGGCCCATGTTGTGGCTAAAGCTTCTTTTTCGATTTGAGCATACCGCTGTTCGGTGTTGCTCAGGGCTCTCGAAGCATATGCCACCGGCTTCCAGTCTTTTTCGTTTCGTCGCTGGAGGAGAACAGCACCCATGCCGTATGAAGATGAATCTGCGGAGACAAGTGTGTCTGCATTTGGGTCATACAGGGCAAGACCTGGCGGTGTTGTAAGCTCAGCCTTAATCTGTTCAAAGGCTTGCTGCTGTTGTGGACCCCAGGCCCACATGTTTGATTTCCGCAATAAATCTCTGAGAGGGCGCGTTTTCTCCGCCAGGTGAGGCAGGAATTTTCCCAGATGATTGGTCATTCCCAAGAAGCGCCTCACCTCACTGACATTACTGGGCTCTGCCATGGCTTTCACAGCGCCCACCTTGTCAGGGTCTGCACTGACGCCAGTGGCGTCGATAGGTTGTCCCAGGAACTTTATCCTGCTCTTTGAGAAGTCACATTTGTCATTGAGTGTCACCCCTGCCTCCTGCAGACGTGTCAATGTCTTCCTTAGCCTCTCATCATGCTCACTCTGCGTGGCACCCCATATGAGCACATCGTCCATCTGACATACAACACCTTCCAGGCCCTCCAGGATGCGAGACATGCGTTTTTGGAAGTGCTCTGGAGCGGATGAAATTCCAAAACAGAGGCGGTTGTAGCAATACCGCCCAAATGGTGTTATGAAGGTGGTGAGAAGGGAGGATTCTTTGGACAGCGGAATCTGCCAGAATCCAGCATTGGCATCGAGTTTAGAAAAGATCTTGGCTCCTGCAAGCTGTCCTAAAGTGTGCTCAACAGATGGTAGCGGATGCTTCTCCCTCATCACTGACCTGTTCAGCTCCGTGAGGTCGGTGCAAATCCTGACTCTGCCAGAGCTCTTGGGCACCACAACCATGGGTGCACACCATGCTGTAGGCTCCTCCACCTTTGAAATCACTCCTTGTTGCTCCATGCGAGTGAGCTCTTCTCTCACCTTTGGCATGAGTGGGAGGGATATGCGTCGCGGGGTGGAGAGAGAAAAGGGCTTTGCTCCAGGCTCCAGCACAATGGTGTACTCTCCCTCCATTTTCCCTAGTCCAGAGAAAAGATTTGGAAACTCTCTTTTCACAGTCTCTTTAGTATCCAGGCTTATGTTATTCACACGAGCAACCAGTTGAAGTGTCATGGCGGCTAGTCCACCCAGGAGTGGCGTACGTAGCCCATCCACAACATAAACTTCCTCTTGAGTGCTTTTGTCACCCTTACTGAGAGTAGCTGTACATTTTCCATTCACCTTTAATGCTGTCCCTCCTGGTCCATAAAGAGTTTTTGTGGCTCTGGAAAGTTTGCTGAACTAGCCCTGGGTGTACATCTTTGCTGGGATTGCAGTGACATCTGCTCCAGTGTCTATCTTAAACACTGATTTTTGATTGTCCACCCTAACCTCCGTCATCCATGGGCAGGCACCTGTGGACTCCACAGAGCCCAAGAACGCGGCGTCCTTATCGCTGTATTCCTCATCGCTGTCTTCCTTGGTCACTGCAGCTACGTGAACTCCCGGTTTCTTCTTAGCTTGGCAGACTCTAGCATAATGTCCTTTCTTTCCGCACTGGTTACACACAGCCTCTCTAGCTGGACACTGCTGATGCCCTCGTGTGTCCCCGCATCTGTTACATTGTGTTTGTCTTTCCAGTGTCCTTTTATGAAATGTCTGCCTATCCCGCTGCATGCTTTGCTTTGAGCCGTTGCGCTGCCACGATTGCATACTGTCTAGCTGAGTGCTACTGGCTTCTGCTTTAAAGTTTGTTTTTAGCATTTCAAGTTGCTTCTTTACCTGCTCACTTTGTCGTGCCTTGTTAATTGCCTTCACCAACGTCAGTTCAGGGTCCATCTGCAATTGTTCCGAAAGGCGTTTATCCCTCAGGCCCACGACTAGACGATCTCTCACCATTTCGTCGTGTAGAGCACCGTATCCGCAGTACTCAGCAAGGCAATGCAGCGCGGTGTGGAAGCTGTCTGCTGACTCGCCGACCTCTTGTTGCCTCTGGTTGAACTTAGCCCGTTCAAATATAATGTTCCTCCTCGTTACAAAATGCGCGTCCAGCTTATTTTTCACGATACCATAGTCTCCCGCCTCTCCTGCGTTCAAATGTAGGGAAACTACAATGTCCTCTGCTTGTTCTCCCATTGTGTAAATCAACGCATTGACCTGATTTCCCCCGTCCTGAGCGTCCATCCCAGACGCGATGCGAAATCTGTCGAATCGTTTTATCCATTTCGTCCACTCTTCTGCCTTGAACGAAAACGGCTCCGGAGGCTTAACTTGGTACTGAGCCATCGTTGCTCCCGCTGTCAAGCTGCTAACGCTAACTCACTGACTGGCCTATCTAACCTAACTCAGCGAATACCACTACCACTTTGCAGCTCACTGTCTTGTCTTCACTTCTGACACCATGTTCAGTTGGCCTTGCAACACATATTAATATATCAAGGAGACTCGTAGAGACGTGACTGCATGGTATGATCTCCGTTCCTTTAATGGCCCCCTGCCCTCGTTGCCTAGGTTACATGTCTACCGAACGTTCCCGCGTATTACCGTATTACCTCTAATACTACAGACACCAAAATCACTCCACACATCAACAGTCTCTTCAGTGTCATACTACAACAGCCGTTTAAAAGAAAACAAGTTTTGCTTCAATTTCATGATTTTTGGGGGGAGAATATTAATCAACTAGAAAAAAATTCCTAAAGATATTTTGAGTGTGCGTGACTCTGGCCCGGGACTCTCCCCCATACATCACTGACACTGTTGAGTAATTTTCAGAATATGACTTATACTATTGCTTAGGTATGTGACAGATCAAGCTTTCAACAGGTGTTCATATGCTGATGCACTAGTAGTAGCGTAAACACTAATTTCAGCAGGATTAAAGACAGCTCCACTTGAGCACACTGCCACAGTTTAAGTTTAAGTAGTAAGCAAGCAGTAAACAATTGGTCACTCTGTGTCAGGTAGCACTTTACATTACAGTTCAGTAGCATAGTAATAGTTTGGTTATAATTTGATAATAGTGATAAATGCTTTCAAAAACTTAGAGTGTAAAATGACCCAAATACATCCAATGCCAGAATTAGGCCATCAATGGTTATGACTTTGGTATTAGAAATACACCTTTTATCAAAATGATCCATCCATCCATCCATTATCTTCCGCTTATCCGGGGCCGGGTCGCGGGGGCAGCAGTCTGAGCAGGGAAGCCCAGACTTCCCTCACCGCACACACCTCCTCCAGCTCCTCCGGGGGGATCCCGAGGCGTTCCCAGGCCAGCCGAAAGACATAGTCCCTCCAGCGTGTCCTAGGTCTTCCCCGGGGCCGCCTCCCGGTGGGACATGCCTGGAACACCTCCCGGGGGAGGCGTCCAGGAGGCATCCTAAACAGATGCCCGAGCCACCTCAACTGGCTCCTCTCGACGTGGAGGAGTAGCGGTTCTACTCCGAGCACCTCCCGTGTGACCGAGCTCCTCACCCTATCTCTAAGGGAGCGCCCAGCCACCCTGCGGAGGAAACTCATTTCGACCGCTTGTATCCGCGATCTTGTCCTTTCGGTCATGACCCAAAGCTCATGACCATAGGTGAGAGTAGGAATGTAGATTGACCGGTAAATCGAGAGTTTCGCCTTGCGGCTCAGCTCCTTCTTCACCACGACAGTCCGGTACAGAGACCGCATCACTGCAGACGCTGCACCGATCCGCCTGTCAATCTCACGTTCCGTCCTTCCGTCACTCGTGAACAAGACCCCGAGATACTTGAACTCCTCCACTTGAGGCAAAGGCTCCCCATCCACCCAGAGGGGGCAAACCACCTTTTTCCGGTCGAGTACCATGGCCTCGGATTTGGAGGTGCTGATCCTCATCCCAGCCGCTTCACACTCTGCATCAAACCGCTCCAGAGCATGCTGGAGGCCCCGGCCCGAGGAAGCAAACAGGACAACATCATCCGCAAACAGCAGAGATGAGATCCCGTGCTCCCCGAACCGGAAACCCTCCGCCCCCTGGGCGCGTCTAGAAATTCTGTCCATATAAACAATGAACAGAACCGGTGACAAAGGGCAACCCTGGCGGAGTCCAGCATGCACCCGGAACAGGTCTGACCTATTGCCGGCAATGCGAACACAGCTCCTACTTCGGTTGTACAGGGAACGGACGGCCCCTAACAAAGGGCCCCGGACCCCGTACTCCCGAAGTACCCCCCACAGGACACCACGAGGGACACAGTCGAATGCCTTCTCCAGATCCACAAAACACATGTAGACTGGTTGGGCAAACTCCCATGAACCCTCGAGCACCCGGTAGAGGGTGTAGAGCTGGTCCAGTGTTCCGCGGCCAGGACGAAAACCACACTGCTCCTCCTGAATCCGAGGTTCGACTATCGGCCGGATTCTCCTCTCCAGTACCCTGGCGTAGACCTTACCAGGGAGGCTGAGGAGTGTGATTCCTCTGTAATTGGAACACATCCTCCGGTCCCCCTTCTTAAATAGGGGAACCACCACCCCGGTCTGCCAATCCATAGGCACTGTTCCAGACCGACACGCGATGCTGCAGAGGCGTGTCAACCAGGACAGTCCCACAACATCCAGAGACTTCAGGTACTCAGGACGGATCTCGTCCACCCCCGGAGCCCTGCCACCAAGGAGCCCATCGACTACCTCAGTGACTTCAGCCCGGGTGATAGGCGGGTCCGCCCCGCAGTCCCCAGTCTCTGCTTCCTCCTCGGAAGACGTGACGGCAGGATTCAGGAGATCCTCAAAGTATTCCTTCCACCGTCCGACAACATCCCCAGTCGACGTCAACAGCTCCCCACCCGCACCGTAAACAGTGTTGGTGAAGCACTGCTTCCCCCTCCTGAGGCGCCGAACGGTTTGCCAGAATTTCCTTGGGGCCGACCTATAGTCCTTCTCCATGGCCTCCCCGAACTCCTCCCAGACCCGAGTTTTTGCCTCTGTGACTACCCGAGCCGCGGCACGCTTGGCCTGCCGGTACCGGTCAACTGTTTCGGGAGTCCCACAAGCCAGAACGGCTCGATAGGACTCCTTCTTCAGTTTGACGGCATCCCTTACTTCCGGTGTCCACCACCGGGTTCTGGGATTGCCGCCGCGACCAGCACCAGAGACCTTGCGACCGCAACTCCGGACTGCCGCATTGACAATGGAGGTCGAGAACATGGTCCATTCAGACTCGATGTCCCCAGCCTCCCCCGGGATCTGTGAGAAGCTCTCCCGGAGGTGAGAGTTGAAGACCCCTCTGACAGAGGGGTCCGCCAGGCGTTCCCAGCAGACCCTCAAGATACGTTTGGGCCTGCCAAGTCTGTCTAACTTCCCCCCCCGCCAGCGGATCTGACTCACAACCAGGTGGTGATCGGTTGACAGCTCCGCCCCTCTCTTCACCCGAGTGTCCAAGACACACGGCCGCAGGTCAGAAGACACGACAACAAAGTCGATCATCAACCTTCGGCCTAGAGTGTCCTGGTGCCACGTGCACTGATGGACACTCTTGTGCTTGAACATGGTGTTAGTTATGGACAAACCGTGACTAGCACAGAAGTCCAAAAACAGAACACCACTCGGGTTCCGATCAGGGGGGCCGTTCTTCCCAATCACCCTTCTCCAGGTGTCACTGTCATTTCCCACATGGGCGTTGAAGTCCCCCAGTAGAACGACGGAGTCCCCAGTCGGCGCACTGTTCAGTACGCCTCCCAAAGACTCCAAGAAGGCCGGGTACTCTGCACTGCTGTTCGGCCCGTAGGCCGCCACAACAGTGAGAGACCTGTCCCCGGCTTTTAGGCGCAGGGACGCGACCCTCTCGTTCACCGGAGTAAACTCCAACACGTGGCGACTGAGCTGTGGGGCTATAAGCAAACCCACACCAGCCCGCCGCCTCTCCCCACGGGGAACGCCAGAGAAATGAAGAGTCCAGCCTCTCTCAAGGATAATGGTTCCAGAGCCCAAGCTGTGCGTGGAGGCGAGGCCGACTATATCTAGCCGGTAACGCTCGACCTCCCGCACAAGCTCAGGCTCCTTCCCCGCCAGTGTGGTGACATTCCATGTCCCCAGCGCTAGAGACTGCGTGCGCGGCCCTGGTCGTCCGGGCGCCTGCCCCTGACCACCGCCCAAATCACACAGCACCGGCCCCTTACGGTCCTTCCTGCGGGTGGTGGGCCTGCGGGAAGGTGGTCCCACGTCGCCTTTTCGGGCTGGGCCCGGCCGGGTCCCATGGGAAAAGACCCGGCCACCAGGCGCTCGCCTGCGAGCTCCCACTCTGGGCCTGGCTCCAGAGTGGGGCCCCGGTTTCTGGGGCCCCAGTGGGTCAGATGGCTCAATGGTTAAGGCGTTGGCTTCATGAACGGAAGGTTGTGAGATCGAGCCCCGGCTGTGGCTATGTGACTTTGTGTCCTTGGGCAAGGCACTTCACCCTACTTGCCTCAGGGAGAATGTCCCTGTACTTAATGTAAGTCGCTTTGGATAAAAGCGTCTGCTAAATGAATAAATGTAAATGTAATGTTTCGCCGATCCGGGCGACGTAACTGACTTCGTTGGATTTGTCATCATATGGGTTTTTTGAACATAGGTATCAAAATGATACCTCATTATAAATATCAGATAACATTATAAAGTTATACAGCTGTGTTAAATGTCAAATCAATCCACATGCAATCAAACATGTAACAAATCAGGATTCAGCAATAAGCTAGCATCAAAATTCACAAAAAGCACTAGGTCACACAGTTCTGATATCACACTAACAAAAACAGTGCTTTTTATCCAACATTAATTGAGGAAAAACACACACGCACATACACATACACACACGCACATACACACACACACACACATACACATATATATATATACTGTTTTTGTTAGTGTGATATCAGAACTGTGTTACCTAGCTCACACAGTTCTGATATCACACTAACAAAAACAGTGCTTTTTATACAACATTAATTGAGAAAAACACACACGCACATACACACACACACACACACATACACATATATATATATCTATCTATAGATAGATACATATATGTGCATACACACAGGCAGTCTGTACATTAATGACTTAATGATGAACTGTCAATCAAACCATTCAGTGCAATGAATCACTTAGTAGCAGACACACAGGTTCAATCATCTTCATAACTGCCGATCCCGACCACCCACACACCTCCCCAATACCTGGTCCGATTCGTCTGGACCCCACCACATTAACTCTGGCCTCAAACCCCTCCGAAATCGCCCCCCCGCGATTCTCAAACCTCTCCCCCAAATAGGCTCATAGCTCATCAACCCGACCTCCCACACACCTCCCCAATATCTCGTTAGATTCCTATGGACCCCACCACATGAACCCTGCCCTCAAACCCCCCCGCACGAGCCCCCCCGCCCCCCGCGAACGCCGATCGCCCCCCCCCCCCCTCCGAAAACGACCCTAAAGGGTCAAAATGCACACAAATACCCCCCCCCCCCCATAACCCTCCACCACGGTCCTGACTGATAAGCACATGAATACATATAAGCCCAAATGTTAAAGAAGTCAAAAACCCACATATTAGATAGCATGCTAGCGAAACATATGCTGATGCACTAGCAATTAGCTTAAGCGCTAATTTCAGCATTGGTCGCTAATGTTAGCAAACAGCATGTCTTTACAGCTAGTTGGAATATCAGTTGTAAATCCTGACTGATAAGCACATGAATACCTATGAGCCCAAATGTTAAAGAAGTCAAAAACCTACATTTTAGATAGCATGCTAGCGAAAGAGTTGAAAAAGATGTTCGCTTACCTTAGAGACTAAGAGCCAGAGTGGAAGAGTTGAGCTGGAGTACAGTTTATAAATACACCCGAAACAAAAAGAGCCAATTTGATTCCTCCAGTAAATATCCTCCAATTAAAGTTATCAAATGTGAAATGAATTACTGTTCATAAAATGGCCACCGTCTTCCCCTCTCCTCTTTCAAGCATGTTGCTAAGTAACGAACTAAAGCTGACAGTTGCAACTGTCATGTCAGTTGAACAGACAGAGCACACATGTCGGGGCCGAGCCGCACGTTTTGATATAACTTTTGTGTATATGCGTCAAAAACTCTGGTAGGTGTTTTGAGCCAAAAAACGGCGTAAGAATGATAATAATAAACGCTAGTAATAACATAGTGTGCGCCTTGCAGCACGCACACAATAAACGCTAGTAATAACATAGTGTGCGCCTTGCAGCACGCCCACAATAAACGCTAGTAATAACATAGTGTGCGCCTTGCAGCACGCACACAATAAACGCTAGTAATAACATAGTGTGCGCCTTGCAGCACGCACACAATAATAATAATAAACGCTAGTAATAACATGTTGTGCGCCTTGCAGCACGCACACAATAACTCTACTGTTATACAGTATGGAGTCTCCAAGATATCTACACATCAACAGTCTCTTAAATATCATACTACAACAGTTATTTTGGAGAAAACTAGTTTAGCTAAATTTTCATGAATTTTATTGAAAATACTTATCAATAACTCCCTGTTATGCATTATTATTATTATGCAGTGGAGCTATTGATTCATATTCTTTCTTGTTTTATCATAAAAAAATTGCAAAACCTATTTTCTCCAAAACAGCTTTTGTAGTATAACCAAGAGGACACTGTTGATGTGTGGAGTGATTTTGGAGTCTCCATACTGTATAGCAGTGGAGTTATTGATTAATATTTTCAAAAGAAAATCATGAAAACTTAAGCGAAACCTGTTTTCTCCAAAATAGCTGTTGTAGTATGACAATGAGGAGACTGTTGATGTGTGGAGTGATTTTGGAGTCATAATAATGCCTTAAGCTTAGTTTATGCTCCTGCGTCAAACTGCCCTGGTTATGCTCCTGCATTGCTCTGCAGACAACACGGACCCTCCCCGCATTGCCCCTCTGCGCACCTACAAAAAATCCTAACTACGCGTTGCGTTGTCTGCGTCGCAAGCGCTGTGATTGGTTCGCTCAGAACGTGATGTAGTTTTGTAAATAGTTGAGATACATGTGTTGTATCGTTTGAGTGCACTTTTTGCCGGGATTTTTTTACATTTGACTTTTTATATTACATTTATACATACTACAATGCATATTGTTGTTGTATTGTTTTAGTTCTGTGATTTTTTTAATTATACTTTTTGTATTACATAATACATAAGAATAAAACACACAAGTTTGTTTTCCAACAGTTGTTTTGTACATATGTATTTTCAACACACACAGCACAACACAGTTTACACACCATGCATAGTTCACAGTTTATTATCACTCATTGAGTGTGCTTCGGGACACCATCGTGAAGTTCGAATCATCGGCCACCACTTTTCTCCACTCGCCAGGCTGTATACGGCGAAGAAGGTCGTCAAATCGGCCCGCTGACATTGGAAAGTATTGAAAGTGCAGTTGTTCATCCAAGTCCTTCAGTGGGTGAACCAGTGTTGCAAATTCACCCGTTTCCAGCCTCAAAGAGTGATAATAAACTGTGAACGATGCATGGTGTGTAAACTGTGTTGTGCTGTGTGTGTTGAAAATAAATATTAAAACAACTGTTTGAAAAAAAACTTGTGTGTTTTATTCTTATGTATTATGTAATACAAAAAGTATAATTAAAAATATATAATAAAAAAACACACAATATGCATTGTAGTATGTATAAAATCTAATATAAAAAGTCACATTTAGAAAATCACGGCAAAAAGTGCACTCAAACGATACAACCCACGTATCTCAACTATTTTCAAAACTACGTCACGTTCTGAGCAGACCAATCACAGCGCTTACGACGGCGACAACGCGACGAGTAGTTAGGATTTTTTGGAGGTGCGGGTCAGGCTTCTGCAGGAGGGTCTGCGTTGTCTGCGGAGCAATGAGGGTGACGCGACGTGGGAGCATAAACTGCTTAACAGTGGAGCTATTGATTACATTTTTTTATATAACAGTGCGTAACAGTGTAGTTATTGATTAACATTTTCAATTGAAATTCATGAGAATTAAGCAAAACCTATGTTTCCTAAAACACCTGTTGTAGTATGACAATGAGGAGACTGTTGATGTGTAGAGTGATTTTGGAGTCTCCATATTTGAGTTATTATTAGGCTATTTGCAATAGAAATTCACCTAAATTATAAAACTTTTTTTTCTTCCAAAACAGCTGTTGTAGTTCGACCAAGAGGAGACTGTTGATGTGTGGAATGATTTTGGAGTCTACATACACTATAACAGTGGAGTTATTGATTTTTGTTTGCACATCACTCTTGGAAGTGAACTTTGCAGACGCTCCCTGCGCACTCTTCGGTCGCTGGCTGCTCGTAGAAATCAATGGTATGCATCGACCGCGAAAGACGGCTTATTCTTATACAAAACCGGTTTTTCTTTTTTGTAGTGCGTAGTATATGCTATTATGATGTGAAATATGTATCATTTATGTTTGGAGAACGTTGCGTCGCTTACTTATTGATCCCGTAAGTACGAATCTGTGAATATCTTTCTAACTTTACCTAAGTAATTTTCAAGACGTTTTCACATTGCCTTGTGCCAAGTCTCTACCCCGCCCCGTCTTTCATGTCCTGCAAATTTGTTTAAGCCGTCGTTTACCTTTGCTGAGTTGTCGCTAAATTCGTCCCACAGCGGCGCCGTCCCATCAGCACCTCCCTAATCTCCATCTTCCCGTGAAACAATTCGCCGGCGCAGCAGAGTACCACCACTGTGCTTTGGATTTCACGTCAAACTATCTTAACGTCTCGTCAAGTGGAGATGTTAATTGCTTTTTCACAGCTTCTCGCAAGCATAACGCTGGAGGTGAGTCTGAACAATCTGAAAAGATCCACGTGGATATACTTATTAGTAGTTTTTAAATACGCATGGAAACATGTTCCTAACAATAATTAGTTTCCCCTTTGGGAATGTTAAATTTAGTTGAATTAAAGTATGTTTGCACAGTATGCGTTCTAACAGTCTGATCACTGTTCGTCTGTAGCGCATTGGATAGATCTGTGCGTAAAAGCAGAACCTTTCGGAGAGACTACGGCGTACAAATCTGTACAAATCTGTTGGACAAAGTAAAATGTCTAATTAGGATAAATGTATCTAAGATCAAAATAAGTTTTATAAGAACATAATATATTATTGTTAACTAAAAGAGTTTGGAGCAGGGACGTTTCTAGGGTTGAAAGAGAAGGGGGGCTTAGCCCCTGGCATTTTCTGTCGGGGGGGGGGGGGGGGGGTGCGAGTGAGCCAGCGATTCCCAAAGACGTCCGTTTTTTACTCGTTTTTCGAACTTGTGGGTTACATGTTTGACGCTCAAGTTACCGACATTTAACCGAGAGCATCCGGTAATTTTTCGAAATAAAATATTGTTATTAATTATCGTATTTCTTCGGCGGCCCGATAATAATAATCCCGATAATTATTTAGGGGGGCTGAAGAACATTTTAGGAGGGGGCAAACAGGGCTAACGACGCCCATGGTTTGGAGTAACAAACACACCTATGTCTAGCGTGTGCGTTTGTTTGAAAGGCTATAATGGGAGACAGAATGTGTGTATTATACCGTGTCCTCCAGTGTCTATACATGCACACAGCAATGCCAGAAATATGAAATCCAATCTCCGCGAGAAAATATATCACTGCAGCTTGGCTTTTGACTCGATGTTCTTTCTCCTTACCCGTTTTGTGGCTTTCTGCTTTCCTACGTTTTCAGCATCCCCTGGTGCATTCTAAAGATAACCTAAAACCGCTCCACATATTCTGGGTGCCTGTTCATGTTAAATAAATATCAAATCAGTGAACCATGAGTCTTGGCGTACAGCACCCAAATGGCTATAAGCAGCAGCAGCGGCACTGATACTGATGGTAATGTAATATGGAGGGGAAAATAGCTGTCACATACAGCAACAATCTGAACATATACAGTACGCATACTATTGTCACTAGTGTTTTAGGGATTGCTTAGATTAGATTAATTTCAAACTTTCCTTTGAAGACACCAGAAATGGTCTTTTATGGGGAGTCATGTCATGAGTTGGTTAAGGAGTTGAGTAAGTAATTAGAAGCTCCCTGGTTCGAACCCAGCTGTGTCAACATGACGTTGTGTCCTTGGGAAAGAATCATAATACATCAGAATCAGAATACTTTATTAATCTTGGGGTAAACTCCTTCGCAGCAACAGCACACAGTCTCTCAAAAGCACACAGGGGCAAGGGTGTGAGGTGTAAGATTAGAACAGTGCACACAGGGATAGACGGAGCAAAAACGGTAAGTGAATCCACACGAGGGGGGGGGGGGAGGGGGGGGAGGGGGGCACAGAATATTGCCAACTATACATTGTTAGATTAGAGGATGTTATGTCAGAATATTGCCAAATATACATTGTTATATTACAGGATGTTATGTTAGGTCAGTTGTCCAGTGGAATTGAAAAGTTTGATGGCCACAGGTAGGAATGACTTCCTGTGGCGCTCATTGGTGCATTTCGGGAGGATGAGTCTCCCGCTGAAGGTACTCCTTTGTCCGGCCAGCACATTGTGGAGTGGGTGGGAGGTACTGTCCAGGATAACATTTAGTTTGGCCAGCATCCTCCTCTCTGACACAACCGCCAGAGAGTCCAGCTCCACCCCCACAATGTCACCGGCCCTTCGGATCAGTTTGTTGAGTCTGTTGGCGTCCACCGCCCCTAGCAGGCAACAGCATAGAGGATAGCACTCGCCACCACAGACTCATAAAACATCCTCAACATTGTCCGGCAGATGTTAGAAAGTACTCAGACACACACAGTACTCAGAATGTAGAGGCGGCTCTGGCCCTTCTTGTAGACGGCTTGAGTGTTCTTTGCCCAGTCCAGTTTATTGTCCAAGTGAACACCAAGGTACAAGGAGGTAATCCTCAACGGTGTCCACACTGACCGCCTGAATGGAAACAGGTCGTTTCAGGTCGATGACCAGCTCCTTGCACTTTGCCGCATTAAGCTGCAGATGATTCCGCTCACACCATGCGACAAAGTTCCCCACCACAGTCCTGTACTCAGCCTCCTCACCATCGCTGATACACCCCACCACAGCAGAGTCATCAGAGAAGAAAGAAAGGCACTTCACCCTACTTGCCTCAGGGGGAATGTCCCTGTACTTGCTGTAAGTCACTCTGGAAAAGAGTGTCTGTTAAATGAGTCAAATGTAAATGTTGTGGTGATGAACGGACAGGGGAAGTTCAGTCTTTTGACAGGGTTTGAAATGGTGCGTTCTGTTGTAGCTGTTCATTGATGTACGCTTGATGGCAGTTTGGAGAAGCAGCTCTTCTCTCTTTCTGTCTTTGTTCGGGTCAGCTGGTGTTCTGTTTAAAACCTTGTGTTTGCTGTCCAGCTTTATGTATGAGGGAATTGCATAAGGAGTCATGTGGCACAGTTATTAGCTAGTTGGGCTATTAATCAGAAGGTACCCAGTTCGAGCCCTGGCTGTGCCAACATGAGTTGTGTCCTTGGGCAAGACACTTCACCCTATGCTCTGGATAAGAGCGTCTGCTAAATGACGAAATGTAAATGTGAATTAGATAAGAATTCTGGAGAGCAGCAATCATACGGACTGAATTACTCAGTTGTCATTGAATAAGTCGCAGACACACAAGCAGACAAACACACACACAAAGACGCACAAACCATACCAAGAGACCTGACAGGGCCTTTTCAAGCCGGCCACGTTGTAGCTGTAGTTTCTTGCCTGTGAGATGTAGATGTAGGCCTAGTATTAGGCCTGAGGCTCTGGGTGTACAGTACCAGACCACAGTTTGGTGGGTGGTGCTCTGGGCCAGCGAAGGCCAGCTTCAGGGCTGAACCACTGTGGCAGCACATGTACATGACAGGCCCACTTCTGCAATTAGTGGTTCTGTAGTACCAGATGTTGAACAAGAACAGGGAACCCACTTGCTAGCGGGCCACTGACTTCTCAGGCCCAGAGAGGAGAAAAGGGGCTGTCGAACACTCGGGTGCGAATAGAGGCTGGAGGAATAGGGAGTGAGTGCGAGAAAGAGATGGGCAGGGAGAGAGAGCTGAGTAGGGAAAATAGAAAACCTGAGCACAGCTTGTTTTCTAATCAGATTTGCAATCTTTACGTGACTGCGATAATGGAGGGCAACCGGCTGCTCCACTCCAGACCTACTGTTCCCCTTCCTCTTACCCGGACACTTCCCGTCACTCCCTGTCTCGACCTTCCACCCTGTTCTTCCTCCTCTCCCCCCCCCCCCCCCCCCCCCCCCCACCTCCTCCCCTCACTGAGCTGACCGGCCTTTTGACTTTCCTACTCTCAATCTTCCTTCCACTCCCAGTTCTGCTCACCGTGTCTCCCGCCCCCAATGTAATCAGACATGCTGCTCCAACTGCAACTGCCTGTTTACGGACGTCAGCAGGTACAATTAAGAGATAAAGACCATGTTTAGCGGTGTGCTAAGGCTTCGCCAGCAAGCCTGTTAAAGTGTATGAAGAGCCCTGGAGGAGAGAGATTCCTGCTCTGTGGTACATGGCACTCACCTTTATGTACATTTACATAAAATTTACGTTTAGCAGACAGTCTTATCCAGAATGACTTACAGTAAGTACAGGGACATTCCCCCTGAGGCAGGTAGGGTGAAGTGCCTTGCCCAAGGACACGATTTATGTGCACTGTCGAGATGAAGGAAGTCGAGGTTGTGCCCTGGGAGAAAAGGGGGAATGGATGTATAAGCGGAGAGAGAGGTTTTTGGAAAAGTAGATGTAATGGGGTTCCGTGTTTGAGACAGTTAGCCTAGTGCAGGGCTCTTCAATAGGCGGCCCGAGGGCCGAATCCGGACCCCGAGCTACTTTGGACTGGCCCCCGGAGTGTGCTCTCCTTCAGTATGTTGTTGTAATTTCTTTATTTGTTACCGTGATTACTCATATCCTCCGGCCCCTGACTTTGCCTCAGTTTCAAAAACCAGCCCCAGCTCCAAACTCAAAGAGCCCTGGCCTTGTGAGTTCAGAGGGACTGTAGTCCTGGTAACCTTTTGTTCATTTGTTAACAGTGTTCCGACACGGACGCTGTCACGCTACTGTCCCCCCCACGCTACTGTCCCCCCCACGCCTACTGAATTGAATTGCAGCTAATCAGTAATGAGCTAGGGATCAACACACAGGCGCCGGACAGCAAACAAACCCCCACCTCCTTTCCTCCTCTCTCCTCTCCCCTCTCCCCCTCCTTCCTCTCATCCTCCCTCCTCTCGTCCTCGCTTCCTCCCTCCTCCTGTTCCACATTTTTCCTCAGACTTCTCTTCTGCCATCCCTCCTCCTCCTCTACACACTTCCTCAACTCCCGTCTGTCATTGTCCTTACTAACCGTCCTCACTGCCTGTCGACGGCCCTCGTCCTGTCCGTCTGTTGCATCCCTTTACTCCTCTGTCTCAAACCTGTCAGCTGTAACGTGGGTATAGGGAGAACAACGCAGGCCTCTCAACGTTCACCTAAACTGGGATTCATTATAATTATCCTGTGGAACACACAGGGTATAAGAGGCAGCTACCCGGAACCACGGCAGGGAGAGGAACAGGGTGGTGGGAGCGGATGGGTGGGAGACTGTGTGTGTTACCAGGAAGCCTTCTTGTGCAACAGGAAATGAGGTGACTCTGACAGCCAGTGACACTAATCTTCCCAGACGCTCAGCAGAGGCCAGGCCAGGCTGTGTTGGGCTTAGCTGCAGGTGCTCACTGCCCATACAGACAGGAAGACACGAGGAAGGAGGGAGGCGGGGCCAGCCCGGGACCTTGATAAACCTGCCCCTGGCAGTAACTGGAGAAACGCATGATCTAGAAAAGCTGTTGATGGTGAACTGAGGGGGGGTAGAAAAGCTGTTGATGGTGAACTGAGGGGGGGATAGAAAAGCTGTTGATGGTGAACTGGTTCTGTCAACATGACGTTGTGCCCTTGGGCAAAGCACTTCACTCTGCTTGCCTCAGGGGGGATGTCCCTGTACTTGCTGTAAGTTGCTCTGGATAAGAGCGTCTGCTAAATGACTAAATTCATTGTTGGTAAAGAGGATTTGCGACAAATCAGGAAGTTAAAACTGGTTGGAATGGATCAAATCCATGACTGTCACTGACTAAGAAAGCCCCCTTGTAACTTTATGTTACTCGTGAAGATTTTTCATTGTGTGACCAGACTCCAGCTGACAAGCAAAAGCTGGCAGTTGCAACAGACCTCTCAGCCAAGGCAAGCCAAGTGCAAAGACGAACATTTCCCAAACTATGTCAGTCCTGATGTCTAGCAGACACATGTATGTGACTCTGATTGATCGTTACAGGTGCTTTGTGTGCAGCTCACCATGTAACTCTCTGTCTCCCTTCTCCCAGCTCCCAGACACGATCTGACTGGAAAGCAGAGGGGGACCCGTCTTCCAGGATGTTCAAGCGCTAAGTGGATTGACGACGGCAGAGACCTAGGGATGAAGGGAAGGAGGAGGAGGAGGGAAGACAGAAAGAGGGATTAGAAAATAATCCAGCAGACGGCCAATCCCAGAGGAGCCTCTTTACGCCCTAGCAAGGACAATTTACGGATTACGCCACTTTGCTTTATTGTCTTTTTTAAGGGGGGGGGTGTTTGTGTTCTCTGTCTCTGGGTACCTGGTGTCCCTTAGAGGGGCTGTGCCGCTCAAGATCAGGAGCAGCGGGCCTGAGGCAAGGCAAGGGCACTGACAGGACATCCCACTGACTGTGTGGTCCCACATACGGATAACCGTCTTTAGTGGGAGAGGGCACAACCTAGTGCGGACCTCCTGCCCGGACAGTTACTAAACTGCTAAAAAGCACAGAGTCTTTGGATACCACTACTCTGTGTATGGGTGATACTTAATGTGAAGGACTACCTCGGACCAAGCAGCAAGTTGCAGATACTTTGTTGTTTGCTTGATGAACCGCAGATTAAAGTTGCGCTTGAGGAGAGATTGATCCCAAAGCAGCAAGATTACAAAGCAGTTGTCCTGATACTTATTGAAAAAGTCAACACTTTTGGTTACCAAAAGCCTTGGTTGACTGAGCAGTGACTTTGGCGATGCGTTTGCCTCAGAGGGAGTACAGAATGAATATGTCTTCATGTCTTATAACGCTGCACTAAAGGTTGGCTGAGGATGTACAGACAGCAAGCTCTGAAAGGAAGACCTCAGACCCATCAGGAGGGATACAGTGGCTGATTGTGGGGCTGCTTGTCCCTGGTGGTGAGCAGTGAAAGCAGAAGCAGAGCATAAATACTCGTAATAAAAAGTGTTTGAAAGCGAGTTAATCCAATTACTCTCGCTTAAACAAGTTATTTATAAACCTTTACCGGCAAGTGCATCGAACCTGCAGGTCGCAGGGAGGCACGTAGCATAAACACAGCCTGCTCAATATCCATCGCTCGCCTCAACTGATACCTACAGTACACTCCACAACGCCTGCAGGAATCTTTACTAGGTAAGGAGAAAACTGAAATATTTATTCTAGTTTAACGAGGATCCTGTAAACGCTCTGGAGAATTGATTAGCGTCTAGACCGGTAGGATCTTTGTTAACTGTTTGTAAACAAGAGCATGGATGGTTGGTAAAAATCCTGGGGTTACCTAGTGAGACAACTGGTCCAGAAAGACCCTCCATAGACGTTCCGTAACATGTTATTCAGAAAAGTTCAGTTATCTTTAGGTTACTACAGAGGACATATTTAAGTGGTAGTATGCTTAGTATGCTGCTTAGTATGTTTTTTTAGGGCTAATTAGCCAATTTAGCTGGAATTATTCACAGCCTTCCCTGCCAGCAAGGAAATGCAAATTGTGGCTCACAAGCAGAACACCAATACAGTTTAACAAACAGGCTCCAATCCAAACCTTCAAGATATAATCAAACAAAGGGGTGTTCATGTTTTTCTCCATCTCTCCTGTCTCTGACAGACTGGATTATTTAAGTCGGGCTAAAAGTACAACTGGCTGAAAACTGGAAGTGTACTCACAAACCCGGATCTGAAAACAGCTCGTCGGATCCATAAACGGTTGAACCACAGAGGCCTGCGGCGGTCAGACCAGCCAACCTCGGAATTTGTCGTATCTCCTCTTTTTGTGAATGATGACCCGATCTTTGCGAAGCTGAGTGGTCATTCTGGAGGAAAACAAAGAACTTGGAAAGTAGGAGACAGAGAAAAAAGAGAGAGAGACTAATCATTTTTCAATATTGATTGATTTATCCTGACATCCTTCAACACCAAAAAGTGTGCAGCCCAACCGCCCAGCAGCCCAACTCTCTATGAATGGTTGGCACTTGTTATGTGGAAAATGGATTCTACACACATTCCCAGCACATAAAACCAGTTGAGATCTGTTTCCTCTGTCCTAAGAACATTCTCTGTCCCAACTCTTTTCAAGTGACTTTGGCAGTGAACCTTTCACTTGAAATCAAAACTTTTCAAAACTGATTTGAACTGAAGGAAAATTGTGCAAATTATTGTTGAGGACAACATGAGTCTGGGCAAAATGCCAGGGATCAAGGGCCTGGTGTCCGGCTCTCAGGGGAAACGCCGTTTTAAGAGTGACCTCTCGGTCGACATGATCAGCCCTCCTCTTGGTGACTTCCGTCACACCATGCACGTGGGCCGTGGCGGAGATGTGTTCGGGGACACCTCTTTCCTCAGCAACCACGGCGGCCAGGGGGAGACGGGCAATCCCGATTCGTCCACCAGCAGCTCCAAGACCACCCAGTTCTTGACCCGCACCTTGCGGCACGTTCGCAAGACCCCAGCACCGCGCCCCAGGGGCGGTTCCCGTGACCTTTCCCCGCCTCCGCCGCCTATCTCGCCTATAATCAAAAACGCCATCTCGCTGCCTCAGCTGAATGTGGATTCTCCCAACGGCTGCCTGAAGAGGGTGCTGTTCCCCAGCTCAGCCAGCTCCCCCGGGGACTCCTGCTCCTACGGTAAGCTACAGCACCGTCGCTCCCACCATGCGCATCGCGTGCTGTGCATAGGACACCAAGTGCTGAGGGAGTCACCAAAGTGCTAAGGGGGGCACCAAGTGCTCTGGGGGTCAGAAAAGTGCTGAAAGATGCACCAAAGTGGTGAGGGGGACACCAAAGTAACAAAAAATAAGTAGTGGTAACAAAACTGAAACGTAATCGTAATATATATATATATAGATATTGTATTGAATGTAAGTGACTCCAAACCTCCATATCGCGGGGAGAGGGTGGAAAAATGGCAGCACTAATAGGGCCACACAAGGGGTCATTCAGGTCAAGCGTTACCAAAACGAATCAAGTCTGTAAAAAACAAACATAATCAAAGTGTCTACAATTGGTGCATTCAGACTCAACTGAAACAGAATCAAAGGCAGGCAGAGATCAAAAAGAAGAAGAAAAACTGCATGCATGTGTAACAGAACCCCACCTCACAACCAACTGAGAAACTATATGTTCCTACCCATTTTACCTCAACATGTTCACTTGAAGTTCAGTGTTGATCTAATCTTGTAATATATCAGTCATTGACATGAGTCAGTGACGGTAGATAATACTGTTCATTCAGCTACAATATGGAAACCATTATATGGTGTCCATTCATAGATTAAGCTTCCTTTTCACCCTTATTAATCTTAACGAAATCTAAATTGTGACTGTGTGAACCCCACTCCCCGGCCCACCATCAATCCACACAATCCACAAACCTTTTACCTCATCCCTTCCAGTCACCATCAGACTTACCTTTTGGTGAGTCATCTGGAATCACTTAGGTGACACCTGTGGAAAATTAAAGCTAAACACAAACATGCACAGTTGGTGGGTGGAGAGAAACTGAGAGGGCATTTCCTGTCATCCCTGGTGTATGTGCATGCTTGACTGCACCACATAAACACCCCATTCAATATACCCTCTCCAGTTATCGCTTATGCAAAAAATTGTGTGTGTGTGTTAGAAGAGGAGGCCCTTAGCACAGTACAGTATGTGGGACGTCTGGAATTTCCCTAGTCTCGTTACCCAACATAGAAGGAATTTGCCCAAGAACAAAGCACCAGGAACAGTTATCAGTATTCAGTAGTCAGTATTCCTATGGACAATTTCTTGGACACATCCACGACTGATTCATCCAGGTACTGTTCAACATGATCTTCATGTACCTGAAATAGTTCATCTTTATAAAATCATGAACATTATCCTGTTCCTTCAGTGTTTATGCGCTCTTTATTTCACATATTCAACATCTCCACGACTCTCTCCCATCACCACTTTCAGTCATTCTCTTTTTGCTTTTTAGCGTTCTCCAGCTAGCAGTGGCCTTTAACTGCTCACTCGGCATAAAACCGAGCCACCAACCCACCCCCCACCCCCTCTCCAGGGAGCATTCAGAGACAGTGAAGTCATGGCACTGTGGAATGTGTGTGGGTTGGGCTGGGCCCCCAACTACCGAACACCTTCAGTGAGGCTACTTGGTTGTGCCCTGCCACATTGTGGCCAAGGCATCAAACTGCAAGAAGGGCGGTCTTCCTTTAGATAGTTTTTAATCGTTTTAATTGCATTTTAATCTATCTCATTTTGTGTTTTGCACACATTAGCAATTTTGTTACACATGGAATACTTTTATCAGTGGAATCACAATGATGAACATGCCCCCCCTCCCCCCCCCCCCCCTCTTTCTCCTTGTCTGCAGGGCTACAGTCCGGTTTTGTCACGCTCCCCCGTCTCTCCCGCATGGACAGACAGCTAGACGACGGAGACAATCGCTGCGGCTCCTTCCCGGAAAAAGGGGACTTTTCGATGATGCGCTCCGACTCCTTAACCTCCTTGACCTCCTTCACTGTCGACCTGGGCCCCTCCCTCATGAGTGAGGTGTTGGGCTTGATTGACAGTCCCAGTTGCCTGCAGATGACCAGTAACAGTTGGCTGCAGGAGGATAAGGAGGAGGAAGAGGAGCAGAGCTCCATATTTGAGATGGCGGTGGAGAGCCCCACGCTGAGCTCCCCCAACCCCTCCATGGGAAGCACGCCGGTCCGGGCGCACGCCAATCCCAAAGACCGTTCCTGCAGCTCGGAGTGGACGGACCACGATGAGGACAGCAGGTCTCTCAAGACGCCAGACGCGTCCATGGGCTCGCCGGTACGGGCGGAGCCCACCATGGAGGCGGAGAGGTTCCAGAGGGCGGCGAACGTGCTGGCGCGTCACTACGGGGGCGGGTCCTTCTCCAGGGTGAGAAGTCCCAGCGAGGAGGGTTTGGGTTCCGATTCAGCGTTATCTGCATCTTCGCTGCATGGACACAATGCTCCGTACGCCTTCGCTGATGAGGAGGAGGAGATTAAAGTATGAATCCAATGTTTCCTGTTTACTTTTTATTTATTTTTATTACTTTTTGTTATAAACAGAACTGTGTTTTATTACCCCCAATGCTTGAATCCTTGAATCAAATATGGATGCGTAAAACCGAGTTGCACAAGATGAACTTTTAGAGAACAGTTTCTAAAGTACAAGGCAAAGTGGGTTAGTCTGAAGACACAAAGTTGACAAAACCTAGAATAAATGTATTGTAAAATTACAATAAACTAACGCCATTAATAATCTGATTTTTTAACATATTTTTAACCAACATTGCAGACTCTGATATGAGGAATAAAGATGAAGGAAGAATGTGAATGAATATTGTAAATTAAGTATATGAAGGACAAATATTGCTATATTCATGTAAAAAAAATATCACTCTCTCTTCGACAAAGAATTAAAACGGAAGTATATTGAGTCTGTATCAACATTAAGCGATGTAGTAGCTGTTCTTCAGATTCAAGTTTAAGTAAGCCTGACAGTATGATTTTTCATTTTGTGTTCCTGGACCACAATATTCACATAATTACTCATGAGATCAATGGTCAACAGTTTATATAGCTTCATCTTCTCAATAAAAGCCCTGAACCATAATTAACCTGCACAGTATACCCACCCATTGTATGGTTATAATGCTGATGGGCCTATCAGCCAAGGTTCCATATATTCTTTTGTAATACTATGTCCATTTATATGTGCATTCAGTGGTTCTATGTATATACTGTATTTTATGAGGAAGCAGATATTGTTTTGTAAAGTTTGAATTGTGTTGAAGGAAATCAAATCAATTGATATTCATGTGGGAAAACAAACACGTACTGACCTGACATCTATGTAACATACACATGTGAATACTGTATGTGGAGCATTTACACATAACAGCAGTTGTATTCCCAACATAGCATACCCATTTAATTAAATAATGTCTTCATAAGAGTGTATTTGTTATGTATGACAATACAATTTAAATAATAGATTTCTTATTATTTAGCAGACTTGGTTCAGGCTTGAAAGAGGAGAATCCAATCGAGGGGACTCTTTGTGTCAGGTTCTTTGCTTAAATTACACACACTACTCTGATGAAGTAGCCTGTAGGGTGGAGGGTGGCTGGCTGTGTTCAACATTGAATAGCCAATTCTGCAAATACATCCATTATAATAAAGTCATTTAGCTAATGCTTTTATCCAAAGCAACTTACAACAAGTACAGGGACAATCTCCCTGAGGCAAGTAGGGTGAAGTGCCTTACCCAAGGACACAACATCACATAGCTACAGCCGGGAATCAAACTCACAACCTTCCGGTCATGAAGCCAACACCTTAACACGCTGAGCCACCTGACTCCCCATCATAGCAAACATTTGTCATATTTGGTACCTGAACCTTTGACCCTGGAATCTTGTGGTAGCCTCAAATGTGTTGGCATTTGGACAGTACAAGTCAAATTATAGCCAACATAGTTCTGACAAAAACAAATAGAAGACTACTTGCACATGTCTGGGGTGCACATGAACAGACAGACCGTTGTCTGTCACAACCACTTTTCTCAGGTAGGCTACCTGAATAAGTAGAAAAGCATCCTGCAGCACAGTACATCTGCAGCATCACTACTGTACCTTTTGCAGACATAACACTTTTTATGTATTTGTTTATTTGTCAGGAACCCACTGCAGTGAACATTATTACATAAATCACAATATGTTGAAAATGTGTATATAATAGACAAGTTAAGCTAATTTGCAACCCTGTCCCTGGTCATTTCCAAAACATTAAGCTAAATCAAATTGATTGCGTAGTGTGTTACACACATTCTGTGGCTTGATAGGACTCCTTCAGTCTGACGGCATCCCTTACTTCTGGTGGTCACCACTGGATTCTAGGGTTGCCGCCGCGACCTGCACCAGAGAACTTGCAACCACAACTCTGGATCGCCGCATTGACAATGGAGGTAGAGGACATGGTCCCAGGCTCTGTGAGAGTTCTCCTGGAGGGGCAAGTTGAAGACCCTGCTGACAGAGGGATCCGCAAGACGTTCCCAATAGACCCTCACAATGCGCTTGGGCTTGCCAAGTCTGTCAAACTTCCTCCCCTGCCAGCAGATCTGACTCACAAGCAGGTGATGATCGGTTGACAGCTCCGCCCCTCTCTTCACCTGCGTGTCCAAGACAAATGGCAACAGGTCAGAAGACACGACAACAAAGTAAATCATCAACCTCCAGCCTGGTGCCACGTGCACTGATGGACACCCTTGTGCTTGAACATTGTGATTGTTATGGACAAACTGTGACTAGCTCAGAAGTCCAATAACAAAACACCACTCGGGTACCGATTGGGGAGGCTGTTCTTACCAATCACACTTCTCCAGGGGTCACTGGCATTTCCACGGTGGGCGATGAAGTCCCCCAGCAGATTGGGGGCGCACTGTTCAGTGACCCTCCTAGAGACTCCAAAAAGGCCGGGTACTCTGCACTGCTGTTCGGTCTATAGGTCGCCACAACAGCCTGTCCCCGGCTTGAAAGCGCAGGAACGCGAACCTTTCATTCACCAGGATAAACTCCAACATGTAGCAAAATGTTATAAACATGTTTTATATAAACAAACCCGTACCAGCCCCTCTCCCCACGGGAAACGGCAGAGAAATTAGTCCAGCCAAGGATGGTGGTTCCAGAACCCAAACTATGCATGGAGGCGAGGCCGACTACATCTAGCCAGCAACGGTCGACTTTCTGCACAAGCTCAGGCTCCTTTTCCGCCATCGAAGTGACATTCCATGTCCCCAGCGCTAAAGACTGTTTGCGCTGCCTTAGTCGTCCGGGCACCTGCCCCTGACCACTGCCCAAAGCACACAGCACCGGCCCGTATGTTTCTTCCTGCGGGTGGTAGGCCTGCAGGAAGGTGGTCCCACGTCGCCTTTTCATCAGAACCTTATATCTTCTCGGTCAAAGTTTCAAAATAAACATTCCAGATATACACTTGTTTTACGCTGCGGTATAGGCTCATTTTTGGGGGACACACATAAAGCACTTTCCGTCGTCCCCGAAATCAAACTCACTCTTCTGTGATTCACAGAATGGCCACTTTTGGAGGCCTTGGTCTGACATTTCTCCCCGTGGCCACTCGTGGTATTGCAACATAATAATAATAATAATAATAATACATTTTATTTGGATGGAGCCTTTCTAGACACTCAAGGACACCGTACAAAATGAGGCAAAAGAACACATCAACAACGAACACCAATATCAACATACAAGAATAGAGATAAATAAAAACACACAAAATAAACACAATTAAAATTGGATTAAGGGATGAGACAGGGCAAGTGGCATCAGAGGGAATAGGCCATTTTAAATAGGTGTGTTTTGAGTAGTGATTTGAAGTCAGGGAGTGATTCAATGTTTCTGAGTAGGGGTGGGAGTGAGTTCCAGAGGCGGGGGGCGGAGCGGCTGAATGCTCTGCTCCCCATGGTGGTGAGCCGGGCGGAGGGGACAGATAGGTGTATGAATGAGGAGGATCTGAGGGAGCGGGAGAAATAAAATCCCCATGGGGCCAAGAAAGCATTAGGAACACCTAACTAAAAAATCATAGCACACATGTCGGGGCCGAGCCGCACGTTTTGATATAAGTTTTGTGTATATGCGTCAAAAACTCTGGTAGATGTTTTGAGCCAAAAAACGGCGTAAGAATAATAATAATAACTAGAAAAAAATTCCTAAAGAAATTTTGAGTGTGCGTGACTCTGGCCCGGGACTCCCCCCCATACATCGCTGACACTGTTGAGTAAATTTCAGAATATGACTTCTACCATTGCTTAGGTATGTGACAGATCAAGCTTTCAACAGGTGTTCATATGCTGATGCACTAGTAGTAGCGTAAACACGAATTTCAGCAGGATTAAAGACAGCTCCACTTGAGCACACTGCCACAGTTTAAGTTTAAGTAGTAAGCAAGCAGTAAACCATTGGTCACTCTGTGTCAGGTATCACTTTACATTACAGTTCAGTAGCATAGTATGAGTTTGGTTGTAATTTGATAATAGAGATAAATGCTTTAAAAAACTTAGAGTGTAAAAAGACCCAAATACATCCAATGCCAGAATTAGGCCATCAATGGCTATGACTTTGGTATTAGAAATACACCTTTTATCAAAATGATACCGCATTATAAATATCAGATAACATTATAAAGTTATACAGCTGTGTTAAATGTCAAATCAATCCACATGCAATCAAACATGTAACAAATCAGGATTCAGCAATAAGCTAGCATCAAAATTCACAAAAAGCACTAGGTCACACAGTTCTGATATCACACTAACAAAAACAGTCCTTTTTATCCAACATTAATTGAGGAAAAACACACACGCACATACGCACACGCACATACACACTTACACACGCACATACACACACACACACACACACACATATATATATACTGTTTTTGTTAGTGTGATTTCAGAACTGTGTGACCTAGTGCTCACACAGTTCTGATATCACACTAACAAAAACAGTGCTTTTTATCCAACATTAATTGAGAAAAACACACACGCACATACACACATACATATCTATCTAGATACATATATGTGCATACACACAGGCAGTCTGTACATTAATGACTTAATGATGAACTGTCAATCAAACCATTCAGTGCAATGAATCACTTAGTAGCAGACACACAGGTTTAATCATCTATAAACTACAGGACTACAGGACTCCCCATAAAACACTAGCCAATAGTTTGCAAGGTCAAACAGTATCCAGACGATTATGAATGTTTTACAGCAAGCCCCCCCAACAATTTAAATAGCAATTCCTAAAAGACCTGTATTTAATCCCCACTGTTTCTCTATGGAACCACCCACACACCTCCCCAATACCCCAAACCCTTCCGAAATCGCCCCCCCGAGCCCCCCGCAACGTCACAATCTCCGCTTGAAGGTGCATGTAAATCAATCGCGATTCTCAAACCTCTCCCACAAATAGGCTCATAGCTCATCAACCCGACCTCCCACACACCTCCCCAATATCTCGTTAGAATCCTATGGACCCCAGCACATGAACCCTGCCCTCAAACCCCCCCGCACGAGCCCCCCCGCCCCCCGCCCCCCGCGAACGCCGATCGCCCCCCCCCCCTCCGAAAACGACCCTAAACGGTCAAAATGCACACAAATAACCCCCCCCCATAACCCTCCACCACCGTCCTGACTGATAAGCACATGAATACATATAAGCCCAAATGTTAAAGAAGTCCAAAACCCACATCTTAGCATGCTAGAAACATATGCTGATGCACTAGCAATTAGCTTAAGCGCTAATTTTAGCATTGGTCGCTAATGTTAGCAAACAGCATATCTTTACAGCTAGTTGGAATATCAGTTGTAAATCCTGACTGATAAGCACATGAATACCTATGAGCCCAAATGTTAAAGAAGTCAAAAACCTACATTGTAGATAGCATGCTAGCGAAAGAGTTGAAAAAGATGTTTGCTTACCTTAGAGACTTAGAGCCAGAGAGGAAGAGTTGAGCTGGAGTACAGTTTATAAATACACCCGAAACAAAAAGAGCCAATTTGATTCCTCCAGTAAATATCCTCCAATGAAAGTTATTAAATGTGAAATGAATTACTGTTCATAAAATAGCCACCGTCATTCGTGGCCACCGTCTCTCCTCTTTCAAGCACGTTGCTAAGTAACGAACTAATGAGTTGCAGCTGACAGTTGCAACTGTCATGTCAGTTGAACAGACAGAGAGAAAAGGCTTACCGCACCCCTCGAACAGGAAGGATTTCTGGCCAAACCGTGTTTCCAATCATAAAACCAGGTTAACGTGAAGCCGGCTGAGCCCTTCCTGAACGTCTACATAGGCATTTTGTGTTGACAAGTGAAGAAATGTGCTCTTGGGAGCAATTCTAAAAAGTGTTAGTTTTGTATTCCTCCTGAAATTTTCCTGGCACTTTTAACATGGGAGTCTATGAGGCTCTTCATGGGTGCTGCGGCCGAATTTTCGCATGTCAAGCTAAAACAATAAATCTGACAGATAAAGTAAAGCAAGTGTGAGCTAGAGGACACATTTTCCTACGTTTCTATGTATAAATTGTGTCTGTAGTGTTGCATTTGAGGCCATGGTAGTCGAATATGTTTTATTTTTTTCACGAATTCTTCTGTCTCCTCTCCACTCTAGCGATGACATCACCCACTCTAGTTTTCAAACATTCTCTCCATTAACACCCATTAATTTTTCTGGTGTGGTTTTTGGCAATTTTTGGGCACAATTGTTCGCCAAAAGTCTTAGAAAAATCATAGCACACATGTCGGGGCCGAGCCGCACGTTTTGATATAACTTTTGTGTATATGCGTCAAAAACTCTGGTAGATGTTTTGAGCCAAAAAACGGTGTAAGAATAATAATAATAATAATAAACGCTAGTAATAACATAGTGTGCGCCTTGCAGCACGCACACAACTAGAAAAAAATTCCTAAAGAAATTTTGAGTGTGCGTGACTCTGGCCCGGGACTCCCCCCCATTCATCACTGACACTGTTGAGTAATTTTCAGAATATGACTTCTACCATTGCTTAGGTATGTGACAGATCAAGCTTTCAACAGGTGTTCATATGCTGATGCACTAGTAGTAGCGTAAACACGAATTTCAGCAGGATTAAAGACAGCTCCACTTGAGCACACTGCCACAGTTTAAGTTTAAGTAGTAAGCAAGCAGTAAACAATTGGTCACTCTGTGTCAGGTAGCACTATACATTACAGTTCAGTAGCATAGTATGAGTTTGGTTCTAATTTGATAATAGTGATAAATGCTTTAAAAAACTTAGAGTGTAAAAAGACCCAAATACATCCAATGCCAGAATTAGGCCATCAATGGCTATGACTTTGGTATTAGAAATACACCTTTTATCAAAATGATACCGCATTATAAATATCAGATAACATTATAAAGTTATACAGCTGTGTTAAATGTCAAATCAATCCACATGCAATCAAACATGTAACAAATCAGGATTCAGCAATAAGCTAGCATGAAAATTCACAAAAAGCACTAGGTCACACAGTTCTGATATCACACTAACAAAAACAGTGCTTTTTATCCAACATTAATTGAGGAAAAACACACACGCACATACACACACGCACATACACACACACACACGCACATACACACACACACACACACACACACATATATATATATATATACTGTTTGGTTAGTGTGATTTCATAACTGTGTGACCTAGTGCTCACACAGTTCTGATATCACACTAACAAAAACAGTGCTTTTTATCCAACATTAATTGAGAAAAACACACACGCACATACACACACGCACATACACACACATACACATATATATATATCTATACATATATGTGCATACACACAGGCAGTCTGTACATTAATGACTTAATGATGAACTGTCAATCAAACCATTCAGTGCAATGAATCACTTAGTAGCAGACACACAGGTTTAATCATCTATAAACTACAGGACTACAGGACTCCCCATACAACACTAGCCAATAGTTTGCAAGGTCAACCAGTATCCAGACGATTATGAATGTTTTACAGCAAGCCCCCCCAACAATTTAAATAGCAATTCCTAAAAGACCTGTATTTAATCCCCACTGTTTCTCTATGGAACTTCCAATCCCAACCACCCACACACCTCCCCGATACCCCAAACCCTTCCGAAATCGCCCCCCCGAGCCCCCCGCAACGTCACAATCTCCGCTTGAAGGTGCATGTAAATCAATCGCGATTCTCAAACCTCTCCCACAAATAGGCTCATAGCTCATGAACCCGACCTCCCACACACCTCCCCAATATCTCGTTAGAATCCTATGGACCCCAGCACATGAACCCTGCCCTCAAACCCCCCCGCACGAGCCCCCCCGCCCCCCGCCCCCCGCGAACGCCGATCGCCCCCCCCCCTCCGAAAACGACCCTAAACGGTCAAAATGCACACAAATAACCCCCCCCGATAACCCTCCACCACCGTCCTGACTGATAAGCACATGAATACATATAAGCCCAAATGTTAAAGAAGTCCAAAACCCACATCTTAGCATGCTAGAAACATATGCTGATGCACTAGCAATTAGCTTAAGCGCTAATTTTAGCATTGGTCGCTAATGTTAGCAAACAGCATATCTTTACAGCTAGTTGGAATATCAGTTGTAAATCCTGACTGATAAGCACATGAATACCTATGAGCCCAAATGTTAAAGAAGTCAAAAACCTACATTGTAGATAGCATGCTAGCGAAAGAGTTGAAAAAGATGTTTGCTTACCTTAGAGACTTAGAGCCAGAGAGGAAGAGTTGAGCTGGAGTACAGTTTATAAATACACCCGAAACAAAAAGAGCCAATTTGATTCCTCCAGTAAATATCCTCCAATTAAAGTTATTAAATGTGAAATGAATTACTGTTCATAAAATAGCCACCGTCATTCGTGGCCACCGTCTCTCCTCTTTCAAGCACGTTGCTAAGTAACGAACTAATGAGTTGCAGCTGACAGTTGCAACTGTCATGTCAGTTGAACAGACAGAGAGAAAAGGCTTACCGCACCCCTCGAACAGGAAGGATTTCTGGCCAAACCGTGTTTCCAATCATAAAACCAGGTTAACGTGAAGCCGGCTGAGCCCTTCCTGAACGTCTACATAGGCATTTTGTGTTGACAAGTGAAGAAATGTGCTCTTGGGAGCAATTCTAAAAAGTGTTAGTTTTGTATTCCTCCTGAAATTTTCCTGGCACTTTTAACATCCCGTCTATGAGGCTCTTCATGGGTGCTGCGGCCGAATTTTTGCATGTCAAGCTAAAACAATAAATCTGACAGATAAAGTAAAGCAAGTGTGAGCTAGAGGACACATTTTCCTACGTTTCTATGTATAAATTGTGTCTGTAGTGGTGCATTTGAGGCCATGGTAGTCGAATACGTTTTATTTTTTTTACACATTTCTCTCTCTTCTCCTCACTCTAGCGATGACATCTCCACTCTACCTCTCAAACATTCTTTCCATTGACACCAATTCATTTTTTTGGTGTGGTTTTTGGCAATTTTTGGCAAAAATTGTTAGCCAGAAGTCTTAGAAAAATCATAGCACACATGTCGGGGCCGAGCCGCACGTTTTGATATAACTTTTGTGTATATGCGTCAAAAACTCTGGTAGGTGTTTTGAGCCAAAAAAAGGGCGTAAGAATAAGTATAATAATAACTAGAAAAAAATTCCTAAAGAAATTTTGAGTGTGCGTGACTCTGGCCCGGGACTCTCCCCCATACATCACTGACACTGTTGAGTAATTTTCAGAACATGACTTCTACCATTGCTTAGGTATGTGACAGATCAAGCTTTCAACAGGTGTTCATATGCTGATGCACTAGTAGTAGCGTAAACACGAATTTCAGCAGGATTAAAGACAGCTCCACTTGAGCACACTGCCACAGTTTAAGTTTAAGTAGTAAGCAAGCAGTAAACAATTGGTCACTCTGTGTCAGGTAGCACTTTACATTACAGTTCAGTAGCATAGTAATAGTTTGGTTCTAATTTGATAATAGAGATAAATGCTTTCAAAAACTTAGAGTGTAAACTGACCCAAATACATCCAATGCCAGAATTAGGCCATCAATGGCTATGATTTTGGTATTAGAAATACACCTTTTATCAAAATGATACCGCATTATAAATATCAGATAACATTATAAAGTTATACAGCTGTGTTAAATGTCAAATCAATCCACATGCAATCAAACATGTAACAAATCAGGATTCAGCAATAAGCTAGCATCAAAATTCACAAAAAGCACTAGGTCACACAGTTCTGATATCACACTAACAAAAACAGTGCTTTTTATCCAACATTAATTGAGGAAAAACACACACGCACATACACATACACACACACACACACACACACACACACACACACGCACATACACACACACACACACACATATATATATATATATATATATATATATATACTGTTTTTGTTAGTGTGATTTCAGAACTGTGTGACCTAGTGCTCACACAGTTCTGATATCACACTAACAAAAACAGTGCTTTTTATCCAACATTAATTGAGAAAAACACACACGCACATACACACACGCACATACACACACACACACACACATACACATATATATATATATCTATAGATAGATACATAAATGTGCATACACACAGGCAGTCTGTACATTAATGACTTAATGATGAACTGTCAATCAAACCAACTTAGTGTAAAAAGACCCAAATACATCCAATGCCAGAATTAGGCCATCAATGGCTATGACTTTGGTATTAGAAATACACCTTTTATCAAAATGATACCGCATTATAAATATCAGATAACATTATAAAGTTATACAGCTGTGTTAAATGTCAAATCAATCCACATGCAATCAAACATGTAACAAATCAGGATTCAGCAATAAGCTAGCATCAAAATTCACAAAAAGCACTAGGTCACACAGTTCTGATATCACACTAACAAAAACAGTGCTTTTTATCCAACATTAATTGAGGAAAAACACACACGCACATACACATACACACACGCACATACACACACACACACGCACATACACACACACACACGCACATACACACACACACACGCACATACACACACACACACGCACATACACACACACACACACACACACACACACATATATATATATATATATATATATATATATATATATATATATATATATATATATATATATATATACTGTTTTGTTAGTGTGATTTCAGAACTGTGTGACCTAGTGCTCACACAGTTCTGATATCACACTAACAAAAACAGTGCTTTTCATCCAACATTAATTGAGAAAAACACACACGCACATACACACACGCACATACACACACACACAGACACATACACATATATATATATCTATCTATAGATAGATACATATATGTGCATACACACAGGCAGTCTGTACATTAATGACTTAATGATGAACTGTCAATCAAACCATTCAGTGCAATGAATCACTTAGTAGCAGACACACAGGTTTAATCATCTATAAACTACAGGACTCCCCATACAACACTAGCCAATAGTTTGCAAGGTCAACCAGTATCCAGACGATTATGAATGTTTTACAGCAAGCCCCCCCCAACAATTTAAATAGCAATTCCTAAAAGACCTGTATTTAATCCCCACTGTTTCTCTATGGAACTTCCAATCCCAACCACCCACACACCTCCCCAATACCCCAAACCCTTCCGAAATCGCCCCCCCGAGCCCCCCGCAACGTAACAATCTCCGCTTGAAGGTGCATGTAAATCAATCGCGATTCTCAAACCTCTCCCACAAATAGGCTCATAGCTCATGAACCCGACCTCCCACACACCTCCCCAATATCTCGTTAGAATCCTATGGACCCCAGCACATGAACCCTGCCCTCAAACCCCCCCGCACGAGCCCCCCCGCCCCCCGCCCCCCGCGAACGCCGATCGCCCCCCCCCCCTCCGAAAACGACCCTAAACGGTCAAAATGCACACAAATAACCCCCCCCCATAACCCTGCACCACCGTCCTGACTGATAAGCACATGAATAAATATAAGCCCAAATGTTAAAGAAGTCCAAAACCCACATTTTAGCATGCTAGAAACATATGCTGATGCACTAGCAATTAGCTTAAGCGCTAATTTTAGCATTGGTCGCTAATGTTAGCAAACAGCATATCTTTACAGCTAGTTGGAATATCAGTTGTAAATCCTGACTGATAAGCACATGAATACCTATGAGCCCAAATGTTAAAGAAGTCAAAAACCTACATTGTAGATAGCATGCTAGCGAAAGAGTTGAAAAAGATGTTTGCTTACCTTAGAGACTTAGAGCCAGAGAGGAAGAGTTGAGCTGGAGTACAGTTTATAAATACACCCAAAACAAAAAGAGCCAATTTGATTCCTCCAGTAAATATCCTCCAATTAAAGTTATTAAATGTGAAATGAATTACTGTTCATAAAATAGCCACCGTCATTCGTGGCCACCATCTCTCCTCTTTCAAGCACGTTGCTAAGTAACGAACTAATGAGTTGCAGCTGACAGTTGCAACTGTCATGTCAGTTGAACAGACAGAGAGAAAAGGCTTACCGCACCCCTCGAACAGGAAGGATTTCTGGCCAAACCGTGTTTCCAATCATAAAACCAGGTTAACGTGAAGCCGGCTGAGCCCTTCCTGAACGTCTACATAGGCATTTTGTGTTGACAAGTGAAGAAATGTGCTCTTGGGAGCAATTCTAAAAAGTGTTAGTTTTGTATTCCTCCTGAAATTTTCCTGGCACTTTTAACATGGGAGTCTATGAGGCTCTTCATGGGTGCTGCGGCCGAATTTTCGCATGTCAAGCTAAAACAATAAATCTGACAGATAAAGTAAAGCAAGTGTGAGCTAGAGGACACATTTTCCTACGTTTCTATGTATAAATTGTGTCTGTAGTGGTGCATTTGAGGCCATGGTAGTCGAATACGTTTTTTTTTTTTTTACACATTTCTCTCTTCTCCTCACTCTAGCGATGACATCTCCACTCTACCTCTCAAACATTCTTTCCATTGACACCAATGCATTTTTTTGGTGTGGTTTTTGGCAATTTTTGGCAAAAATTGTTAGCCAAAAGTCTTAGAAAAATCATAGCACACATGTCGGGGCCGAGCCGCACGTTTTGATATAACTTTTGTGTATATGCGTCAAAAACTCTGGTAGGTGTTTTGAGCCAAAAAAAGGGCGTAAGAATAAGTATAATAATAATAAACACTAGTAATAACATAGTGTGCGCCTTGCAGCACGCACACAATAAACACTAGTAATAACATAGTGTGCGCCTTGCAGCACGCACACAATAAACACTAGTAATAACATAGTGTGCGCCTTGCAGCACGCACACAACTAGAAAAAAATTCCTAAAGAAATTTTGAGTGTGCGTGACTCTGGCCCGGGACTCTCCCCCATACATCACTGACACTGCTGAGTAATTTTCAGAATATGACTTCTACCATTGCTTAGGTATGTGACAGATCAAGCTTTCAACAGGTGTTCATATGCTGATGCACTAGTAGTAGCGTAAACACTAATTTCAGCAGGATTAAGGAGGAGGGTGGAATGGAAAGAGCACAGAAATTCAGAAAACCTGTTGAAGCTGAGGTGAAAGGGGAGAAGTGCAGTTGGTTGGGATGTCAGTGCACGGTGGAACAGACGCCCGTGGAGGAGAACAGCAGATGTAGGGAAAGGAGCTGAGGAGAGTGGAGGAGGAGAGGTGAGGAGAGGTGGGAGGAGGGGGGAGAGAGGGGGGCAGGGGAGGGCTTGCAGGGCCAGTGAGTCACCCACCATGGGAACTGCCAGCTCCTGTTGTAAGTAGCTGCCGTGCATCAGTCTCTCTACCTCTGAATAGTGTGTATGTGTGTGTGAGAGAGAGAGAGAGAGAGAGAGAGAGAAAGAAAGAAATGAGTCACCTTGATTTCGGTCCCTGTTGCATTCCATTTTAAAAGTGTTCAGATTATTATTATTATTTTTCCTCTCGTCTGCATGCCTGTTTCCAGTTTAAGGAAATGCCCCCCCCCCCCCCCACACACACACACACGCACACACACGCACACACACTGCAAATGTCATCTATTCATCTTTTCATTCCAGTGCAGAAGCTTAGTGCAGAGCATCTGCCTATCTTTAACTTTTTTTGAATGTATTCTAAGTCCGTCTACAGATCTGTAAATGTTTCACAATGACCCTCTGGCTCTCCCACAGTTAATTGGCTGGTTGTACTCTGAACTTCCAGACAGGCCGCAGGAAGGGGTCAGCAGGGGTCAAGGAGTTTCACCAGATTAGACCAATAGCTAACCACTTTGGAATTTGGAAAGTATTTGCTGGCACATCAAGGCTTTGTAGGAAGGACTGTTTGTGTGGAGCGTTCCTGCTGGGGGTGTATCCTGTCAATGTTCAGGCAGACCACAACCGTACAGCCTTCTCATACCAGAGCGTGACCCCCAATCTTACTTTCCAGTCTAGTCTGTATTCTGATAGAGGTTTTTTTAAGTGTGAGTCATGTGGCTGAGCGGTTAGGGAATCAAGCTAGTAAGCAAAAGGTACCTGGTTCAAATCCTGGCTTTGCCAACATGACATTGTGTCCTTGGGCAAGACACTTCACCCTACTTGCCTCAGGGGGAATGTCCCTGTACTTGCTGTAAATCGCTCTGGATAAGAGCGTCTGCTAAGGGACTTAATGTAAAGTGTGTTGTGGCTTAATCAGTGTAGGGTAAGCACCGCTAAACGTGCGGAACGTTTGGTTCTGTGTTTTACTTAGGTACAGTTGGAAAGATATTCACAGATTCGGACTTCCGCGATCAATAAGTAAGAGACGAAACGTTGTTAATATAATAGCATATACTACGAGCTACAAGAACCAAAAACACGTTTTGTAACAGGGCAAGCAATCTTCCGCACTGGATGCATTATTTTGATCTTTGCGAGCAGCCAGCGGCCAGACGAATGCGCAGGGAGCGTCTGCAAAATTTACTTCCTAAAGACATGCTGCAAACAAAATAAATAACTCCACTGTTATACTGTATGTAGACACCAAAATCACTCCACACATCAACAGTCTGTTCAGTGTCATACTACAACAGCCGTTTAAAAGAAAACAAGTTTTGCTTCAATTTCATGATTTTTGGGGGGAGAATATTAATCAACTAGAAAAAAATTCCTAAAGATATTTTGAGTGTGCGTGACTCTGGCCCGGGACTCTCCCCCATACATCACTGACACTGTTGAGTAATTTTCTGAATATGACTTATACTATTGCTTAGGTATGTGACAGATCAAGCTTTCAACAGGTGTTCATATGCTGATGCACTAGTAGTAGCGTAAACACTAATTTCAGCAGGATTAAAGACAGCTCCACTTGAGCACACTGCCACAGTTTAAGTTTAAGTAGTAAGCAAGCAGTAAACAATTGGTCACTCTGTGTCAGGTAGCACTTTACATTACAGTTCAGTAGCATAGTAATAGTTTGGTTATAATTTGATAATAGTGATAAATGCTTTCAAAAACTTAGAGTGTAAAATTACCCAAATACATCCAATGCCAGAATTAGGCCATCAATGGCTATGACTTTGGTATTAGAAATACACCTTTTATCAAAATCATACCGCGTTATAAATATCAGATAACATTATAAAGTTATACAGCTATTTCAGTGTTAAATGTCAAATCAATCCACATGCAATCAAATATGTAACAAATCAGGATTCAGCAATAAGATAGCATCAAAATTCACAAAAAGCACTAGGTCACACAGTTCTGATATCACACTAACAAAAACAGTGCTTTTTATCCAACATTAATTGATAAAAACACACACGCACATACACATACACACACGCACACCCACCCACACACACACACACACACACATACACACAGGCAGTCTGTACATTAATGACTTAATGATGAACTGTCAATCAACCCATTCAGTGCAATGAATCACTTAGAAGCAGACACACAGGTTCAATTATCTATAAACTACAGGACTACAGGACTCCCCATACAACACTAGCCAATAGTTTGCAAGGTCAACCAGTATCCAGACGATTATGAATGTTTTACAGCAAGCCCCCCCAACAATTTAAATCGCAATTCCAAAAAGACCTGTATTTAATCCCCACTGTTTCTCTATGGAGCGGCAACTTCATAACTGCCGATCCGGACCACCCACACACCTCCCCAATACCTGGTTCGATTTGTCTGGACCCCACCACATTAACTCTGGCCTCAAACCCTTCTGAAATCGCCCCCCCGAGCCCCCCGCAACGTCACAATCTCCGCTTGAAAGTGCAAGTAAATCAATCGCGATTCTCAAACCTCTCCCTCAAATAGGCTAATATCTCATCAACCCGACCTCCCACACACCTCTCCAATATGTTGTTAGATTCCTATGGACCCCACCACATGAACCCTGCCCTCAAACCCCCCCGCACGAGCCCCCCCGCCCCCCGCCCCCCGCGAAAGCCGATCGCCCCCCCCCCTCAGAAAACGACCCTAAACGGTCAAAATGCACACGAATAACCCCCCCCCACTACCCTCCCCACAACCCTCCACCACCGTCCTGACTGATAAGCACATGAATACATATAAGCCCAAATGTTAAAGAAGTCAAAAACCCACATCTTAGATAGCATGCTAGCGAAACATATGCTGATGCACTAGCAATTAGCTTAAGCGCTAATTTCAGCATTGGTCGCTAATGTTAGCAAACAGCATATCTTGCGCATACAATGCGCGAAAAGCAGCTGGTCCAGATGGAATCCTGAAATCCCAGACTCCTGAAATCCTGCGCGGACGAACTGTGCGGGATCATGGGGCAGGTCTTCAACCTCAGCCTCAAGCTGAGCAGGGTACCACTGCTCTGGAAGACCTCCTGCCTGGTACCAGTGCCTAAGACACCGCGGGCTAAGGACCTCAGCAGCTTCAGGCCAGTGGCTCTCACATCACACATGATGAAGACACTGGAGAGGCTGATTCTGGGCCACCTCCGCTCTGAGGTGAGCTCAGAGATGGACCCGCTGCAGTTCGCTTACCGACCTGGAATCGGGGTGGACGACGCATTGATCTTCCTGCTTCATCGTGCTCTCACCCACCTCGAGAGTCCTGGCAGTGCTGTGAGGATTACCTTCTTCGACTTCTCCAGCGCGTTCAACACCATTCAGCCAGTGCTCCTGAGGGATAAGCTGGTGCGGGCTGGTGTGGATGTACCCCTGGCCGACTGGACCCTGGACTACCTCACAAATAGACCCCAGTTTGTGAGAACCAGGGATGGTGTGTCTGATCTCCTGACCTGCAGTGTGGGGGCCCCACAGGGGACGGTGCTTGCGCCCTTCCTCTTCACCCTCTACACTGCAGACTTCAGACACAACTCGGAGGGCTGCGTCCTGCTCAAGTTTTCCGATGACTCCGCCATCGTCGGACTGATCAGTGACGATGATGACACGGAGTACAAGCAACTGACGCAGGACTTTGTAGACTGGTGTCAGCCGAACCACCTCCTCATCAACGCGGGCAAGACCAAGGAGATGGTGGTGGATTTCCGCAGACACCGACCTCCCCCTCCACCGGTGAACATCCAGGGAATGGACATTGAGAGAGTCCTATAAGTACCTGGGTGTTCACCTGAACCACAAACTGCACTGGACTCACCACACTGACGCACTGTACAAGAAAGGTCAGAGCCGGCTGTACTTCCTGAGGAGGCTGAGGTCTTTCGGAGTGCAGGGGGCACCCCTAAAGTCTTTCTATGACTCAGTGGTGGCCTCTGCCATCATGTACGGTGTGGTCTGCTGGAGCAGCGGCATCACTGAGAGGGAAAGGAAGAAGCTGGACAAGGTCATCAAGAAGTCCAGCTCAGTCCTGGGCTGCCCTCTAGACTCAGTGCAGGAGGTGGGTGACAGACGAGTCCTGGCAAAGCTGACAACCATGCTGGACCACGAGTCACACCCCCTGCAGGACTCACTGTCCGCTCTGGAGAGCAGCTTCAGCAACAGGCTGATTCACCCTCGGTGTGTGAAGGAGAGATTCCGCAGGTCCTTCCTTCCTGCTGCTGTCAGACTGTTTAACAATAATCACTAAATACTGCTGTCCATAGCCACTATCATGTTCCATTTCCATTTATTTATTTAGCAGACGCTTTTATCCAAAGCGACTTACAGTAAGTTCAGGGACATTTTCCCTGAGGCAAGTAGGGTGAAGTGCCTTGCCCAAGGACACAACATCACATAGCCACAGCCGGGGCTCGATCTCACAACCTTCCGATCATGAGGCCAACGCCTTAACCGTTGAGCCATCTGACTTCATCATGTGTAGCATCATGTGCTACACCTTTACCATTATTATAACTATTACCTTCACTACCTCACCACCATGCAGTATTACTGTTATTACTCTTTTATTGTATCTATATCTGTATTATATATTTTTTTGCTTTTATTACTTACCTCAATCATGTGCAATACTCATGTTATATTGATACTCTGTACTAAGTGCAATATTTCTACTTAACTTGCTTACTTTTTGCAATACTGTAATGCTGTAAATCTCCATTATCCAAAACTGTCTATATGTCTATATGTCTACCTAACTTATTTTTTTTATCATACTCTTGCAAAATACTGTAATTCTGTATCTCAAGTGCAATAACTGCCTGCATGTTGACTTGTCGACTTAACTTACTATTTTGTACACTGGACTACTTAACCAGACTACTTAATTACTTATTTTCTTATTTTTTTTATATATCTGACCTTATCGTGCCCGCCTATTGCTATTGCCATTGTTATTGCTATTGTTATGTTATTGTCATTATGTATATTACCCTGCAACTCTGTGTGCTGTACTTTACCCTGCTGCTGTTGTGAACTGCAATTTCCACCTCCTGGAGGACAAATAAAGGTTCATCATCATCATCTTTACAGCTAGTTGGAATGTCAGTTGTAAATCCTGACTGATAAGCACATGAATACCTATGAGTCCAAATGTTAAAGAAGTCAAAATCCTACATTTTTGATAGCATGCTAGCGAAAGAGTTGAAAAAGATGTTTTCTTACCTTAGAGACTTAGAGCCAGAGAGGAAGAGTTGAGTTGGAGTACAGTTTATAAATACACCCGAAACAAAAAGAGCCAATTTGATTCCTCCAGTAAATATCCTCCAATTAAAGTTATTAAATGTGAAATGAATTAATGTTCATAAAATGGCCACCGTCTTCCCCTCTCCTCTTTCAAGCACGTTGCTAAGTAACGAACTAATAAGTTGCAGCTGACAGTTGCAACTGTCATGTCAGTTGAACAGAGAGAAAAGGCTTACAGCACCCCTCGAACAGGAAGGATTTCTGGCCAAACCGTGTTTCCAATCATAAAACCAGGTTAACGTGAAGCAGGCTGAGCCCTTCCTGAACGTCTACATAGGCATTTTGTGTTGACAAGTGAAGAAATGTGCCAACCCTAACCCTAACCCACTCTTAACATGGTAGTCTATGAGGCTGTTCATGGCTGCTGCGGCCGAATCTTCGCATGTCAAGCTAAAACAATAAATCTGACAGATAAAGTAAAGCAAGTGTGAGCTAGAGGACAATATTTCCTACATTTCGATGTATAAATTGTGTCTGTAGTGGTGCATTTGAGGCCATGGTAGTCGAATATGTTTTATTTTTTCACAGATTTCTCTCTCTCCTCTACACTCTAGCGATGACATCACCCACTGTAGTTCTCAAACATTCTCTCCATTGATACCCATTACATTTTTTGGTGTGGTTTTTGGCAATTCTTGGCAAAATTGTTCGCCAAAAGTCTTAGAAAAATCATAGCACACACAATCACAGAAATGTAATTTTGTTTTCTCTGTAGTCGTTCATTGATTTTATAAATGCAACACATTATAGTTTGTTTATACATAGCATAAAGGCAAAAAAAACTATGCTATATGCAGTGTTATTTCATTTTAAATGTCAAAAGGGTTTTGTGGCTCCCAGTGTTTTCTTTACTGTGGGAAATGGGTCCAAATGGCTCTTTGAGTGGTAAAGGTTGCCGACCCCTGGGCTAGGAATTACACTTAATGTCCAGGACCTCCTTCCTCCAAACTATATCACGTAGCTATTAAAGAAACAGAGAAGCTGCATAACGCTAACGAAAGACTTGCCTGTTTGAATATGCCGATATAGCCTATAAAACAATAAAAACTTTAAACTTAATCTGACAAGAAGTCATACGGGATCGTTGATAGACAAAACAGATTTGACTACCGGCATTTGGTTGATAAAAATGACAGCTTGTATTGTGGAGAATCCCTTATTTTTTATTTTAGATTAACCTTAATAAAAATTACTCGTTTTATCCTCAGTTAAACTTAAAAAACAAACAAACAAAATGAATTAACCTCGTATATTCTATAACCATGACTATGAAAACATAATCGGTTGATGTGTCCTATAAACAGTGTTGGGCAAGCTACTTGGAAAATGTAGTGAGCTAAGCTACCAGTTACTCTGCATGAAATTAAGATTCACTACACCGAAGCTACCACTCTGAGAAATGTAGCAAGCTAAGCTACAGCAACATGGCAAAAGTAGTTTAACTACATCAAAGCTATTTTTTTATTATTATATATAACTTCATTCCAAAGCAAAGCTATCTCAGTGATCAATAAAACTGTCAATCAGACAAATAAGCAGGCAAAAAATGTTACATTCAATTGTTTTATTATCCCTCCATCCATCCATCCATTATCTTCCGCTTATCCGGGGCCGGGTCGCGGGGGCAGCAGTCTGAGCAGGGAAGCCCAGACTTCCCTCACCGCACACACCTCCTCCAGCTCCTCCGGGGGGATCCCGAGGCGTTCCCAGGCCAGCCGAGAGACATAGTCCCTCCAGCGTGTCCTAGGTCTTCCCCGGGGCCGCCTCCCGGTGGGACATGCCTGGAACACCTCCCGGGGGAGGCGTCCAGGAGGCATCCTAAACAGATGCCCGAGCCACCTCAACTGGCTCCTCTCGACGTGGAGGAGTAGCGGTTCTACTCCGAGCTCCTCCCGTGTGACCGAGCTCCTCACCCTATCTCTAAGGGAGCGCCCAGCCACCCTGCGGAGGAAACTCATTTCGACCGCTTGTATCCGCGATCTTGACCTTTCGGTCATGACCCAAAGCTCATGACCATAGGTGAGAGTAGGAATGTAGATTGACCGGTAAATCGAGAGCTTTGCCTTGCGGCTCAGCTCCTTCTTCACCACGACAGTCCGGTACAGAGACTGCATCACTGCAGACGCTGCACCGATCCGCCTGTCAATCTCACGTTCCGTCCTTCCGTCACTCGTGAACAAGACCCCGAGATACTTGAACTCCTCCACTTGAGGCAAAGGCTCCCCACCCACCCAGAGGGGGCAAGCCACCTTTTTCCGGTCGAGTACCATGGCCTCGGATTTGGAGGTGCTGATCCTCATCCCAGCCGCTTCACACTCGGCATCAAACCGCTCCAGAGCATGCTGGAGGCCCCGGCTCGAGGAAGCAAACAGGACAACATCATCCGCAAACAGCAGAGATGAGATCCTGTGCTCCCCGAACCGGAAACCCTCCGCCCCCTGGGCGCGCCTAGAAATTCTGTCCATATAAACAATGAACAGAACCGGTGACAAAGGGCAACCCTGGCGAAGTCCAGCATGCACCCGGAACAGGTCTGACCTATTGCCGGCAATGCGAACACAGCTCCTACTTCGGTTGTACAGGGAACGGACGGCCCCTAACAAAGGGCCCCGGACCCCGTACTCCCGAAGTACCCCCCACAGGACACCACGAGGGACACAGTCGAATGCCTTCTCCAGATCCACAAAACACATGTAGACTGGTTGGGCAAACTCCCATGAACCCTCGAGCACCCGGTAGAGGGTGTAGAGCTGGTCCAGTGTTCCGCGGCCAGGACGAAAACCACACTGCTCCTCCTGGATCCGAGGTTCGACTATTGGCCGGATTCTCCTCTCCAGTACCCTGGCGTAGACCTTACCGGGGAGGCTGAGGAGTGTGATTCCTCTGTAATTGGAACACATCCTCCGGTCCCCCTTCTTAAATAGGGGAACCACCACCCCGGTCTGCCAATCCATAGGCACTGTTCCAGACCGCCACGCGATGCTGCAGAGGCGTGTCAACCAGGACAGTCCCACAACATCCAGAGACTTCAGGTACTCAGGACGGATCTCGTCCACCCCCGGAGCCCTGCCACCAAGGAGCCCATCGACTACCTCAGTGACTTCAGCCCGGGTGATAGGCGGGTCCGCCCCGAAGTCCCCAGTCTCTGCTTCCTCCTCGGAAGACGTGACGGCAGGATTGAGGAGATCCTCAAAGTATTCCTTCCACCGTCCGACAACATCCCCAGTCGACGTCAACAGCTCCCCACCCGCACCGTAAACAGTGTTGGTGAAGCACTGCTTCCCCCTCCTGAGGCGCCGAACGGTTTGCCAGAATTTCCTTGGGGCCGACCTATAGTCCTTCTCCATGGCCTCCCCGAACTCCTCCCAGACCCGAGTTTTTGCCTCTGCGACTACCCGAGCCGCGGCACGCTTGGCCTGCCGGTACCGGTCAACTGTTTCGGGAGTCCCACAAGCCAGAACGGCTCGATAGGACTCCTTCTTCAGTTTGACGGCATCCCTTACTTCCGGTGACCACCACCGGGTTCTGGGATTGCCGCCGCGACCAGCACCAGAGACCTTGCGACCGCAACTCCGGACTGCCGCATTGACAATGGAGGTCGAGAACATGGTCCATTCAGACTCGATGTCCCCAGCCTCCCCCGGGATCTGTGAGAAGCTCTCCCGGAGGTGTGAGTTGAAGATCCCTCTGACAGACGGGTCTGCCAGACGTTCCCAGCAGACCCTCACGATACGTTTGGGCCTGCCAAGTCTGTCTAACTTCCCCCCCCGCCAGCGGATCTGACTCACAACCAGGTGGTGATCGGTTGACAGCTCCGCCCCTCTCTTCACCCGAGTGTCCAAGACACACGGCCGCAGGTCAGAAGACACGACAACAAAGTCGATCATCGACCTTCGGCCTAGAGTGTCCTGGTGCCACGTGCACTGATGGACACTCTTGTGCTTGAACATGGTGTTAGTTATGGACATACCGTGACTAGCACAGAAGTCCAAAAACAGAACACCACTCGGGTTCCGATCAGGGGGGCCGTTCATCCCAATCACCCTTCTCCAGGTGTCACTGTCATTTCCCACGTGGGCGTTGAAGTCCCCAAGTAGAACAACGGAGTCCCCAGTCGGCGCACTGTTCAGTACGCCTCCCAAAGACTCCAAGAAGGCCGGGTACTCTGCACTGCTGTTCGGCCCGTAGGCCGCCACAACAGTGAGAGACCTGTCCCCGGCTTTTAGGCGCAGGGACGCAACCCTCTCGTTCACCGGAGTAAACTCCAACACGTGGCGACTGAGCTGTGGGGCTATAAGCAAACCCACGCCAGCCCGCTGCCTCTCCCCACGGGGAACGCCAGAGAAATGAAGAGTCCAGCCTCTCTCAAGGATAATGGTTCCAGAGCCCAAGCTGTGCGTGGAGGCGAGGCCGACTATATCTAGCCGGTAACGCTCGACCTCCCGCACAAGCTCGGGCTCCTTCCCCGCCAGCGTGGTGACATTCCATGTCCCCAGCGCTAGAGACTGTGTGCGCGGCTCTGGTCGTCCGGGCGCCTGCCCCTGACCACCGCCCAAATCACACAGCACCGGCCCCTTACGGTCCTTCCTGCGGGTGGTGGGCCTACGGGAAGGTGGTCCCACGTCGCCTTTTCGGGCTGGGCCCGGCCGGGTCCCATGGGAAAAGACCCGGCCACCAGGCGCTCGCCTGCGAGCTCCCACTCTGGGCCTGGCTCCAGAGTGGGGCCCCGGTTTCGCCGATCCGGGCGACGTAACTGACTTCGTTTTATTTGTCATCATATGGGTTTTTTGAACCGCTCTTAGTCTGGCTAGTCACCTAGGACCTGTTTGCCTTGGGAGACCCTACCAGGGGCATAAAGCCCCCGACAACATAGCTCCTAGGATCATCCAAGCACTCAAACCCCTCCACCACGTTAAGGTGGCGATTCACGGAGAGGATTGTTTTATTAAACAATTATTAACCTGTGCTCTCACTGCTCCAAAACCAGAAGAGAAAAAAAGTGCTCCACTTAGTAACAAAAAGCAGAAAGACCTGCTCTAAACTGCTCTATTTTGTTTATTTTGAACTATGCCATTAAAGACAATGTGCAACTAACTCAACGTCCTCCTCACCCTCTGCCATCTTTCCACCAAGTAACGTAACTCACTCAAGCAAGCTAGCTTGTCTGTATTCCCCTGCATCAAAGACGTAGCCAGCTCAAGGATTGGTCCGTGATGTCACAGTCATACGGAAGTGCTTCTGTCGGCTCCACCTACACGGCCATGTATGGCAGTAGCGTCACTGACTCCTCCTTTTATTTCAGACCGCAGCAGAAAGCTCAGCTGCGCTCAGTTTCAGAGATGTTTGTAAAAATGTAGCTTGTGTGGACGCTACCGCACTATTTGGTTAATAAAAGAGCTAAGCTACTGAAAAGCTATTTGATTCAGAAAACAGCGACGCTACCACCACGCTACTGAGAAATGTAGTTAAACTAGTAACGCCGCTACTTGTAGTGACGTTACTGCCCAACACTGTCTATAAATCCATCATTTTATTGTGTAGATTCGTCATTATCGGTCAAACTCTTCCACGAGCACTCATGAGCGCGCAGCGCTTGTCCAGAACGCGATTTGCTCGTTCTCATTGCCCCAGAGCGTCATCAGCCTCCCACCATTCCATTCCCCATACCGCGGAAGTAAACCAGGAAGTCAAAAATCTTTTTACGCGTATGCGCCAGGTGAGCATCTTCATTGAAATCAACGGCCGCCATTTTTCTATCCGGTATCCATTTTATATTATAGGTCTATGCTTTCGGCTCTCCACGTTTGGTTCGTTTTCATGCTAGAGCCTCGGAAAATATTTGTATTTTTACAGTAAGAAGAAGTGAATGTTAGTTAGGGAAAGTGAAAGTAAGTGAAAGTGTAATTAGGTGAATCACAAATATAAGAACAAAACAAATTTCCTGGTTCGATCTTCTCACTGTTTCACAAGTAGGCATATTAAAATGTGATTGTGTATAAGCAGCATTATAACATTTTTGAAAAGCATGCATGTTTTTTTTCTGACAATAACAGAGTTTAAATCTAAATTAAGTATAGTTTAGGCTTGGGTCCCTGAAGTATCATGCCAATTTTTGACAATTTTGCCTATTGTGTGCAATCGTTCATACAGTTTCAGTCGTGATCATAAAGTGTTTATTGTTGAAGCCTCACTGGCAGGTTTAGGCGTCATCCGCCTTGTGCACGCAAAGTTTCTATTCCTTAAGTTTCTATTTGCACAGCATCGTGGGATGTCTTTAGTAGGCTACTTAACCCAGAGAATAGGCTCACTCAACTCAGTCATCCAGCGTTGTATAAAAGATAAAATATGAGGACGCACTTCAGTATTCAGTAGTTCAGGAGTGTCACAGTTCTGGGGAAGAAGCTGTTCCTCAGTCTGCTGGTTTTAGACCGGAGACTCCTGAGGCGCCTGCCGGAGGGCAGGAGGGCAAACAGTTTATGGGCGGGGTGTGAGGAATCTCTTCGGATGCTGTGAGCTCTACGTAGACAGCGCTTCCTCTGGATGTCCTCAGTCCACGGAAGAATAGTCCCAGTGATGCGTTGGGCGGTTTTCACCACCCGCTGCAGTGCCTTGCGCTCAGCGACTGTGCAGTTCCCGTACCACACTGTAACACAGTTTGTCAGGATGCACTCGATCGCACAGCGGTAGAAGTTCACCATGACAGCTGAGGACAGGTGGTGTTTCCTGTGTTGCAGTCATGGGTGAAGAGAGAGTAGAGGAACGGGCTCAGCACACATCCCTGTGGTACACCTGTGTTGAGTGTGATGGTGGAGGAGCAGGGGCCCTTTTCAGAAAGGAGGTGCAACTAACTCTGAGTTTAAACTTGAACTCTGAGTTGCCAAACCCCAAGGTGGGAAACTCTGGGTTTTCGGTTTCAGAACAGCTGAAAATAATTAGTTTTATCAACTCTGAGTTGGCTGACTCTGACTTAAGTGTGTGCTCGGCAACGATAAAAAGCCATTATCAATGGAGCGTAGATATAAGGATTCACCATGGAAACGGCGTAAGGGAATCATATTTCTCCCAAACAGAACCGGAAGTGCTTATCCAAGTTCATGGCGAATATGAAAAAAGAAATTATACAGTGTTGGGTGTAATTAATTACTAAGTAATCTACATACTGTAATTTAAAGCCTTTAAAAATGTTTTGTATAAAACAAGAGTGGATGTAACATCAAATGTAAGTAGACTAAATTAGAAAGTAGACCAATACTTTCTAGAGATCGTAATTATTACATTAACCTGAATAGACTGGTTAAGGATGTCATTTGTAGTTAGTAATTAAGAACAGTTTTACCATACATTCTCAACTGTTACAAAATCTAAGGTGAAACTAGAAGAACAGAATTGTTTTAAACCTATTGATTTAATATTAATGTTTAGGTGCAATCCTGCAGGCATTAAAATAACGTTGCAGCAGATTAAGATTAAATAAAATATATATATTTAACTGCCTACATAAAATCGAAGAGGTCTAACTAAAGTATGTTTAAATAGTTTCCATATAGAATGATATTTCCATTTATATTACTTCGGGTTGGGTTTTTTGTTGATTCTAACAGATTCACATGGTAATATCTGTCTCTTGGAGACTCCTGTCCCAACAGAACCCCTGGCAGTTGTAAGTAGCCTACTCAATATGCCATAAATTATTACAAATAGTGTTATGAAGTTTACTTTATGGAATGCTCATCTTTACAGGATGATGGGGATGAGGAAACTGTTTGTGCTGCCACAGAGGCCTACTGAGTTGCCACAGTTTCATTCTGTAGAATTCTTGAACTACATTATGTCACCCTAAATCTACTGTATTTTCAGTTGCCAATTAAAGAGTTGTATAGAATTCTTATTATTAAAAAAAATCTGATCAGAAAAAAAATCTGATCTGGAAATCAACATTTTGAAAGAAAAGCTAAAAGTGAGTGTATGGTCATAGGTGAATTCTGGGAAGTATTGAAACTATATTAAGATCTAACCTTTTTCATTTATCTTTTTTTTGTTGTAGAAAATAAAAGCCACCATATAAATTGCTGTGATTTTGTGTTTATTAATTTAGTTTTGTGTTGGATATCATTATTAATGTGAAAAGACATTGTGGCATATCATATCCTTCCATCCTGGATATCTGCAGAGTTGATGGGGTCGTCCTCAGGATCTTGTAACTTTAGGGCAGGGTGTTTCTCCTCTGTAATTATGGAGAACAACACATGCCACAATAATGTCACAGGCCCTTTCAGGGGTGGTTCAGGTTCTGGGTAAGGGGTAATCAGAGTTTGCCAGCATGGGTAACCCCTATCTCCCAGCAGAAAGCCATCCATCTCTCCTGTAAGAAAAGTCACATTGCTTTAGAGCTGCAAATAATTTCCCCTGTAAGTGTGCAGTGCATACATTGAAATATATAGGACATACATTTACTTACCCCATTCCAGTCAAGCCACTCAAGGTTGACTCCCGATAAATTATTGAGTCGTGAACAGAGCCAGGCCACTTGGCCTCCACATTTATGATTATATGTGCAGCATCACATATGATCTGTGGACAGTGCAAAGAATGAGACATGTACAGTATTGTGATGTCTTTGACCATTAGAAACAGTAAGCTGTCAGTGTACCTGCACATTAATACTGTGGATGGACCTCCTATTGACATAATCTGCTAAATTTTCAGAGGGTGCAATGATCGGAATGTGTGCCATTATTAGGTTACTTCCATGGGTCGCAGCAAGATATTCTAAACTGAATGTTATGCATCAGGTTAGCGTTATTTAAACCCATTTATACACCACTTACCTGCAATCATGTAAACCTCCTTTGATGGCTCACTGGTTTGTGCTCAGGAAACAACACAAAATGGTCAGAAAGTGCTTCAGTGCAAGGCACACTTTTCTGAGCGCTCTGCTAGTATTTTCTAGTAAGAATGGATGAGATTGTGGATGTATCTTATTGACTCCAAAGAAAAACGGTACCGCTCAGATAAAAATTGAGATGGGAGTGACAAAACATTCACTCTGGGCCTCAAAAACGTCTCCCAATATAAATGTAACTCTCGACGAATTAATACAGCCTCTTCATCTATAGGATTGTCAATAAAAGAAAATGTAATTCCCTTTGCTGCTCTCTTCGTAACAAACGTGCTCAATGAACGAGGTGTTTAAACGTCGCCTCGTCTTCAAAAAGGGGAGGAGACTGAAATAAACTCTAGTTTACCGAAGAAAACCTGCTCCCGACCAGGTTAGGTTCATAGAGTATAAATTACCTCTCTTTCAGAAACGGGCTTAATTTAGACTGTTTTTCCGAGTTTAATTTTGAAACCGAAAACCCAGAGTTTACCAAAGTCGTACTAAAACATTTTGATGAGCGGTGAGCGCCTTGTACCACACAAAAATCGCTTAGAGGTGTAAACAAAAGAATTCATCCATATATAAAGCGCTTCGGATTATAAAGCGCAGTGTAGTTTTTTGAGAAAAATAAAGGCTTTTAAGTGCGCCCTATAGTCCGAAAAATACGGTACATCCAACTATAACCCATGGTTCCTCTAAAATTACTGAATGAGTTACTAAGTAAAGAATTAAGAAAAGTAGGAAGCCATCTGCGTCACAGTTGTTTAAACTTTAAAGAACTGAAGTAGTGTAAAAAAAAAAAAAAAAGCTTTTGAAATTCAAGTATTGTTTTTTTTGTAGCTATATTAATATTTAATATGTTATGGAATTCCTCAATATCCCCAGGAATAACTATTCTGTATCCCAAAATGTATTCAAACTATGGAAGTACTGCTAGACATACCACTTACAGTCATGGCCAAAAATACTGGCACCGCTGATATTTTTCCTTAAAGTATTTCTGAAAGAAAAGTACTGTAATTACCGTATTTTTTCGGATTCTTACTCGCGTTTTTTTCATAGTTTGGCTGGAGCGACTTGTGTGAAATTATTAACACATTATTATATAATTCAGTGTTGGGCAGTAGCGTTGCTACAAGTAGCGGCGTTACTAGTTTAACTACATTTCTCAGTAGCGTGGTGGTAGGGTTGCGGTTTTCTGAATAAAATAGCTTTTCAGTAGTTTAGCTCTTTTATTAACCAAGTAGTGCAGTAGCGTCCACATAAGATACATTTTTACAAACATCTCTGAAGCTCAGTGACCGACAGAAGCACTTCCTTAAGACGGCGACATCATCAATCCTTGGGCTCCAACTGCCCTGTCCCAATACCCGCACTACGCCCTTGCGCCCTTTTGTGAAGTGCGGAAGTGGTAGAAGTGCGCGAAGGGTTCGAAGTGCGTAGGCTACAAGCGTGCGAAAATTAGAGAATTGGGACAGTGATGACTACGTCATAGATTTAGCCAGCGCGTCATTACTACGACACCTAAAATGGCGACACCGGTTGCTGTTTTTGCAGTTTTGCTGCTGAAAATCATATTAAAGCTGCACCAAACAATTATTTTGAGAAGAAAGAAGCTCCGAAATCGAAGAAGACGTATGCGTCAGACTCTCGCTGTCGTGACAAAAGAAAATAAAAAAAGACCTTTGATTGTTTTTACGAAAAGGTGTTTATTGTATTTCTTTTTTTTACAACTTTGAATAAATATAAATTAATCAAATTGACTCGAATATTCTGGAGCAAGTAATAAAAACAAACTCAACAACTGAGCAAACTATTCTGCAAACTAATTGAATGGAAATGTATGAAACACTAAACTGAACAAACATTACAAACTAACTTTTTCAGGGGCAACACAAATCAAATTAAACTTGTTGACCACCTTACTTGGTAAGACACTTAAGCGCATGAGCGGGTCGACCATAGACATGTATATGTACCATCTATTGTCTATGGGGCAGACCACCAGACATCTCCATATTCCGCCTTTTTTGTGAAAACGTCACACGCAGTAATGAATTGTGGGTAATACACTTCGCCAAAGTCCGCATCGATGCACGCTTCGTGGAAGTGCGGATCAAGGGTGCAGAGGGGGCGGGGCTTAAGACATTACTGGAGAATTGGGACACCCTGCGCACTTGCACCCCTCAGCGAGAACGCGCAATTGAAGGGCGCAAGGGCGCAAGTGCGGGTATTGGGACAGGGCAAACATCTCTGATGCAGGAAGACAGACAACCCTACGCCGGGGGCGTGACGCGGTTGTTGAGCATTCGAAGTTCTGCGTCGAGGGTCCGCGTTGTCGGCGGAGCAATGCGGGCGACAAATCGCAGAATCATAGATCGAGCTTAACGCGGACCCTCGACGCAGAACTTCGAATGCTCAACAACCGCGTCACGCCCCCGGCGTAGGGTTGTCTGCCTCCCGCATTGCCCATCGCGCGCCTCCAAAAAATCCTAACTGCGCGTAGCGTTGTCGGCATCGAAAGCGCTGTGATTGGTCCGCTCAGAACGTGACGTAGTTTTGTAAATAGTTGAGATACGTGTGTTGTATTGTTTGAGTGCACTTTTTGCCGTGATTTGCCGCAACTTGACTTTTTATACTTACCTTGCTTTTATTACTTACCTCACTCACGTGCAATACTCATGTTACATTCATATTCTGTACTTAGTGCAATATTTCTAGCTACTTAACTTGCTTACTTTTTGCAATACTGTAATGCTGTAAATCTCCATTCTCCAAAACTGTCTATATGTCTATATGTCTACCTAACTTATTATTATTTATTTTTTTATCATACTCTTTGCAAAATACTGTAGTTCTGTATCTCCTCAAGTGCAATAACTGCCTGCATGTCGACTTAACTTACTTATTTTGTACACTGGACTACTTAACCAGACTACTTAATTACATATTTTCTTATTTTTTTATATCTGACCTTATCGTGCCCGCCTATTGCTACTGCCATTGTTATTGCTATTGTTATGTTATTGTCATTATGTATATTACCCTGCAACTCTGTGTGCTGTACTTTACCCTGCTGCGGTTGTGAACTGCAATTTCCACCTCCTGGAGGACAAATAAAGGTTCATCTAATCTAATCTATGATACATTTATACATACTACAATGCATATTGTTATTGTATTGTTTTAGTGTTATGATTTTTTTAATTATACTTTTTGTATTACATAATACATAAGAATAAAACACACAAGTTTGTTTTCAAACAGTTGTTTTGATATTTATTTTTAACACACACAGCACAACACAGTTTACACACCACGCATAGTTCACAGTTTATTATCACTCATTGAGTGTGCTTCGGGACACCATCGTGAAGTTCGAATCATTGGCCACCACTTTTCTCCACTCGCCAGGCTGTATACGGCGAAGAAGCTCGTCAAATCGGCCCGCTGACATTCGAAAGTATCGAAAGTGCATTTGTTCATCCAGGTCCCTCAGTGGGTGAACCAGTGTTGCAAATTCACCCGTTTCGTGGAGAAAAGTGGCTGATGATTCGAACTTCATCGAATCTGTGGATCCCACACCATTGATCTTTATATTAACGTCCCACACATGTCCAGGGCCCATTCCACCATTGGCTTATGTATTATGTAATACAAAAAGTATAATTTAAAAATCACAGCACTAAAACAATACAGCACACAATATACATTGTAGTATGTGTAGCAGAGTCTCCACAACCATTCCCTCGTCAGTGAGACACACTGACGAAACCAGGGTTATGGATTTCCAAACCAGTGCTGAAAGGTCAGGAAGGCCTTGGAATAGCTGGTTCACAAGTCTGAACAGAGGATTTATCCCAAAACAGACATTTAATGGATTACAAACATCTCACAAAGACAATACTGCTTATTGGACACTAAAAGGATTGGAACCTTGTGACTTTATCTTTAAATGCTGTGTTTGATGTAATGTGATGTTTAATGTAACTCCCTTCTCCTTTGTTACAAATAACTCATTCTTGGTATCTAGATGATCGGACAAAACTAACAATGACATTTCTGAATGTTACAATTGTTAGTTATGGAAGTTAAGCACTCCCACTGACATTGAAAGATACCCACTCCAGAGACTTTCACAACTACATGCAAATCACAGCATGAGACCATCTTCAGATAAGGGAACACCAACCCCCCTTTATCTTTGCTGGTATAAAAGCCCCAAACGCAGAAACATTCTCCCTCTTTCGTCTGCAGTCATCCTGAGAATAGCAACCTTCGGATGATCTGTCATATTGAGCAAACCAAAGCTCTTTCGTCTGCAGTCATCCTGAGAATAGCTACCTTGGATGATCTGTCATATTGGGCAAACAAATCCCCTTTCATCTGGATTATTCTGAGGAACCCCTCTGGATTTATCTGGAATATTGAGCGACTACCATTCAAAGGAACCAAGGACCATAACGGAAGTTAAGGAACACTTCCTTTTTCTTGGACACCACACGGAAGATCAACTACCTTTCTTCAAAGACAGTAAACTGCTATTAAGCTAATTTCTTACGCGTAGGCCTTGGCATAAGTGTGGTGAACTGTAACTGATTTAAGTAGTCTTCCTATCTTAGCATAACTGTCCTTTGTCTATCTTGGCCAATAACCCCCCTTCTCCTTGTCTCCCCCTTGTCTGTTTCATTTTGTTTAAATAAACCCTTTTTATATACAACTTCTCGTCATCGGATATGCACTAATTCTAAGGAACTTTCATGACTTCAAGTTAAAGAGACTGATCAAAAGGCTATTATTTGTTCATTAATCAATAAGGTTTCCTCAATCCCTTTACAAATATTGAGGTGGTGCCCTGTGTTATTCGAGACTTCCCAGATATGAGAGGAACTAATTAATAGATTAATTCCATATGCAGTACCCTTTTCCACCAGTTAGCTTCCCCCGCTACATACAGTATATAATTAGAATGGCCCTCTGACCTCCAGATGTAAATGTTGATTCCTGTCTGTCTCCTAAACCTGTAGATACACATTTGTGTAACACCAGTTAATCCAAGGACGTCTAGGCCCAGTTTGATGAATATGTTAAAATGTGACCCCCTGCAGATCACAGTTTCCAAACAGTGGTTTGACTACTGAAAGGTGTGCCCCCACCCCCTGCAGACCACAGTCTCCAAAGAGCCGTTTGATCACTGTTGAAAGGTGTGTCCCCACCTCCTGATGATCACTCTCCTAATACGTATGTGAATGTATATATTTTATTCAATACACTGCTAAACAATAATTTAATATTTCACTTATTTCTGATATGTAGGATTTTCCACATCAACCATATGGGATTGACTGTGGTATCTTCATGTTGATGGTAGTACACATTATTTGTGTAATTATGTGTGTTCAAAGATATCACAATTACTTAAAAATTACTATGTTTTATTCCTAGAATGCCCTTTACACCACTTTGGAAGCTCCCTTTGACTTTTCTATTGTAAATTGATTCATGCAAGCAAGTTGAAGTCGTAGCAAGTTAGCGTGAAAGAACGTCCTTATAGAGTTGGTAAATTAGACAGCGTTCATACACCCTGGCTCCGAAAAGTTTCAATCAAGACTGTAGAAGCTAGCGCCTTGATTTGATCTACGAAGCACGGTCTGTTCCTTTCTTTCTTTCTATCTAGTTCTATTTTTAGCTAAGTATTCTACTGTTATTGTCACTTGTCATAGTTAAACTAAGGTAACAAAGTTAGTTTAAGTGGTATTTTGCTTTAGCTAGCCAAGTATTCTACTGATATTGTCACTTGTCATAGTTAACAAAGTTAGTCTAAGTGGTATTTTGCTATCTAGTTCTATTTTTAGCTAAGTATTCTACTGATATTGTCACTTGTCATAGTTAACAAAGTTAGTTTAAGTGGTATTTTGCTATCTAGTTCTATTTTAGCTAAGTATTCTACTGATATTGTCACTTGTTATAGTTAACGAAGTTAGTTAAGTGGTATTTTGCAGTAGAAAGCAGGGCAAAAAAAAAAAAAAAAAAACACACCTTACTCATAGTATTATATAGTTATATATTCGTATTAGTATTATACATTGGTGTCACCATGTGTTATCTTAACATACATGTGCACTACACTATCCGAAGGCACTGGTTCACTCTAAAACGTAAACGGTGCAAAGCTAACCTTGTCGAAATACCAGCTTCCCCCTCTCCCCCTCCTTCACTCTCCATAGGGCTCTGGAATTGCCAGTCTGCTGTCAAGAAGGCCGATTTCATCCCAGCACTTGCATCCCAGGCCTCTCTCCATGCACTTGCACTAACTGAGACCTGGATCCGCCCTGAAAACTCGGCTACACCGGCAGCTCTCTCGGTGAACCACTCCTTCTCCCACTCTCCGCGCCTCACCGGACGAGGAGGGGGCACAGGCCTTCTCCTGGCTCCTCACATCAAATTCACGTCCTCACCTCTGTCACCTACTACCAAAGCATTCGAACACCATCATGTGATGCTTCTGGATCCCATCAAAGTTGCACTAGTGGTCCTCTATCGCCCCCCTGGCCCATTAGCCGACTTTGTGGAAGAACTGGACATGCTCCTCTCTGCACTCCCTGACGATGGAACCCCACTCGTAATCCTCGGTGACTTCAACATCCACCTCGAAGGATCACAGGCTGCTGACTTCTTGTCCCTTCTGACCTCGTTTGGTCTGGTGCTACTGGACACTCCAGCAACCCACAGGGCAGGAAAACAGCTTGACCTCATCCTGACTCGAGACTGCATCGCGGACTTAACATCGGTAACCCCTCTACACATCTCAGATCATTTCCTCATCCAACTCTCTGTCTCACTCCCTCCTACCCCTCCCACGGCACCGCCACTTGTGACCTTCCGCCGCAACCTTCGCAGCCTATGTCCTTCTCGTTTCTCCTCTGTGGTAACACCATCCCTGGGTCCCATCGATGAGTTCACCGCCCATCCAACGGACGTAGCCACTGATGCTCTGCTATCAACTCTAACTATATCCCTTGACACCCTCTGCCCCACGGCAACTAGACCTGCCCGGCCTTCTCCCCCCTGCCCGTGGCTATCAGAGGCCGTTCGGAAAGACCGCTCCTCCCTCCGAGCTGCAGAGAGGTTGTGGCACAAGTCCAAGGATACTCAAGACCTCGACAAGTACCACTCCCTCCTCAAGAACTTTTCCCAGAAAGTAACGGAGGCTAAAACCGACTACTTCCTGAAACAGGTGAACAACGCTCCTAACCCACACAAACTGTTCTCTACCTTTTCCTCACTCCTCAACCCTCCTCCCCCCCCTCCTCCTACTACCTTGACAGCAGTCGACTTCTCTCGCTTCTTTGGGGATAAAATTGCAGACATCAGCAGTCAATTCCCGGAACCCTCTTTTTCTAACCGCTCCCACACCCTGCCTGAACCCTCTACTTGCCTCTCCTCCTTCTCCCCCTTATCTGAAACAAGCATGTCTGACCTCATTCTCTCCCACCGCCCCACCTCTTGCCCCCTTGACCCAATCCCCTCCCCTCTTTTCCAAACTATTTCTCCTTCTATTTCTCCATTCCTTCTTCATGTCCTCAACTCCTCACTCACCTCTGGCACTTTTCCCTCAGCATACAAACAGGCCATAGTCAAACCCCTACTCAAAAAACCCTCTCTTAACCCAGCCGTCCTCCAGAACTACAGACCAGTCTCACTGCTTCCCTTCTTTTCTAAAACAATTGAGCGTGCCGTAGCTAACCAACTGTCAAGCTTTCTTTCCCAGAACAACCTTCTCGACCCCAACCAGTCGGGCTTCAAGACCGGCCACTCCACTGAGACTGCCCTCCTGTCGGTTACCACGGCCCTCCAGTCTGCCAGAGCAGCCTCAAGGTCTTCTGTTGTCATTCTGCTAGACCTCTCCGCAGCATTCGACACAGTCAACCACAAGATCCTGCTCGCCACACTCGAAGAGATGGGCATCACTGGCACTGCGCTTAAATGGATCTCATCATACCTGACAGGAAGGTCCTATCAAGTCTCCTGGGGAGGGAAAACATCTGGTACCCGCCTGCTCTCCACTGGGGTCCCACAGGGTTCCGTCCTTGGTACCCGCCTGCTCTCCACTGGGGTCCCACAGGGTTCCGTCCTTGGCCCGCTCCTATTCTCTCTTTACACCACCTCACTCGGGCCAATCATCGCCTCCCATGGATTCTCCTATCACTGCTACGCTGACGACACGCAGCTATATCTATCCTTTCCCCCAACTGATCAAGGGATATCGACCAGAATCGAGGCCTGCCTCTCTGACATCTCAGCCTGGATGACCCGACATCACCTCCAGCTGAACCTCGCCAAAACGGAACTCCTCATCATCCCTGCCAAACCCTCAATCACCCACGATCTCTCCATCACTATGGGATCTGCAACAGTGACCCCTTCACCCTCCGCCAGGAACCTGGGGGTCATCTTGGATGACGAGCTCTCCCTCACAGCTCACATTGCTGCAGTCTCTCGGTCATGTAGATTCACCCTCTACAACATCAGGAAAATCAGAAAATACCTCTCTCAACATTCCACCCAACTGCTAGTCCAAGCCCTAGTCCTCTCAAAGCTGGATTACTGCAACTCGCTACTAGCCGGCCTTCCTGCAAATGCAACCCGTCCCCTTCAGAGGATACAGAATGCAGCCGCTCGTCTGGTTTTCAACCTACCCAGACGCTGTCACGTCACCCCGCTCCTCATCGCCCTCCACTGGCTTCCCGTCATGGCCCGCATCAGATTCAAAACCCTGGTACTGACCTTCCGGGCGGTAAACGGGACTGCCCCGACCTATATCAACTCTCTCCTCCAGCCCTATACCCCCACCCGCCACCTACGGTCATCTGCTGACAACCGTCTAGTGGTACCCCCCCTCAAGAGCGCCAGAGCGCAACACAAACTCTTCCACTGCCTGGCTCCCCAATGGTGGAATCAACTCCCGACCTACATCAGAAGCACGGACTGCCTTCCAACCTTCAAAAGAAGGCTTAAAACTCACCTATTTAGAGAATTTAATGGCACTTAACAATAGCATGTCATTTCACCTGATCTAATGTATTATGTGTTGTATCTCTTGCTCTATATTCATAATCGCTGTGTTATGCATTTATAGTTCTTCCTTTGGCACTTATTGGTTCTCATGATGTATGATTCACGATCTAAAAATCCGACTGTGTTCGGGGTCTATCACGTTGCTTTGCTCAATGACTGATGCTCTTTGTAAAAGCTCTCTCTTGTAAGTCGCTTTGGATAAAAGCGTCTGCTAAATGAATAAATGTAAATGTAAATGTAATGCAATCAAAGTAAGCTCAAAATTACTACAACAAAACATAAATTATGACATAATGAGCTTATTTTTTGTGGGGGGGTTGTTAATTTTTCAGCTGGACATGCCACTTTTGCGACGGTGGTGGTGTATAATCCTCATGAAAAATTTTGACCTTGGAAGGTGAGACCGCAAATGATGATATATTTGAACGACTTAATGTTTTTAGAAAAACATTTTGGGGGTTTTCTATTGTTGAATCATTTTTTCAGCCATGGAAAGGTGTTCGCCCACTGGACGGATGCATCTAAAGCCCTCTTGCGAGGTGAAGTACTGCCAGTGTTTAGGCTGATGAAAAGGAAGGTGGATAACATTACTGAGGTACAATTATAAATTTGTTTGGGTTCCATCTGAGTTTTTATTTCGTTTCAGGTCAGAAACCAGCATTTTCATTTCCATATTTATGTAATTTGAACAATGTCTAGATGGACATATTAAAGGAGGGCACTGATGAGATCTTTTCTTTTTGGAGCCTGTGTTATGTATATTACAACTGACCATTTTGCTTATCTATATATATTTTCAGGAAAAATCTGGCTGAGGTCTCAGTCAGACTTGCCTCCCGCCTCTGCTTCACCCAGGACAAACACCCCCATCCAGCATCCTACTGCACAAGCCACTTTTGCACTCAAAACCCCTTTTGACACCTTAAAATTACTTACTGTTGTACCACTGTTTTGCAATGCTGTATTGTACAATGGGGTATTGTACCCCCCTGGCCTTTTTGCACCATATTTTTATTGTATTATATTATGTTCTTATCATGTTACATATATGTTCTATCTTGCTCTTCCATGCTAATGTAAATTCTGTGTTTGTTAAACTTGCATAGCCATTAAAACAGATTCTGATTCTGATCATGAGTGGGTTGATTTTAATAACTGTTCTCTGCCAAAGTGGACCTGCCTAAAATCCTGTGCATGGGGGAAGAGAACCAGGCTAAGGTAGTATGGGAGGGTGTGGAATGACCTTGAAAAGGAAACAATCCTGGAGCCCTTCAAGTTCACATTTCACAACACAGAAGACGTGGAAATTCTGTGCAGAAATAATGGACCAAAGAAAATATTTGGCCTAATCTGAATGTCAAACAGCTAAATGAGTTTATTGTCTGCCAGAATAAAGTCAAATCATATTTTGATTTGGTGTGTTTTACATGTTATCATTGATCATTGAATAATTCGCTTGGATTATACTGTACATATCAGCACAAAAACATAATTGGCATAGATATAGAGCCAAACATGAAAAACATCAGTGCAATAAGGACAATTTATTATTAATATAATGAAAAGGCAGTGAAGTATTGTATAGTACACAATAAAATGTATAGGCTTATGACGTCTCACGAAATGTAGGCTGATGAATAGGAGTCATAACTTGCACTGAGCGATGTTATTCCTAACCTCCATTGTTTTCAGTTATCAACATTTTGACCTTATCTTGTCACGATCCTCAGCTTTGTAGTAGGCTACAAATATATTATTGAGCCCCGAGTCATATCACCCACCCTTTATTTTTCGTAATGACTAAGTTACGCAGTGCAGTGTATATTAGTCTGGCTTCTTGTCTAAAGTTTACTATATAAATATGATATAACGATTTAAACTATAGACAAGGAATTCATTGATTTAACGTAATTTAATGTGTTTACTAATTAATGCATTTGGGAGGAAATGCGCTTTTATATAAATTTGCGCTTTTATTCTGAAATCTTGCGCTTTTATTTTGAAATTTACTTCCGGCCCTGGAGCAGAGCGGCCTCCCAGCAGAGCGGCCTCCCAGCAGAGGACTGCAGGCAGGTGCCTCTCACACTTTTAGTAAGAATTCTACGCATTCCTTTATAAATGAGACCCCTGGTTGTTTGGGAATCATTCCTGAAAGCTGATTGGTTTAGAAGGACATAACGATAACGTGTGGATGTTGAGCTGATAATGCAGGGGGTGTGACGGTGTGATTCAGAGAAAAGTGCGACAAGTACTTTACAAGTTACCCAGGTAACCCCCACCCATGAACAATAGCATAAAGGCAAACTTCTTCTCACCGACTTGGACTTGGGACTTTAAATTGACCACGAGACGAGTTGCCCTGGTCTGAGTCGTCTACTTTGAAGTTTGTTTTGTCACTGAAAATGAGTGGTAAGTGCCCTAAATGATGCATTTTGAAAACTGTTAAGCATATGTTTTTATTTGACGTCATTTTGTATATGTATATAAAAATAACCAACTTTTCCATCAGTGCAAATGTATTTATGTATACAATGGGCAAGGCCGTTTCTAGAGCACTTTAGTGTGACTAAACATCTTTACTGCGGTCTACTCTATAACGTGTTTATGAGGGTGAACGTTATGTTTGACACGCATATGTGTCAATATGTTAGCCTGTTGAGGGACAGATTCCTCAGCAGGTGAACCTGTCCTAACCTGCCTGTTAACGATACCTTACCGAAAAACACTGGCAAGTAAAGCAGATGGATTTTCAGTGTTAATTTGCTGCCAAACATTTATTGTTTCTTTATAATTTTATTGTAAAAATTGCGTATTTCCATAATGGTAATGACATGCTGCAACGAAATAGAGCTCTGCGTTTTAAATTATTACGGATGAAACAATTAACGTGAGCGAATTGGAAGGCAACAGTCTTCTGTGAATAAGATGTTTCTCGGTATCACGTTGTTGAAATCCCAGTCAACACCGTGATACCGAGAAACATCTTATTCACAGAAAAGGCGAGTAGTTTTACAAGCAAACAAGCCAGCCCAGACTGCAGTGCAATTCAATGCCGTCCCACTCCCTGATTCTTTATCAGTGCTGATAACACCTCAAGTACCTTCAAACCAAGGCATACAATTTCACATTTTCAGGTTTCCAGGTAGCGAGATGTTTAACTCAGTCGTCCACCTGCTAGAAAGCAGGTCAAATTAATAAGTAGTGCCAACTGCAAAGTGACCTATCGAATTTCTTAGTTCCTATCGAATTTCTTAGTTCTTCATCTCAGCAGTAAGTCTCCTATCAAAAGTATTTCTCTCACATTTCCTAGTAGTAATCTTAGTTTTCTGTTGCAGTATATCATTTAGGTGTCTTGATCTACTGTGGTCCTACATTTAAATGTATTCATTTAGCAGAATCTTTTATCCAAAGCGATTTCCAAGAGAGAGCTTTACAAAAGAGCATTGGTTACTGATCAACGTGATAGACCTCAAACATAGCGTGTTTATAGATTGTGAAACATGCATCGTGAGAAACCAACAAGTGCCAAAAGGAAGAGCCATAGGAGCATAATTACTAGTATTCATACATTCAGATATTAGCATGTTTTAGATTCGTTCATTACATATCTGTTGCTGCAGTGTCGCTTATTCCCGTTAGGGGTCACGGGTGACTGGAGCCTGTCCCAGATACTTTCGGGCCATGGGCCGGGTACACCCCGGACTGGGGCCAGCTAGTCGCAGGGCTATCACACAGTTACAGACAACCATTCACTCTCAGTCTATCACCCAAGAGCAATTGTTCACAGTTTCCAAATAACCTACCACAGGCATGTACCACAGAATATGTTTAAAGTGGGAGGAAGCCGGAGTGCCCAGAGAGAACCCACAGTAACACGTGGAGGACATGTAGACTCCACCCAGAGATATCATGGTTATGCCCGCGATTCGAATTGATGATCTCCTTGTAGGGAGGCGAGAGCGCTAACCGCACTGCCACCGTGCACCCCCATGTTTTAGACATAAAACAAAATAATCCTAACACAGAGATCCTATCTCAATTATTAATTGGTTTTATTATTATATGGTTTATGAACAAACAGTTGAAATATTTCAGCACAATCTAAATATTCTATTGTGCCCAATAAGTTCTTATTGTTAGGTTTCTGTCTGGCATCCCTCTGTGTTTCGGACTGTGAGATGATTCACATGAGTGTTTGCATTCTTGGGTTGTGAGACACAATGTGAGCGCTGTACCGGTGTCCTCCCTTTTATGCTTTATGAGCGTTTGAGCTTAACCACTCATCCACAGATTCCTCGTACCACGGAGGGCAAATTAATCCAAAAGCTGTTAAAACATCTGGGGGTCAGCAGGTCCTGTGTAGTGTACGTTAGACATCTCTGGGCCCCCCTAGTCCATACGTCACACCAGCTCACAGTGAGTGCTAACCTGAAGGCACAAGGCCAGTATTCCCTGGAGAACAGCTGGTACTGACTCCTATCTATCTAGCAGCCAACGCTATGCATTCAGCCTTGCTTTCATGCCTTGGAGCAGGCTAAGCAGAATGCAAACGTCTTTCCGTTCAACGCAGTGAGAGAGATTAGCTCGGATGAGACAAGGTAAAGCAAAACTGTTTTGTTGGAGCTACCTAGGTGAATATGCATGTCCACCATTCTCCTCAGCCTGGTCTCTGAGGGTCACATGCTTCCCTGTCCCTAGCATTGCATTACATTTAATCATTTAGCAGACGCTCTTATCCAGAGCGACTTACATCAAGTACGGGGATATGCCCCCTGAGGCAAGTGAAGTGAAGGTAACATGCCGGTGTCCAAACCAGGTAGCTTCTGATTACTAGACCAACGCCCTAACTGACTGCGCCACATGACTCCCATTCATAGCAACAACATAGTCTGTTGCAGCATAGTAGCCCATGGCTTCCTCGTGGCCGTGTGGGCACACCCGAGAACAAGCACTGACGGCCGTGCCGCCTCCCCTCCCCCAGGTATCCAAATCTGGGCAACGGACTACGACGTGGGCGGGGAGGAGGGCGAGGACGAGGGCCGCCCGGCGTCCCCCTGGTCGGAGGAGCGCTGCGAGGAGCTGTGGGACCGCGTGGAGGGCGTGAGGCACAAGCTGACCCGCCTCCTCAACCCGGCCAAGCTCACGCCCTACCTGCGCCAGTGCAAGGTCATGGACGAGCAGGACGAGGACGAGGTCCTTAACTCCACTCAGTACCCCCTGCGCATCAGCAAGGCCGGTGAGAGGGGAGTGAGAGGAAAGGGCGTGGGAGAGTGATGAGGGGGAGGGGGGGAGAGGGCAAAGACTGACAACAGTAAAGTTTGGAACAGGTGCGTGGGTGAGTGCGCGAGTGGGAGAGAGAGAGACAGTGAGTGAATTATGGAGGGTGGGAACAGGAGAAAGATGGAGGGAGATCAAAAGGAAGAGGAGTGAAGGGGAGGCAGGCGAGAAGGGGTCGTTAGACAGACACAGAGGGGAAACCCGCTAAGGAGAGGGAGATGGTGCAATAGCAGACAGATTGAGGGTGTACATACCAGGTGTTTCACAAGGCTTGGCCGGCAGGATAGCAGCGTATGAATCGGCCCTCATTTATCTCTCCGTAACATCTTCATATCTGTACATATCTGTACATATCTACATTACATTCATTCGTTTATTTAGCAGACGCTTTTATCCAATGTGACTTGCAGCAAGTATAGGGACATTCTCCCTGAGGCAAGTAGGGTGAAGTGCCTTGCCCAAGTGCCTTGTCCGATCATGAGCCCAACGCCTTAACCCGTTGAGCCAACTGACTCCATAGCACCTCCGTCTCCCCTCAGGCCGCTTGATTGACATCCTGCGGGGCCGTGGCCAGCGAGGTCTCCAGGCCTTCATGGAGTCTTTGGAGTTCTACCACCCAGACCAGTACACCCACCTGACTGGAGAGATGCCCACCCACCGTTGCTCCATCATGCTGGGTAGGCCCCAAGCCTCCACACCCCTCCTAGCTCCATGGGTTTACCCCATCCTCCTTCTAGGACCCCACCTACTCCAAAACTCACTGAAATATTCCAGTAGAAAACATGACATCATCAACAGCCACCACAGACACAACTTCATTTCATATACAACACATACAGGACATACAGCAAGGCTCAGCATGCACTTCGTCTCCACCCCACGCTTGATGCATGTTCGTTACCTCCCTGCCCCCTCAGATGAGGAGGGTCCGCAGGGCCTGACCCAGTTCCTGCTGCTGGAGGTCAACAAGCTGCGTGAGCAGCTGCGGGGAAGTCGCCTGTGCGAGCGCCGCCTGTCCCAGCGCTGCCGCATGGCCGAGGAGGAGCGCAGCCGAGCCGAGCGCAAGGCCCAGGAGCTGCGCCACGACCGCCTGCAGCTGGAGAGGTAGCGATGCAGCACCGAATGTAGTCACACGGCATGGTTTTTGTTTCATTGGGCATGAGGAAAAGATGCGGACTTCAGCCTTGTTTGCCTGGGAATTTCCGTATGAATGTGTTCGTGCCTGTGTGTGTGTGTGTGTATGTGTGATATGCCATACAGGCTGCGTCAGGACTGGGAGGCAGGGAGCAGGGAGCTGAGCAGGCTGAAGGACAGGCACCTGGAGCAGGCCATGAAATACTCCCGCGCCCTGGAGGAGCAGGGCAAGGCCTCGGCACGCGAGAAGGAGCTGCTGGCTCAGGTAGAGGGAGGAGGGAGAGTAGGAGGAGAGTAGAGGAGAGGGGAGGGGGGAGGAAAAAGGAGGAGAGGGGTGGAGAGAGAAGGGAGGAGAGAGGAGAGGGGGAGGAGATGAAGGAGACATTAACTGTACAAACAGCTGCTAGAGGAATGTGGAGCAAGAAGAAGAGAGGGGATAGGAGGGTGACCCTGTTGAAACTTGTCGTTCAGCCTTTTCCAGGAGTCTGCAAATATTTCCTAGAAATTATTATTATTATTATTCGGTGCCATGAGGTACAATAGTGTTGCTCAGTGAACAGTTTGCCGATTGGCTTAATGACTGGTTACAGCTCTCTTTACGAGCGTGTAATTCCACGTGCCATTAGGATCAGTCAAAAGTCCACATCTGTACATACAACACTGTAAACTGTACAATACTGTAACCTTTTGTACAATACAGCTGTATATTTGTTGCTACCAAATCACTTTAATACCCTGTACATATTCTGTATATTCTGCTTATAACGGATATATTCTGCTTATACTGTTTTGCACTTCTGGTTGGATGCTAACTGTATTTCGTTACCCTGTACTTGTACCTGTGTAATGACAATAAAGTTGAATCTACGCTAATCTAATCACCAAATTGAAATTGGCTGTGAATTCCACCCGGATGCGCAGGTGGAGCAGCTGAATAGCAGGCTGATGGAGGCAGGCAATCAGGGGAACAGTGACATCGTGCTCCCCGGGTTGATCAAGAGGAACAGCAGGGTGGGTGACTGTGTGAAGAACGCCCCCCCTGTTCCGGAGAAGCCGCTGCAGCTCATCACCACCCCGAAGGGGGGTCACACTCAAACCCAGGTGAGCTCACCTGCCCCCCCCCACGGTGAATTAATCATCATAAAGGGAGCAAATAAGTGTCCATATAAGCCTTTCTGCTCTTGTCAATATTTTCACACGGTAGGACTTCCTCCGGATGTCTTGGTGTCAAAGCGCTTGTGAAATTCTCCCCGAAATACCTAAGCTTCCATTGCCGTAGGTCTGACTCGGTGACTGATTAGTACAGGGGTGTGTAATCCTGGTCCTCGAGGGCCGCTGTCCTGACGGTTTTAGATGTTTCCCTGCTCCAGCACACCTCCACAGAGCTTGATAACGACGCTTCATTAGAATCAGGTGTGCCGGAGCAGGGAAACATCTAAAACATTCAGGACAGCGGCCCTCAAGGACCAGGATTGGACACCTCTGGACTAACCAGACCAGGGCGACGCTCGCTTCTCCCCGAACCACCTCAGTGATGCCCTTTATGTCTTCATGGGCCCTAGGCTCTGATGGACATCGTGTACCAGGACCGCAGGGAAGCGGCGGAGCAGAGGCATGAGCTGTGTGGCACAATCTCCAGGCTGCAGGAGGAGCTGGAGGATGCGGAGGAGCACAGGGACAAGGTGAGAAAACGAGGCTTGCAGGATTCATCCGTTATGTGAGAGGGATTCTTTAACTCCTTTAGGTTGCCTTGTGGCGGGGAATGATGTTGCACAGTCGGTTAGGGTGTCGGGTTAGTAAAGAATATTCTGTATATTCTGCTTATAACATATTCTGTTTATACTAACTGTTTTGCATTTCTGGTTGGATGCTAACTGTATTTCATTACTTGTACCTGTGTAATGACAATAAAGTTCATAAAGAATCTAATCAAATCTAAACAGAAGGTCCCTGGTTCAAACCCCGGCTGTGTCAGCATAACGTTGTGTACCTCTGGATAAGAGCGTCTGCTCAATGACTGAATGTAAAGGTAGCTAGTGACGAATTGTCGTGAAATGGCATGGACCCAGGTCGCATTCAGCTGTTGTGGACAGTTCGGTTAAAATGTTTGTGTTTTCACGTTGGGAATGTTATTGTTGTTGTTCTCATAGCTGGAATCCCAGTGTGAGCAGCTGCAGCTGAAAGTGAGGACTCTCCAGCTGGACTGGGAGACGGAGCAGAAGAGGAGTGTGGCCTACTTCAACCAGATCATGGAGCTGGAGAAGGAGCGTGACCAGGTGTGGTGGAGGGGAGGGCGGTGGAGGGGGGAGATCGCCCGCAGGGGGTAAAATGAAGAGTGGAGTCAGATGGCTCAGCGGGTTAAGGCGTTGGCCTTGTAATCGGAAGATTGTGAGTTTGAACCCTGGCTGTGGCCATGTGATGTTGTGTCCTTGGACAAGGCACTTCACCCTACTTGCCTCAGGGGGATTGTCCCTGTACTTAAATCTAAGTCACTTTGGATAAAAGCGTCTGCTAAATGAGGTACTATTATTTATTATTATGACGAAATGCCTGGTTAGGCTCTACGCAGCCGAGACAGCCTGCAGCTGGAGTTTACTGACTGCCTATTGGATAAGAATCGCCTGCGTAAACGCATCGCTGAGCTGGAGGCCAGTGTGGAGCAGCAACAGCGAGAGCTGGAGAGAGAGAGGGACAAGAGCGGGGAGCAGAGCGCCCCCTGTCTGAATTGTGTGAGTACTAGAGGTGGGCTTGACAAACGTCATCAAACTCACCCTGTCAGTTTTTATGGCGCAGGAGTGAGTCTACTGGAAGTCTGTCACAATATATTCCATCTGTATACCTGTCTCACATTAAGGCCTTTGTTTTCCTCTCTGATCACTCCCTCCCTCCCTCCTCCTCCGTCCTCATTCCTTGCCCCCTCCCTCCTTCCTCCATGCCCCCCTTCTTCTTCCCTCCTCGCTCCTCCCCTTCCCTCATGCCCCCTCCCCCTGTGCTCCCCTCCCTCCTCCCCCTTTCCTCCCTCTCCCTCTTCCCTCTTTGCTTTCCTATCCCCTCCCCCCCTACCCCTTTCCCCTCTCTGCTCCCTCCTTTCCCCTCCCTCCGCCAGTCCCACCTGTCCCTCTGCAGTGAGGAGCAGTGCTACGGCCCCTGCTGCTCCCAGGGCCTGAACATGAGCTCCGGCCTTCAGCCCAGCAGCAACCTTCTGCTCCGCAAGGTGTGGTTCCTCCCCTGTTCTCCTCATCCACATACTCATCACCCCATCGTCATCATGACACGCTACTCAGCATGTCAAAACAACGCTACGATAAGCTCACATGCATCATGCGAATCAGACCTGCCAAGTCTCACTCTCTGACAGCGGCACTCGCACTGGTTCACATGCCACACCTCTGATTCCTCACGCTCAGAAACCCCCCTCCCCAAACCTCCGCCCTCACCCCCAATATGTCTCTGAATAATTCAATAGTCTTATGAAGGAATTTGTGCCTTGTGCTTATTATAGATACATGATAAGCGTTTTTTTTTTTACTCACTTCTGGTGTGTTCTCTCAGGAACTGCTCTAGAGAAACCCCCACCCCCCCCCCCCCCACCTCCCACAAAGTCATTCTTCCGATGTTGCAATGACTTCTCACAGTGACAACAACAACAAATCCAGTTGATAATTAGGGATCCACCCGCATGTAGGTGCTTGTACTGCTCAATAAAAAGTTGTGGCCCCGATTGAATAGTCTAAATCTGCAACCCTCCTCTGCCATTGATATCGCTTGATGGCTGGGTTTGTATCAGCTGTGCAGATGCTACCACTAGCGGTAGAGTTTGTAAACTAGTTTTAGAGAGAACGAGTGCTAGAAAGTTAAATTCGTCCTTCACTTCTCTTTTCTCTTTTGACACAGACTCCCTCCAGAGGCCAAGAGAGTGAAAATTCGGAAGGTGAGCGTTGTTACAATTCAGGGGCTTGGTTGGGTTATGCAAATATTACATATATTTGCAATTACAATTTAAACACTGTTAAGAAAGAAGTGTGTTTGGTGTTAAATACAAATGTTAAGATATGGATTTGGTCTGCTTGCAGGTTCCTGCTCCAACTCAGATGAGAATCTCTTAACACCTGTATGTCCTCCAGCTTCCCTATACATTTAACACCCATGAATCAAATCAATGGGGTGCACGGTGGCAGAGCAGTTAGTGCTCTCGCCTCCCAATAATGAGATCATGAGTTCGAATCTCGGGCCCGTCCATGATCTCTCTGGGTGGAGTCTGCATGTCCTCCCCGTGTTACCATGGGCTCTCTCCGGGCACTCCGGCTTCCTCCCACTGTCCAAAGACATGCATGTGGTAGGTTAATTGGACATTGTGGAAGAATTTTCCTTAGTGTATGTGAGTGAATGGTTGTCTCTATGTTGTGTGTCAATGTCTGTGTGATAGCCCTGCGACTAGCTGGCCCCAGTCCAGGGTGTACCCTGCCTATGGCCCGGAAGTAACTGGGATAGGCTCCAGTCACCCGTGACCCCTAACGGGAATAAGCAGAAGAAAATGAATTAATGAATCAAATCAAAGCTGAACTTTCTTTGACAAAAACGCTTTGGTTCTCTGGCCACAGCGCGGACCCGCTCTGCGTTCTTGGAACAATGTGCGTTTGTAGAAAATGGGACGCTAAATAATTCACCAGTCTTGTGTTGGGCTGCTGTCAGGTTGCAAACCGTTACCCCGTTTCTAAGATAGGGTGTCTACCTGAACTGTCATATCCTTACATTTAGTCATTTATTCAGATTCAGAATACTTCATTAATCCCTAAGGGGAAACTTTAGCAACAACAGTCTCGTTAAAGCACACAGGGGTAAGGGTGTGAGGTAAAAGAGTAGAATAGTGCACACAGGGATAAAGGAATGGGGGCAAAATAAGTAAGTAAATGCACACAAGGGGTAAAGGCTAGGATCAAAATAGAGTGCTGGGATACTATATATATATATGGGCGATTCTTCAACTACGGGCACTTTTGGCCTTGTGAATTTGAGGGAAAAAAAAGTGTTCAAATGAAAATAGTCTCAGTCTAAAAGGTTAGTATAACTAATCTAGTTTGATGATCCATAAGAGAACGCACTAATATTACAAGATACATTTGTGTTTTTTACAGATTTCCCAACCCGGCCTGCACAGATGTAATTTCCATCACATATAAATATTTAACATTTATTTTAAAATAGTAAGATATGCATCATTTCCCATCAATGTAAGATAATTTTCACATATGGTTTTACCAGTTTATGCAAATATTTCAATTACCATACATTTATGGATTAGGTAAATTCATTGAGATGACGACCAAACTCAAAGCTTACATCCACCACAACCTTCTATATGATATTGGAATAGTTAGATACATTTCAGGGAATAACTACTTGTGTTTTTACATTAAGTGGAACATTATCCCATAAACTATGCAAAAGATTTAAATGAGTGATAAGAATTTTGTAACAATTGTTAAAAAAAGTATGGGGTGGTGGAAATTACTGGGTGTTGTGGAAATTACAATGAATGGACCATATAGAAAAACAATACATTTATTTTAATGTTATTTAGGCCACACCAGTATGGAGTGAGACCTGGTGATGCGAGTCTCCTAAATGTACCTGTACTTGCACTGGAAGTTCTCTGCTAAATCAATATGCAGAATGAGCTCGTCCTCTCTCAAGTTTCCTTTTAAGCCACGGAGAACTGCATACTGATGCGTGATACACATGCTTTCCAAGTTTTTGCTTTAAATCTGTAGAGAAGTCTTCAAGTAAAGTATGCATTGTGCCCTCTACTTTCTCCTTAACAGTGAGATTAACTTTTGAATTTCTCTTTGGTTCCATCTTTTTCTCTCTCTCTCCTCAGCTTTTGCCTTCCATGCATGCCAAAATGTCTGGCCCCAGGGTCAAAGGCTGAGGTTTGCAATTCTTTGTCCACACAGTTGGGACAATCTCTATACATACACTCCTTGGTGTAGGGTGAACAAATCTTCAATTTAGCTGCTGTTGATGACTTTGTGCTGCAACAGTTTGTCTGCCATTAACTGCAGATTGGCGTGCGTCTTGCATGTGTCTCTGTCCTTAACAGTAGGCTTTATAAGCCAGAAAGGACGTTTTTTGCAGAACTCACTGTAAGAAATGTTGATTTCAGGGTACTCCTTCTTAAATTTGTCATGTAGTATCTCCATGGGTTAATTAAGAAACTTCTTCTGTTTTTTTTTCTTTCTGTGTCACAGTCTCCTTTTTACCTGTTGTGGCTCTCATCTCTTTCTAAATATTGCTTGATTTTCTCCACTGTATCTGTGCTGACTCAATTAATTTGCTTCTTCTTTTGCTGATCTCTTTTCATTATTTCTCTTTCTTTTGGCTGAGAAGCCAAATTCTGTTTTAGCCACTGTGAGTAAGCGATACTTTTTAAGGATCTTTCCTTCCATTATCTTCAAAATAATCTGTTTTTTTCTCTCTGAGGACAGATTTTGATACCTGTCTCTTAACTCGGCAAGGACAGCATTGTGAAAAACCAAAGTTTTTCTCAGTTTGTGTGGTGATGATGCCAGCTGCTTTTTAGACCTGGCATTTGGAAAGTCAGCCTGCCTCACTTTTTTCAACAATCGATCATACCGTTTGCGGTACTTCTCTGCCTTTTGCAGAGCCTTCTCAAGCTTAGCATTGCTTTCTTACAATGCTGCATACACTTTTGTTTGGTTTCTTAGGACCTTTTTCCTTCGTCTTTGTTTTTGTGTGAAAGGTTGGGCAGAGGGTGATAGTGAGGGCAGTGTGGGAGGTGGAGGGACAGGTTCCTGTTGAACAGAATCTGGAGAGTTTGGTGGGGTCATGGTAGCAAGGTAGGCCTGTAGGTACAGGTACAAGAGCTTTGTTCATCTTCTCCCGATAATTTTTCATATAGGTTCTCTGCTGTCTCCTTCTCCCTGCGTTGTTCTCTCTTTGGTAATTCTGCAATTGGCTTTACAACCCCCCTATCTTTTTTCTCTGGTATCTCTCCCTGTCTCTTTTCAGTCGCTCTTCATATTTGACAGGGTCCTCTTTTATTCTGTCCCTATAGGCCTGAGACCTTTCCTTTGTAGACTTCCGTGGCATCCTAAAAACAGAGGAAAATGCATTCCAATAAATACAGAATTAATACTTAATATGTAATAAAAACATTAACATTGTATATTTTAATAAATAAATTGCACATATGTATCCTTACAATCTTTAAATTGCACCTGTAAGCATAAATGTAATTTCCACCACACCTTTGTAATTTCCATCCGAGAAGGCAATGTGTTGGAAATTACGGTGGTGGAATTTACAATGTGACAGGATTTTGTGAAAAAATCTAAATTAGCCTCACATATTAGCTATAAATTGGTATCTAGTACATCATGCACGTCAAATACATCTATGTACATTAAAAAATCTACTTATTTACAAAATCAATTGATGTTACAACATGTTTGGAAATTACATACAATAAAAATATTTTCATTTCAAGCGATATTTACCTTAGGTTTTCTTCAAAAGTTGTTGGATAAATTCCAAATTTCCTCCATATCAGACATGTGCTGTGATGTCACTGTTCATCTCCATACAAACTATTCAAACAATCTTTCATACATACTTTTTAAAGGGACATTACAGTGTTGTGGTGGAAATTATGGCAATACTGTGGGACAACTACATTTGGTAACAAAACTCACATAAATATTTGAATGACCTTGAATACCCCAATTATGTTTTGATTATTTTACTGATACTCTATTCAGTCAAGTTTGAAAAAAGTTGAAAAATCTTTATTTTACACTTAATTTTCATTATTGAAGATCAGAAGTCTGGCTGTGGGACAGGCACAAGACAGCAATATTTGCATATACAACGATGTTGCAAAAGGTGAAAAAGTCATCGTAGACTACCAGTAAAAATTTCCTACAACGCTTTCATTGTAAAGATAACTGTGAATGTGTGAAATTTCCCTTTTTGTCATTTTTTTTATAAAATATGATCAAAGGACATTTGCCCGTAGTTGAAGAATTGCCCATATACGGATCTTGTAATGTGTAATATTCACAATCTAAATGCAGTGTGGGTTTTTATGTACAGACTATATAAATGTACAAGTATTGCTTTTGCAGAATATACAGCGTTATGTAAATTATTTGTTAATTTAGCAGACACTTTTATCCAGAGCAATCCTTACACTGGCTGCATTTTGATTCTTTACTGTACCCTGTTCTCTTGTTACAGTGTACACGGTATTCTATATATGATGTATTTTATTTCTCGCTGCATGTGTTCATCTGCAATTTCCCCACTGCGGGACAAATAAAGGATTATCTAATCTTGACAGACTGAAGACAGTGAGAAGGATATCAACAGACTCTCCACATTCCCATTCCCTCCTTGCATGAACTCCATAAACAGGCGTTTCAACACTGAGTAAGTCTGTCATATAAAGAAGTGAAACCTTACACTTCTCCCTACTGGAAGGACTCGCATACTCAATACGAGGCAACTTGATGTGTGCAATGTTCCAAATCAGTTTTGTTTGACGTCTATCCCGTTGACCTTTGACAGGTTTGACCTGGACTCGTGGGGCAGTGATGAAAATGAGAACCTACCAGGTGTGGTGCAAGAATTTCAGAACATCGATGACTGCCTGCTTTCCATATCAAAGAATGTGTGAAGGAGCTTGTTCTAGTCTCCGGGTCCCGCGTTTGTGAATCCAGTTTATCTACATTACGTACAGTCATTGTTGGTATCATTTGTTCATGTTGTGTTTTAAGGGTGTGCATGTGGATGTTGTGTCTCACTGTGTTGTGTTGTGTTCTCAGTTGACCAGAACGAGCCCTCCCTGTGGGACTCCTGCAGCTCTCTGAACTCCCACCTCTTCCCCCCGGATCTGGTCAACCTGCCACCTGTCACCCCTCACAAACTCAGCCCAAACCAACTGGGGTACGCCTCTGCCCCCCTCCCCTGCTGTTAAGAACCATCCCAAAAGAACAGGATATTGGACACTGGACATCATTAACAGGAAACATTATGATGTTTGCATCTATCCTCCCCCTTCCCCTCAGAGTGGAGCTCCTCTCCCCAGCCCCCAGCCCGCCCACCCCGGGAAAATGCAGCCTGGCAGATAACATCACTATCGTCGGGGGCAACCAGACCGGCATCTTTGTCAGTAGTGTGAAGGCGGGCTCCCCTGCTGCGGATTGCGGCCTGAAGGAGGGTACCGAGCTGCTGGAGGTGGGAGAGACACTCTGGCCTCACACAGTCGAAAGTTAGAAAAGGACGGGGGGTGAATCGCTTCAAGTTTGTTCCGAGACCCTCTGTAGCAAGACAGTAAACCCAATTCCTGTCTAACGTGGTTACCTATTCCACCCTTCAACATGATCCACAACGTGGCATTCTGTCTGACCATGTGACATCCATGAACTCAGGCGTTGGTCACTTTGTTGTCCACAGCTGGAGCGGGTGCTGTTTGGGGGGGGCAGCGTGCTGCTGGGACAGTGCACTGGAGAGGTGGCCCATTTCTCCCTGCAGTGGTGGGCGGAGCCCTCCTCACTCAAACACCAGCTCAACACCGAAGGTAAGCCTCTTTTTCCTGGGCTGTCACAACCACCAAATGGCAAAGAAAGAAGGTGGAAAGCCAAAGGGCTGTCATTCCTCCGTTAAAGATAACATTTAAATTGAGTCATTTAGCAGACAGTCTTATCCTGAGCGACTTACAGCAAGTACAGGGACATTCCCCTGAGGCAAGTAGGGTGAAGTGCCTTGCCCAAGGACACAACATAATGTTGGCACAGTTGGGATTCAAACCCGCAACCTTCTGATTACCAGCCCGATTCCCTAACCGCTCACCCACCTGACTCCTAACAGCATGGTGGCCAATCCTGGTCCTCGAGGGCCGCTGTCCTGAAGGTTTTAGATGTTTCCCTGCTCCACACACGCGCATGCACCTGATTCTAATAAATGGGTCGTTATGACCATAGAATCAGGTAATTAGAATCAGGTTTGCTGGAGCAGGGAAACATGTGAAACCGTCTGGACAGCGGCCCTCAAGGACCAGGATTGGACAACCATGCCTAACAGCCTGAGGTCAAGCTGTTGCACCTCTCCTATTCTAAGCAAGTGGCAGTAAAAAAATATACTATTAGACAGTACCACCGCTTACACCACGCACATCACGCGCTGTGCTTAGGGGGGAATTATGCTTGGGGCACTGCTAATAGACAACCTCCTCCTCTCCCTCTCTCCTCAGCCTACTCCAAGCTGTGTGCCCAGCTCTCCTCGCCCAACTTTCTAGGAGCCGACTCATTTCATGTTCGCATCAACATGGATATGGGTTCCCATGGCGACTCTTCCTGTCTAAGGGTGCACTGTGATGACATCATCCATGTGACGGACACCCGCTACAACGGACGGTACCAGTGGCGTTGCTCGCTGGTGGAGCCAAAGACTGGCAAGACGCTGCAGTCGGGTGCCATGCCCAACTACAACAGGTACCAGTTAACAGGCGGGGTGGACTGGACTCAACAAAATTCCATAAATGTACTCTTCTTCATTTGAAATTGTCATTGAGGTTGACTGGTATTGTACGTATGACAGTGAGGCAAATTTTCCTCATTTCCCTCCATCTGTCTCAGAGCTCAACAGCTGTTACTGGTGAGGCTGCGTACCATGGCACTACAGGAGAAGGACTTCAAGAAGAAGGTAGTGGACTTTTCCAGTCCGTTTCAGTAGATTACCCCTCAAATAAAGAGTGACGATACTAAGTCAATCTGGAAATAGAAACTACTTGTTTTTCTCCATTCCTTGGTGTAGTTATACAAGAAGTCTTCAGAGCGTGTGCGATTGGTCAAGGCTGTATCCCCTAGCTGTCGTGGGATTGGTTCAACCCCCCAAGTTCTCTACACCCTTAGCCACCGTAAGACCCTTTGAAAATCGTGAAACAAATCATTATCCTTATCTAATCTGATGTCACACTGTATAGCACACAACACTTTAAAACTTACCAGTGATTTTGCACCACTGTTTGCACTACTGTGTATACAGTATACCTGCCCCCCTCCCCCTGTACTATATCCATTCTTCTCTATACTCTCTCACTTACTATAGTTATATTATTCTCATCTGTACAGCTAGTGCCCACTTTTATCTCAATTTTATCTTAATTGTATTTTAAATTATAGTTTGTATTCTATTTGTATCTACCCTTATTATGTTTCATATATGTTCTATGTTTGCTCTCTCCTGCCATAGTAAATTCTGTGTATGTATATCTTGCATAGCGAATAAAACAGATTCTGATATTGGGATAGAAATTGATATGTTAAATTGTGTTCTTGTCCATGTCCCCTCAGGTCACGAGGACCACCTGATCCCCTACAGTATGGTCCAGCCTGTGCAGTTAAAAAACAAAAGACCTGTCATCTTCTCTCCTTCTCTGCTTTCCCACGCCCTCATCGAGAGACTACTGCAGCCTGCAGACTCGGGGCTGGACTTCAACACCTGTCAACTAGGTACACGCACACACATGCACACACACATTTTCATCACCTCACGTACGCTTGGCAAGTAATGTCAGATACAGTGAATGTCTTGTTTCCATCTTCCTGTCGTACTATGGTTGTGAATCCTCTCTGGGGTCTCCGGTTCCCTGGTTGTTGTAGAACCCATCCCAGTCTCAGACAGGCGGGACAGGAAGGTCTTCCTTTTGGACTCTTCCAGCCCAGAGCAGGCTCTGGGGATACGGCTGCAGTCTATTCAAGATGTCGTCAGCCAGGTAAAGCTCAGGCACAAAACACACGGGCGCTCACCTGTCTTTCTTCTTCTTTCTTGGATTGGAAATCTTTGTAGAAAATTCGGATTCAGAATACTTTATTAATCCCAGAGGAGAAACTCTTTAGCAACAATGGCACACAGTCTTGTCAAAGCACACAGGGGTGAGGGTTCAAACCTGCAACCTTCTGATTACGAGCCACATGTTTCGACCCCATCCAGAAGTCATTCACAGTATCCAGATGACTGCCTCTGAATTTCTTTCTACAATGGAACCCTCCTGAACGTATGAGGATCTACACCATCTTGTTTCTTTCTTCTTCCATCTCGGTTCACATCTTGTTTTTGTGTGATTGCCAGGACAAACACTGTCTTTTGGAGCTGGGTCTGGCCAGCGTGGAGCCCCTACTAAGACAAGGGGTCTACCCTATTGTCATTCACATCCGACCCAAGAACAAGAAACACAAGAAGCTGAGGTAGGGGCTCCATTTACACACCTGCGATCCATCCGGAGCTTGTGAGAGCTCTCCTTTGTGAGGGAAGCGCTCGTCATTCAAGATGTGCCGTTTCTGTTACAAGACAAAAGCGATAACCCGTCATGTCCTTCCACCGTCGGCAGGAAGTTGTTGTCGGGCCACAGGGAGGAGGGTTTGATGGAACAGGTGTGCCAGGCGGAGGAGCTGCAGCTGGAGAACCTCCCCTTGCTCCACCACACCCTGGAGCCCAGCATCTGGAGCTGCACTGAGGAGCTGCTGGCAGCCCTACGTAACGCCATCCACAGCCAGCAGAGAGCGCTGGCCTGGGTTGAGTTGGACAGGATGCAATAGATAGCATCCGGTTGCCTTTATCAAAGTTTTTTTAATGTATTTTTTTTCAAAGCTGAGGTCATATATTCTTTTAGGCAAAATACATTTCATTTAGTTAGTACTACGCTTTTAAGAGTGTTCTGAGAATGTTTCATGCTTTGCATATAGCAGTTGTACATGTAGTTCTTTAGTTTGAGACTCACGTGATGTGCATGGAGCACTTGAACATGTCATATAGAGAAACACGTTAGGTAAGTAGTCGAGTGACGACCAGACGGTATTCATGTAAATTGGAAAAAAGCACCGTCCGTAGATTTGATCAATGGACCAATCTGATGACAGAAATCGTCATATGAAACTATTTCCATGCTGCTGTGTTTTTTTTCCCCTAAACGGATTGTTAACATTAAAATGATCAACGTTGCTTTCGAAGTCAGACTTGTTATTTACATTACCCATCTGGAATATGTAATACATAACCCCACATTTTCATTAAATTGTTACTGTACAATATGTATTTACCCTCTAACCTGAGGGGTATTGCACAAAACTAAGATAAGGGATTAAGCCGGGCTATGTTGGTTATCCTGGCTGAATTTAGCCTCAGGTCGGTTGCATGAAAGCAGATAACATTTAGCCTGGCCAAGTTACCATGGTGATTTATTCTCTGCAGCTAGCCTGCTCCAGACCAGGCTAACAGCCAGGCTAAGATTAATCCTAGTGATTCACCTGTATTTCCACCGTCAATCCTGTGTGGAATTCACGTGTTTTACAGCATGTCCATGATCTTTTTAAATACGTTGCATCATTTTAATTATACAGCATAAAAAATGTACATATATATAGTATATTGTCATTTCTCATTTCATTTAAATCTACAGTCTTTTTATATTGATTTAAGTGGTATTATTATTACTCTGGCCAAGTGTTATATTGATATGCTGATGAAGACTGCATGTCAAACTGCCGTCGAGGTTTCATAAAGATGTGTTTTATTGCAGTATAATGAACCATCGCTATATCCATGGACCTCGCTATATCACGTTTTCAATACAGTGAACCCTCGCGATATCATGGTTCAGTACCGTGAATCCTCGCGATATCGTTTCATTTTTTTCCGCTACTTCACGGATTTGCCTCGTGCATTGTGTTCTGCATTCTGATTGGATAAACAGTCTCTCCGCGTCTTCTCTACCTGTGCGTCAATAAAGTTGCGGTTTACTGTAATATATACTGTGTCTGTACACCTACGTAACATTCGCAGAAAAAGTTAAACTTATGGACATGCTTAATTGTAGCCCAATTATGACAGCTCCAGAGGATTGTAATTTTTTTTAATACTAACGCATTAAGCCGGTCCGCTATTGTCTGCCAGGCTTATTCTCTTTCTTTGATTATGTCTTGAGTATTGCCTTTTTAAATAATATCCTTCTCCTCCTCATAAAACTCCATCAGGAGCTGTTGTTCTGTGGCCGTGAAATATGTTGCGCGACTCTGATCGGTGATTCTGTGAGCGATCGCGAGGTCTATTTAAGAATGCCGTGAACACGCATTTATCCTGACCCTGGTTTGACATAGCCGCGCCTTTTCATCCTGGCTTGGCAAACGTGCAACCAAATAAGACAGGATACGACGGCCAGACTAGGTCAAGCCGCGTTTGCTCAGTTATCCTGGATTTCTTTATTCTACTTTTGTGCAATACCCCCCAGGACAGACCAAAACTTTCTGAAATGTTTTGCTATGTTGTTTCTTCCTATTCGTATGCAACCTAACCTGATTTAAACTAATCCGAAATCAGATTTTAGTTATCTTTCCGCTTTCTCACGAAACCCTTTTTAATGCGTTTTTTTTTAATTTCTTGAAACGTTCCACCGCTTTAAGTTTTAGGTTTTGTGGCACCGAGAAGCTGTCAAGCTCGCTTTAAAAACTACATTTTTTACGTCATCCATCTCTGCTTCTAGCCAGGGGCCCGTTTTAGAAAGGAGGTTCAACTAACTCTGAGTTTAAACTTGAACTCTGAGTTGCCAAACGCCAAGGTGGGAAACTCTGGGTTTTTGGTTTCAGAACAGCTGAAAAGAATGAGTTTTATCAACTCTGAGTTGGCTGACTCTGACCCTGTCCCAATACCCGCACTTACACCCTTGCGCCCTTCAATTGCGCGTTCTCGCTGAAGGGTGCAAGTGCGCAGGGTGTCCCAATTCTCCAGTAAGGTCTTAAGCCCCGCCCCCTTTGCGCCCCGCCCGCACTTCCACGAAGCCTGCATCGATGCGGACTTTGTCAAAGTGTATTCCCCACAATTCATTGCTGCGTGTGACGTTTTCACAAGAAAGGCGGAATATGGCGATGTCTGGTGGTCGGCCCCATATGGCAAGCCGTTTTAACATAAATTAAATAGACTGGATATGTGACGCAGATATCTGTAATTCAATTTCATATTGTAGATATCTGAAATGACGTAGCAGATATCTGCAATTCCAGTTGTGGATATCCGCAATTGAATTGTAGATATCTGAAATCACGTGCCCCATAGACATGAATGGCAAAAGTGACGTAGTTTCTCCTAGGAGAAATGACATTGCAGATATCCGTAATTCCAGTTGTGGATAGGAGGATTGTAGTTGCAGATATCTGAAATGACGTTGCAGATATCCGTAATTCCAGTTGTGGATAGGAGGATTGTAGTTGCAGATATCTGAAATGTTCTTTTTGACTAGGCGAAATTGAATTACAGATATCTGCGTCACATATCCAGTCTATTGAATAAATGTTAAAACGGCTTGCCATACACCTTCCCTACCATAGCCTGGTTCTCTTCCCCCATGCCCAGGATTTCAGGCAAGTCCACTTTGGCAGAGAACAGTTCTTAAAATCAACCCACTCATGATCAGAATCAGAATCTGTTTTAATGGCTATGCAAATTTAACAAACACATAATTTACATTAGCAGGGAAGAGCAACATAGAACATATGTAACATGATAAGAACATAATATAATACAATAAAAATATGGTGTAAAAAGGTCAGGGGGGTATATATACAGCATTGCAAAACAGTGGTACAGCAGTAAGTAATTTTAAGGTGTCAAAAGGGGTTTTAAGTGCAAAAGTGGCTTGTGCAGTGGGATGCTGGATGGGGGTGTTTGTGGCAAAGTCATTCCGAGTCCTTGGCACTATTGAAGAGTGCAATGGCCGAAGGGTAGAAGCTGTTCTTATGGCGAGCGGTTTTGGTCCTGGTGGACCGCGAGGGGAGCAGCTGAAACAGAGGGTGTCCTGGGTGGGAGGCAAGTCTGACTGAGACCTCAGCCAGATTTTTACTGAAAATATATATAGATAAGCAAAATGGTTAGTTGTAATATACATAACACAGGCTCCAAACCAACCGACCACAGCATGTTAGGTCAGCCCACTCCTGCTCCTCCACCATCACACTCAACACAGGTGTACCACAGGGATGTGTGCTCAGCCCGTTCCTCTACTCTCTCTTCACCCATGATCGCAAGCCAATGTATGGATCTAACTCCATCATCAAGTTTGCTGATGACACCACGGTGATCGGCCTCATCACTAACAACGATGAGACAGCCTACAGAGAGGAAGTGCAGCACCTGGCCATGTGGTGTGGTGACAATAACCTGCTCCTTAATGCCACAAAGACCAAGGAGCTTATCGTGGACTTCAGGAAGAAGAGAGGAGACACGCACGACCCCATTCAAATCAACGGGATGGCCGTTGAGCGTGTCTCCAGCTATAAATTCCTGGGGATCCACATCTCGGATGACCTGTCCTGGATTACTAACACCTCCGGCCTGATCAAGAAGGCTCACCAGCGTCTCTTTTTCTTGAGAACACTGAGGAAACACCACCTGTCCTCAGCTGTCATGGTGAACTTCTACCGCTGTGCGATCGAGTGCATCCTGACAAACTGTGTTACAGTGTGGTACGGGAACTGTACAGTCGCTGAGCGCAAGGCACTGCAGCGGACGGTGAAAACCGCCCGACGCATCACTGGGACTATTCTTCCATCCATTGAGGACATCCAGAGGAAGCGCTGTCTGCGCAGAGCTCACAGCATCCGAAGAGATTCCTCACACCCCGCCCATAAACTGTTTGCCCTCCTGCCCTCCGGCAGGCGCCTCAGGAGTCTCCGGTCTAGAACCAGCAGACTGAGGAACAGCTTCTTCCCCAGAACTGTGACACTCCTGAACTCCACTAGACCCCCGCCCCCCTATATAGCCCCCTCCCCCCATAGAACCCCCGCCTACCTATATTTGCACATTCTGTTTGTACATTTTGCACCACTTGCATATGTGAGTTGTTACTGCACTATCTGTTCATTTTGCACATCTGTTATTGCACCACCTGTACATTTTGTTCACTTTGCACATCTGGTCATTTTGTTCATTTTGCACATCTGCTCATTGCATCATTTGCACCAACAGTATATACATGCTACCTGGTAATTTCTGCTTTGTATAAAACCACTTGAATCTGTACATACCCTGTATATTCTGATTACACTGTTCATAATATACCCATATTTATTATATTCTGTTATAATAACTGTTTTGCACTTCTGGTTGGATGCTAACTGTATTTCGTTGCCTTGTACTTGTACCTGTGTAATGACAATAAAGTTGAATCTAATCTAATCTAAAAAAAGAAAAGATCTCATCAGTGCCCTCCTTTAATATGTCCATCTAGACATTGTTAAAATTAAATAACTAGGGAAATGAAAATGCCGGTTTCTGACCTGAAACGGATGGAACCCAAACAAATGTACAATTTTACCTAATTAATGTTATCCACCTTCCTTTTCATCAGCCTAAACACTGGCGGCACTTCACCTCGCAAGAGGGCTTTAGATGAGAGATGACCTGTGATTGCGGATTTTGCTCAATAGCTCAAAGCATGCATTTCCTATCTGCAAACCACACAAAAGCAAAAAGTTGTCAATTACATATAAACATAATAGGCTCACAATTACATAGGTTCAAATGCTAACTCACGGTTGATTACATTTCTTGGTTCAATCCAAGCCCCCTGAAGTCAGAGCGTCAGGCAACTTTTTCCTGTTCTGACAATGAGCTCGCCCGCTGGGTTGTTGGTGTCCAATATGTATCTGAGCTGATTATTGTTGAAGAGAAGTAAATACAATCTAACAAGCATAATATTATTAATTATGATATAGGAACATGGGTGGTAGAGCTTAAAGATGAGAAGCACATATGTCTGTCTTATAGATCTTTCCTTTAAGAATACATACCAGCTGCTCTTGGGCAGGATGAAGGCCCACCCTTTGAAGAGTGTGGTTTTCAGGGGGTGGGGGCACACCTTTTAGTGGTCAAAGCACACTGTTAGAAGATTGTGATCTGCAGGGGGTGGGGGCACACAGTATCTACAGGATTTAGGAGACAGACAGGAATCAACATTTACATCTGGAGGTCATGTCTAAACGTGAAATTCCTTCCTCAGTATCCAAAAATAAAAGTACTGATGATCCAAAAGCTATTCATATTTGTTTCGTTTATATACTGTAGTATACAACATAGGTAGAAAAATAAAAAAGTACAAATAAGCCATGTACTCTGCCACATTTTGTACCCTGTATATTCTGATTATTCTGTTCATACTGTGTATATTCTGAGTATACTTATATTTATTATATTCTGTTGTAATAACTGTTTTGCACTTCTGGTTGGATGCTAACTGTATTTCTTTACCCTGTACTTGTACCTGTGTAATGACATTAAAATTGAATCTAATCTAATCTAATTTTGTGACGATACCCATCTAATGCAAGGAGTTTACAAAAATGTATTATAAATGCGAACAGTTACTTTACGTTATGCACTATACATTTAATTACCCGTGATAACAGCTATTGAAAGGGTAGGTTACAAAATGTTTTGTAACGTTACATACAAACAAATGCGATCAATTAGTTTACGTTATGCACTATACATTTAATAATCCCTGATAATTTGTTGATGCTAACCGCCATCGGTGAAAGTAAACTTTGACTTATCAAATTTAGCTTCATAACAACTACCCAAGTAGACTTGTAACATTCGTAAATATTCGGTAAATCATTAATGACTTCTATAACGTTATTATTTTACGGCACTTATATTGACAAGAAATCATGCATTTACTTTCAAAAAACCCATATGATGACAAATAAAACGAAGTCAGTTACGTCGCCCGGATCGGCGAAACCGGGGCCCCACTCTGGAGCCAGGCTCGCAGGCGAGCGCCTGGTGGCCGGGTCTTTTCCCATGGGACCCGGCCAGGCCCAGCCCGAAAAGGCGACGTGGGACCACCTTCCCGTAGGCCCACCACCCGCAGGAAGGACCGTAAGGGGCCGGTGCTGTGTGATTTGGGCGGTGGTCAGGGGCAGGCGCCCGGACGACCAGAGCCGCGCACACAGTCTCTAGCGCTGGGGACATGGAATGTCACCACGCTGGCGGGGAAGGAGCCCGAGCTTGTGCGGGAGGTCGAGCGTTACCGGCTAGATATAGTCGGCTTCGCCTCCACGCACAGCTTGGGCTCTGGAACCATTATCCTTGAGAGAGGCTGGACTCTTCATTTCTCTGGCGTTCCCCGTGGGGAGAGGCGGCGGGCTGGCGTGGGTTTGCTTATAGCCCCACAGCTCAGTCGCCACGTGTTGGAGTTTACTCCGGTGAACGAGAGGGTTGCGTCCCTGCGCCTAAAAGCCGGGGACAGGTCTCTCACTGTTGTGGCGGCCTACGGGCCGAACGGCAGTGCAGAGTACCCGGCCTTCTTGGAGTCTTTGGGAGGCGTATTGAACAGTGCGCCGACTGGGGACTCCGTTGTTCTACTGGGGGACTTCAACGCCCACGTGGGAAATGACAGTGATACCTGGAGAAGGGTGATTGGGATGAACGGCCCCCCTGATCGGAACCCGAGTGGTGTTCTGTTTTTGGACTTCTGTGCTAGTCACGGTATGTCCATAACTAACACCATGTTCAAGCACAAGAGTGTCCATCAGTGCACGTGGCACCAGGACACTCTAGGCCGAAGGTCGATGATCGACTTTGTTGTCGTGTCTTCTGACCTGCGGCCGTGTGTCTTGGACACTCGGGTGAAGAGAGGGGCAGAGCTGTCAACCGATCACCACCTGGTTGTGAGTCAGATCCGCTGGCGGGGGGGGAAGTTAGACAGACTTGGCAGGCCCAAACGTATCTTGAGGGTCTGCTGGGAACGCCTGGCGGACCCCTCTGTCAGAGGGGTCTTCAACTCTCACCTCCGGGAGAGCTTCTCACAGATCCCGGGGGAGGCTGGGGACATCGAGTCTGAATGGACCATGTTCTCGACCTCCATTGTCAATGCGGCAGTCCGGAGTTGCGGTCGCAAGGTCTCTGGTGCTGGTCGCGGCGGCAATCCCAGAACCCGGTGGTGGACACCGGAAGTAAGGGATGCCGTCAAACTGAAGAAGGAGTCCTATCGAGCCGTTCTGGCTTGTGGGACTCCCGAAACAGTTGACCGGTACCGGCAGGCCAAGCGTGCCGCGGCTCGGGTAGTCACAGAGGCAAAAACTCGGGTCTGGGAGGAGTTCGGGGAGGCCATGGAGAAGGACTATAGGTCGGCCCCAAGGAAATTCTGGCAAACCATTCGGCGCCTCAGGAGGGGGAAGCAGTGCTTCACCAACACTGTTTACGGTGCGGGTGGGGAGCTGTTGACGTCGACTGGGGATGTTGTCGGACGGTGGAAGGAATACTTTGAGGATCTCCTCAATCCTGCCGTCACGTCTTCCGAGGAGGAAGCAGAGACTGGGGACTGCGGGGCGGACCCGCCTATCACCCGGGCTGAAGTCACTGAGGTAGTCGATGGGCTCCTTGGTGGCAGGGCTCCGGGGGTGGACGAGATCCGTCCTGAGTACCTGAAGTCTCTGGATGTTGTGGGACTGTCCTGGTTGACACGCCTCTGCAGCATCGCGTGGCGGTCTGGAACAGTGCCTATGGATTGGCAGACCGGGGTGGTGGTTCCCCTATTTAAGAAGGGGGACCGGAGGATGTGTTCCAATTACAGAGGAATCACACTCCTCAGCCTCCCTGGTAAGGTCTACGCCAGGGTACTGGAGAGGAGAATCCGGCCGATAGTCGAACCTCGGATCCAGGAGGAGCAGTGTGGTTTTCGTCCTGGCCGCGGAACACTGGACCAGCTCTACACCCTCTACCGGGTGCTCGAGGGTTCATTGGAGTTTGCCCAACCAGTCTACATGTGTTTTGTGGATCTGGAGAAGGCATTCGACTGTGTCCCTCGTGGTGTCCTGTGGGGGGTACTTCGGGAGTACGGGGTCCGGGGCCCTTTGTTAGGGTCCGTCCGTTCCCTGTACAACCGAAGTAGGAGCTGTGTTCGCATTGCCGGCAATAGGTCAGACCTGTTCCGGGTGCATGCTGGACTCCGCCAGGGTTGCCCTTTGTCACCGGTTCTGTTCATTGTTTATATGGACAGAATTTCTAGGCGCGCCCAGGGGGCGGAGGGTTTCCGGTTCGGGGAGCATGGGATCTCATCTCTGCTGTTTGCGGATGATGTTGTCCTGTTTGCTTCCTCGAGCCGGGGCCTCCAGCATGCTCTGGAGCGGTTTGATGCCGAGTGTGAAGCGGCTGGGATGAGGATCAGCACCTCCAAATCCGAGGCCATGGTACTCGACCGGAAAAAGGTGGTTTGCCCCCTCTGGGTGGGTGGGGAGCCTTTGCCTCAAGTGGAGGAGTTCAAGTATCTCGGGGTCTTGTTCACGAGTGACGGAAGGACGGAACGTGAGATGACAGGCGGATCGGTGCAGCGTCTGCAGTGATGCAGTCTCTGTACCGGACTGTCGTGGTGAAGAAGGAGCTGAGCCGCAAGGCAAAACTCTCGATTTACCGGTCAATCTACATTTCTACTCTCACCTATGGTCATGAGCTTTGGGTCATGACCGAAAGGACAAGATCGCGGATACAAGCGGTCGAAATGAGTTTCCTCCGCAGGGTGGCTGGGCGCTCCCTTAGAGATAGGGTGAGGAGCTCGGTCACACGGGAGGAGCTCAGAGTAGAACCGCTACTCCTCCACGTCGAGAGGAGCCAGTTGAGGTGGCTCGGGCATCTGTTTAGGATGCCTCCTGGACGCCTCCCCCGGGAGGTGTTCCAGGCATGTCCCACTGGGAGGCGGCCCCGGGGAAGACCTAGGACACGCTGGAGGGACTATGTCTCTCGGCTGGCCTGGGAACGCCTCGGGATCCCCCCGGAGGAGCTGGAGGAGGTGTGTGCGGTGAGGGAAGTCTGGGCTTCCCTGCTCAGACTGCTGCCCCCGCGACCCGGCCCCGGATAAGCGGAAGATAATGGATGGATGGATGGATAAAAATAAGAAATTTACCGGAACTCGGAACAGATGTGGAAAAACTACTCCGGAAACTCATCGCCCCACGGCGGTGCCGTCGCCTCTCTGTGGTGCCTGCGACGCTCCCGCCCCACGGTGGTGGACTGCAGCCCCAAAAGGGCGCAAGGGCGTAGTGCGTGTATTGAGACAGGGCCACAAGCGTGTGCTCGGCAACGATAAAAATACATTAGCAATGGAGCGTAGATATAAGGATTTACCATGGAAACGGCGTAAGGGAATAGTATTTCTCCCTTGGACCTTTCTCCCAAACAGAACCGGAAGTGCTTATCCAAGTTTATGGCGAATATGAAAAAAGAAATTATACAGTGTTGGGTGTAATTAAATACTAAGTAATCTACATACTGTAATTTAAAGCCTTTAAAAATGTTTTGTATAAAACAAGAGTGGATGTAACATCAAATGTAAGTAGACTAAATTAGAAAGTAGACCAATACTGTCTAGAGATCGTAATTATTACATTAACCTGAATAGACTGGTTAAGGATGTCATTTGTAGTTAGTAATTAAGAACTGTTTTACCATACATTCTCAACTGTTACAAAATCTGAGGTGAAACTAGAAGAACAGAATTGTTTTAAACCTATTCATTTAATATTCATGTATAGGTGCAATCCTGCAGGCATTAAAATAACGTTGCAGCAGATTAAGATGAAATATAAAATATATATATATATTTAACTGCCTACATAAAATCTAAGAGGTCTAACTAAAGTATGTTTAAATTGTTTCCATATAGAATGATATTTCCATTTATATTATTTCGGGTTGGGTTTTTGGTTGATTCTAACAGATTCACATGGTAATATCTGTCTCTTGGAGCCTCCTGTCCCAACAGAACCCCTGGCAGTTGTAAGTAGCCTACTCAATATACCATAAATTATTACAAATAGTGTACTTTATGGAATGCTCATCTTTACAGGATGATGGGGATGAAGAAACTGTTTGTGCTGCCACAGAGGCCTACTGAGTTGCCACAGTTTCATTCTGTAGAATTTTTGAACTACATTATGTAACCCTAAATCTACTGTATTTTCAGTTGCCAATTAAAGAGTTGTATAGAATTCATCTTATTAAAAAAAATCAGATCAGAAAATAAATCAGATCTGGAAATCAACATTTTGAAAGAAAAGCTAAAAGTGAGTGTATGGTCATTGGTGAATTCTGGGAAGTATTGAAACTATATTAAGATCTAACCTTTTTCATTTATCTTTTTTTGTTGTAGAAAATAAAAGACACCATATAAATTGCTGTGATTTTGTGTTTATTAATTTAGTTTTGTGGTGGATATCATTATTAATGTGAAAAGACATTGTGGCATATCATATTCTTCCATCCTGGATATCTGCAGAGTTGATGGGGTCATCCTCAGGATCTTGTAACTTTAGGGCAGGGTGTTTCTCCCCTGTAATTATGGAGAACAACACATGCCACAATAATGTCACAGGCCCTTTCAGGAGTGGTTCAGGTTCTGGGTAAGGGGTAATCAGAGTTTGCCAGCATGGGTAACCCCTATCTCCCAGCAGAAAGCCATCCATCTCTCCTGTAAGAAAGGTCACATTGCTTTAGAGCTGCACATTATTTCCCCTGTAAGTGTGTAGTGCATACATTGAAATATATTGGACATACATTTACTTACCCCATTCCAGTCTTTTACTCAAGGTTGACTCCCGATAAATTATTGAGTCGTGAACAGAGCCAGGCCACTTGGCCTCCACATTTATGATTATATGTGCAGCATCACATATGATCTGTGGACAGTGCAAAGAATGAGACATGTACAGTATTGTGATGTCTTTGACCATTAGAAACAGTAAGCTGTCAGTGTACCTGCACATTAATACTGTGGATGGACCTCCTATTGACATAATCTGCTAAATTTTCAGAGGGTGCAATGATCGGAATATGTGTGCCATTATTAGGTTAATTCCACGGGTCGCAGCAAGATATTCTAAACTGAATGTTATGCATCAGGTTAGCGTTATTTAAACCCATTTATACACCACTTACCTGCAATCCTGTAGACCTCCTTTGACAACTCACTGGTTTGTGCCCAGGAAACAACACAAAATGGTCAGAAAGTGCTTCAGTGCAAGGCACACTTTTCTGACCGCTCTGCTAGTATTTTCTAGTAAGAATGGATGAGATTGTGGATGTATCTTATTGACTCCAAAGAAACACGGTATCGCTCAGATAAAAAAGGAGATGGGAGTGACAAAACATTCACTCTGGGCCTCCAAAACGTCTCCCAATATAAATGTAACTCACGACGAATTAATACAGCCTCTTCATCTATAGGATTGTCAATAAAATAACATTTAATTCCCTTTGCTGCTCTCTTCGTAACAAACGTGCTCAATGAATGAGGTGTTTAAACGTCGCCTCGTCTTCAAAAAGGGGAGGAGACTGAAATAAACTCTAATTTACCGAAGAAAACCTGCTCCCAACCAGGTTAGGTACATAGAGTTAGTTACTATGGTAACTGACTCTCAGTATAATTACCTCTCTTTCAGAAACGAAAGAGTTTCCCTCATTTCAGAGTTAACTTACTCAGAGTTTTCACTTAACCCGCTTTCTGAAACGGGCCCCAGGGCGCGAGCTGCTGAAGCACTCAATGTCTGATGTTACAGACTGTTGAAAGTCTCATTCTGGAGTTGTTTTTAATTTATTGCAAGTAGTCGCTAGTTATTGAGCTATGGGGAGAATTCCGATGCCATATTTTAAGGCTGCATTCGATTCAATGTTTTTGCTACCTGCGCTCAAACGTCTCACAATACATGTAATTTACCAATTTACCTGATCAAAGCTCCTAACAAGATGTACAAATTACGTAATGGTTTGGTGTGGTAGCGCCCCCTTCTGCAGAGAGATCAGATCGCATCTCTCCTACCCCCTCCCATCTCCCCTACCCCCTCCCATCTCCCTACCTCCTCCCCCCTCTCATCAACAACACAGGCGCTTGCACAGAGAAGCAAAATGGCCGATAGTAAACTAACCGATCTCACATTGCTCGACAGTCATCAAGAGGTTATGCATGTTTCGTTTACAGCTTAAATACTACATAAAAACGAGAGGATATTCACATGTTCGCCTCTTTTCTACAATTAACAATTGACCTTTTTGGTGAATTTACTTCATTCTTCTATTTAGCCTTGAACGCATCGAAGAACTAGATCGTGAGCGAGTTTAGCAAGACAGTCAGCTAAGTACCTTAGGTCTGCAAGATTTTTTTGCACAGAAGCACTTTATGTAGTTTGTGGGTCCTGAGGTGAGTAGTTGGCCTGATCCGTTCTTGTTTTGCATGTTGTACTCCGTGATGTTGTAAATAACAATGTAGTCAAAAAGGATGTACAGCAGACGAAGTCTTATTCTGCCTGTTTATGGAGAACGTTATGAACGCTGGACAGCCACCGCTCTACATTGCTAATGCTATCAAGCTACTCAGCAAACGTCACTGGAGAAGTTAATCGTCGCATTTGGCCTTGTCAGCTAGCGAGCCCCAGTGCATTGGACTAGGGCTTGCATAAGACTCGTCTGTCGCGATCAGGGGAACTAGTAAGAGGCTTGACTGCAGCCGAATTCGCTGCTCAGAACGGGCCTTTCAGAACCCAAACGTTCTCGTTCTCCAATCCCGATGCAGACGATTAGCTAGCTGGCTAACAGGAATGCAGCATCGATGCACAGAAAGCCTAACTAGCCATTAGACGTTTTTGGGGAAAAGGTTGATGTGGAATTACTGGGGAAATCGGTCAGATTGGCTTTGCTGAACCTAGCTAAATTAAATAGCACCGTTTGACAAGCCGAGTAGCTTGTTTTTACACTATCGGATTAATGTCAGCTTGCTAGCTCTGGCTAGTTCTTTCCAGCTTGCTAGCTAATTTTGAGCGGCTTATCGGAGTTGTGCCGTGCTTAAATTGTATTTGCAGCTTACTTGCCGGCTAGTTTGTAGGCCCCAGTCAAAGTGGTTATCGTTCATTGTTAGCGTTTGATAGTGCTTTAAAAAAATCTGTGAAACCACCCTCCTATGTCAATATTTCTTGTAATGACTATATGAGACCAGCGCCACCTAGGCTTACTATACACAACTGTACTAGGTCTCATCTTCACTGCCAGTGTATTTATTTCATACACAAATATGCTAATAGCTGCCATTTTAAAATCGGTTTCACATGATATTTTATGTAACTGTATCTGGAATAGCCTGTAGGTTACATCTACAATCATTTACTTTCAAATTAATAATGCAATGAGTGGTTACCTTAGACCTCTGGCAAGCAAGTTGATTTGGTAATAACATTACAGCCCTGCGTTGCTTGTAACATTAACTAATTGTGGATGGCATTAATGCCAGTAACTGAAAATAGTAGGCTGTGTCAAAGAAAGTAAAAATATGGCTGAGAGGTCATTTTATACACGTGAGTTCATGTAGGTGATGGGAACCTGACAGTTCTGAACTCCTTTCAGACAGGAGGATCAGGAAAGGGAACAGCAGTTCATGGAAGACAAGAAAAAGAAGAAAGAGGATAAAAAGAAAAGGGAATCCTCCCAGAAGGTGCTTTTCCGTCTCTGCACATCAATGGCACTGGCGACTCGAATGTTTGCTTTGAACATTTAACCCTTTTGCACCGATGGCTCATGGTGTCCTCTCTAATTACAGGTGACTGAACAGAAAATCAAAGGTAAGCTCTTTAGGTGCCCTTTGCCTGGGCTATACAATCTGCGTGAATGTAGCTTGACATTTCTAAAGCGCCGTACATTCTTTTCCCAACCGCACCACAAAGCTGACACCATGTTGATTGTTCTCGGTTGTGTTTTTGTCCTGCTATTTTTACCCCCCCCCGTGCTCCAGTGCCAGAATCAAGCAAGCCCCCCTCCACCCAGACGCCAGCCACCCCAGGCTCAGTGTCCCCTAGCCCTGGCCCTGCTCTTCCCCCGTCCCCCTGTCCAGCAGCCGGGGTCGCGGTCCCTCCGGCCGGGAACAATGCAAAGCGGGCTGCTGTGGCCAACGGACAGCCCCCCTCCTCTGGAAATCAACCCCCCCAGCAGCAGCGCTACATGCCCCGGGAGGTGCCCCCGCGATTCCGCTGCCAGCAGGACCAGAAAGTGCTACTGAAGAGGGGCCAGCCCCCGCTGTCCTCCATGCTGCTGGGAGGAGGCAGCGGGAGGGGAGCCACCCCCCCGCTGCATGGTGATGCAGCCGGACCCGCAGGTGAGTGACGGTCGAGTCAACAGGTGGTTGCGGTTCACAATCAGATCGCTTTGGCGTGATCCTGCTTCGGCCAAAGACAGCTCAAGGTAAACAGGAGGGCAGGGAGAGGGGAAGTCACGTAGCAAAAGGCCCGCCCGGGCCGGATTCGACCCTGAGCCCCATGTGGTGCACTTCACCCGCGCGTTCACCTATTTAATGAAGCTTACTGGTAGTGTTTTGATTGTCTTCAAGCCCACTGTATTAGAAATCAACATGTTACATTACTTTTTAAAACAGCTTTTGTTTTCTCTTGGTTCGATCAGATCCCAACCTGGCTCCTTCCTCCTCCTCTTCACCCCCTCACTTGTCATCATCCTCATCTTCAGTTGCTGCTCCTACTATTACTACTTCAACTTATGCAAATTCCACATGGGGGGCGGGCTCTGGCAGCCAGCCCCCTACTCAGGACTGGGAGAAGGTGATTGTGGACGGGTCTGACCTGGAGGAATGGCCTAGCATCCTGCCCGGGCCCAGAGTGGGCCCTGAGGGAGGGGAGGGAGCCGAGCTGGACGGTCCGAACAGCAGCGCCTCGTGGGGTGAGAGAAGCATCCAACAGCCCAGAGGAGGAGGAGGAGGAGTATCTGGAACAGGATCCGGGAGCTCAGAGAGTCCCTCTCCCCCTCACTCGTCTCCTCCGTCCTCATCTTCGCTCAATGAATGTGTGCCGTCCGGCGTGGCGTGGGGCGCCTCCTTGGCTCAGACAGCTGTGGCCGGGGGGGTTGTTGAAGGTGGGCAGGTAGCAACGGCTCTCTACAATTCCAAAGTCTCCCCTCTCCCTGGCTCTCAGGAGGTCCCCGGGGGGGTCAGCAGTGGTGGGGGCCCTGGAGCCAACTTCCACACCAACCCCTCCGCCTGGCCCGCCCTGGTGCAGGATGGGACCCCCGCAGGGGTGGTCGGAGGTACGACCGAGGGAGGTTTGCCATCATCGTCATCCTCAATCACACCTCCTTTCTCTGCCAGCACCACTCAACCTCCCTCTGTCAATCCACCCGGCCACCGTCCGCAGCACCTGCTCCAGGACAGGCCTACCTCGAACGCGGAGCAGTACTGGGGAGGGGGACTGGGGCCGGATATGGGTGGAGGGGCACCGGGACCAAATTCTGGAGGCGCAGACGGGATAATGGACTGTGGGGCAGGGGGAGGAGGTGGTGGGGGGAGTGGGACTCTCTCTGTCTCGTCATCATCTTCCTCCACTTCCTCATCGTGGAGAGCGATGCCTCCACCCTCCTCCGACCTCAACACAGGTGCCTCTAAGACTGACGGGTGGGGAGGAGGAGGGGGAGGTGCTCAGGGGCAGGAGGGGAGCGTGTGGGGCTTCAGCAGCCATGGGGAGAAGGCAGGGTCGACAGGAGACAAAGGGTGGGGAAGACGCAACGAGGGGAGCTCAAATACCCCAGCGGTATCTCAGGGAGCTTGGGACGGGGGCCCAGAGGGGGAGTACGGGTCGGCTGTTGTCGGAGGAGTTTCCGGTAACTTGGCAACGGGAATTAGCGAAGGAGGTCGAGGCGGGAGCAGTAGCAGCAGTGGAACTAGCGGGGTAGGAGGAGTTTCCCAGGATGCTGCCTCGCCGACGTTTGCGACCATGACAGGAGCTTGGGACAATCAGAAGCAAGTGGAAGGTGGGGAGGGTGGGGTGGAAGAATGGGGTGGTCAGAGTGGAGGAGGGGTGGGGGGATGCTCCAGGGCGGGGAGCGGTGAGCCTAACAATCAGCAGGAGCACTCCGGCCTCCGACACCGCTCTCAGCAGGGCCCCAATGCTGAAGTGGCCTTACAGAGCATGCTCAGTCGCTCCGACCTGGATCCTCGGGTGTTGTCCAACACTGGGTGGGGGCAGACTCAGATCCGTCAGAATGTGGCCTGGGACCTGGAAGGACGATCGGTAGGGGGGAGGAGTGACGGAAGCAGTTCATCCGCGTCTGCTTCCTCGGTATCTACCATGAGTGCGTGTCGTGGGTCAACTTTCCCCAACACATGCTCAAAGACTACTGATCCGCCTGCTGGGGCCCACATGGCCCATATCAATCCAGGCCCGGGTCCAGTCACGGATGGCTGGGAGGGTGGAGGTGGTGCTCCTCAGCCAGGCCGCGGACCACCACCACCTGGGGCAAACAGCATGCGGAAACCTGGATCCTTAGGAGAGGAACCGGAAGGCAAGAGTGCTGGAGGAGGCTGGGGTGACGTTGGGCCGTCCGAGGTTCCGGTAAAAGGCTGGGGGAGCGATGATCAGGAGTGGACTGGTGACCGTAGAGGAGGAGGTGCAAGGAGTAACTGGAGAGAGTTGGGAGAACAGGGTAGTGGAGGAGGAGGAGGAGGAGGTGGCTGGGGAGGAAGTCAGGAGGCGAAAGGGACTGGGAGTTGGAAGGAGATGGGAAGAGGGGAAGGTGGTGGAGGTTGGGGACAGAGAGGTGGGGGAGGAGGAGGAGGAGACTGGGGGCAGAGAGATGTCAAGCCAGTAAGCGATGGAGGTTGGTCGGAAGGACGGGGCCGAGGTGGAAGCAACTCTGACGACATTTCCTGGGGCAACATGGATGAGGGAGGCCCCCAGAGAGGGTGGGGAGGAGGCGGTGGAGGAGGAGGAGACATGGGTGGAAAAGGCCACCAGGATTGGGGGGGTGGGAAGCCCACAGCACAGATACCAAACAGCCAAGCAGCATCACTTAAAGCCCCAAATCAACAGCAGCACCAATCACCGACCCAACCACCGCAAGGGGGCTGGGGCCGCTCCGGAGGACCCCAAACCCAGAGCCAGAACCAAAGCCCGGGCTGGATCTCCGGCCTCATCCCACAGATCCCTGGAGAATCCCTGGAGCCCAGTGGCTGGGAGGAGCCTTCGCCTCAGTCCATCAGCCGCAAGATGGAGATCGACGATGGGACGTCGGCGTGGGGCGACCCCACTCGCTACAACACCAAGAATGTGAACCTGTGGGACAAGAACAGTGCCTCCCCTGGCCAGACGCAGCCACTGCAAGGCCAGCCCCAGCCACTGCAAGGCCAGCCCCAACAGGCTCCGCCCCCTCAGCAGCAGCCACCCAGGAGACAACAGGGGATCCCGCCCAACAGGGATGCCAACCCGGCCTCCGCCCCTGGCATGGGTGAGGAACAGTGTCATTCCGTACTGTAATTTGTTCGCAGCTAGAATAATAATAATAAACCAATAATAATAAGTGATTTAGGAGGGGGTTTTCCATTTTGATTAAGGCAGCGGTGTCCAATCCTGGTCCTCCAGGGCCGCCGTCCTGAAGGTTTTAGATGTTTCCCTACTCCAGCAGGAGTAGGAGCAGGTAAACATCTAAAACCGGACCAGGATTGGACACCCATGGTTTAAGGGTTTCTTAGGATTGAATGTCTATTGGACTATGTATGTGTATGGGATGGTTATGGGACTCAATTCTACTCTTCCTCTTTCTTTCATCCTCCCTTTCTCTCTCTCTACCAGGTCCAGGTATGTGGGGAGGAAGCAGCAACATGACTGGACAATCTGTAGACAACGGCACGGCCGCCTGGGGCCAGTCCACCGAGCCCGTAGGCTGGGGCGACCCCGACGACACCGGCAAGGCCGGCGGCTGGAGTAACCCCTCCCCAAACCCTGCCAAATCTGGTACGACTCCTCCGCCAAATCCTTCCCTCAGAACTAGCTACTGCTAGGGCCAATCTCAATTCTCTGTTTTACCCCTTCCCCATAATTTTACCCTTTAGTCTTACCCTTAAAAACCAAGCGTAAGGGCTAAGGGGTGAAAACTTGAGACGAAGAAATGGGATGGTACTAGGTTACGGATATGTGATCTTACATTGTCGCTAGCTGGCTTGCGGAGTCACCGGAGGCGACAAGTATCAATCATAACAAACTTAAAAGATGCCGTTTGCAAGTGTGTTTAAGTTGATTGAGTGGTTATTGATTCATGAGTCCATTCAACGCTAGTCTGAAATGCGGGACTGTAAACTCAGATTCAGAATACTTTATTAATCCCTGAGGGGAAACTCTTTAGCAACAACGGCACAGTCTCGTAAAAGCTCACAGGGGTAAGGGTGTGAGGTAAAAAGATTAGAAGAGTGCACACAGGGATAAAGGAGTGGAGGCAAAATAAGTAAGTAAATGCACACAAGGGGTAAAGACTGGGATCAAAATACAGGGAGTGCAGAATTATTAGGCAAGTTGTATTTTTGAGGATTAGTTTTATTATTGAAAAACAATTATATTCTTGATGAACCCAAAAGACTCATAAATATCAAAGCTGAATATTTGTGGAAGTTGGAGTAGGGATTTTTTAGTTTTAGCTATCTTAGGAGGATATCTGTGTGTGCAGGTGACTATAACTGTGCAGAATTATTAGGCAACTTTACAAAAAACAAACATATACCCGTTTCACTCATTTATTTTCACCAGGGAAACCAATATAATAACTCAGCATTCACTAATATACATTGCTGGCATTCAAAATAATAATAAAAAAAAAATCAGTGACTAATATAGCCGCCTTTCTTTACAAGGACACTCAAAAGTCTGCCATCCATGGATTCAGTCAGTGTTTTGATCTGTTTGCGATCAACATTGCGTGCAGCAGCAACCACAGCCTCCCAGACACTGTTCAGCGATGTGTACTGTTTCCCCTCCTTGTAGATCTCACATTTGATGAGGGACCACAGGTTTTCTATAGGGTTCAGATCGGGTGAACAAGGAGGCCACGTCATTAATCTTTCTTCCTTTAGACCCTTTCTGGCCAGCCATGCTGTGGAGTACTTGGATGCGTGTGATGGAGCATTGTCCTGCATGAAAATCATGTTTTTCTTGAAGTATGCTGACTTCTTCCTGTACCATTGCTTGAAGAATGTGTCTTCCAAAAACTGACAATAGGACTGGGAGTTGAGCTTGACGCCATCCTCAACCCGAAAAGGTCCCACAAGCTCATCTTTGATGATACCAGCCCATACCAGTACCCCACCTCCACCTTGCTGGTGTCTGAGTCATACTGGAGCTCTCTGCCCTTTGCTGATCCAGCCACAAGCCCATCCATCTGGCTCATCAAGACTCACTCTCATTTCATCGGTCCATAAGACCTTAGAAAAATCAGTCTTGTGATACTTCTTGGCCCACTCTTGACATTTCATTTTGTGTGTCTTGTTCAGTGGTGGTCGTTTTTCAGCCTTTCTTACCTTGGCCATGTCCCTGAGTATTGCACACCTTGTGCTTTTTGACACTCCAGTGAGGTTGCAGCTCTGAAATATGGCAAAACTGGTGGCGAGTGGCATCTTGGCAGCTTCATGCTTGACTTTCCTCAGTTCACGGGCAGTTACTTTGCGCCTTCTTTTTTCAACACGCTTCTTGCGACCCTGTTGACTATTTTGAACGAAGCGCTTGATTGTTCGATGGTCACGCTTCAAAAGCTTGGCAATTTTAAGAGTGCTCCATCCCTTTGCAATATATGCCACTATTTTTGACTTTTCTGAGCCCGTCAAATCCCTCTTCTGACCCAATTTGCCAAAGGAAAGGAAGTTGCCTAATAATTATGCACACCTGATATAGGGTGTTGATGTCATTAGACCACACCCCTTTTCATTACAGCGATGCACATCACCTGGTATGCTTAATTGGTAGGAGGCTTTCAAGCCTAGGCAGCTTGGAGTAGGCCAATATGCATAGAGAGGGTAATGTGGTCAACATACTCATTAGCCTAATAATTCTGCACTCCCTGTAGTGCTGGGATACAATATGTACAGATCTTGAGTTAAAAAATAGTCATTAAATAAACGCTATTGAATTAGGGTCATACATACTAACTAGCATAACTACCTACGTAACTGGGGGTTTTCAAAAAACCCATATGATGACAAATCCAACGAAGTCAGTTACGTCGCCCGGATCGGCGAAACCGGGGCCCCACTCTGGAGCCAGGCCCAGAGTGGGAGCTCGCAGGCGAGCGCCTGGTGGCCGGGTCTTTTCCCATGGGACCCGGCCGGGCCCAGCCCGAAAAGGCGACGTGGGACCACCTTCCCGCAGGCCCACCACCCGCAGGAAGGACCGTAAGGGGCCGGTGCTGTGTGATTTGGGCGGTGGTCAGGGGCAGGCGCCCGGACGACCAGGGCCGCGCACACAGTCTCTAGCGCTGGGGACATGGAATGTCACCACACTGGCGGGGAAGGAGCCTGAGCTTGTGCGGGAGGTCGAGCGTTACCGGCTAGATATAGTCGGCCTCGCCTCCACGCACAGCTTGGGCTCTGGAACCATTATCCTTGAGAGAGGCTGGACTCTTCATTTCTCTGGCGTTCCCCGTGGGGAGAGGCGGCGGGCTGGCGTGGGTTTGCTTATAGCCCCACAGCTCAGTCGCCACGTGTTGGAGTTTACTCCGGTGAACGAGAGGGTCGCGTCCCTGCGCCTAAAAGCCGGGGACAGGTCTCTCACTGTTGTGGCGGCCTACGGGCCGAACAGCAGTGCAGAGTACCCGGCCTTCTTGGAGTCTTTGGGAGGCGTACTGAACAGTGCGCCGACTGGGGACTCCGTCGTTCTACTGGGGGACTTCAACGCCCACGTGGGAAATGACAGTGACACCTGGAGAAGGGTGATTGGGAAGAACGGCCCCCCTGATCGGAACCCGAGTGGTGTTCTGTTTTTGGACTTCTGTGCTAGTCACGGTTTGTCCATAACTAACACCATGTTCAAGCACAAGAGTGTCCATCAGTGCAGGTGGCACCAGGACACTCTAGGCCGAAGGTCGATGATCGACTTTGTTGTCGTGTCTTCTGACCTGCGGCCGTGTGTCTTGGACACTCGGGTGAAGAGAGGGGCGGAGCTGTCAACCGATTACCACCTGGTTGTGAGTCAGATCCGCTGGCGGGGGGGGGAGTTAGACAGACTTGGCAGGCCCAAACGTATCATGAGGGTCTGCTGGGAACGCCTGGCGGACCCCTCTGTCAGAGGGGTCTTCAACTCACACCTCCGGGAGAGCTTCTCACAGATCCCGGGGGAGGCTGAGGACATCGAGTCTGAATGGACCATGTTCTCGACCTCCATTGTCAATGCGGCAGTCTGGAGTTGCGGTCGCAAGGTCTCTGGTGCTGGTCGCGGCGTCAATCCCAGAACCCGGTGGTGGACACCGGAAGTAAGGGATGCCGTCAAACTGAAGAAGGAGTCCTATCGAGCCGTTCTGGCTTGTGGGACTCCCGAAACAGTTGACCGGTACCGGCAGGCCAAGCGTGCCGCGGCTCGGGTAGTCACAGAGGCAAAAACTCGGGTCTGGGAGGAGTTCGGGGAGGCCATGGAGAAGGACTATAGGTCGGCCCCGAGGAAATTCTGGCAAACCGTTCGGCGCCTCAGGAGGGGGAAGCAGTGCTTCACCAACACTGTTTACGGTGCGGGTGGGGAGCTGTTGACGTCGACTGGGGATGTTGTCGGACGGTGGAAGGAATACTTTGAGGATCTCCTGAATCCTGCCGTCACGTCTTCCGAGGAGGAAGCAGAGACTGGGGACTGCGGGGCGGACCCGCCTATCACCCGGGCTGAAGTCACTGAGGTAGTCGATGGGCTCCTTGGTGGCAGGGCTCCGGGGGTGGACGAGATCCGTCCTGAGTACCTGAAGTCTCTGGATGTTGTGGGACTGTCCTGGTTGACACGCCTCTGCAGCATCGCGTGGCGGTCTGGAACAGTGCCTATGGATTGGCAGACCGGGGTGGTGGTTCCCCTATTTAAGAAGGGGGACCGGAGGATGTGTTCCAATTACAGAGGAATCACACTCCTCAGCCCCCCCGGTAAGGTCTACGCCAGGGTACTGGAGAGGAGAATCCGGCCGATAGTCGAACCTCGGATTCAGGAGGAGCAGTGTGGTTTTCGTCCTGGCCGCGGAACACTGGACCAACTCTACACCCTCTACCGGGTGCTCGAGGGTTCATGGGAGTTTGCCCAACCAGTCTACATGTGTTTTGTGGATCTGGAGAAGGCATTCGACTGTGTCCTGTGGGGGGTACTTCGGGAGTACGGGGTCCGGGGCCCTTTGTTAGGGTCCGTCCGTTCCCTGTACAACCGAAGTAGGAGCTGTGTTCGCATTGCCGGCAATAGGTCAGACCTGTTCCGGGTGCATGCTGGACTCCGCCAGGGTTTCCCTTTGTCACCGGTTCTGTTCATTGTTTATATGGACAGAATTTCTAGGCGCACCCAGGGAGCGGAGGGTTTCCGGTTCGGGGAGCACGGGATCTCATCTCTGCTGTTTGCGGATGATGTTGTCCTGTTTGCTTCCTCGAGCCGGGGCCTCCAGCATGCTCTGGAGCGGTTTGATGCCGAGTGTGAAGCGGCTGGGATGAGGATCAGCACCTCCAAATCCGAGGCCATGGTACTCGACCGGAAAAAGGTGGTTTGCCCCCTCTGGGTGGGTGGGGAGCCTTTGCCTCAAGTGGAGGAGTTCAAGTATCTCGGGGTCTTGTTCACGAGTGACGGAAGGACGGAACGTGAGATTGACAGGCGGATCGGTGCAGCGTCTGCAGTGATGCAGTCTCTGTACCGGACTGTCGTGGTGAAGAAGGAGCTGAGCCGCAAGGCGAAGCTCTCGATTTACCGGTCAATCTACATTCCTACTCTCACCTATGGTCATGAGCTTTGGGTCATGACCGAAAGGACAAGATCGCGGATACAAGCGGTCGAAATGAGTTTCCTCCGCAGGGTGGCTGGGCGCTCCCTTAGAGATAGGGTGAGGAGCTCGGTCACACGGGAGGAGCTCGGAGTAGAACCGCTACTCCTCCACGTCGAGAGGAGCCAGTTGAGGTGGCTCGGGCATCTGTTTAGGATGCCTCCTGGACGCCTCCCCCGGGAGGTGTTCCAGGCATGTCCCACCGGGAGGCGGCCCCGGGGAAGACCTAGGACACGCTGGAGGGACTATGTCTTTCGGCTGGCCTGGGAACGCCTCGGGATCCCCCCGGAGGAGCTGGAGGAGGTGTGTGCGGTGAGGGAAGTCTGGGCTTCCCTGCTCAGACTGCTGCCCCCGAGACCCGGCCCCGGATAAGCGGAAGATAATGGATGGATGGATAACTGGGGGTTGTAATGTGTAATATTCGCAATCTAAACTCAGCAATGTAAAGTTAGCATTGCAAACTAGCGATAAATATTTGTTTTAATTAAGAACAGGGTTGCAAATATACAGTGCATCCGGAAAGTATTCACAGCGCTTCACTTTTTCCACCTTTTGTTATGTTACAGCCTTATTCCAAAATGGATTTAGTTCATTTTCTTGATTTTTTTTTTTTGCAGAGTAATAACAAAAATAAAAATCAGCGTGAGCCTGAGAGCTCAGGTGCATCCTGTTTCCACTGATCATCCGTGAGATGTTTCTACAGCTTAATTTGAGTCCACCTGTGGTAAATCCAGTTAATTGGACATATGAAAAGGCACACACCTGTCTATATAAGGTCCCACAGTTGACAGTGCATGTGCAAGTGACAGTGTCAAAGGAATTGTCTGTAGACCTCCGAGACAGGATTGTGTCGAGGCACAAATCTGGGGAAGGGTACAGAAAAATGTCTGCTTTGAAGGTCCCAATGAGCACAGTGGCCTCCATCATCCGTAAATGGAAGAAGTTTGGAACCACCAGGACTCAACCTAGAGCTGGCCGGCCATCTAGACTGAGCGATCGGGGGAGAAGAGCCTTAGTCAGGGAGGTGACTAAGAACCCGATGGTCACTCTGTCAGAGCTCCAGCGTTCCTCTGTGGAGAGAGGAGAACCTTCCAGAAGAACAATCATCTCTGCAGCAATCCACCGAGCAGGCCTGTATGGTAGAGTGGCCAGACGGAAGCCACTCTTTAGTAAAAGGCACATGGCAGCCCACCTGGAATTTGCCAAAAGGCACCTGTAGTACTCTCAGACCATGAGAAACAAAATGTTCTGGTCTGATGAGACAAAGATTGAACTCTTTGGCATGAATGTCAGGCGTCATGTTTGGAGGAAACCAGGCACCGCTCATCACCAGGCCAATACCATCCCCACAGTGAAGCATGGTGGTGGCAGCATTATGCTGTAGGGATGTTTTTCAGCGGCAGGAACTGGGAGACTTGTCAGGATAGGAGGACAGATGAATGCAGCAATGTACAGAGACATCCTGGATGAAAACCTGCTCCAGAGCGCTCATGACCTCAGACTGGGACGACGCTTCATCTTTCAGCAGGACAACGACCCTAAGCACAAGATATCTAAGGAGTGGCTTCAGGAAAACTGGAGTGGCCCAGCCAGAGCCCAGACTTGAATCCTATTGAACATCTCTGGAAGGATCTGAAAATGGCTGTGCACCGACGCTTCCCATCCAACTTGATGGACCTTGAGAGGTGCTGCAAAGAAGAATGGGCAAAACTGCCCAAAGAGAGGTGTGCCAAGCTTGTGGCGTCATATTCAAAAAGACTTGAGGCTGTAATTGCTGCCAAAGGTGCATCAACAAAGTATTGAGGAAAGGCTGTGAATACTTATGTACATGTGGTTTCTTAGTTTTTTTTATTTGTAATACATTTGCAAAAACGTCAAAAAAACTTTTTTCACGTTGTCATTATGGGGTGTTGTGTGTAGAATTTTGAGGAAAAAAATGAACTAAATCCATTTTGGAATAAGGCTGTAACATAACAAAAGGTGGAAAAAGTGAAGCGCTGTGAATACTTTCCGGATGCACTGTATGTACAGGCCAGTGTAAAGCAAAACAAAACAAGACTTTAGTCAACTTTTTGTAATTATTCAACCCTTTAAGCGCCAAAGTCGCAGAATTGCGACTAGCAACATAGCTGATTAAAACAGGCTGTAGCTGTAGCTGTGGGGCCGAATCTTGTTTTTACTTTTAACCAGGTGATAGAGGACATGTGTTCCTGTAATATAATCATCATTTATGGGCATGTTTGTATTAAAAGTTTTAGAGAAAAACGAGTTTGTAAACCCCCCCCCCCCGACCAGTGATGCAGCTCTGCTTGGACGCTGCTAATCAATGATAGAAGGGCTGAGCGAAGCGACAGCAGAGCGAATATCAATATTACTCACGATATCAAGAGGTCGGTTTACCGTCAACAAAGTATTTATTCAGGTATTAGATGACTCCGATTCTTAGAGGAATGAAATGCAGTATGTCTAGTGAAGCACAAACTGACGTTAGTAGTTACTGCGCGTCCGTGCACAAAGTCCACAATCAGCACACTGTATAGCGGATGCTTCACCTCAGCCTGGCCTGGGTAGAAGCATTCTGCGAACGCCAAAAAGGGGACATGTTCGAGGTGGCAGGAAAGCGCATAACACTGCAAATATGGGTGGAAACCACGGATTAAAACATGCCTGTTTCCACACAGATCCAGGAAATAGTACAACTGCATTTTAGATGCGGTTCTGAGCATCAGTGTGGTCAACGCGCCAATGGATTATACAAGTTGGATCAGTAAATGTATTTCTATCCCAAATTTAGATTCATACTAAAGATGTTTCACATTGAATGTTGAATGTATTCCATTATCTCAAACTACTTTCAAGTTATAGCCTTTTTAAACCTCCAAGTTGAGGTTTCCATTTTCCATTATAGCCGCCACCTTGTGACGTCAACATATGCAAATTAGATGAAAAAACATCATTCCCATCACAAACTTTGAGTCATACTGAACCACTTTGTCATTGACAGTATACCTTTATCTCAAACCACTTTCAAGTTATAGCCTTTTGAAATCTTGATCTCAAAATTGTATATTTTTGTGAAAAAACCCTGGCGTCTTAAGGGTTAAGACAAAAATAAACATTAATGGGGATAGTAGAGCACAATGATTGGAGCAATAGATATATCCGTATCAGAATAGGTTTTGTTTACCATGTAAATTTGCATACACAGAATTTATTGTGGCAGGATTTAAGTTCTACTGGCTGAATTCAAACCGTTTGTCCCCCCAGTCTCCAAGTCGGTGGGGGAGGGTTGGGGCAAAGGGGAAAGCTCCGTGTCCGCCTCCCGGAACCCCAGCTGGGAGGACGAGGATGAGGGGGGCGGTGTCTGGAACAGCGCCGGCTCCCAGGGTAGTAACTCCTCCTACAACTCAGTTGGGTGGAGCCAAGGACACGGGGGCAAGCGAGGCAACATCAAGGTAGGTTGAGAGAGCAACCCTTTACTCACACAAGTGAATCTGTTGGGTGAGTCAGATGGCTCAGCGGGTTAAGGCGTTGGCCTCATGATTGGAAGGTTGGGAGTTCAAACCCCGGCTGTGGCTATGTGACTTTGTGTCCTTGGGTAAGGCACTTCACCCTACTGTCCCTGTACTTAATGCAAGCTGTTTTGGATAAAAGTGTCTGCTAAATTAGGTATTATTATTATTATTATTATTAAGGGAAATGTATTTATATTACGTTGGTTTAGCGTTGTTTAACAATTGTTTAAGGGTTTTGGCATTTGAAGTTGAGCTTTTAAAAGTAGTTACTATCGTCTGTTTGCGCTTTAAAGGGTGGAGGAGGAGAGAACTGGATGAATCCTATGAACCGTCAGTTCTCCAACATGGGCCTTTTGGTAAAATCCACATTATTTGATATTCATTCTCATCTGAATATTTCTCGAAAGCCAATCCAGATACCTGAGACAAATGCTTCTCTGATCCCGTGTTGATAGGGTGAAGATCCGAGCCTGGACAAGAAGCTGGACGGGGACCGGAGGGGGATGAGCGACTACAACGGAGAGATGCGGAGAGGAGGGAGAGGGGGGGCTGGGGGCTACCGTATGCCCAGTTCCAAAGACATGGGGCTTGTAGACATGGGGCCCTACGGTGACAAGGTAAGGGAGGGAGGGAGGAAAAGGAAAGGAACGAACACAGGGATTAAACAAAAAACTCTGAAGCATAAACAATATTTTTCCAGACCGCGTATTCTGACCAATCCCGTTTTATATAATATCATACAAGGCCTCCCGTCCGCAAAGCTCATTGTACTGCTTTCTGGTCTGAAATGCGCAATGTAAATAATAATACCTAATTTAGCAGATGCTTTTATCCAAAGCGACTTACATTAAGTACAGGGAGTATCCCCCCTGAGACAAGTAGGGTGAAGTGCCTTGCCCAAGGACACAGCCCAGGTTCAAACTCACAACTACAGCCTGTGCCACTAAACCTCCCCCCCCTTTTCTGTAACCCTGCAGATGGCGGGTCACGGTGTGTACGGAGGTGGTGGTGGCAGCGGCAGCAGCGGAGGTATGCCTCCTCCAAGGGGGATCCCCCAGCCTGGCGTGCACCCCATCAACCCCTCCCAGGGGCTCCGCGCCCAAGTGCCTCATCAGTTCCTGTCCCCTCAGGTGGGGGCCTGCTGCTGGCCAGCCTGCACTCCTCTCACTCACGGAGGAACCATTTATCCCTTGATGTTTCATTTACGGCGGTATTCATCTTGGAGTAGGCCTATGTGTTGAGGGATTTCAAGTAGGAGAGACCGGGGATGAAAGTAACAAATTTTGTTTGAGCATCTGTAACTCGGTGGTTGTTTGTGCTGGGTCTCTCAAACTTTGATACATACCACCCATAACTGTTTTCTACAAATATAACTCACTTTGACATCTTTTAAACAATCACAGATTATGTGAGTTAGTGTCAAATACAAAGAATTCCGTTGTTACAACTGGGGTGAGATGTAACACCAGCTGGGGGTGAACGTAACAATGAGAGGTAATTTGCTCAAATAAGATCCACACTATAGAATTTACAGTTATTGTCCTGTGCCAACTGGTATGCAAACTTCCTGAGTAGCAAGTGATCGGTAAACATGTTATCCCTATGAATGATGTACATGACACTTTGGGGCAACAAGTAAGCCACAACAATTGTTTTGGATAGCTGTAAATACATTCTCTACTTTTTTTTTATTTTTTTTTATGCTTATCTAATTGTTAGCTCTCGAGGGGTTAACCCATAGAACAGATCAGCTGTTTCTGTTAAATACTCTGTCAAGAGTTCCTCCTGAGCTTCAAATTAAACTAGAGAACTTTAGAGTTACTTTTTTAGGTAATATAAATTGCAACTTTGCATCTACAATATAATTATCACTAGACAAAAAACAATGTAGATTGAAAAAAATACTTTCTTACCAGATTTTCTTTTTTGTGGGGGGGGGGGTCGTAAAATTCACAGTGTTGCTAACAGAGACATGCCACTTATAACTAACCCTGTGTTACTCCCCGGTCTCACCTACGTGTTGTTTAGCTGGGTAGAATCCGAATAGATTTTATTCACCATGTAAAAACTGCACATACATGGAATTTACTGTGGCAGGATGGCAAAAAAAAGGTACACCCTGACCTGGAGAGAACCACAAGTTGATCCTGAGCGCCTGGCTGAGGTCGCGAGAGTGTGTTCTCATAATGTGTGTCTGCTTCCAGGTGCCAGGCCCCATTCTGAAGCAGATGGCGTCTCCGGGGAGCAGTGTGGGGGCAGGGGTATTCCCCCCGCAGCTATCCCACCAGCAGATAGCTATGCTCAGCAACATCTACCCCCACGTTCAACAGTTTCACCTGGTGAGGACAGGGTTTTTTTCTTCCTCATTATCTTTTAACCGCGGTCAGTGGTTGTCAGTCTTTTGAACTTGCACTACCTGTTTTTTATATACACTACCGTTCAAAAGTTTAGGGTCACATTGAAATGTCCTTATTTTTTAAGGAAAAGCACTGTACTTTTCAATGAAGATAACTTTAAACTAGTCTTAACTTTAAAGAAATACACTATACATTGCTAATGTGGTAAATGACTATTCTAGCTGCAAATGTCTGGTTTTTGGTGCAATATCTACATAGGTGTATAGAGGCCCATTTCCTGCAACTATCACTCCAGTGTTCTAATGGTACAATGTGTTTGCTCATTGGCTCAGAAGGCTAATTGATGATTAGAAAACCCTTTTGCAATCATGTTCACACATCTGAAAACAGTTTAGCTCCTTACAGAAGCTACAAAACTGACCTTCCTTTGAGCAGATTGAGTTTCTGGAGCATCACATTTGTGGGGTCAATTAAACGCTCAAAATGGCCAGAAAAAGAGAACTTTCATCTGAAACTCGACAGTCTATTCTTGTTCTTAGAAATGAAGGCTATTCCATGCAAGAAATTGCTAAGAAATTGACGATTTCCTACAACGGTGTGTACTACTCCCTTCAGAGGACAGCACAAACAGGCTCTAACCAGAGTAGAAAAAGAAGTGGGAGGCCGCGTTGCACAACTAAACAAGAAGATAAGTACATTAGAGTCTCTAGTTTGAGAAACAGATGCCTCACAGGTCCCCAACTGGCATCTTCATTAAATAGTACCCGCAAAACACCAGTGTCAACATCTACAGTGAAGAGGCGGCTGCGGGATTCTGGGCTTCAGGGCAGAGTGGCAAAGAAAAAGCCATATCTGAGACTGGCCAATAAAAGAAAAAGATTAAGATGGGCAAAAGAACACAGACATTGGACAGAGGAAGACTGGAAAAAAGTGTTGTGGACGGATGAATCCAAGTTTGAGGTGTTTGGATCACAAAGAAGAACGTTTGTGAGACGCAGAACAAATGAAAAGATGCTGGAAGAATGCCTGACGCCATCTGTTAAGCATGGCGGAGGTAATGTGATGGTCTGGGGTTGCTTTGGTGCTGGTAAGGTGGGAGATTTGTACAGGGTAAAAGGGATTCTGAATAAGGAAGGCTATCACTCCATTTTGCAACGCCATGCCATACCCAGTGGACAGCACATGATTGGAGCCAATTTCATCCTACAACAGGACAATGACCCTAAACACACCTCCAAATTGTGCAAGAACTATTTAGAGCAGAAGCAGGCAGCTGGTATTCTATCGGTAATGGAGTGGCCAGCGCAGTCACCAGATCTGAACCCCATTGAGCTGTTGTGGGAGCAGCTTGACCGTATGGTACGCAAGAAGTGCCCATCCAACCAATCCAACTTGTGGGAGCTGCTTCTGGAAGCGTGGGGTGCAATTTCTCCATATTACCTCAATAAATTAACAGCTAGAATACCAAAGGTCTGCAATGCTGTAATTGCTGCAAATGGAGGATTCTTTGACGAAAGCAAAGTTTGATGTAAAAAAAATCTTATTTCAAATACAAATCATTATTTCTAACCTTGTCAATGTCTTGACTCTATTTTCTATTCATTTCACAACATATGGTAGTGAATAAGTGTGACTTTTCATGGAAAACACAAAATTGTTTGGGTGACCCCAAACTTTTGAACGGTAGTGTATATATTTAGTTTTTGCACAACACGCTGCTAACCCATGACACCATTCCCTGTATATCTAAAGTTAGTCTCCAGTTGACTTGAGTTAGTCATTCATTTAAGACTTCCATTACATACGTGTTTACCACACAAGCGAGTGTACCTAAGTGTCCTATACCGTCCAATCCACTGTGAAGCTTCCTTGCTGACTTCCATCTCTCCCCCACCTGCTCCCCTTCTTCCCCCCTTGTGCCTCCTCCTCAGGCTTGTCAGCTCCTGCTCCAACAGCAGCAGCAACAGCAGCAGCTCCTGCAGAACCAGAGGAAGTTCCCCCAACCCCAGCCTCTCCGCCAGCAGGCAGACCCCCAGCAGGTAGCTCCGCCCTCACCCTAACAGCCGCTCTGAACCAGAGAACCTTCTGGAATTACACCTTCCTCCCAAAGCCCTTCAAAAAAGGCATTAGCTTCTATTTACTTACACCTCAACATAAATAAAATAAAAATTGAACCAAAAAGGGTCAGTCTGTGTAGAGAGTCCAAGAGTGTTCCATTGTAGAAAAGGTTTCAGAGGTAGTCATCTGGACAAGTTTTTCAAAATCAAGACGTTTTGACCCCATCTGGAAGTCATTCTCAGTCTTCTCAATGGATTGAAAATGACTTCAATCATTGAATGATGGTGGTCTTAAAGTACAAATGACTATTTCTAAAAAACTTTTCTACATTTTCCAAAGTCCATATTTTCTGTTTCCTGTGTCGCCATCTTTGCATAAAAGTCCCTGTCCTCCCCTCCTCCCCCCAGCTGGCGAGAATCATGGCCATCCTCCAGCAGCAGCAGCGACAGCAGCAGGGCGGTGTAGGGGGAGGAGGAGTAGGAGGTGGGAGCTCCAAGCTGTCCCCGTCTCATCTGGGGGGGTCACAGTCCAAGCAGTCCATGGGGGACTCCCTGCCACACCCCGGGGGGGTGGGGGGCGCCCTCTCAGACCTTCACGCCAAATCCCAGGGGATGTACTCTGGTGAGTTAGCTGGGGTCTGGGTTGGGGGGGGGGGGGGGTGGGGGGGGGGGGGGGGTGGGGTGGTTTTGTGTAAACACGATAGAGAGATAATGACTTTAAAAGAACAAAGAACTGTGGAAGCCTGATAATGACCCTTCTTTAGAATTAGGTGTGCTGGAGCAGGGGAAACATCTAAAACCTTCAGGTGGAAACCTCGAGGACCGGAATTGCCCACCCTTGGTGTAGACCCTCATTTGTACAGGAGTGTTCCATGGTAGAAAACGTTCCACAGGTAGCCATCTGGGTGCTGTTTTCAAAATCAAGACCATTCTCAGACCATTTTCTTTGAGAATAACTTCCGGTTGGGGTTCTAAACTTCTTGATTTTTGAAAAAAGCGTCCAGATGGCTACCTCCGACCTTTTCTACAATGTCACTGTAACCCCCAGTCTCGTTTCTATCGCTCTCATCTTTCCCTCCTCTGCTCAGTATAAGGTCAAAGACCGGGACCAATCACACGTCTAATTTGTCAAAACAGCTGCTAGTTCGTCGGCGTTGCTGTGACAACCACGCCGCATTTTAATCTCTCATGGCCTCCATTCTTGGGAGTGAGATATTAGTGGGATTACGCCAACAGCAAACATCACTGCCGTCTTGATCCAGGACTATCAAATTCCCGTCAGGGTGGGGAAACTCGAGATCCCTTCTGGCTGGTTGGCAACTTTGAATGGTTGTCTTGTCTAATTCTTCTTTCCCTCCGCTCAGGTCTGGCCCCTGGGGGCAGCCTGTCAGGCCTGGAGCTGGGCTCCATGATGGGCGGGGTGGGGCCCCTGAAGGATGGAGGCGGGCAGCAGTCCCGCTTCAAGTGGATGATGGAGGGCCACTCCCAAGCCCCCTCTTCTCCGGACACGGGCCACCACAAAAATGGTGAGGGTCTCCTGCGTGGGTACCATGCTGCCCCAACATGGTCAGGCTGCGAGAAGCTTTGATTTCCTGCTTTAATCCCCGAGGGGATACTCTTTAGCAACAACGGCACGCAGTCTCGTAAAGGCACACAGAGTAGAAGAGTGCACACAGGGATAAAGGAATGGGGGTAAAATAAGTGAATGCACACAAGGGGTAAAGGCTAGGATCAAAATAGAATGCTGGGAAACAATATATACACTCTGTGCACAATTATTAAAGTTGTATTTTTGAGGATTCATTTAGCTACAGTGCTCTTCAATCAAACATTTGGAATTCAGTCAATCCAAAATGTTAACAAACCCTCAATCCTGAAAATGTAAGTAGTAAAAGTGAAGTTTTGGCTTTCTTAAGATACTATCTCTAAGTGCACTGTTATTAGGCAACTTTAAGTGTGCAGAATTATTATGCAACTAAGTGAAAAAAACAGATTTTACCATCTCACTTGTTTATTTTCAGAATCAGAATCTGAATGGGGGTTTATTCGCTATGCAAGATTAACAAACATAGAATTCACTGTGGCAGAAATGAGCAAACATAGAACAGAAATGAGAAAACATAGAACATATATGTGGCATACTAATAAAAAAATTATACAATGTAAAATACACTACAAATATGATACAAATGACAAATAATACAAATGATACACATAATTAGATTACCGTATTTTTTGCACTATAGGGCGCACTGGATTATAAGGCGCACTGTCAATGAATGGTCTATTTTCGATCTTTTTTCCTATATAAAGCGCACCGGACTATAAGGCGCATTAAGCGGGAAAAAAACAGTCAGATAAATCAGTCGAATAATATTATGGTGAAGCACATTATGTATTATTCCGCGACGCTCCTGGCTACGGTAGCCGTAATCCTTTAAGCGGTGCGGCTTTGTAGTTTACCAAAGTCGTACTAAAACATTTTGATTTAGCGCGGTGAGCGCCTTGTACCACACAAAAATCGCTTAGAGGTCAGTAAACAAAATAATTAATCCATATATAAGGCGCTTCGGATTATAAAGGGCAGTATCGTAAAAAAATTAAAAAAGGCTTTTAAGTGCGCACTATAGTCCGAAAAATATGGTAGATTAGATTCAACTTTATTGTCATTACACAGGTACAAGTACAGGGTAACGAAATACAGTTAGCATCCAACCAGAAGTGCAAAACAGTTAATCCAACAGAATATAATAAATATGGGTATACTCAGAATATACATAGTATGAACAGTATAATCGGAATATACAGGGTATGTACATATTCAAGTGATTTTAGACAAATGTGCAGCTGTATGGTACAATATACTACAGTATTAAACAGAAATTACCAGGTTGCATGTATGTACAGTTAGTGCAAATGATGCAATGAGCAGATGTGCAAGATGAACAATGAACAGATGTGCAAAATGTACAGGTGGTGCAGTAACAGATGTGCAGATGTGCAAAATGGACAGATAGTGCAATACGCAAAATGTACAAACAGAAATGTGCAAATATAGGGTGGCAGGGGTTCTAAAGGGTGGGGGTTGTATAGGGGGGCGGGGGTCTAGTGGAGTTCAGGAGTGTCACAGTTCTGGGGAAGAAGCTGTTCCTCAGTCTGCTGGTCTTAGACCGGAGACTCCTGAGGCGCCTGCTGGATGGCAGGAGGGCAAACAGTTTATGGGCGGGGTGTGAGGAATCTCTTCGGATGCTGTGAGCTCTACGTAGACAGCGCTTCCTCTGGATGTCCTCAATGGACGGAAGACGGAATACAAATGATACAAATAACATGTAAGTACAAAAAACATGGGTACAAAGTGGAATGGGTATATATAGTACGGGGGGGGGGGGGGTGTATATACACAGTAGTGTAAACAGTGGTGCAAAAATCACAGTAGTAGGTTAAGTGTTGTGTGCTAAAGTGGCAGAGTGCAGTGGGATTCAACTGTTAAAGTAAAAAAAACAAAAAAAAAAAACATTTACAAATAAACATTTTACATATAAAAAAAAAATCCTCAGTGACCAATATAGCCACCCTTTTTTTTCTCGATAAGTCACAAGCCTTCGATTCACAGAGTCAGTCAGTTTCTTAACCTGTTCGGAATCAACTTTTGGTGTAGCCACAACCACAGCCTCCCAGACACTGTTAAGAGAGGTGTACTGTTTACCTTCGTTGTACATTTTCTGCTTAAGAAGGGCCCAAAAGTTCTCAATAGGGTTTAAGTCAGGTGAAGAAGTCAGGTGTCATCGGTTTTTCATCTTTAAGGCCTTTACAGGCCAGCCACTCAGTGGAGTACTTTGATGCATGTGATGGAGCATTGTCTTGCATAAAAATGAAAGACCTCTTGAAAGATGCAGACTTTTTCTTGTACCACTGCTTGAAGAAAGTGTCTTCTAAAAATTGGCAGTAGGTCTGAGAGTTACTCGGAATGGTCCAATGAGCTCTCATCTTTAATAATACCTGCCCAGACCAGTACCCTACCTCCACCTTGCTGGCATTTGAGTCGGAGTGGAGCTCTGTGTCCGTTACTGATCCAACCATGGGCCCATCCATCTGGTCCGTCAAGAGTCACTCTCATCTCATCAGTCCACAATATTTTTGAAAAATCTGTCTTCAGATATTTCTTGGCCCATTCTTGACGTTTCAACTTATGTGTCTTGTTCAGAGGTGGTCGGGTTTCAGCCTTTCTTACCTTGGCCATGTCTCTGAGAACTGAAAGTTCAAGTTGAAAGACTTGTTACAATCTTTGACTTTTCAGAGTCAGTTATATCTCTTTTCTGGCCCATTTTTCTTGAGTAGAAGAATCTGTCTAATAATTATGCACACCTGAAATAAGATGTTGATCTCCTTAGGCCACACCCTCCCTCGTTACATTGATAAATATTTGACTGATGGCTGAACTTGGGCCCACTGTAATGTTTTTTTTTTTTTTTTTTTTACTCGAGTTTTCCAGCTAAGTTTCTCCTGTATTCTCATCCCCTCCCTTTCATCTCCCAGGTCCTCTGCCCAACCCCATCAAAGCTCGTGGAGGCTCCCCCTACTCTCAGTACGAGCTGCTGGGGGGCGAGGGCATGGGGATGCCCCCCCAGTGCCCCTCCGACTGGCAGCGCACTCCAGGGAGCAAGATGGGCACTAAGACCGGCTCCTCCAGCTGGCCTCCAGGTACAGAACATGGAACGTTTAGACTTTAAAATTAAGGGGCGGAGTCAGTCCAGGTCGACGCCCTCTGAAATCGCTTCATCGCGTTCTGATTCCAGCCCTTCTGCCCCCACCAAACATGCTGCTCATGCAAATGGCCTCGTGATTTCAGGATGCAGTTCAGAGGATCCCTTCTTCCCCCCAAGCTCATCACGTCTTTCTGCTCCTCTTCATCTGCCCCTCCCCCACAGAGTTCCAACCAGGCGTGCCCTGGAAGGGGATCCCAAGCGCCGACCCGGAGTCTGACCCCTACATGACCCCCGGCAGTGTGCTAGGCTCCCCCGGACCGGCCAGCCTCAATGACTCTGACCACCAGTTACTGCGAGACCACACAGGTGAGCAGTGTTGGCCTCTGGGCCGCAGGTGAGCCTCTCGGGACCGCAGGTGAGCCTCTCAGGGCCGCAGGTGAGCCTCTCTGGGCCGCAGATATGCCTCTCGGGGCCGCAGGGATGCCACTCGGGGCCGCAGGTGAGCCTCCCTCTTAGCACTATGACCTGCTGTGTGTACGTGTATGGAGAGAATCATGGGATTGGGAGTAGTGCACAGCCATTTTTACATTGACATGTATCCAAACTGACTTCCAAGAAGAGCTTACAAAAAGCCCATAGGCCAGCGATCATAAACAAGAATTAAAAACCTTAATAACATTGCAGATAGCCAAAACAGGACGCATACGTTCTGAAAAGCAAATAAAGTTTGTAGACTTTAGGTAGGAGCTTTTTTCCCCCACCTGGTGAGCTCACTTCATGGTTCTGGCTTGTTCCTGCAGGGCCAAACCCTTCCCTCAACACCTCGCTGCCTTTACCAGGTGCCTGGCCTTACAGTGCCTCAGACAGTCCCCTCGGCAACGCACATAGCACAGGTAAACACTTGCACACACTTGTTCCCTCTGCCTCACACTCTCTCCCTTCCTCCCTCTCTCTCCTTTTCTCTCTTCCTCCTTCTCTTTCCTCCTCTCTATCCCTCTCTCTCCACCTCTCTGTCCTTCCTACCTCCCTCTCCCTCCCCTTCTCTTTCCATTCCTCTCTCTCCTTGTCTCTCTCCCTCTCTCTCTCATCCCCCCCTCTCCCTCTCTCTCTCTCTCTTCCCCCCCTCTTCCTCCTCCCTCCCTCCCTCCCTCCCTCTCTCTCCTTCTCCCTAGGCCTCAGCCTGTATCTCCATCTCTCTCCCTGTGTGTGTCTGAGCAGGTGTTAAGTATCGCCAGCACTGCAGTTTCTCTAAATATAGATAGTGCAACTTGTCTGAACAGAAGTCATCCTTTTCTTAGTTTCCGTCTGTCTTGTAAGCTGTACCTCTCTGTCTCTCTCGCCCCTCGCTTTCCGAAGCAGCAAAGTACTCTGACTACAAGCCTAGCTGGCCCCCTGAGCCCATTGGACACAACAAGCCGTGGAAGACCAATCGAAACAGCTCCCAGCTGCCACGCCCCCCTCCGGGCCTCACCAGTCAGAAGCAGGCCTCGCCTTCCCCATGGGGCAGTGGAGGGCCGCGATTGGCCAGCAGCTGGGGCGGTGGTGGGGGCAGAGGCAGTCAGGACTCTCAGTCCAGATTTGGGCCAGGTACAATTTTAGGGATTCTTAACCGTTGTAACCCTGACTTTGCATGTAAGGAGAGGTTGGTGTGGTCTTAGAAGAAACGCCCTTGTCACTTCCTGGTCCTACTAACTATACTCTTCATTCTTTCCCTCCTTTCCTTCCATAGGTTCAGCATGGAGTGACGGTGCAGCCTCCAGGGGCAGCTGCTGGCTGCTGCTTAGCAACCTGACCCCTCAGGTACTTATGGGGGGGGGGGCAAATAGGGTGAAGTGCCTTACCCAAGGACACAACATCACTTATGCCGCTTTTCCACCGCAAATGTAGCACGACTCGACTCTACTCGACTCGGTTGGTTTTCCACCGCAAATAGTACTTCCTGGTCGTCGGCGAAAGGGGCGTGACGTAGGCCGTGACGTATTTTTGTACGCGACGTAAATAACACCAACGCAACCCACAAGTGGACAGAACCCACATTATAATTTTAGCCATGTTGACGAACTAGTCTTTTGTAAATTATCTGTAGACTGTTGGTGTAATGGACTGTATCTGATAGTAATAAGTATTAGCTGTTGCTTTAAGTCGCTCTCCTGACTTCGTCACACTTTCTGGCCAATCAATGGCCGGCCGTCTGCCGACGTCACCTTTTAGCTCGACTTAAGCTCGCTTGGTACCTAGAGCGAGAAGGTACTAAAAAAGTACCCGCTAGCAGGTACCAGGTACCATGGAACTGCGGTGGAAACGCCAAAAATGCGAGTCGAGGCGAGCTGATACCATGCGGTGGAAAAGCGCCAATAGTCACAGCCAGCGTTTGAACTCGCAACCTTCCGCTCATGAGGCCAACGCCTTAACACGCTGAGCCATCTGACTTCCTAAAAATACCAACGTGCTCATGAAGGGGTGACTGAAACAGAGCAGAAGGTTGACGGCAGTGATGTGTGCATGCAAGAGAGCAATTTCCCAATTTGATGGTCTCCACCCAAACCCCTAAAGCACTGGTGGGGGGCGGTGCCGTTAAATCGTCGTCGCTGTTCATCAGCGTCGCTGTTCATCAGCATTCTCTTTGGGTGTCTCTTATGCAAATGGTGCGGTTTCATGCGTGACCCGGGCCTAATTGGATTGTGAAGTTGAACGATCCATTTTATCAATTAGGGATTGCATGATTGGCCATGGCATGAAATCACTGCTCTGGGAGAAACTTAGGATGGGAAATGTTTCATGATGTAGCCACTTTCTTTTTTCTTTATGGTTATACTTTTGGCTGCTGCTCAGTGTGTAAACACACACTTTTCCCCTTTTGATCCCTTGGAACAGGATGCACGTGCATTTCAAGCACCCTTCACACATTGCTGGCTTCATGTGGATGTTCTGTGTATTCAGGGCAGCACAGGTGGTTCAGTGGTAGGATTCTTGCTTACCATGTGCAGAAGGCCTGGGTTTCATTCCCGGTGGGGGTTAGAATCCCGGCCAATGCATTGAATATGTGTGGACCTATGACATTTCTCCACTAGGGGACTAATAAGGGATCGTTTCTATTTTATCCTCACCGTCGATACCCACTCAGACCTCCTACAGTTGCCTAACCTTTCCTTCCCCTCCAGATCGACGGCTCCACCCTGAGGACTATCTGCATGCAGCACGGCCCCCTGCTGACCTTTCACCTCGGTCTGACCCAAGGCAGTGCTCTGATTCGCTACAGCACCAGACAGGAAGCAGCCAAGGCCCAGGGTGCACTGCACATGTAGGTGGTCCCTCCGCATGCACACCACCACCACAGCACTGTTCAGACAGGCTCCCCATCCCTAAGAACACTCGATCCTCAAGTTAGCAATGGATGGAAATGAAATGTATTGCATTAGGACAGGAACAACCATTGATCGCTGGGCTTTTTATGTCACCCCTAGGTGTGTTCTGGGCAACACCACAATCCTGGCGGAGTTTGTGAGCGAGGAGGATGTGGCCCGCTATTTTGCACATTCCCAGGCGGGAGGGGCAGAGGGCGCCGGGCCGGGAGTCACAGCGGGGTCGTCGGGACCGGGCGTGGCTATGGCCGGCAGCGGAGGCAGTTCACCGGGGAGTGAGCGAGGAGGAGGAGGAACGACTACGGGTGGAAACGGAGGAGGAGGAGGTGGTGGAGGAGGAGTTCTAGGTAGCGGAGGAGGAGTTCTAGGTAGCGTGGGCTCGGCCGGCTCCGGCTGGCAAAGTCTGGATGGTACGATGAGCTCCCCGGAGGTGGCAACCGCCCAAGGACCTGGCCTGGGCGTCTTCGCCCAGTGGAGCACCAACGGGGCTGGGGACGGGGGAGGAGGAGGAGGGATGGGGGGAGGAGAGTCGAGCCGGGCGGGGCTCTGGGGCGGGGTGACACCTGGGTACTCTGGCAGCAGCCTGTGGGGCACGCCCCAAATGGAGGACAGGCACCAAATGGGCAGCCCTGCCGCTCTGTTGCCTGTCGACCTCCTGGGGGGAGGGGCTGACTCTATCTGACCCTACCTCCCCTTTACATAAGTATATGTTTAAAGACACACTGAGGCAACTTACACTGGGAATCACACACATTCAAGCACATACGTATGTACACAAACACACACATTCAGTACTCATTACACGTGTACGTTGACACCTACACGCAACGAATAAGCAGAAATGTGAGACATGCTTACACACATTCTCATGGCCAGACTTAAGCTACTATATATACAAATGCAGGGACTGTTAGAAGTGTATAAGGCCTTTTTCCACAGATGAAGATTTCAACTGCTAGACTTGAACCTGACAACAAAAAAAAAAGAAGAAAGAAAGAATAAAAAAGGCTGTCAGTCTAAGTGACAGGCTGGCTGTCGTCATGCTTAGTAGGGGGGGTGACAGATTTCAGACATCCACTTGCACACACCAAATACAGAGGAGCCTTCAGACAGACGGTCACTGTAGAACAGCATTACCTGTCTGCCGTCACGCACGGTCCACCGTGTGGCGTTGGGATGATAGGGGCAGTTTTCCATTCCCGTCCCTTAAAAAAACGGAAGATGGAACCCAAACACATGCAAACAACACTGCTCTAATCGACAACTGAACTGTATCTTACCGTGTATGTCCAGTTCCTTTGTTTGTATGGTTGCTTTCTGTTTGGATTTTTTGTCCTTTTCTCAAACAGTGGATTACACTGAAAACAAATATGTTTTCCTTTTCAAGATGCTGACCTCCTACTGTTCTCTTTCTCTTCTCTTTCTCTCTCAATCACGTTTGTTACTGTTACTATGATAATTGTTGAATTCTTTGGGCAGTATGGGGCTGCGGTGTGTACGCCACGCGTGCAGGACACACACTAAGGAAGTCCACCGTACGCGAACAACGTTTCTACAAGTGCGAATGAGACCAAGTGAATAAAGCGTTGCTGCGTGTGTGAGGATGTGAGGATGGTGTACGTGAGCATGTTACTGCCTGTCTTGTTAAGAGTGCGTAAACTGCGTAAGAAGGTCTATACAAAAACAATGTTTTGAGTGCATTCGGTATACTGCTGACTGTATGTTCCAAGAAATATTGGCACTAATGCTTAGATTTTTTTTTTTTTTTTAAGTTGTGCGTTTTTTAGCAGAAATTGTCTTTTTTATCGTCCGACCTGCAATAATAAAAAAACATTTTAATGACGAAGCTGAAGGCATAAGCATTGAGTAAAAGGACATGCCAAATCTTATCAAACTGTGTGGAGTGGGGTGGGGGTAGGGTGGGGTGGGGGGACAGGGTTGTTTACAAATGCAGATAAAGAGTTACCGTACGTTTTTATGTTTTTTGTTGTGTTTTAAATTAAGACAGGCTTTAACACTCCTGTTCAGTGTTTTTGTTTTGAGATTTTACAAAGGAAAATTTTATTTAAACAAAAAGAGAACAAGATTAATAATAAAGATGAAAGTATTGGCTTCAGTTTGGCCTTGTGTTGTAATTTAGAGACGGCTTGGTACCTTGCATTGCATTTATTCATTTAGCAGACACTTTCATCCAAAGCGACTTCCAAGAGAGAGCTTTACAAAAGAGCATGCAATTTCCACCCCTGGAGGACAAATAAAGGTTTATCTAAATAGATCACTGATCATAGCAACAAGATGGAAACATTGCAAATAGCCAGAACATGAAGCATACATTGCGCGAAACCAAACAAGTGCCAAGGGAAGAACCACAATAGCGTTTAGGTAAACATTAACTGCAAAAAGAGCAAGAGTGTAACTGTAGGAAAGCAAGCAAAAATAATATACCTCACAGCCAGTACAATAAATTCAAATTGGTTACAACCGACCAACAAGTCCCTTAATAAGAGTCATTGTGATCCTGGAGGAAATGGACATTGGGTCCAGCAAATCATTCTCAAGTACCTTTGTATTCCCGGAACAAGTGCATCTTGAACCTTTTATTGACGGTGGGGAGACAGTCAGTGCCTCTGATGAGGTGGTGTTGAAGAAAGTGTTTTGTCCGTCTCTTCATAATTGGAGTGACAGTTCAGTTGAGTTCTGGATTAAATAAGTATTTAACAACCTGCAGATTGGGAGAGAAATGACCAGACCTCTGGCAACAAAATGAAGACAGTACAAGGTTTATGTCTCAATCATGGCTCTCTCCCGGACGAAGGCAAGAGAGCATTCTTTTATAGGGCACAATAATGTAAACATAGATAGTGACAGTCAGGCGGTAATGACGTTTCAACAGTATTCAGAGAAGGTATGTTCAGTAGTGATTAATATAAGTACACAGGAAATCTAATTTCTTCCACAGTTCCCTATCACTCATTATCTGGGGCCTGCTCTAGTACCTTATATTTCACAAGTTACATAAGAGTAAAATTTTACAATCCAACAATACACGATCTGTTACCTACCGGAATGATATGCAGAACAAGTAACATTGAACTCATACAGCTGTACTTACAGATCATCCAGTAGAGTGTGAGCATACCTAGAAACAGTATCATTACTTGTATTCTTTCCAACGCTCTCTCACTGTACCACTGTTCCATACACTTAACCATCCAGATGGGACATATTCAAGAGATGACTGACTCCAATAAAACGGTTAGTCACATTCTTTACATCCAACCCTACTCAAGGCCACTTCTTGACCTTTCACCTATCAGCCATTGATGGAGGGAAAGCAATTCCTGGATAACCTCCAGAATGCTTCCGACAACCCACAACCCTACAAGGTCTGTCTCCTTTAATGCTGAGTACAGTTATTTTACCAAAACATCAAAATCAATCAATCAAATCACATTTTCCCATCCATCGTGCGTCTGGTATTAGTAAGTGGTTGTCGGGTGTGTGCGTCAGTTTATGTGTAGATCTCATCTCTCGTCGCTGCTCAGGCAACGGCCTCGGCCTCCGCCTCGGTATCCTCTCGTCCCCGTTCTGGGTGCTGTCCTCTGCTTCATGTAGACAGAGGCTGGAGGAAGACCGAAAGTGTCTCCCCCTCTCCAAGCACCTCTCTCTGGTTCCCGTCTGGGTGCTGTCCTCTGCTTCATGTAGAGGCTGGAGGAAGACCGAAAGTGTCTCCCCCTCTCCAAGCACCTCTCTCTGGTTCCCCGTCTGGGTGCTGTCGTCTGTTTCATGTAGAGGCTGGAGGAAGACCGAGAGTGTCTCCCCCTCTCCAAGCACCTCTCTCTGGTTCCCCGTCTGGGGCATTTTTTGGCCCGTCTCCTCACATATCTTGGCTAGTTTGTTTTTCAAAGTTCCATTCTGCCTCTCCACTGCACCAGCAGACTGTGGGTGGTAGGGGCAGTGAAACTGCTGGTTGGTTGTGCTTTACAACGTTTTTGAACAATTTGACCTGTGAAATGGGAACCTCTATCACTGGACAGTCTTGTGGGGATCCCATATCTACAGATCACATCTCTCATGAGAATCTTGGCTACCGTGGTAGCATGAACTTTCTGACATGGGTAGGCTTCTACCCATTTCGAGAACATGTCAACAATTACAAATACATACTCAAAATTACAACACTTGTTCATCTGAATGAAATCAATTTGTAAATACATAAAAGGACCACTTGGTGGCGGGTGACCTATGTCTCTTGTCTTAGGTCCCTTACCGGGACATTTCAAGTATGACCCTGAGCACAATGTTGCTCAGCCTTGGTGGAAAGAGTAGGTGCAAACAAATCAGTATTTACTATTGAGACCATACCCCCCTTGCTCGTATGGGCACAGCCGTGCGCCATGCGAGCCAACCAAGGGACCAATGCATGTGGCCCCACCGCGTGGCCGTCGGGGTGGCTCCACACTGCTGAAGTTGGATCTTTAGCACAGCCAATGGATAACCAACCATCTCTCTCAGTGTTATCAACAGCGGCTTGAAGGTCCGCCCCAAGAGAGGGAGTGTGTGTTTCCGACTGTTTGGGACACAGATAAAAAAAATAAAGACCTAGCACACGAGACACATTTTGACTGCAGCCTTTGCTGCTCTAAATCAGCTTTAGCATTTCCTCTTGAAACAAACACCATCTGTATTGTTAGTATGAGCCTCACACTTAACAATAGCTAGTTTTCTCGGTAGTAGAATTGCATACAACAAATGATCGATTATCTTCCATTCTTTCTCGCTCCATCTGAGGAGTTAATGAAAAGTATTTCCCGCCATATGGCACCAAAAATCGTGAGTAACTCCAAATCTATATCTTGAGTGTAGATATTTACGGCCTTGCCTTCTAAAAACGACATGCTCTTGTCAAAGCAAACAACTCTGCCTGCTCTACAGTGCATTGTGTAGACAAGTTACCAGATTCGAACGTCTTACTGTCGGTACAGACCGCATATCCACCATCTAAGTTGTCATCCCATGTTCAGGACGAAGATCCATCTCAAGGGTGGACAACTATAGATAGATAGATTAACCTTTATTTGTCCTCCAGGGGGTGGAAATTGCAGTTCACAACAGCAGCAGGGTAAAGTATAGCACACAGAGTTGCAGGGTAAAAAAAAAAGAAGAAATACATTAATGACAATCACATCACAATAGCAATAGGTGGGCACAATAAAGTCTGATAAAATAAGTAAGTTGAGTAGACATATAGACAGTTATTGCACTTGAGTAGAATTACAGAATTACAGTATTGCAAAATAAATAACTAAGTTAAGTCGACATGTAGGCAGTTATTGCACTTGAGGAGTTACAGAATTACAGTATTTTGCAAAAAGTATGATAAAAAAAGTATGTTAGGTAGACATATAGACATGTAGACGAGAATTACGGCATTACAGTATTGCAAGTTAAGTAGAAATATTGCACTTAGTACAGAATATGAATATAACACGAGTATTGCACGTGAGTGAGGTAAGTAATACAAGTAATAAAAAAAAAAGTTAATACAATAAATAAATAAAATACACGGTAATACTGCACGGTGGGGAGGTAGTGATGGTAATAGTTATAATAGTGGTAATGGTGTAGCACATAATTGTGGCTATGGACAGCAGTATTTAGTGATTATTGTTAAACAGTCTGACAACAGCAGGAAGGAAGGACCTGCAGAATCTCTCCTTCACACACCGAGGGTGAATCAGCCTATTGCTGAAGCTGCTCTCCAGAGCAGTGAGTCCTGCAGGGGGTGTGACTCGTGGTCCAGCATAGTTGTCAGCTTTGCCAGGACTCGTCTGTCACCCACCTCCTGCAGTCTAGAGGGCAGCCCAGGACTGAGCTTCTTCCTTTCCCTCTCAGTGATGCCGCTGCTCCAGCAGACCACAGCGTACATGATGGCTCAGGCCACCAGTGAGTCATAGAAAGACTTTATGGGTGCCCCCTGCACTCCGAAAGACCTCAGTCTCCTCGGGAAGTAGAGCCAGCTCTGACCTTTCCTGTACAGTGCGTCAGTGTAGTGAGTCCAGTCCAGTTTGTGGTTCAGGTGAACACCCAGGTACTTATAGGACTCCACTCTCTCAATGTCCATTCCCTGGATGTTCACCGGTGGGGGGGAAGGTCGGCGTCTGCGGAAATCCACCACCATCTCCTTGGTCTTGCCCGCGTTGATGAGGAGGTGGTTCGGCTGACACCAGTCTACGAAGTCCTGCGTCAGTTGCTTGTACTCCGTGTCATCATCGTCACTGATCAGGCCGACGATGGCGGAGTCCTCGGAAAACTTGAGCAGGACACAGCCCTCCGAGTTGTGTCTGAAGTCAGCAGTGTAGAGGGTGAAGAGGAAGGGCGCAAGCACCGTCCCCTGTGGGGCCCCCACACTGCAGTTCAGGAGATCAGACACACCATCCCTGGTTCTCACAAACTGGGGTCTATTTGTGAGGTAGTCCAGGGTCCAGTCTGCCAGGGGTACATCTACACCAGCCCGCACCAGCTTGTCCCTCAGAAGCACTGGCTGAATGGTGTTGAACGCGCTGGAGAAGTCAAAGAAAGTAATCCTCAGCACTGCCAGGCCTTTCGAGGTGGGTGAGAGCACAATGAAGCAGGAAGATCAATGCGTCGTCCACCCCGATTCCAGGTCGGTAAGCGAACTGCAGCGGGTCCATCTCTGAGCTCACCTCAGAGCGGAGGTGGCCCAGAATCAGCCTCTCCAATTTCTTCATCATGTGTGATGTGAGAGCCACTGGCCTGAAGCTGCTGAGGTCCTTAGCCCGCGGTGTCTTAGGCACTGGTACCAGGCAGGAGGTCTTCCAGAGCAGTGGTACCCTGCTCAGCTTGAGGCTGAGGTTGAAGACCTTCCCCATGATCCCGCACAGTTTGTCCACGCAGGATTTCAGGAGCCTGGGACTAATTCCATCCGGACCAGCTGCTTTTCGTGCATTGATATTTCTCAGCTCTCTCCTAAACTTGACTAGGTGTGAAAGATAGGGGAGTGCACGGGGGGTGGGTGATGGTGAGTCCATGGGGTTGTGATGGGTTAGTGGAATGCATGGAATGTAGGGTGGTGTCAGCTAGGCCAGGTGCAAGCAGGGCTGATGGGGGAGGGGGGCACTGCAGATCCTTCTCAGCCTGGGGGAGGGGTGCGTTGAACCCATGCGTTGAACTATGGAGCTGGATTCAACGGGGAGCACCTATGGATCATACTGTTACTTTGAGTCAACAAACCAGTTCATACTTGGTAGCTCTACTGGCTGATGACGTAACAGATGAACACTTACTGCTTGAGGAACCATCATAGCCATGGGCGACCCCAACACTATATCTGCAGTTGATTTCACACATAACTCACATAAGCAATAGGCCTCCTAAGATTACCATGTTGCTGGGTCAGTACGCCTGGGCAAACCCTTTGGCCTCGTGGCAGTACAGTGTGACTGGCTTGGTGTAGTCTGGCAGACCAAGAGCAGGCGCCTGGGCCAAGGCCTGCTTCAAAGATACAAAAGATTTATCAGCTTCTGTATTCCACAACAAATGACAATCAGTTTGGCCCTTCGTTAAATCAAGGAGAGGTCGAGCTAACACAGCATAATCAAGGACCCACTGACGACAATACCTGACTGAACCTAGAAGATACTTCATTTGTTTGGGTGTTCTAGGCTTCGGTATCAATAGGATGGCCTCCACGCTATCGGGAGTTACCAGACTTTTAGTATATGGCACAGATACTTGACCTCCTCAGTTTTGCTTTTGAGGCCTTGTGGCCCTTCTCAGCCAGTGCTTGTGGCACTGCAATAATGTCCTGTTGGCAGAAGGCAAGATCCTTAGAACATATCAATAGGTCATCAATATACAGTAATCCCTCGCTATATAACGGTTCACTTTTCACGGTTTCGCTACTTCAAAAAATTTTTTATCGTGCATTGTGTTCTACATTCTGATTGGCTGAACAGTCTCTCTGCTTCTTCTCTACCTGTGCGTCAATAACGTTGTGATTTACTGTAAAACTGTATGTAATGTACACGTGCAAAACAGCTAGCCAAATAAAATACACGTAAATGTCTCTTGTACAAGCAAATTCTCTTAACCAATAATGTTGACAAAACGTTCTGCACCGACAAAGGCACCTGCAGTCTTCTCTTGAAGGTGAGAAGGCAGTCTGTGCTTCTGATGGAGGTGGGGAGTTGATTCCACCATTGGGGAGCCAGGCAGTGGAAGAGTTTGTGTTGCGCTTGGGCGCTCTTGAGGGGAGTTACCACTAGACGGTTGTCAGCAGATGACCGTAGGTGACGGGTGGGGGTATAGGGCTGGAGGAGAGAGTTGATATAGGTCGGGCAGTCCCGTTTACGGCCTCGAAGGTCAGCACCAGGGTCTTGAATCTGATGCGGGCCATGACGGGAAGCCAGTGGAGGGCGATGAGGAGTGGGGTGACATGACAGCGTCTGGGTAGGTTGAAAACCAGACGAGCGGCTGCATTTTGTATCCTCTGAAGGGGACGGATTGCATTTGCAGGAAGGCCGGCTAGTAGCGAGTTGCAGTAATCCAGCTTTGTGAGGACAAGGGCTTGGACTAGCAGTTGGGTGGAATGTTGAGAGAGGTATTTTCTGATTTTCCTGATGTTGTAGAGGGTGAATCTACATGACCGAGAGACTGCGGCAATGTGAGCTGTGAGGGAGAGCTCGTCGTCCAAGGTGACCCCCAGGTTCCTGGCAGAGGATGAAGGGGTCACTGTTGCAGATCCCATAGTGATGGAGAGATCGTGGGTGATTGAGGGTTTGGCAGGGATGATGAGGAGTTCTGTTTTGGTGAGGTTCAGCTGGAGGTGATGTCTGGTCATCCAGGCTGAGATGTCAGAGAGGCAGGCCTCTATTCTGGTCGATATCCCTTGATCAGTTGGGGGAAAGGATAGATATAGCTGCGTGTCGTCAGCGTAGCAGTGATAGGAGAAGCCATGGGAGGCGATGATTGGCCCGAGTGAGGTGGTGTATAGGGAGAATAGGAGCGGACCAAGGTCGGACCCCTGTGGGACCCCAGTGGAGAGCAGGCGGGTACCAGATGTTTTTCCTCCCTGGGAGACTTGATAGGATCTTCCTGTCAGGTAGGATGAGATCCATTTCAGCGCAGTGCCAGTGATGCCCATCTCTTCGAGTGTGGCGAGCAGGATCTGGTGGTTGACTGTGTCGAAAGCTGCGGAGAGGTCCAGCAGAATGACAACAGAAGACCTTGAGGCTGCTCTGGCAGACTGGAGGGCCGTGGTAACCGACAGGAGAGCAGTCTCAGTGGAGTGGCCGGTCTTGAAGCCCGACTGGTTAGGGTCCAGAAGGTTGTTCTGGGAAAGAAAGCTTGACAGTTGGTTAGCTACAGCACGCTCAATTGTTTTAGAGAAAAAGGGTAGCAGTGAGACTGGTCTGTAGTTCTGGAGGACGGCTGGGTTAAGATAGGTTTTTTTGAGTAGGGGTTTGACTATAGCCTGTTTGTATGCTGAGGGAAAAGTGCCAGAGGTGAGTGAGGAGTTGAGGACATGGAGAAGGAATGGAGTAATAGAAGGAGAAATAGAGAGAGCATTATTTTACAGGGCACAAGAATGTAAACATAGCTAGTGGCAGTCAGGTGGTAATTACGTTACAACAGTATTCAGAGAAGGTGTGTTCAGTAGTGATTAATATAAGTACCGGTACACAGGAAATCTAATTTCTTCCACAATGGGGAGTTGATTCCACCTTTGGAAATTGAGAAACGTGTAACATGGGAGCGTCTGGGTAGTTTGAAGACCAGTCGGGCTGCTGCATTCAGAATCAGAATTTTTGGGTACCAGTACCCTACTCTGGAAAATGATTTTAATCCCTGAAGCACCATCTTTTGCCTCTTCTTATGAAAATGGTAAAGGATGACATGACAAATGTCATACGACTTGGCCACTGATCTGCCCTGTTTAACTTCATCTGAGGCCCTCTCCAGCATAGAAAGGTGCACCTGTCCCTTCATCTTTCAAAATTATTTTGGTTTTAAACCTCTGAAGGAATGGTTTACACCAGGGGTCTTCAACGTTTTCCAGGCCAAGGACCCCCAATCTGATGGAGAGATGGAGCGGGGACCCCCTACTTATATATATATATTGTATAAAATTGTGTTTTATATTAAACCGGTCCTATAGTGCCTTGTAGAAATGTACCTTGTTGTTCTGCACTCAATACTAAGATATTAAAATAACAAACAGGTTAATATATTCATGTTTTTATTTTGAACATGCAAGGTACAGTGGTATGGGTGGCCGTGCCACTGCCATTTATAAACATACCTCAAACTGATACCTACCAAGATTATCAATGTCAGTCAATTGCATGTAACCATGCACAAAAAATATTGAAATTGACATTTTTAAAACATGTGCATATGCATACAATACTTAACTATAGCCTAACATTGACAGATTCATGTCTTAATTTTAAACACACAATTTTAAAATACATGTAGTATGGGCAGTGAATCCTGTGAAAAGTGAATCATTGAATACATACTCCCACATTAGTGAGATGTCTGACCCTGATGAGTAGCACACAACTCGTCTAACCTTGGATGGATGGAGGTTGTCAGGCAGAGTCATATCAGCCTCAGGCTGCAGTCTTGACCTGTATTTGTTTTTCAGGTAGGTGAGTGAGGAGAATCCACTTTCACAAAGATAAATTGTAGCAAAGGGCAACAGGCTCATCATTGCTTTTGCTGCCAGTTGTGGAAACTCTTTCTGGCATGATATCCAGAACTGGGTGAGTGGTTTCGTGTCATATATGTTTCTGAACGTACTGTCAGTGGACAGTTCAATGAGCTGATCCTCCTCCGTCACCGTCAGGCGTGCGCCGTCTGCTGCGTTGTCTCTGAACGGAAACTGTATCCATGTCTTGTCCCTGCGCCAGGAGTCGGCCTCGGAAAAGTAGTTTACTACTAAATTTACTGTGGAGCGCCTCCAGATGGGCAAGAATCACGTGTGTTACGGGAGGCGAGAGCACAGCAGAATCTCCCAGCTCATCCACTGATGGAAACATAGAAAAGATTCCCTCCCCGACGCGCTCCCTCCATCTTCTGATTTTTTTTATGAAGCCTTCCATCCTGTCATACAGCTGAAAGGCATGTGTGTTGCGACCTTGCATGGAACTGTTAAGTTTGTTCAGCTCCGCAAAAATGTCAGCAAGATACGCAAGTTTGGTGAGCCAGACATTGTCGCTGAAAAGTGCAGCCAGCTCTGTGCGCTTTTGGAGAAGTAAAAACTCCCGAATAGACGTGCGTAATTCTAATACACGTGCCAACACGGTTCCGCGTGAAAGCCAGCGGACCTCAGAATGATACAGTAGCGCAATGTGCTCTTCTCCTTCAGCAGCACAGAGATTAGAGAACAGTCGCGTTTGCAAAGCACTCTTCTTCACTATATTTACAACTTTCACGACCGAGTCCATGACATCAGACAGATCAGCGCTCATGTCCTTAGCAACAAGTGACTCTCTGTGCAACACGCAGTGCGTCCAAATCACCTCTGGAGCCACATCCCTGACCAGCGCGTTTAGGCCACTTTTTAATCCAGCCATGGCTCTTGCGCCGTCGGTGCACAGTGCAACACATTTTGCCCATGAAACGTCATTTTCTCTGAAGAAAGCGTCAATCACTTTGAAGATTTCAGCACTTGTTGTGCGTTCAGGGAGGCGCTTACAAAACAAAAATTCCTCCTGCATTTCATTTTGATCCACAAAGCGCACAAACGCCAGAAGCTGCGCGTCCTTCGAAACATCAGTTGATTCATCCAGCTGTAAAGCAAATGCATTTGCCGACCTCAGCTTCTCTATCAGTTGCACCCTCACATCCGATGCCATCTCGTCAATGCGGCGAGCAATGGTTGTGTCCGACAGTGGAATAGTTTTCAGTTTATTAATGTCAATATCCTTCCCATACATTGTTTTACACGTCAGTTGCTGAAGGCAATATTAAATCCTCTGCAAGTGTAGGCCTATATGGCCGTTTCTTCTGGGCAATCCGAAGAGCAACTTGATAAGAGCATTTTAAAGCTAGCTCACCAACTCTGCCATCTGTCTCTTTGAAGCTAAACCAGAACTTGAGATAATTGTCCATATATTTTCGGGTTTTCTCTCTTTTACGCTTACCCTTTACAGCTGCGGGGCCTACATCATCACTTTCATTTTCAACTGCGGTTTCTGAGGTGGAGGCTGTTGCTGTGCTTGTGATATCTTTTTTTTGGCGTGTTAAAAATCGATCAATTTTTTCATTTCTCTCTTCAAAACAGCTGCCAGCTACTAGCATGAATGAGCTCACGGGGAACCTGACAGAGTGTGTCACATACGGCCTCGTGAGTGGCACAGCAGCATAGATCGTTTATTTACATCAAGATGGTTGACTCTGTTGCCGTTTATGATCACTACTATCAGGAAATCGCCCATAAATATATGTTATATAATAGTTAGAGCCTTGATTCTTTCCCCCATAATCTCCAAGCTGTATAACATTTTAAAAAAACTTCAAAAAATGTCTAATCAATCAAAACATTTTCGCGACCCCCCTGCAGTACCTCCGCGGACCCCCTAGGGGTCGCGGACCCCCTGTTGAAGACCTCTGGTTTACACCCTAAATCAACCCTAAATGAATCCTAAATGTACAGAAAGAAAAAATAATAATAATGTTAAATAAATGAAAGTAAAAACATAAATCCATTGTAGTAAGATAACTTGATTGCTTTTTTTGTCTATTCTGTTTTTAGCCAATAAAATAATTATATATATATATATTAGGGTGCATCAAAAAAACAAAATTCTTGAATTTTGATATGGCTGGGTGTTAAAAGTGTTCCAATATATGTAAAAACATCACATGCAAAAAAGAAATCAAATCCATGATTATTTAGGGGTGCCACCACACACCTGTTTTTGTGGAATAAAGTGGTGAACAGTGCTCAGTGATCGCCATGGAGATTTTAGGTAAACAAAGACTGCAACTTAAGAAATCTGAGGTGATCTTTATGTTTTTTGTTGTTATTTATATTCCTATTATACATTACTACCAAATATGTGGTTTTGTCTTTGTAATTTGAAAGAATTGTAGTCGTAGATAGAGTCAGTGAGGCTGCAGTGAAACAATTGGAGAAAGAGTGCAGACTTGATGCCACATTTCCACTGTGGCCTCCAAATGTTGAGAAGCTGATTGATAACCTTGAAGACCTAGCTTCTTGGCCAGCATGAAGACCGACAGAGTGGCCACATTTGGTGCATTAGATAAAAAGCTACAGCTCAAGGTGAAGCGGCGAGAGGAGCATCATGCTGCCGAAGCAGCCAGGCAGTCCCGCTGTGAAAAGGAGCTGAAGGAGAAGATGGAAATGTCCACCTTGGTGTCAGAAAGTGATGAGGAGCCGGAGGAGGATTCTAACACAGTCTGTCCACCATCTGAGGCCAAACCATCCCTGAACCTTAAGAAGAGTCGAACAAACGTCGTCATTCCACCTGATATTCTTAGCCGACCAAGTGTTGTGTCACTGGCTGCAAGGTTGAAGATGTCTCCAATGAAACAGGCTGCCTTCACGCGTTCCCTGGTCACAGAGTCAGGTGGTGATTTTACACATATCTCTGCATCCTATGCAACAGCTGACCGAGCAAGACGCCAAGTGTTGGAGACTGTCAGTGAGGAGCATCTTACAGTGGTGGTTGGGGACTGGAGGTGAAAACTGCGGGTGAAACTGCTTTTGAAACTGCTTGTTGTCCCTGTGTATAAGAATCATGCCCGGTTGACATGCAAGTTGCTGGAAGACCGGTGCTGCACTGACCAGGTTGTCAACATGGCATTTGATACAACATCTGCATCGGCATTTGATCTTACAGCAGCCTGCATTGCAATACAACAGGTGAGATGCTTCCCCTGGCTCTTTAGCAGCAAGGTGCCCATCGATGACAAGCGTGCACTTACCAGTGCAATCTTGGAGCACAAGCCTGCTGATCTTCCGATGCATGTCCCCCAGCAGCGCTTTGGAACTGGCTTTGGCAAGCCAAAATTTCCCACCCTCTTGGCAACAACCACCTTGGCTGACCTCACCAATGTAGATTGTTGGTTTGGGATGCACTAGCTGCACATTGATCCAGCATTCCTGTCTCTGGATGTGAACGAATGGGCTACCAATGCTGCGTTTAAAAAAAGTGAGGTCAGTGTCCGACTGTCCTTGCAATGAATGTGGTGGATGACTGTGCCCAGCGTGGCGTCAAGCTCACATCTGACTTTGTCTCAGTGGCCAGGAAGGAGCAACACCTGCAGAATGTGCTGCAGGTGGTTAAACATGACCATAGCCAACACCCAAACTTTTGTCACTGCAAACGCAAGCTGATCCCTGAATAGGAGAGTTACTCTTGGGTGGCAGGTGGGATGACAAATCTGGGGTTAGACACACTGGCGAGGTTCAGTTCAGATTTGACCTGTCTCCCTGGTGATGTTCCTCAGTAGAGCAGACTCTGGCACCGTAGACTGAGCAATCAAGTTTGAAGTTTAGTTGATTTTAGTTTAGTTTGTTCTTATCCCTGTGATTTTCTAGTGAACTTGCCAATAGTTTGTTATTTAACTGTGTTACTATTGCCCCTTGTGTTTAACAATTAATTGTTTAAACTTTATATGTGTGTCCGATATCCATCACTGCTACATAAAATTCAGGGTAAGTCCACCTGAACATGTCCCATTGACTGCCATTCATTTTGTCAATAGAGCAAATTAATGGAGAATCTTGAAAGTTGAATTCTGAGAAATACCATATCTGCCCAAAGGGCAGACAAATATATTTACTTTGATAACCCTATAGAGAATGTTGTTGTATAAGAGTTCACTGTACTTAACATTTCCAGGTAAACCTTTTGGCAATTAAGGCTAGAAATGTCAAATTTTCCGAAAATGTTCAAAAGTTTATGTGTGAGGTGGCATCCCTAAATCTCAATGGATTTCCTCAAAACTTTGCAGAAGACATTTTTATGTTCATTGGAAAAAAGTGTAATGCCAGCCAAATTGATATTATTAAATTAAAATGTTCCCATTGAAATTTGATGCACCCTAATATATATATTTGTATTCCTAGACATTTGGTCTTGGGACACTATCTGTAAAAACATTTGTTGAAAAAAGGAAGGGAAAAAATAAGCAAAACAAGCTCTAGCTTCTTTCTGATTTGAGGAAACCAAGGTGTTACAATTTTCCCTTGTTACAACTGTCTCTGGTCTCCCTCTAGTCACATTATCTGAACTTGACGGTCAACCTTACATGCTAATATTCTATTTTTATTTGACCATTGTTATTTATAACGAATTCCTTTTTAGAAAATATTACGTGTGCCGATGAGTGGTTCTGTATTTTGTACCATCCGGGTACTTGTGACATCCTATGAATGACATCATTGAGGTGTCAATGGTGCGTTGGGTAGCGAACAACGAGAGGGGGAGACAGATTCTGGTAGATACGTGCATTTGTATGGAAGCTTCTCAGGGACTATCAACAAGGCAGTATATCCGCGAAAGAGAAAATAATTGGTATGAGAGCCGACAGAATCCGCTCCCATCCTTCGTTATCGAGGCTCCAGTGTGACTGACAACTAACGGATCAGCACCGCCGCCGAACCAGCTATCGGATAAACCTAGTATCGGGTGAGTGGTGGACCGGGGAACCGACGAAACCAAGGGGGAAAGAGAGCCCTACTCGGCCGAATCCGAGGCTCGTATCAGCGCGTCGGAGAGAAGGAGGGGGAGGGGGCCAAAAGAGATGGCTTTTGACTCGAGTTAATATCGGCTATCCCGTGTAAGGGTGCGGTTCAGAGAATAAAGTTCTAATTTAAGATGTGGTCTAAATTGATTATTCCTTAGCATAATAGCATGTTTTTAATATATTGGTATTGTTTCTGCACTGGTGAATCAGAACGCAATTTTCAGGCTACTATTGTGGAACTACAACCTACTACTACAGTAGTCTACTGACAGCTGGTATTAATTACAATGTAGCAGCAACAACATCGTCCACAATTAATCTGAAGCGTTCTTGCGTTACAATTTCGCTTTTTAGTTTAGTAGGCAATGATGGATCGATAATCTTGCAGAATATATTCGTAGTAACTAGTAGGCTGGTTGCCAGTGAGCTTTGTAGCCTGTAGTGACGTACTAACCAGAGCAAAAATCTGTGTACAAAAAAACCCACTGACCATATTACAATTTGTGTACATTGCGTGGGTGTGCATGAATGCCTGGTGTGCATTGAACTAGACATTGCGATGAAGCGTTCTAACGATCTAGATCATGTCGTGTCAACATTGTGAGAAGGAAGTCCGTCTTCAAGTGATTGCGAAATACTCCACTTAGCTTTGGCTGGATGGCAGACATTGTCTCCAGAAAACACGCAGTGATTCTATGTAGGTTACAGACTGCGAGCAGGATGGAGAACTGTGCTACCTCAGTTCTTCACATGGAAATAGTAGGACTGCCGGGCATGATGCTGCTAGCGGATAGTAGCGCATTGCATTTACTCCGTGCACTTCCATACCTAAAACTTTTTGGCAGGGAGGATTTTAGCTCTGCCTTAACGTGTTCAGTTGACTAATCGGTAATGTATTACAGGGCAGGGCCATGTATTTACACAGCTGCTCTCTGCAATCTGAATTCTTACCTGGGCATTCTGACTGTGACTATGCAACAGTTCCCTGCCTTTTCCTCCTAAAGCAGTGGTTTTTAACCTTGTTGGAGGTACTGAACCCCACCAGTTTCATATGCGCATTCACCGAACCCATCTTAATTGGTCGTGTCATCACGAATCATATGCATTGGATGTGTGTTTTGACCTCCTCCGAACCCCAGGGGTTCGATCGAACCCAGGTTAAGAACCACTGTCCTAAAGACATTCCCCATAGCGGAACAGCGTGTCACAATCCCACACTCAGGAATTTATCAATGGTGCTTAGTGTATAGCTGTTGATGTAGGGCTCTGTAGTAACTCCCTGTACGAGAGACCCTGCTGTTATGAAGCCTAACCCCTTTGTTAACCCTCACCCAATCTGCTGCTTCATATCTGCGTACAGGCTGAACTGTCATCTGTTGCTTCTAAAAACGTGAGAATTTGATCTTGAACGTGGTTCGTAACAGTGCACCTTGCTGGGCAGAGCTGCATTAAAATACCATAGAGTACAGTCTTTCCAAGATGCTGAAATCTAGTTAACTTCCTGCTGGGAACTGGGAACATGCCGAGCTTTTAGTTGGTTGTTAAAATGTATACCTCAGCCTGAACTGTGGCTGTAAGAGATCTGGTAGTCAATGCCAAATTGTGTATTCGTTCTGTAAAGTACGATACATTTAGATGGAACTGTTATCTGTCCATGCCTATAGGTTGTAGCAGGGTTGAAGATTTTGTTGTTGTTGTTGAGAAGCATCGTTTTCCATCCTGTGTCATGGTCACGAGACACAGGGATGTTGAGACTGGATATTATTTTGGTTTGTGTAGTATTATGGAAACATAAAGACAAGCATGCAGGTTTGAGAGTTCGTTCGGGAGGTACAACAAAATAAATGGTCACCGCAACTGGATTGTACCAGTTTTGCTTATATCTGAATGAGCCTATCAATGTGCTTTACATGGGTATTTTGGAAACTGGCGTGATAATGTCGTCTGTAAATGATGACCCACACTCTCCGGTGTGCTCTCTGGAAGTTCTCCCGTTACGAGGAGTAGTTCCTGGGCTCTTGACCCCCCCACCCCTCGCAGAGCATAGCCCCACTTTGCCTCTGCAGCGGCCGCAGGACGTGGCGTGGTTGGAAGAGCGCTAAATAAATTATGATCCTCCTCTAGTGTTGTCACGTGCAGTTTGGATCAGCAGACCCGCTCCTGCCCCTTGTGTCGGCCCTGTCTTGTACTACCCACCAGCATCCAGGCCTGGCTTAAGCCTGTCTCTCTCTCTTTCACATCTCCTCCTCCTCTCTTTTCCTCCCAACAGTCAGGGTTGCTCCCTCTTCTCCCGCTTCTTTTTTTACTCTTTCTGTATTTAGTTGGTATTCTCTGCTCCTAAACCCTCCCCCCCCCTCCCCTTTGCTCAGTCCCGAAGCTCTACAAATCTAATCGTGTAGTGCTGGAATCCCACACAGCTGTCTGTTAATCGACCAGCTCACGCAAACAAAACACATGCACTCCGACTGGTCTGATTCTGGTGTTTATTTTTATTTTTTTATGTCACGTTCATCATGAATGATTCAATGAAGTGTCCATTGAAATTAGGTGGGTGAATACAATTTTTTAAATGCTGGTTCATCATGGACTTTTTCATCTTAGTGTCTCCTAACAAGTAAGATAATGTGTGGGATTTCAAGTTGCTTTGAGTGTGTTTCTTTTTTTTGGTCAACAGCGAACTCTGAAGGCCATGGAGCTGAGAGTGGGAAATAAGTACCGGCTCGGAAGGAAAATAGGGAGTGGGTCCTTTGGAGACATCTACCTGGGTATGTGGCTATTACTCTTATCTCCCTAATAGTTCCTAGGCATTCCTCTTTCACCATCTCCCACCCGCCATTCTGTTCAGCACTAAATCGTCTTGTACCTACCTTAAACGTCGACTAGACATTACATTGTGTATCTCCACAGTGATTTACCCATGTCCTTTTTTCTTGAATTCCTACCTTTTGTATCTGTTGGTAGAAGATTATTTGCCTTTTGGATATGTGTTATCTATGGGTCTAACACCTGTGTGTGTGTGTGTGTGTGTGTGTCTATGTGTGTTTCCTTAGGTGCCAACATTGCCACAGGTGAAGAAGTGGCCATCAAGCTGGAATGTGTGAAGACCAAACACCCCCAGCTGCACATCGAGAGCAAGTTCTACAAGATGATGCAGGGAGGAGGTGAAGGAGGGGTGGGGGTGTGATTAGATTAGATTAAACTTTATTGTCATTACACAGGTACAAGTACAGGGTAACGAAATACAGTTAGCATCCAACCAGAAGTGCAAAACTATTATTACAACAGAATATAATAGTAATTGTATACTCAGAATATATAGAGTATGTACTGTATAATCAGAATATACAGGGTAGGTACAGAATATAGTGATTGAAGACAAATGTACAGCTGTATTGTACAAGATGCTACAGTATTTAACAGAATTTACATGTGTGTACAGTTAGTGCAAATGATGCAGTGTGCAGATGTGTAAAATGAACAGATATGGCAAAATAACAACCAAAATGATGCAGATGATGTGAAATGAACAGATAGTGCAAGATAACAACAGAAATGATAGTCCAAATATAGGGTGGCGGGGGTTCTATGGGGGGGGCGGGTGTTATATAGGGGGGTGGGGGTTACATAGGGGGGCGGGGGTTATATAGGGGGGCGGGGTCTAGTGCGGGTGGAGTTCAGGAGTGTCACAGTTCTGTGGAAGAAGCTGTTCCTCAGTCTGCTGGTCTTAGACCGGAGACTCCTGAGACGCCTGCCGGAGGGCAAACAGTTTGTGGGCGGGGTGTGAGGAATCTTTTTGGATGCTGTGAGCTCTACGCAGACAGGGCTTTCTCTGGATGTCCTCGATGAATGGAAGAATGGTCCCAGTGATGCTGTAGGCTGTCTCATCGTTGTTGGTGATGAGGCCAATCACTGTGGTGTCATCAGCAAACTTAATGATGGAGTTGGATTCATACATTGGCTTGCAGTCATGGGTGAAGAGGGAGTAGAGGAATGGGCTGAGCACACATCCCTGTGGTACACCTGTGTTGAGTGTGATGGTGGAGGAGCAGGAGTGGGCTGACCTAACATGCTGTGCTCGGTTGGTCAGAAAGTCCATAATCCAGTGGCAGAGGGAGGTGTTGATGCCCAGCTTTCCAAGTTTGGTGATCAGCTTGGAGGGGATGACAGTGTTGAAAGCAGAGCTGAAGTCTACAAACAACATACGCTCGTATGTGTTGCTATTGTCCAGGTGTGTGAGCACAGAGTGCAGCACTGAGGAAACTGCATCGTCTGTGCTCCTATTGCTGCGGTAGGCAAACTGGTGAGGGTCAAGTGTGTGTGGAAGGATAAGGATACCCAAGAACAAACCATTTGATCAATTCTAGAAGTGCAGTTCCATGTATTGACAGGGAAAGGCTGACTTGGTACAAGTTACCATTTTATTAGACCGTCTCAAACTCGTAGACCGTCTTAAACCTGTAGACAGTCTCAAACCTCTAGATCAGGGGTGGCCAACACTGGTCTTCGAGAGCCACAGTCCTGAAGGTTTTAGATGTTTGCCTGCTCCAGCACACCTGATTCTAATGACTGGGTCAATATCAAGCTCTATGGAAGCCTCATAATTAGAATCAGGTGTGTTGGAGCAGGGAAACATCTAAAACCTTCATGACTGTGGCTCTCGAGGACCAGGGTTGGCCACCCCTGCTCTAGATGGTCTCAAAACCGTAAATGAATCGATAGCACAAATGTGGTCACACATCTTTCTTAACCTGTGCTTGTGTGTCTTTGTATGCGTGTCACCAGTGGGGATACCTTCGATCAAGTGGTGTGGAGCAGAGGGCGACTACAATGTGATGGTGATGGAGCTGCTGGGGCCCAGTCTGGAGGACCTCTTCAACTTCTGCTCCCGCAAGTTCAGCCTGAAGACCGTCCTGCTGCTGGCTGACCAGATGGTAGGGCTATACCTGCAGGGGCCATGTTTGGTCTAATTTCTAACAGGCTCAATTACAGACCTACGTGCAGCCGTTGCGTGTATTTTAGGCAACGCGTATGTCTATCGGAAAACACAACTTGCCAATGTATTTAACATTTAACTGTAAGTTGAAAATGATGTGGTTTTTCTTCCGTCTTGTTTTTCTAGTTCTATTATCTTTTTTTCTTGGTTTTTAGCTTGTGTATTGTCCTTGCTGCTGTGTTCTGGATTATTACATTGTACATGTAGTCATTTAGTAGACACTCTTATCCATAGTGACTTACAGCAAGAACAGGGACATTCCCCGAGGTAAGTATTGTGAAGTGCCTTGCCCAAGGACACAACATCATGCTTCCTCAACCGAGAATCTAACTCTGATCACTAGCCCGACGCCCTAACCTCTCAGGCACCCGACTCCTTCATGGTCTTTAATCTGTTGAACACGCTCTCTTTGTCAGTCCACAGTGTAGCACACGACTGTTGGCTTTCCGGTCAAATCTGTCATCATTGTCCTCTCTTCCAGATCAGCAGGATCGAGTACATCCACTCCAAGAACTTCATCCACCGCGACGTGAAGCCGGACAACTTCCTGATGGGGCTGGGCAAGAAGGGCAACCTGGTCTACATAATCGACTTCGGCCTGGCCAAGAAGTACCGTGACGCCCGCACGCACCAGCACATCCCCTACCGGGAGAACAAGAACCTGACAGGCACCGCCCGCTACGCCTCCATCAACACACACCTGGGGATCGGTAAGGCATGACACACACACACAATCATGCATGGTAGAATGGGGGTCATCTTGGATGACGAGCTCTCCCTCACAGCTCACATTGCTGCAGTCTCTCGGTCATGTAGATTCACCCTCTACAACATCAGGAAAATCAGAAAATACCTCTCTCAACATTCCACCCAACTGCTAGTCCAAGCCCTAGTCCTCTCAAAGCTGGATTACTGCAACTCGCTACTAGCCGGCCTTCCTGCAAATGCAACCCGTCCCCTTCAGAGGATACAGAATGCAGCCGCTTGTCTGGTTTTCAACCTACCCAGACGCTGTCACGTCACCCCGCTCCTCATCGCCCTCCACTGGCTTCCCGTCATGGCCCGCATCAGATTCAAAACCCTGGTACTGACCTTCCGGGCGGTAAACGGGACTGCCCCGACCTATATCAACTCTCTCCTCCAGCCCTATACCCCCACCCGCCACCTACGGTCATCTGCTGACAACCGTCTAGTGGTACCCCCCCTCAAGAGCGCCAGAGCGCAACACAAACTCTTCCACTGCCTGGCTCCCCAATGGTGGAATCAACTCCCGACCTCCATCAGAAGCACGGACTGCCTTCCAACCTTCAAAAGAAGGCTTAAAACTCACCTATTTAGAGAATTTAATGGCACTTAACAATAGCATGTCATTTCACCTGATCTAATGTATTATGTGTTGTATCTCTTGCTCTATATTCATAATCGCTGTGTTATGCATTTATAGTTCTTCCTTTGGCACTTATTGGTTCTCATGATGTATGATTCACGATCTAAAAATCCGACTGTGTTCGGGGTCTATCACGTTGCTTTGCTCAATGACTGATGCTCTTTGTAAAAGCTCTCTCTTGTAAGTCGCTTTGGATAAAAGCGTCTGCTAAATGAATAAATGTAAATGTAAATGTAGAATGTAGATACCGTATCAGGGGGTGTCAAATTCTGGTCCTCGAAGGCCACTGTCCTGACAGTTTTAGACGTTTCCCTGCGCTAGCACACCTGATTCAAATTAATGGTCATTATCAGGCTTCCACAGGGCTTGATAACAACAGAGTTATTCAAGGAAGGTTTTCTAGAGCAGGGAAATGCCTAAAACTTAAAGGACAGAGGCCCTTGAGGACCAGGATCTGACACCTGTCAGGCAGAAGTTTGACCTGTCAGAAATGTCCTTATCCTCTAAACCATCAACGAGTTAAAGATCTAGCCTCAATTGTAGATCAGATAGGATTTGCTCAGGATCACCAAGGATCCTTTCTGCTTGTCAGATGTTCTATCCTAAATTCTGCTCTCACACAATGATAGATCACCCGTTCATGATCCAGATCACCTCCTCTTCTAATCCACCTGCTTTGGTGTGAACATGTGATTCTCTCACACAAGCTGTCACACATTGATCCCTCTTTTCTCTCATGCCCCCAACAACGTGGAGACAGGCTTCCTGCTTTAGCATAGCTAGATGTTATATCTTCTCCGCACACATTGCCAGAAGTAACATTTGTGCCTGAATATTTCAGTGTAAGGTGGAGGCTTGGGTCTCTGAAGCTGGTCTTGGTTCTCAGCCTCCGTACTGCCTCCATGTTGTGTAAAAGATTGAGGGCATTAGTTATACCTTCATAACCTTCTCTTCTCTGTCTCTCTCGTCTCTATGCTCCTTCTCCTTTCCCTCTCCTGCTCTTGTTTCTTCCTGTGCTCCTCCCTCCCACCTCTCCCCCTCCACAGAGCAGTCAAGGCGTGATGACCTGGAGTCTCTGGGCTACGTCCTCATGTACTTCAACCTGGGCTCTCTGCCCTGGCAGGGCCTCAAGGCCGCCACCAAGAGGCAGAAGTACGAACGCATCAGCGAGAAGAAGATGTCCACCCCCATCGAGGTGCTCTGCAAAGGCTACCCCTGTAAGTTTTGGCTAGCCAGGCTGAACGGATGAATGTGTTTTTATGATGACAGATCTTAGAAGCTGGGTGGAATGTTGACAGGATATCCATGCAGGCTCTGCTGAGGAACAGCAGAACTGAACTGAACTTCTGAAGTCCCTCGACACTTATGGGATGTCATTTAGCACAGCTGTTGGTCGTCTAACAGATGTTCAGTCAACTAGGGTGAAGTGCCTGGCGTCACAGCTGGGGTTTGAGTGACACAGCTGGGGTTTGAACCGGTTACCTTCTGATTACCAACGCACCACCCTAACCTACTGTGCCCCATTACTCCCTATGATGATGGTCATGTTTTTTACCCTGCTCCTACTGTCTCATCCAACAGCTGAGTTCTCCACGTACCTCAACTTCTGCCGCTCGCTGCGCTTCGACGACAAGCCCGACTACTCGTACCTGCGGCAGCTCTTTAGGAACCTGTTCCACAGGCAGGGCTTCTCCTACGACTATGTCTTTGACTGGAACATGCTCAAATTTGTGAGTGGAAAGGTTCCTTCGTGAAAATAGGCATATTGACTCTAAATTAGAACCCAGCTCGAAACTATAACCGTTGGTGGAACATGCTACTCCTGCAGGGTGCCAGCCGGACAGCGGAGGATGGCGACCGGGAGAGGAGGACAGGAGATGAGAGAGAGGAGCGTATCGGAGGAGGGCCGCGAGGGTCTGCAGCACGGGCCGTTCCACCGGGACCCAACCCTCCAGCGGCCAGCCGAGTCAGGAACGGCCCTGAGCAAACCATCTCCAACCCTGCCTCGCGGGTACAGCAGTCTGGTAGGTTAGTCGTTCAGACAACCACACAGCTCTGGAAAGAATTGAGACCACTGTACGTTTCTCTTACACTTATTGATTTACATCTATTCATTTTATCCAAAGCGACTTACAAGAGAGAGCTTTACAAAAGAGCATCAATAAGCATAGCAACATGATAGACCCCAAACATAGCAGGCTTATACATTATGAAACATACATTGTGAGAACCAATAAATGCCAAGGGAAGAGCTATAAGAGTTTTTAGCCGAACAAATTACAAAATTAAGGTGAGTCTCTGATGGATAGTAGTCTACCTTTTTTAAAGAGAGTCAAACTTTTACTATTCTTTTACTTTTACTTTTACTATTATCGGGCGTCGGTTAGCTCAATGGTTAAGGCGTTGGCCTCATGATCGGAAGGTTGTGAGATCGAGCCCCGGCTGCGGCTATATGACGTTGTGTCCTTGGGCAAGGCACTTCACCCTACTTGCCTCAGGGAGAATGTCCCTGTACTTACTGTAAGTCGCTTTGGATAAAAGCGTCTGCTAAATGAATGAATGTATTCTGTTCACATCTTCTTTTCACACTCAGAAGGGGGATCTCTCGATTTCTTCCAGAGCTGTATGGTCAACCAATAATGAAGTTGTGCTTTTCCTAGTATGGTGTTGTTATGATAGTAAATAGTAAACAAGGGAAACACTTTTGGGTCTTGGGTAATGACATGGTCTAATCTAATTGGGGCGGGGGGGAGAATACATGGCCTAGGGGCATGCAACACATGGAAACCTAGGGAGCATGTGGTGTGCTCATTCAGTAATTTGTCAGAATTACAGTTGTTGACATGCAACTTCATTGTTAACTTGGACTGGGTACTCAAATCTTGAGATTATCGGTTTGTGACTTTAATGTTTTATTTAATGTGGGTCCATGTTCTGTGCTGTGCATCAAGAGGAGATTGAGGGTATAGACGTAGTTTGGTGTGTTTTAAAGCCTGTGCTGATTGGCTGCTGTTGTTGTTTAGGGAACACTTCACCGAGGGCCATCTCTCGTGCCGAGCGGGAGAGGAAAGTGAGCATGAGGCTCCATCGAGGGGCCCCTGCCAACGTGTCCTCCTCCGACCTCACAGCCCGCCACGACCAGTCTCGAATCTCCACGTCGCAGGTACGCACACGCTTCTGAGCCAACATGGCTGGTTGATTCGAATCAGAATCACAGTATGTGATTTAGATATATTAATTCTCCCACAGCTGGATAACTGTACCACAACTAAATAAATGTTGCATTCCCTCCTGCTCATATTTCATGTTCTAGAAGGTTATACGGCAGGGGTATTCAACTAAAATGTAAAGAGGTCCAGTTCGAGAAAATTACATGAAGCGAAGGTCCGGAAGATCATAATGTCTAACTTAGTGTGATATATATTTAAGTGGCCTAGTAATTTTATGAACATGCATCTAATCTATACCTGCCTTGTAAATCAAATGATTTCAGGACAATTAAAAAATGTCTGCCAATATTTTTTGTCATATAACACAGAACTGAATTTAAAAAATATGCACAATGTGCACATTAAATTAAAGGGCATGATTTAAAAATATATATATATTTAAGCTTAAAAAACAAACAAATTGCATACCCTTAATTGAAACAATTCAAGTATTAAATCTCAACATATCTTATAAATTGAACTATTTAACTTAACAATTATATTTGCTTATATTCAACTCCCCCACTTTTTTTGCTCAGTGGGAGAATTGAGCTCTAGCTTGTCCTGCCAGGATTTTAAACCTGGGCTTAAATGCAGTCAGGGCCGTTCTCATACACATGTGGAGGTGCTCATTGGTGAGCCTTGAATTATATTTTGTTTTGATAATGTTAATTGTGGAGGATGCTGCCTCACAGTTGTGTGTGGTGCCGAACATGGTCAAGAGGTATAGGGCTACTTTCCTGGGAAAGCTGTCTCAGGGACCATTTGTTGGAGCCAGAAAGTAGAAGGGTCTCTCCCGTGGTTTATGTTTATTTTCTTTCTATCGTATTTTCGTGTCTTGCCGATAACTTTCATCTAAGTGCGCTGCATTTTCTCAATGATTACCGCCTGGAATACACTGTTTTAATTGGCTGAGTGGAATCACGTAGGATGGCTTAACTCGTATGCGATTGGCCTGTGCGTTTTCCCATCCACAAACCGACTACCGTAAAGACGATAAAAGCTGTGCCGGTTCAAATAGAAGCGCTCCGTCCGATTTTTTTTATCGTAACCCTCAGTTGGGCTGTAGGTCCGGGTCCGTATGAGACCACTTCTGGGTCCGGACCCGGACCGCGGTCCGCCAGTTAGTGACCTCTGGTATACGTTGTCAGCTGCTTGACTTGATGTTTGGAACGTTGCATGTTTTCTGTCTGTGCAACACCCGCTCTGTCGCCCTCTAATGCTTTTCTGAGTCACTGATTCATTCTGTTTGTTCTTCTCTTTTTTTCTCGCTCTCCGCTTCAACCTCCCTCTACCTCTATCTCCTTTCAGGTTAGTGTGCCGTTTGAGCACCTGGGGAAGTGAATCTTCAAGCTCCACACAAACTGAGAGGTGAGGTGTTCACACGCACTTACTCACACAAGCTTTTGAAAATGACTTATTTGATGAGTTTACTTTCGGCAAACAATAGTTTTTTTTTTTTTAACAGGGCTTTAAAAGATACCTTTCACTCCAGAAATGTAGGTTTCCTTTTTTGTGCTTATTTTTTTATTAAAAGAAATGTTGCCAATGGGACAGAGAATGGATGTTTTTAGGTATGGACAGTGAATCTCAATACTTTGAGAGACCCTATGCGTCAGACTATGAGAATCAGTCCCTGCCATTCTAACTATGGGAGAAAATCCCATGGCTCTCCCCACAATATAAAAGAATGAAGGCACGCCCTCCACGTTGTCGTGTGGCTGGAACATCCCTGTATCCTCCCCCCACCTCTCATGCTGGTGACACAGCCCTGGACACAACAAGCATGCTTCAAATCAGGTTTAATCAAGTTCATCTCGAGCAAAGCGGAGATTTCGCCGTTTCTGTTTACACTGCAAAGACCAAACCAAACAAACAAATACTCCCATGTATATGTTTTTAATTGATGCATCTATAGAATAGTAAGATTCTGTACTCAAAAGTCATAATAGGTTCCTGATGAGTTCAGGTTTGTGTATTAGTCTTTTTTATCTTTTCAATTTGGGTGGGAAAGTACAGCTAAAAGAAGAAGGGATGGAGAGGTGCTGGTGGGGGAGAAGGAGCAGTGTAGGGAGCGGTGTAGGGAGTGGTGAAGAGCAAGTGTTTCGTTTTAGCTGTAAAGTTACGATGGAGTGTAGAACTATTTGGGCTATCGGCTTTATATTTGTCTTGAGCTCAGTGTTAAGGCTATGTGAACCCCCGTGGAAATATCAACCACAGACCGATGCTAGACTCCCAGTCTTTTCTCACTCATTTTCATCCGTTTCATGACAAGTTCTTTCGTCCTCCATTTTTGCTCACTTTGACATCTCTTAGTTTGAGTTCAAGTGATGTTTTGTAGAATACAAAGGCAAAGTGACCTGGGTTTGTTGAGACATTGTCTGAGGAGACATGGGAGAGTAAAGAACTTTGAGGATGTCCTAAATGTGTTTTGATCAGAGACCATGACAACCCATCCTGTCTGTGAGGGGGGCTATGATTCTTATGATTGTTCTTAATTGTCCACAATTGTTCCTTTTTTCCCTCATAATTTTTTTTATTAACTGCGGTCTGGTAGGAATGGGTAGGTTCTTTTATGGCTGGATTTAGGGCCTTTTTTTCTCTTTTTATTTTTTTTACTGTAAATATTTGTTGTTTTTCTATTTCTGTGTATAGCCAAGATGTGGTTGGTTGTTTCAAGGTGTAATTTAGAAAAATCCATTAATCGGGATCTGGGTTAATTTTTGAACTAATTAAAAGTACTAAATTGAGAGTTGTTTTAGCCATTACAGTTCCAGTACACTGCCGACTGGGTCCTTGGAACTTGGCCACTGCCATCATCATCATTGTGTGTGTGTGTGTTTGTTGTATGTGGTTTGTTAGTTTACAGGGTGTGTAGACATTATGCAAGGACCTTTCAAATGCTTTCCCTGGTGGAAAAACCTGGACTGTCATTGCGTGGGGTCATTTTTTGTGAATTATTTGTTTGTTTGTTTTTTTTCCTTTCACAATTGTGTTTGTTTGAGTTTTGGTTGGCAGATTTGTCCAATTGTCCAACCATACTTTCTTTTTCAAGCTTAACTTACAGTTTGTTCATAGGGCCTGTCTAAAGGCCTCCCTTCAAGGCTAAACAAAAATTTTATAGAACTGCCGACTTTCTTGATAAATAAACAATTTAAGTGGGTAAATGGCTGTGTTTATGCATTGCTCTCGGTAGCAAACCTCTTAAGGATGCTTAAAATCATTGATCCAGTTTGATGTCACTAATTTAAGTGATACATGAATTCAGTTATAATAATACGTGGAGCGTTGGCATGCTTGGCTAGGCTAGGTCCAAAGCCCATGTTTGACCCAGCGGCAGTGTGCAGAGGAATGGGGGATCCGGGGAGGTGGAAAGCTGATTCAGGTTACGGGAATTTCACTTTATGTATTGTGTGCTGATATCTTGTACAGTTCTTTAACACACTCTAACTTCATTTACAACAGTATTTGTGTATATTTTATGAAGTAATAAAAAAATATCTAAAATGCTCCTCATAATAATTGCTATTGTATTCATTGATCATGTTTACCAACCCTTATAAATTAGATTAGATTAACCTTTATTTGTCCTCCAGGGGGTGCAAATTGCAGTTCACAACAGCAGCAGGGTAAAGTATAGTACACAGAGTTGCAGGGTAATTACATTAATGACAATAACATCGCAATAGGCGGGCACGATAAAGTCTGATAAAATAAGTAAATTGAGTAGACATATAGACAGTTATTGCACTTGAGGAGAAATACAGAATTACAGTATTACAAAATAAATAAGGTAAGTCGACATGTAGGCAGTTATTGCACTTGAGGAGTTACAGAATTACAGTATTTTGCAAAAAGTATGATTAAAAAAAGTAAATTAGGTAAATAAAGTAAACGTGATCAGTTTACAGAATGGACAACGAGGTGAGAAGCTCTTGGTTGGACACGGATCACTTCAGCCGAGTTTCGATGTAAATGCAGTCAAAAGACTGTTGACCTTGTCCATACGTTGGTGAGGGTCCATTACAACAATGACCACATCCCAGTCCAGCTGGCTGCATCAACATAGGAAAGGAGGGCAGGTTCGCCACTGCGCATGCGTGACATCCGGAACAGCAGCAGTTTTCATTACATTTATGGATGTTATGTTGGAAAATAACGGCAGCTAGCAAGCTGGTTGGGCTACAGGTTTTAAAGGGGTCCATCACTTTGATTCACAGTTGGTAATGTTTAGTGTATGTGAAATTAATCTGACTTGCTGCAGTTTCATCTTTTGATTGCTTTGGAGAACGTCTCCCAACATCTAGCTCCAGGCTAGCTAAATAGCTATTGATACGGATAGACTACAGCAGCTAGGCTAGCTAGTCTAGTTCTACCACCTTTACAAGCCGCTGACACCTCGCAAACGGTTATAAAACATGATTCTAAACTAAGCAGTTGATCAAGGAGGCACGGACACAAACGGCACAGTGAAAGAGTTCATGTATGTACGAATAAAGAAAGGTGATTCCCGATAATTTCAAGGAAAAGTTTATGCTGGATGCAAATATCCGCAGCGTGAACAAACCCAACCGCAGCAGCTGACTGAGGTGAGCGATCCAACCGGAAAGATGTTCAGTGTTTTGAATTATGTTGATTCCCATATTAACAAACAGGTTATACAGCATATTTGCGGCCTGAAAAATGTTGATTTAATTAGTAGATATCTGTGATTGATTATTTCGTTGAACGCGGTATAGCTGCATTATCAAACGATATCAATTCAACGTTTTCCTAACCACACACTAACAACCTTTTTCAAATGGAATACGTTGTTGGTTGTGTTTTTCTGGTTGTATATTACTGCATTACTGGTGTTTATACGTGTTAATATGCAATGAAACATGTAAAATGGTGGCTCATCTTTCCTGACGTTGGAAGGCGTCAGACAAGAAAACACGCTGAAACATCATAATAAGATTGAGGTCAGAGGACAAAATATGTTTTGGCTACTGTTTGAAGAGCCCAGGGACAGTGTCTCCATCTGACCAATACACTTGGTCACCCACTCTTTATTTGCTGTTCAACACGGTTGACACCAGGTCCTGGTCCTCGAGGGCCGCTGTCCTGAAGGTTTTAGATGTTTCCCTGCTCCAGCACACATTATTCTAATGAATGGGTCATTATGAGCTTCCACAGAGCTTGATAACAACCCATTCATTTTAATCAGGTTTGCTGGAGCAGGGAAACATATAAAACCTTCAGGACAGTGGCCCTCAAGGACCAGGATTGCCCACCCCTGGGCTATATACTACATAATTTGGCACCAGATAGTTAGTTTCAAATTGTGTAGAATAGATCCAAGACTTATTCATAACATCGCTCAATAAAAAGCCTGTGTTTATCCTTCCTTTGGTATCATTTGTTCACCAAGTCAACAGGACTCCATGACAAAATTATGTGCTGCTAATTAATTTCGGTTGGCTCATCTGTCCAATTAACTCAAATACCCACCTAATACCATAAGATAGGTAATAAGGCTTTTGATTGCCAGGTATTCGAACTCCTCTGAATTCATAAAACAGGTTTCCGTCAGTGAGTCACAGCTGGCAGAATGTCAGAATCTACAGAAACCTTTTGAACATATTCGATTATCAACTTTATTAAATTCATGCTGACACATCTAAAGGCTACACTTCTTATCTCATGACATGAAACATGTTTGACTGTTGACCACCATCACATCTAAAAAAAACACCAAGACTAATACGGTCCATGGTCATCTTAGTCTGATCACTGACCATGTCCGGTATTCTCACCTAAGGTGAGTGGTGGCACTTGTGGGGAAAGGGGTACACTCTCTGTTGTTTCAGGCGATGTTCCTAGCTAGGCTAGGCTCTAGGAACAAGCTAACGATGAGGCTTCTCCCTCCCGAAGAGGGTGGAGTGTTTTTGTTTAGTCTACGGAAACCTTGACACCGGAAAAGTAGCCTAGCGGTGTTAGACCTTCTGTTTACGCATGTCATTTGTTGTTATTGTAAACAGTCAAATCAAATCCCATAATCCCCCCCTCCCTGTCCCAGATGAGTCAGTTATGGAGGCGGGACATGTCCCTGTCAGAGAGGCTGGCGAGCGACAGCCCCGCGGGTCTTGCCCCGGGGCCCTCGGCCACTACGGCCCCGCCTGGGGCCAATGCTTCCTGGGTACCGGCGGCGCCTCTATTCACCCCCGAGGAGCCCATCTTCCTCATGACTTCCATGGCCCAGACGGTGTCTGGCTTCTTTGTGTGGACTGCCCTCCTGCTCACCTGCCACCAGGTAAGCCCCCCCCCTCACGCTGTTGGCTGTTGCCCTCGGACCTCCTGCCGCTTCATCTCTAGGGAGTCAGATGGCTCAGTGGGCGTTGGCCTCGTGATCGGAAGGTTGTGAGTTCAAACCCCGGCTGTGGCAATGTGGATATTGTGTCCTTGGGCAAGGCACTTCACTGTACTTGCTTCAGGGAGAATGTCCCCGATTTTTTTTGTTGCTTTGGATAAAAGGTGCTAAATTAGGTATTATTATTATCTCACCTCTGTCGCTCTCTTCCTTTCCCTCCCTGTCACTCACTTCACAACTGTCAACAAGCCTGACACAAACAACACAAACTGACGATACTTTGGCAATGGCTTTAACATTCACACGTTAGCATGTGACTTGTATTGAATTGACTTAAGTCTCGAGTTTATGTTTGACCCTATATGTGACTGTCTCTAAATATTGCCGTTATGTTTTGGTCCATGGCTTCTCTACATAAGCAGTCATGTGGCGCAGTTGGTTAGGGTGTCCGGTTAGTAACCAGAAGGTCCCTGGTCGAACCCCGGCTGTGTCAACATGACGTTGTGTCCTTGGGCAAGGCACTTCACCTTACTTGCTTCAGGGGGGAATGTCCCTGTACTTGCTGTAAGTCCCTGTGGATAAGAGCGTCTGCTAAAATTACTAAATGTACCATGGTTCCGTCAGCTCACAGTCGGGTCCTGGGATATCCACATTAGGGCCTCCATGTCCTCCTCCTCCGGCCAGCCAGGCCACTGCCAGGCCACTGCCAGCGTGGCTCACCTCAAGCTAGGGAGCTTCATCATCGGTGTGATAAAGAAGTCATCTCTGGCTGTGACACTGTTTGCCTTGCTTGTAGGGTTAGATATGAGCTTCCTGGTTCGTGCTGTGGAGGGGGAGATGAGGAGGTCATTATTCCCGCCCCCTCCCGACAACAGGTGCAGTCAGTGACATCATTGCAGATCGGGGGCTGTTGCCAAGCAACAGCATGCCGCGCTCTCTTTCTCTCCCTCTCGCTGTCTCTCTCTCGCTCTGTCTTGCTCTCCATCTATCTGTCTCTTTCTCTCTCTGTCTCTCTCTCCCCTTTCCTGTCTTCCTCCTCCTATGCTTGTTATTTCACCAAAGGTGTGTGTGTGAAAGGTGATAGGGAGGGTATTGTGGGAAGGGATGGGGAGCGGAAGAACACAACAAAAGGTGCTGATGACACAAGAGTCCTTTTCATCTGAACAGGAGCACAAAAGACCGAAGCCAGTCGTCATCAACACTCTCTCAGGGCTCAGTTAGCACTCACGCAACGTACATACACACACGGTCGCACAACACACACACTCACTTTTGTTGACTGCTCGACGCAGGATGTGGGCTAGACCTCAGTCAGTGTCACAGCCTGGGTGAAAACCCACATATTGATTTCCTGAGACACGGCTGTTAGCTAACCCACTTTCCAGCAGGTCACGTTGACTGAGCTGTGGTCCCGGTCTAAGAGGAGACTTCATTATCATTTGTTTTCCTTCCCGGAAACGGTTGGTTCGCCAGTGTTATGGATGTCTTAGAACCTGTACTACAGTCACCATGCTCTCCTTTCAAACACAGCCTCTCTCTCTGTCACTAACCATCCCTCTATGTCTCTCTCTCTCTCCCTCTCTGTCTGTCTCCCTCCCTTCCTGTCTGTCTGTTTCTCTCTCCTCTGTCTGTCTCCCTCTCTTTCTCTGTGTCTGTCTGTCTCTACGTGTCTGTTTCTCTCCTGCTCTTTCCCTCTGTCTGTCTCTGTGCCTCTCCCCCCTCCACAGATCTACATGCACCTTCGTTACTACAGCTCCCCTAACGAGCAGAGGCACATCGTCCGGATCCTCTTCATCGTGCCCATCTACGCCTTCGACTCGTGGCTCAGCCTCCTGTTCTTCACCAACGAGGAATACTACGTCTACTTCGACACCGTACGGGACTGCTACGAGGGTGAGGGCGGGGCAAACACACCCACGCACACCAGAGCCGCCTCTCGCACCCTTAAAGGGGATTATCTGCGTGAGGCGCAAAGAACAGTAAAGCAGATGCCATTCGCGGGGGCACTACGCTTGTTGGCTAAAGTTTTCCAGTGTATAAACTCCTCCCCTTCCCGTTTCATTCCCCTGAGGACAAGGCTGTTTGGGAATCTCTCCGATTTCCCCCCCCCCCAGTGACAGATGGCCTTTGCGGCCTGCCTTTTTTACGAGGGTGACCATCTTTGTTCCCCTGACATCTCCCAAGGCCTGCTGGGATTGCTGGGGAGGCAGGTGCCTGTTTCCTAGCAACCGTACGCAATCGACCCAAAAGCCTTGACAGGCGTTTGTAGGGAGCTGTCACGCTCACGGATGGATAAACGGTCCGGGCTGTGCTTGCGCCATTCAGCTGTGCGTCTCACCAGAACATTCCATTCGAAATTGGTTCGAAAACATCCCTTTTAGAACACGTCGGTATAGACTCTCATTGGTCCAGGATTGTTCCACTGTAGTAAAGGTTTCCGAGGTAGTCATCTGAACGCTGTTTTTCGAAATCAAGCCATTTCTAAGCCCATCCGGAAGTCATTCCCAATCAGAAAAAATGATCTGAGATACTCCTGCTACTCTGTGCTGCGTCCCAATCTCCCTTTTAGAATGTTCCGGTTGGAGCCCCCGGCTCTCTGAACTGTCAGCATCAGTCTGTCTGTGCGTACGTTTGCGTGCGCATGTGTGCATGAGAGCGCCGTGATTCAGGGCAGTGAAGCTGAGAGCGTGTTCAGGCTGAACACACAGGGTCTCCCCAGCCCTGTTCCAAGCAGCTGCTCTGGCCCCCTGGGTGAGCTCCAGAATCCTATATATAGAGACGGAACGACACACCGCCGGACAAACGGACATGCCATGGTTGCGGAGCACACGTTCGTTAACATTTACATTTAGTCATTTAGCAGACGCTCTTATCCAGAGCGACTTGCAGTAAGTACAGGGACATTCCCCCTGAGGCAAGTAGGGTGAAGTGCCTTGCCCAAGGATACAACGTCATGTTGCCTTAGCTGGGAATCGAACAGACAACCTTCTGATCAGTAGTCCAATGCCCTAACCGCTCAGCCAATGGGCACGCAGCGAAACACGTGTGAGGGGAGGGGGCGTCCACTGCTTTCTGTTGCGTGTTAATGCACATGTGTGTGTGCATGCTTGTACAAACAAGCCAGTGTTGATCTTAGCTGAATAGAGCCTGTTTCAGCTGGAGGTCATCTTACGACCCCAGCCCTCCCGGTCCCCTCTGCTGCTAAAGCTTAGGAGGCAGCCAAGCCAGCTCTGAGGAACATGGCCCAAGACCCATGACCTGTAGCCTATGATCTTTGACCCACCCCCAGATGGCTCAGTGGGTTAAGGCGTTGGCCTCATGATCGCAAGGTTGTGAGTTTGAACCCCGCTGTGGCTATGTGATGTTATGTCCTTGGGCAAGGCACTTCACCCTACTTGCCTCAGGGACAATGTCCCTGTACTTAATGTAAGTCGCTTTGGATAAAAGGGTCTGCTAAATGAGGTATTAGAGTAGAGCAGAATAGAGTTAAGAAGAGCAGAGCTGAGTAGAGAAGATAAAAAGTTGTTTTGTCCCTTTACTCTAGGTAGGTCAGTGAGCTTCTAACCTGTGTGTGCTCTTCCGTAGCGTTCGTGATCTACAACTTCCTCAGCCTGTGCTATGAGTACCTGGGAGGAGAGAGCGCCATCATGGCTGAGATCAGAGGGAAGCCCATTGAGTAGGTGTCCAGGTTACCTCTCTGCTTCTCTTTCTCGCCCTCCTTCTGTCGACGTATCTGTTGCGCACATATTTAAGATAAGATAAGAAAACCTTACTCTACCTCTGTACCCATTTGTATCCCTCTCTCGCCTCTCTTGCCTCTCCTTTCTTTCCCTCCTCACTCTGTACTTTCTATTTCTCTTCCCTCTCTGTCGCCACCCCTCCCCCCCCTTCTCTCTGCCCCTCCCCCCCACAGGTCCAGCTGCGTGTACGGGACCTGTTGTCTCTGGGGGAGGACCTACTCCATCGGCTTCCTCCGCTTCTGCAAGCAGGTTCGAATCAAGTGTACCCAAAGCCAATCTGGTTCCAGCTGCTTTACCGCCCCTTTGTAAACACCAAAAACTGAATGCAGGGGGTTGGAATTTAGCGTAGTGTGCTTGAACTGTACTCTCTCCACCCTCCTTCTCTCCCCTCCCTCCCTCCCTCCCCTCCTCCCACTCCCTCCCTCAGGCCACTCTCCAGTTCTGTGTGGTCAAGCCCCTGATGGCCATGATCACAGTCATCCTGCAGGCCTTTGGGAAGTACCGAGATGGCGACTTCAAGTGAGTGGAGCCATGGTTTTCCCTCTAGCTATGTGCACGTGCAAAGCAAACAGAACACACGCTCAGAATCATGGGTATCAGGGGCATGAGGAAAACTTTTCCCAACAATTCTGTTGATTGAAGTATAATTCTTCTTATTATTGAAGAGTCAAAACACAAATCCTCACATCTCTCCCCCCGGCGCCCGCCTCAGACACGAATCAACACGCCTCTCCTCAGGAAAGTGTCCTTGTAGAGGAGGAAGGGTTACAGTACTGTCCCAAAAGTCTGACGGTTGCGTCGAATGGGCCGATAGTCATGTGGTGCAGTCGGTTAGGATGACAGGCTAGTAATCGGAAGGTACCCGGATCAAACTCAAGCTGTGCCAACATGACGTTGTGTTTGCCCTACTTGCTTGAGGGGGAATGTCCCTGTACTTGCTATAAATCGTTCTGGATAAGAGCGTCTGCTAAATGACTAAATCGAAATGCAATTGGATCTTGAGAAAGCTGAGCATTCTGTGACATCACCAGAAGTTCTTTGGAACATGTCCTGCTGGGGTCGTCATGTTCTCCCAAACCAACGGTTTCTGACTTTGTGTGTGCGTACATTTGAGTGGATGTGTGTAAAGATCGAAATATATTATTATGTCTCCCTACTGTAAGTAATTTAGGACAGTAGCTGAACCAATTTAGAATGTTTTTAAACTCCCACCCCTCCCCTCAAGTGCGATGAGTGGTTACCTCAGAATCAGGTTTAATCGCTATGCAAGATTTACAAACATAGAATTCACTGTTGCAGAAAAGAGAAAACACAGATATGTGACATAATAATAAAAATTGGATTGGATGGAAACAGGATTACCAAAAATACAATGTAAAAATACAATACAAGTAGGATACAAATAACATAGAAGTACAAAGTGGGCACTAGCTGTAGTGATTTGTGTAATTTGTGATTTGTGATGTAGTGACAGTGCAAAGAAGGATGGGTATATGGGGGGGGGGGGGGGGGGGTGTACCTGTACCTGATGTTAATGTACCTGATGCTACTGTCTCCCTCCAGTGTGGCGAGTGGTTACCTGTACGTGACCATCATCTACAATGTCTCGGTCAGCCTGTCCCTCTACGCTCTCTTCCTCTTCTACTTCGCCACCCGCGACCTGCTCGTCCCCTACAGCCCCATGCTCAAGTTCTTCATGGTCAAGTCGGTCATCTTCCTGTCCTTCTGGCAGGGTGAGCATCGCTCTATCTCTCTCTCTGTCTGTCTCTGTCTGTCTGTCTCTCTGTCTCTATCTCTGTCTCTGTATGTCTCTCTCTCTCTGTCTGCCTCTATCGCTCTGTCTCCCTCTGTCTGTGTCTCTGTCTCTATCTCTGTCTGTCTTTCCCTGTCTCTCTCTCTCTCTCAGCCCAGATCCAATATGGGCAATATGCGCATATGCAAACCAGACTAACACGCTCAGAATCATGGGTAGCAAGGCATGAGCTGAATGCAAACTTTTCTCATCAGATCTTACAGTTTAAGTACAATTCTTCTCATGTTGAAGACCCACTCTTTCCCCAACCAGGCATGCTCCTGGCCATCCTGGAGAAGTGTGGGGCCATCCCTCAGATCAACTCTGCCGAGGTGTCGGTGGGCGAGGGCACGGTCGCCGCGGGCTACCAGAACTTCATCGTCTGCATCGAGATGTTCTTCGCCGCCGCAGCCCTTCGCTACGCCTTCACTTACAAGGTGTACATGGACAAGAGACTGGACTCCAACGGTGAGGCAGATAGACACACACACACACACACACTCACACTCCATCGCTTCACATCAGCAGCCTTGTGGAGGAAGGATAAATCTCTCTCTTTTGAGCTTGAGGAAGTTGTACACTCAGTCGCTCAAGGGAACGGTACCATTGTATCAATGATGTATTCTTTCTAAATGTCTTGATGTTCTCAGTGACTTTATTTCCACTGACCTGTTTTCTCTTTTTCTTCCGCCTCTTATTTCTCCTCCCTGTTTTTTTCTCTCGTCTCCTGTCCCCTCGCAACCCTTTTACGTTAAACCCTTGAAAATCAAATATATGCTTTGATATGACCTCTTTCGTTAAACTATTTTTATTTCGACCTTCCCCATCCCCTTTTCTCTCATCCCCTCCCTCCCTACCCTCTCCCCGCGGCACAAAAAGGCCAGTTTCCTATCTATGGACAGTACGGTAGGTCTCTCCCTAATTGTTAGGTCTCGCCCATTCCGTGTCTGTGTCATGGGTAATACAGTGTTTTCCAGCTGTAACTCTCATTAATTTCGAGTTTGCGCCGTCTTGTACAGCGCTATAATGACGCTTTTCCACCGCAAATGTAGCTCGACTCGACTGAACTCAACTCAGAAGAGGACCACAGCGAAGACCTATTATTAATTTCAGATGGCATGTTGACGAACTAGAAGATATTGGCTGCGGCGCTGCTGCTTTATGTCGCTCTCGTGACTTCGTCACACTCTCTGGCCAATCAGTGGCCGGCCGTCTACCGACGTCACCTTTTAGCTCGACTCAGCTCGCTTGGTCCCTAGAGCGAGGTGATACAAAAAAAAGTACCCGCTACCAGGTACCATGAAATTGCGGTGGAAACGCCAAAAATGCGAGTCGAGTCGAGCTGATACCATGCGGTGGAAAAGCGCCATAAGTTTCCACGGGAGCTGCCATCAGTGTCTGTTGCTCTGTGTTGATGGTGTTCACTGATAGTTGTGCTGCACATGGCAGCCCCAACTCATTGTGTTGATTGTGTTTGATCCATACACTCGCTCTGCTCCTCTTGATATCCATCTTTCATCCACCCATCCCCACCCCCCCTCCCCCAGGTCGCTGCGCCCCCATGAAGAGCATCTCCAGCAGCCTGAAGGAGACCATGAACCCGGGCGACATGGTCCAGGACGCCATCCACAACTTCTCCCCGGCCTACCAGCAGTACACCCAGCAGGCCACCCTGGAGCAGCACGGCGGGCCGGCGCTCTCCCGCAGCCACAGCACCCTCAGCGGGCGCGGCGACACAGAGAAGACCCTGCTGCTCAGCTCCGACGACGAGTTCTAGAGGGACGCTTACATGCGGCGCTCCGCCTACCTACCTGCACTTGCACAGCGAAGGACCCTGGGGGGGGGGTGAAAGGAGGTGAAAGGAGAAAGGAGAAAGGGAGGGTTAAATAGTTTTACAGAGAGGTGTGTGGATGTTTACGTGTGTGTGTGTGTGTGAGAGGGGTAGGGGTAAAGAGTGAGATGTATTGTATCGACTGAACAGTGCTGTTTTGAAATTGTTATAAACATGTTCTTTGGCTGTTTCATTTCATGTCCGGCTGTGTACAATATGTTCTAATGCACGTGGAAGGAGTGTGATATTTAAGCTACAAAGTAAGGTTGCATTCCATTTAAATGAAAAAGCATACCTCTGCCAACATGGATCTGAAAACCTGAACACACACATACACTCATGTCCTTCAAGCTATTCTTAAACGCTTCCGACTTGTTTGGACGTACACACATAGACATGCACGCATCTACACTAGTGCCATGTTCGTTATCATTAACTGTGGATCACAGAGAAAACCTCAATTTTGTTTTTATCAGTTGTGGTTATGAATCTTCCTCCCTTTTGCCAAGTCTGCCTCATAATGAAGTCTTGCCAAATACATGGAGGTCTCATCTATGATGGTAGGACACTGAACTGAAAATTTTCGAAGTGACTGAAACTAGCAACTCAAGGATCCTTAAATAGCTGGACCTTCTCTTAGATCTCGCAGTACTTTTCTTTCATACATGCTTGCTTTGATGTTTGATACAATTATGGTACAATGGTACAATTATTCTGTTTGGATACACATGTTTGAGGAATATAATATCTGTACATAGTTTTGAGTGTGTGGGGCAATGTGTGTGGATTTGTTTATATTTAGTTGTGGGGTCACTCGGTTCCTCCCAGAAAAGTATTTTTGCTGACACTGGTGGAGGGAACAGCTGTGAGGGCCATCAACAGGCAGCACCCATATAGATTAGGGATTCGGGATGAACAGGATTTATCAGCAGGGCTGGATAATGCATGGGCTCCAGGATTATAATCCAGTAATTTACGTGTTAAAGGCAGGGATGACTTGAAATATAAAATGTGATACAGATGCATTGTAGCCACCCACAAGAAGGGAAATTTGGCAGAATGGTGTTTACCCCGTAATTGTAACAATATTATGATAAAATAATGTTATACACTATGTTATATCCACTTTCGTCACTTCTCCACACATTAATTTTTATCCTCTCCATAAAACAACCAATTAAAGTGTAGAATGTATTTAGTGGAATGACCATCAGAGGGCAACCTTAATGGAATAGCGATTTTTTTTAACGATTCGCTAAAATTGTGCGTGGCAGTGTTGAAATAAACCATATCTTGCATATAAACTGTTTTGAAGATTGAGCAGTTTAAGAGAATGGCGAGAGCTGGTATCTCAGCTGAGAGAGGCTTCTGTGTTCTCTGGGTACTAGGGTGACTAATTTGTCGTCATTGTGGGTATCCACAAAGAAATTATAATAAAGGTTCACGGATTAATGCACCCAATCAGAACCCGTTTTATTGTGCATGAGAATGTGCACCTGTTGGAATCTGGGGGGTATTCCAGATAGCAGGTTATGTGACATACCTGGGTATGTTTAAGGGTAAATTCGTGGATAACCTCAACTTTCGGTTCCAAAAACGGAGGTAACTTTCTGGGTATGTATGTAACCATAGCAACTGACTCTGAAGATAACCTGCTCGGGAGCAGGTTATGTTTTAGGGTAACTTCGTCCCAGAAGGTTAGTGAGCATGGCGTGCCCTTTTGATGAGGATCCTGTCGACGTAGAAACCCAAATTATTCGGCCGGAGAGGGTTATAAGACTATTGATGTGTTTGCTTACCCTAATGAATATTTGAAAGAGCGTTATCGTTTTTCAAAATAGTCGTTAGTTTATTTAACACATGGGCGTCGTTAGCCCTGTAAATGTAATGTAAATGTAGCCCTAAAATGTTCTTCAGCCCCCCTAAATAATTATCGGGATTATTATTATCGGGCCGCCGAAGAAATACGATAATTAATAACAATATTTTATTTCGAAAAATTACCGGATGCTCTCGGTTAAATGTCGATAACTTGAGCGTCAAACATGTAACCCACAAGTTCGAAAAACGAGTAAAAAACTGACGTCTTTGGGAATCGCTGGCTAGCTCACTCGAAAACATTCTGGGCATAGCACTTTTTTGTACAGTGTGGGCGATTCAGAGCATGTGGAAAGGCAACTGTGTGTAGAGCATGTCTGGCACTTAAACAGTTCTTACCCACGTTCGTGCAGTTCCCTGGCCATAAAGCTCTGCTTGTTATAAAAGACGATTTCCACAAAGTGGCATTTTTGTCCTTTTTAATAAAATCTATGACGCGTATTTAGTCATATCATTTATATCTATACATGTATTCATTATGCGCACACACTTCATAACTTTCTGTTTCAGGGTTTCCAAATGTAATTGGGTGTATTGATGGCACTCACATACCTATTAAAGCTCCACCAATAAATGAGAAAGACTGTCAATAGTAAATGTATTCATAGTATCAACGTGCAGGTACTATAACAACTGAATTTTTTGTCCCTTCTTAAAAATCAATAAAGTCATTACCACTAACTAGGTAATATGTGACCCAAATCATCACCAATGGAACACCTACAGGCAAAAAAAGACGGAAGACTTCACTGTCCTTTACTGTCCTTTTGGCAACTAGGAAGGTGGAAACAATTTTATTAATGAGATTGTTTGGTCAGGCAATTAAATTATAATGTGAACACTTGGACACAAACTCTTACCCTGCTTAGATTAGATAGAACCAAATAATAGAAAACTGGTGGGGCTTTTTAAGGAGGCAACACGCACAGTTTTGGATGAACCTGTTCCAAGATTTAAAAGACTCAGACTCCTTTTCTGGTGACTTCCTGGACAAAAGTCTCATTCAGTTCACGTCTTGAAATAATAGAGGTAAGCGCTGCAATAGTGACATATTATGTCAGAATAATACTGTGACACTTGCCTGCTTAGTGGTTAAAGTATTCAGATGTTTTACTTCACAGAAAGCAGTACCCTGTGTAGTGTGTTAGAGTGGTACTAATGTCATAGGCCCACTGATATTAGTGAAAAAGAGCTTACTCTATATGTAGGCTATATAGGCCTATTCAAAACCTCTCTAAAATAAAAGGACAGTATTATCAGAAGTAGGCTACTGTATGTAACCCAGTTGACAAAATGCACAACAATAAATAGTTGATAATGCATAAATAGTAAAATTAGATAATAAATAGTGATAGTCTTGATGATACAATTCATTGATAATGGGTTGTTATTGTTAAAAACATGGTTTACATGTAATTGATAAAACAGTACTTTTACTGTGACAATTATTATTGGGTTTTATTTTGACATGTTTCCTGAACGCATTCTATTTCCTACGGAGCCCCTAAAGTCTCAAAAGTTGGATTTGTTGGAGCTAATCAAGTTTTTTTATTTTATGTATTACTATGTATATGTATTTATCACGTATTGCATTTTCATTCCAAGATGAAAATAAAACTTGATTAGCTCAGTTCTCTCCATTATATTGCACACACAATCACACACAACACAACACAATCGTTGTGTTATGCATTTATAGTTCTTCCCTTGGCACTTATTGGTTCTCATGATGTATGATTCACGATCTAAAAAACCGACTGTGTTCGGGGTCTATCACGTTGCTATGCTCAATGACTGATGCTCTTTGTAAAAGCTCTCTCTTGTAAGTCGCTTTGGATAAAAGCGTCTGCTAAATGAATAAATGTAATGTAAAATGTAAATATCGTGGCTGTGTACATCGGAAGTCGTTAGAGATGCATATGAGTTCATAGTAAATTATCTTGTGCGCACAAGATAATAACTTGTTCCCTCAAGATAATTATCTAGTACGCACAAGATAATAACTTGTTCCCTCAAGATAATTATCTTGTTCCCACAAGATAATAACTTGTGCGCACAAGATAATAACTTGTGCGCACAAGATAATAACTTGTGCGCACAAGATAATAACTTGTTCCCTCAAGATAATTATCTACTACGCACAAGATAATAACTTGTTCCCTCAAGATAATAACTTGTGCGCACAAGATTAAAAAAAATCAAACTTTTGGGACTTTAGGGGCTCCGTAGTTTCCTGTTCAATTAGTCGAGTTGAGGAGAGCCCATTGATCTATTATATTAACTAGATAGGGTATTGAAAAATGGCGGCCGTTGATTTCAAGGAAGTTGCTCACCTAGCGCCATGGATGTATAAAGAATGGATACCGGATAGAAAAATGGCGGCCGTTGATTTCAATGAAGTTGCTCACCTGGCGCATACGCGGAAAAAGTTTTTTGACTTCCTGGTTTACTTCCGCGGTATGGGGAATGGAATGATGGGAGGCTGATGACACTCTGGGGCAATGAGAACGAGCAAGTCACGTTCTGGACGAGCGCTGCGCGCTCATGAGTGCTTGTGGAAGAGTTTGACCGATAATGACGAATCTACACAATAAAATGATGGATTTATAGGACACATCAACCGATTATGTTTTCATAGTCATGGTTTTAGACTATACGAGGTTAATTGGTCTTGTTTATTTTTTAGTTAAGTAAGGATAAAACGAGTCATTTTTATTAAAGTTAATCTGCAATAAAAAATAAGGGATTCTCCACAATACAAGCTGTCATATTTATCAACCAGATGCCGGTAGTCAAATCTGTTTTGTCTATCAATGATCCCGTGTGTGATATAGCCTACGACTTCTTGTCAGATTAAGTTTAAAGTTCTTATCGTTTTATAGGCTATATCGGCACATTCAAACAGGCAAGTCTTTCGTTATTAAGTGTTATGCAGCTTCTGTTTCTTTTACAGCTACGTGATATAGTTTGGATATTACCTGAGTCATGGAAGGAGCTCCTGGACATTAAGTGTAATTCCTAGCCTGATATCTTTTTATAGTCGACCCTAAAACACTGTTTTCTCCTGTAGTGAGATGTCAGAACCTATATTGAGCCACATGCTACTGAATAAATAAATACAAATTCCGTTGTGTGGTGTATTTAACAGAATTGGGTGTTCCTATGCAACGTAATGTAATGAAATAAGTTCAAACTTTTCAAAGTAATAATGTGATTTTACTGAACATTAACTATTTACAATATAACGAACATAACATAACAAAAACAACAGACTTGCGACAGAGTGGCTTGAACAGTGTGATGTTCCCGAGACACAGCGGGACCGCGCTTGGGAGTGTAGGCGCACAGCTGTGACGTCCCATAAGAATAAGATTTTGCGGGGGCTTTTCTGGCCTTTAGAAATTTTGTTGACGGTTTAAAAGTCCATGACTTAAAAATATGGAATAAAAAGATTTGCAATGAATAGTGGTTACAGCTGGAGGTGTCCTGAGAACCTTTTTACAGGCTTCTCTTTTACTATTACGGTCTATGGGAAAAATGCTTTCTGGGCCCCATGGGGATTTTATGTTGCAATACCACGAGTGGCCACCGGGAGAAATCGGCGTGTCAGCTGTGCCGATTTTTAATAATGTTTTCACATTATTAACAGTTTCCCAGCATCACCTCTAAGTGATGCCAAAGAAACAATAGCTGTAGAAACGTGCGTACGACAGCTAGAAGCTGGCGTGGGGCACCACACATTTCCACGGTCATTTAACGTTTGATACATCTGAACGTGAGCGTGGGAAAGGACGTACGCCATGTTTTTGTGCGTACGCAACCTTTGTACATGAGGCCCCAGGACTCCTGAACTGTATGACTCAACAGCAAAGAAACAATCTGTTTGAAGACAGTTTTACGAAACAAAACAGCAACATGTGATTCTAGTTGTAAAAAACCCCACCTCAAAGTAATGTAATGAGCATCTGACATGAGGTAGAGATTCAAATTCTATTATGATTTAACAGTTCAAATATAACAAAAGTATTTTAATGTCCAAACATTGTCTTCCTAGACTGATAAAAAAGTTGATTAAATCAAAGTAAATTGTTAACTGTTTGTTGGTATGACATAAATAATATATCCAAAATAAATCTGTGCTTATCACACAGCCCCTGAGCTAGTCAAATATTGTCAGTACATGCTCTGATAACAAAATGTGCCTTAAAGCAAAGTAAGTTAATTTGTCTTGATATAATAAAAACAAAATCTTGAAATGTAAAATAATATTTTTGCACTAATCACACAGCACCAGAGCTAATCACATTTTCTCCTAGATGCTCTATCCCACATTCACACAGTGTAAACCTACATCTCTGGCACCCATGGGGAAGAGAAAACTTCAACAAATGTCCATTGCATAGGAGTTGCTGGACAATATAGCCTCCATTTCTGCTCGAAGCTCAGGGTAGCTGTTGTAAGTTGATGGCAGCTCCATAGTTGGGCCACAGGTATGGGCAGAGGTATGGGCAGACGACATCAGACCCAGTCAGAAATCTCATCAGCTTCCGAAGACCTACTTCATCCAACCCCCTTATGTACTGATGTAAAAATCGCAAAACTCTGGTTCTCTGCTGAATTGGCTGGAGAAGATGTTATCATCTTAATCACCTTCCGTGTTGTTGGTTTAATGTCCTCATACAGCTTCTTCATATCCTCTACACTTGGGAAAAACTTCCTGAATATTGGTCCTGCAACCTCTGAAATATTATCCAATGCATATTTTGGGTGCTGGATCATTTGCTTGTGGGCGACCTGGACAAGCACGGCTCTCAAGTTATCTTTTGTTGGTACTGTTCTTACTCCCATGCGATCCATAAGATCAAGAAGCTCTTCCTCGTCATCGCCAACAACAGTCTCTTGCAAAGCAGTGGACAAGAGATCACGCTCAGACTGACTAAGATACAACATCAGAGAGTCAAACAGTATATCAGGTGAAACAGAGTGTTCACCAAATATAACTGCTGCTGTAAAGGCTTGCGCCAGCCGCGAAGGAAAATACCCATGGTCCTTCAGTCCCTTGGCCAATATCCTGCCAACAGACTTCCATTCTTCCTCTTGCCATTTTGGGGATAGTGATGGCACCCTCACACCTTCACCTTCTGCTGCACAGTCAAGGAATTCTGTCCAGAAGGCAGCATATACATCCCTGGACACGCCGTCAGCATCTGCCCCCATTTCATCAATGAAGCTGTATTTCACAGAGTAGTTAATCATTGCTTCATCCTTGAACTGAGCAATCAATTAATCTAAGAGAGTCACTCTGTGAAGTTTCACTGTCACATGCAAAAGTTCACCGGCAGGACTTGGCGGACTTGCAGAAGCTGTCTCAGCATCAATAGGAGTTGAGGTGCAGGTAGGGGTATTTATTTGTTCGTCTTCTATTGCAAGGATTGGCTCATGTATGAGTGTATCATCAAGATCACCTAAAAACGGCCCACCTGTCAAAGGACCAAAAACGACCTCTGATGGTACACAGAGATGTAAAATCAATAATCTGAACCGCTGCAGTAGAGACAACAGCTGACACTGTGGCAGTGTTTTGCTCATCATCTTGGACTGTGTGTATTTGATTTTCATTGTTACGTCTTTCCGTTGTCAGCTGCTTTACCTCTTCCATTGTGTGTTCATCTTGTCCAAATTCTGCTGTGATTTCATGTTGCTCATCTGTCTGTATATCAGCTCCTTCCTCTGGGTCATCTTCACCGGTCAGGGTCTTTGTGAACAAATAAAATCTTAACAACCCTAATTTGTGTGTCTCGTAGTATTCTCCCACACTGACATCCTCATCCTCTTGTGCTTCCTGGAAGTTAACTATATCGTGGCTGAACTCTTCCCACTTTCCCATTGTTGACTTTTCATTAGGGAAAAACAGTTTTTTAGCTTGAGACAGAATCTCAGTTTTAGTGGCATTCTTGTTCATATCAAGAACTCTGGTTCCTCCACCACTGCGTTTTCTGACTTGTTTGTTGTCATGTATCCATCCTATTTAAATTTTTCTGGTTGTCTTCCAGGCTCTCCTATTACTTTTTAGATGCCTATTTGTTGATTGCACTGTATTTTCCTCCTCCAAACCTTGATCGCTGTCTTTGTTGCTCATTGTGCCCATTTTTTTTATAAGGACGCCTCTGTATCGTCTCCACCTCTTCTCTGTTTTTCCATACAGAAACTCCTTGTGGCAATCCTGTCACCATAGGCTGGAATGTAAGCAGCCATAGTGGCATCATCTATTTCTCCAACTACTGAGCTGTCAATCTGAAATAAAAACAAAAAGTATACATCAAACATGACAAATCTTAAAATGTATTATCTCGATTTACTTCTGTGCTAAATTTCAGGACAACCAATTATAAATGCCAAATGCAGATAATAACACAATGGACAGTATGAGACAGTACAAAAACAGCTTTTTAAGCTGTGACTTACATTAGCCTGCTGCATTTTCTGAATACTCTCCTCAGGAACACCTCTGTTGCGAAGAAATATCCACAGACCATCATCTTGTGGGAGGCCGGATGTGGAGGATGTAGCCATTGCTGGCACTGCAAAAATTTAGGAAAAAGGCAGAATCTATATAAATATTTTTTGCACCAACAGTTAACATGTTTAAAATTGTCAAGCCCAATTGTATTATGATATTGTCAAATTATATGATAATATAATTTTGTTTGAAATTGATATTTCATGTCTTGACTATTGACCTAAAACACACTGTCAATATGTAATCATTTGAAAGTTGACCTGTCAAACATTTAAATATGCTCACTCAAATCACCAACAAAGTTGACTTTTTGTGATTAAAGCCTTCACTGGTTATTCATAAACAATAACATCACTATGATACTGCAGAAGACTAAACTCACCATGGAGTAACTTGCAGGATGATGTTCTCGCGACATTTCGAAGTATCTCGATAATTCAGATAAAAAATTAGCACGAAAAACATAAAAGTTATTACCCCGAAAAACAGAAAAACAGGAGAGAGAAAATTCGCACGAAAAACAGAAATAATTACCTCGAAAAACAGACCAAAAAATTATTTACTTTTATTTTTTTATCAAGTGAATGCAATACGCTTCCGTAGACCACAAAGAAAAAACGAGTGAAATCCAGCCTTTAATTCAAGTGCATTTATTCAGTCAGAAAAAAATCCCACATTAAGAAACAATTATTTAACATCAAATAATGTGCGCCACAATTATTAGCACCCCTGATGTTAATACTGTAATGACTAGCCTTGATCGGAAAGTAACAGGCACGCGATGTTTATCGATCTTTAAATAGCAGTTAAACAGGCTAATGTGTGGCCGTAGCCTACGCCAAATTAACAAACACAATTGTACCTCTGCACCGAACATACGCGACCAGCTCTCTCGAAAACCCAGACATAAGAGAGCGCCAAAACGGCAAAACTTGGTTCTTAACAGTCCAACCCCTTCGGTCCAACCCCCCTCCCAAGACCCTCCACCAACCAACAGATGCCCTGCAAATGAACATCAGTGCATGCCTGTGATTGGCAGATGAACCCAGACAAACCCAACAGCCCAACATGAGGGTCGCTACACAGCCCCCCCACCACAAAGTCCCTCGTCCCCGAGTGAACAAACAAAGTCTCTGAAGCGACCCGGAGGTCTCCTTCGTGCGCATGACCGTGAAGGTTGCAGAGTGTCCAGATGTGGAACAGGAGGCTCCACCCGTGGCAGAGGGCTGAACCTCTGAGAACCAGGGGACAAGGGTGGGGATATGGGGAGCAAGGGAGCAGGAACGGGGAAAACAGTCAATGACTCCGGGGAACCATAAGGGGGCACAGGGGGGGAGACAGGGGGCGTGGGCCGTCTGGAGCCTGGTCGGTGGCGCTTGGGGGTGGGGGCCTGGGGAGTGTCATGGCCAGAGAGGGGGATTGGGGGGGGTCCCTGGGGTTTGGGGGGAAGAGGCCCCTCTGTATGGGGCTAACCTGTCCCGGTGCAGTGTCACCTTTCTCCCCCTAAGAGGAAGCTGCACCCGGTAAACCACCTCCCCTACTCTCTCCAGAACGCTGCAGGGTCCCACCCAGTGACTGTCCAACTTGGGGCATCTGCCCCTTTTCCTAAGGGGACTGTACACCCAGACCAGCTCCCCAGACACAAAGTGCCTACCACGGGTGTGCACGTCATAGTTCCTTTTCTGCCTCACGCCTGCATTCACCAGTTGCCCCCTGGCGAAGGTGTGGGCTGTCTCCAGCCGGTCCTGGAGTCTCCGGGTATATTCCAGTCCCGGGGGAACAGGAGGGCTATCCGGGGGCCGACCAAATGCCATCTCCGCAGGGGTACGGATCTCTCTCCCCAGCATGAGGAGAGCAGGCGTGCAAGAGGTGGAGTCTTGGACAGCCGAGCGGCATGCCATGAGGACCATAGGCAGGTGCTTGTCCCAGTCACGCTGGTGCTTGGCAGAAACGATGGCCAGTTGCTGTCCCAACGTTTTGTTGAACCGTTCCACAAGGCCATCACTTTGAGGGTGGAGAGGAGTAGTGCGGGTCTTGTGCATACCCAGCCTCTCACACATGGTGGCGAACACACGGGACTCAAAGTTTCTGCCTTGGTCACTGTGGATCGCCTCTGCAGCTCCAAACCTGCTAAACATCCCCTCTGTCAGGGCGTCGACGATGTTCTCTGCCTCATGGTTAGGCAGAGCATAGGCCTCGGGCCATTTTGTGAAATAGTCCATGGCCGTGAGCACCCAGCGGTTTCCACTGTCTGTGGTGGGGAACGGCCCAACTACATCCACTCCCACCCTCTCCATGGGAGCCCCCACTGGGAATTGTTGAAGGTGAGCGTGAGGCTGTGGGGCCCTTTCTCTCTGTGCAGTTATCACAGCGTCAAAGTCCTCAACATCCCTCTTGTGCTGCCCCCAGTAAAAGCCCTGACGGAGGCGGCGGAGTGTTTTTGTGACTCCAAAGTGTCCAGTCCCCACCCCTCCATGAGTACTCTGGAGCACAGCCTCCCGCAATGCTTTTGGGACCACCACCTGCCACCTCTCCTCCCCTGTAGCCGACTCCTTCCATGCCCGCTGGAGCACGCCATCCGCCAGCCGCAGTCTCTCGAACTTGGACCACAACCCCTTGGTTGCAAGTGAGAGCGCTGTTACCTCTTCCCATGGTGGCTTCACCTGTGCCTCCACCCACTGTAACACCGGCTGTAGGTCTGCATCCCGTCCCTGCTGTTCCCCCCATTTAGCCACATCGACCATCTGCAGCTCACAGCTGACAGGCCCGCTCACCCGACACTCTTTGGCAGAGACCCCCTCCTCTGCACACAGCTCCCTCTTCCGTTCCTCCTTCTGCTCACAGTGGCGGCAGCCGTCGGCAGTACATGGCCGGCGGGACATGGGGTCGGCGTTGGAGTGGCGTGCCCCTGCCCTGTGTACCACGGTAAAGTCATACGGCTGAAGCTCTTCCAACCAGCGAGCCACCTGACCCTCTGGCTCTCTGAAAGACATGAGCCACTGGAGAGCAGAGTGATCAGTCCTAACAGTAAAGGGCAGGCCACCCAGGTAGTACTTGAAGTGTCTGACAGAAGCCACAACACCCAAGAGCTCTCTCCGGGTGTCGAAGGTTTTACTAAAGTACGCCACCCCTCTCTCCCCCTTTGGCCCCACCTGGGCCAGCACCCCACCCATCCCCACATTGCTCGCATCTGTGTCCAGGATAAAGGGCAACGAGAGTACGGGGGCCCCGCACATTGCCTGTTTGAGGGCGTTGAAGGCCTTGTCACACTCCATTGTCCACGTGAAGGCCTTGTCTTTTGGAAGCAGGCGGTTCAGTGGAGCAGCGATAGTTGAGAAGCCCCGTACAAACCTCCTGTAATAAGAGGCCAGACCCAAGAAGCTCTTCAGCTGTCGCTGGTCCGTGGGGATGGGCCAGTCTCGGACAGCCCCCACCTTGTCCTCCATGGTGCTGATCCCCTCCTTCCCCACTCGATGACCCAAGAAGCTCACCTCCCTCCTCATGAAGTGGCACTTCTCGGGGTGGAGCTTCAGACCTGCGCCAGCCACCCGCTCCAACACGCACCGTAGCGCCCCCAGAGCTGACTGGAAAGAGCTGCCATGAGCCAGGATGTCATCCAGGTAAACTACCGTATTTTTTGCACTATAGGGCGCACTGGATTGTAAGGCGCAGTGTCAATGAATGGTCTATTTTCGATATTGTTTCATATATAAAGCGCACCGGACTATAAGGCGCATTAAGCGGGAAAAAAACAGTCAGATCAATCAGTCTAATAATATTATGGTGAAGCACAGTATGTATTACTCCGCGACACTCATGGTTACGGTAGCCATAATGCTGCAAGCGGTGCGGCTTGGTAGTTTACCAAAGTCGTACTAAAACATTTTTATTTAGTGCCTTGTACCACACAAAAATCGCTTAAAGGTCAGTAAACAAAATAATTAATCCATATATAAAGGGCTTCGGATTAAAAGCGTTTTTTGAGAAAAATAAAGGCTTTTAAGTGCGCCTTATAGTCCGAAAAATACGGTACACACTGCTGTCGGGGAATGCCATCCAGCACCCTGTCCATCAAACGTTCAAATGTAGCTGGCACGTTGCACAGGCCGAAACACAGGACTGTGAACTGCCAGTGTCCTCTGTTGGTGGAGAACGCAGTTTTGGCTCTGGCCTCTGGGGACAGCGGCACCTGCCAGTAGCCACTGCGGAGGTCCAGTGAGGAGAACCAGGAAGACCCCCTAACAAGGTCCAGTGACTCATCTATACGAGGTAAGGGATATGAATCCTTCCTGGTTACCTCATTCAGCCGCCTGTAGTCCGCACAGAACCTCAGCTTGCCTCCCTTCTTAGGAACCATGAAAACTGTCCTGGATTACTAGCACTTCCGGCCTGATCAAGAAGGCTCACCAAAAAGGCTCTTTTTCTTGAGAACACTGAGGAAACACCACCTGTCCTCAGCTGTCATGGTGAACTTCTACCGCTGTGCGATCGAGTGCATCCTGACAAACTGTGTTACAGTGTGGTACAGGAACTGCACCGTCGCTGAGCGCAAGGCACTGCAGCGGGTGGTGAAAACCGCCCAACGCATCACTGGGACTATTCTTCCATCCATTGAGGACATCCAGAGGAGGCGCTGTCTACGTAGAGCTCACAGCATCCGAAGAGATTCCTCACACCCCGCCCATAAACTGTTTGCCCTCCTGCCCTCCGGCAGGCGCCTCAGGAGTCTCCGGTCTAGAACCAGCAGACTGAGGAACAGCTTCTTCCCCAGAACTGTGACACTCCTGAACTCCACTAGACCCCCGCCCCCCTATATAGCCCCCTCCCCCCCATAGAACCCCCGCCTACCTATATTTGCACATTTCTGTTCGTACATTTTGCACCACTTGCATATGTGAGTTGTTACTGCACTATCTGTTCATTTTGCACATCTGTTACTGCACCACCTGTACATTTTGTTCACTTTGCACATCTGCTCATTGCATCATTTGCACTAACTGTATATACATGCTACCCGGTAATTTCTGCTTTGTATAAAACCACTTGAATCTGTACATACCCTGTATATTCTGATTATACTGTTCATAATATGTATATTCTGAGTATACCCATATTTATTATATTCTGTTATAATAACTGTTTTGCACTTCTGGTTGGATGCTAACTGTATTTCGTTGCCCTGTACTTGTACCTGTGTAATGACAATAAAGTTGAATCTAATCTAATCTAATCTAACTGGTGCCGACCAGGGGCTGTCAGAGGGTTCTATGAAACCCACCCGCTGCATCTCCAACACAGCCTTGTCTGCCGCCTCCTGGCGTGCCAGCGGAATACGGCGGGGCTGCATCTTGATGGGTCGAGCATCACCAGTGTCGATATCATGCTGCACCAGATGAGTCTGACCCACCTCATCCTCACTCAGCGCAAAGCTGTCCCTGAATTCAAACAGCAACTGCCACAACTGTTCCTGCTGCTCGGGATCGAGACCAAGACAGCTTCTCTCCCATATTTTCCTCACTGCAGACTGTGTCTCCTCCTCACCCCTTTTGGATATCTGGGCTGGGGGGGACATGAGGACGGCCCCTTACAGTGAGCCCAGGCTCACCAAGGGATGTGTCTTGGAGGCAGCTGGAGGGATGTCACACAGAGAAGTGGGGGGGCGGGGACAGCCATAGGTCTCTGCTGCTTTAACCGTCGGAGTAAAGGGTTCAATGGATTGAGTGAATGTAACATTAGGGGGAGCCATGGTGACTTCTGGCCCTCCCTGAAAGCTAAGTGTGCCCCCATGTAGGTCTAACTGGCAGCCTGTAGCCCTAAGAAAGTCCAATCCCAGGATACAAGGGTCCTGCACAGGTGCCACCCACACAGGATGACGCACAGACCTGCCCCCTACTGTCACAGTCATCACTCCCTTCCCTTTCATGGGTGCCAGCTCACCTGTGACTGTGCGGAGCTGCACAGTTGTGGGCTCAAACTGAGTCCAACCTGGCACAATGTCTGGCCTCACCAGGGGAACCGTAGACCCAGTGTCCACCAAAGCAGAGCAGGGCACCCCCTCCACCGTGACAGGGACATGACAAAAGTCCCCAACACAGGTCCGGCCCACCACGACAACAGGCTCCATCCGCTCGCCCTGTGGAGGAAATAAGATTTCCTGTGTATGTGTATCATGGGCGTCGTTAGCCCTGTTTTAGGGGGGCTGAAGCCCCCCCTAAATGTTCTTCAGCCCCCCTAAATAATTATGGGGATTATAATCGGGCCGCCGAAGAAAAACGATAATTAATAACAATATTTTATTTAGAAAATTACCGGATGCTCTCGGTTAAATGTCGGTCACTTGAGCGTCAAAAATGTAACCCACAAGTTCGAAAAACGAGTAAAAAACTGACGTCTTTGGGAATCGCTGGCTAGCTCGCATCGGACTACAGTGCGACCTCCCCCCCCCCCCCCCCCCCCCCCCCCCCGTCGACAGAAAATGCCAGGGGCTAAGCCCCCCCTTTCTTTCAATCCTAGAAACGTCCCTGATGTGTATTAATCACTACTGAACACACCTTCTATGAATATTGTTGTAACGTCATTAGACAGTGACTGACTGTCACTATCTATGTTTACATTCTTGTGCCCTATAAAAGAATGCTCTCTTGCCTTCGCCGGGGAGAGAGCCATGATTGAAACCTAAACTTTGTACTGTCTTCATTTTGTTGCCAGAGGTCTGGTCATTTCTCTCCCAATCTGCAGGTTGTTAAATACTTATTTAATCCAGAACTCAACTGAACTGTCACTCCGTTTACGAAGAGACGGACAAAACACTTTCTTCAACAATTGGCGTTGTCGGCGGCAGGATTGCGGCACTGGATCCAGGAGGGACCTACGGCAGCACCAGTGTAAAGCAGAACCCGTGGCGCGCAAAACTAAAAGGTATGGGGATCCTTTTTCTAAAACCCCTTTCACGGACTGATTTATTCTTGGTGTGCCTGCTGTCCCTCTGCGATACTGGTAACGTAAATCCTTTAAAGAACTTTTATTGTGAGGTTCAGTTGACAGTCTGGTCTTAGCAAACTAGAGTCTGCTAGGCCTCAACAGGAGGGCACTAAAATTATACATTGGTTTAGTAAAGTTGGGGTCATTAGATGACTCACATTCTTTACTTTGTCTTGGTCAGGGGTCTATGACACTGACAGCGTACAAGAACCCTGGTCGCCAGGTATTTGAAAGGGATGTAATATTGTGGTGGACACGACCCATATTCTTGCTCCGAGAGGACCAGTTAACGAAGATTATGGTTATACTTAATACAGACAGGGGTGAACCAATTAGGTGTGCGTGAGTGTAAATGATAATGTGTTAGTTACAGCTAAATACCTTAGCTACAACTAAGGTCTGCTAGGCCTCAACAGGAGGACAGTAAAATTAGACATTGGTTTTTGTGAAGTTTGTGGTCATTAGATGGCTTGCACTCTTTACTTTGTCTTGGTCAGGGGTCTACGGATACTGATAGCGTACAAGAACTCTGGTCGATGCTGATTTGAAGGGATGTAATATCGTGTCAGACACGACCCATACTCTCGATCTGAGGAAAAGGATCGTCGATGGAGAGTGTGGTTATACTTCTTACAGACCAGGGGTGAACCAATTAGGCGTGTGTAAATGAAAATGTGTTGTTATATCTGAAAACCTTAGTTAAGCAGAGATCTTTAGTGAGATTTCTTTTTATTTTTCGTTTTACCTATAAATGTAAGTTTTATTACGTTTTGGTGTTGGGTTGTTTTTTCATTTAGACCAAGCAAGTAGGTGGGCGGTCACAATGTACTAGGGTCAAAGGCTATATGCGGGAGACCAACTTTTAAGGGTAAAGTGGGTTTGAAACAAGTGAGGGATACTTTGACAATGTCAAGGGACAGTTAGGAGGTTATTAGGTGTGTTATGTGGCATTGAACAATCAGCGAGGGACACAATCAAATACTAAGGGAAAGACAGACTGGCAGTTTATTGATGAACTCGTCTCTTTTAAGTACGAATTGTGGTCCTTTTTGTTACCCATGAGGTAACAGAGTTGTGTTAATTATTGTATGCGCGTTCCTAATGAGTGAGCCGTTGTATGTTCGTCCCATTATCAAGCGCCTGGAAGGCGAGAATAGGCCATATTTGTAGTCCACTACCACACGATATTGTAGTTCGATTGGTCACCATCATATGCTTGTGTAGATGTGTGATTCTTCAATATTGCTATGTGCTTGGTCTAGAGTGCTATGTGGGTTTGTGACTATTGTAAAGTGCCGTATGATCCTTGCTACAGAAGGCTAAAGTTCTAAGAGTTGGCCACATGCTGTTCTGAGTTGTTACAGATACATTTTAATTCAGTATGGGTAATCGAGGTTCCATCACAGGAGCAATAGAGACATTGTTACTTGAGAATAGTCCAGCCCCATTTATGTTTGATTTATATGGAATTCAAGCAGTTTCAAGCATTGAGAAATGGCATGAGTGGACTAAATATGACACGATACATTGTTTCCCACTGGAGTGAACGTTTGATGAACAATACTGGAGAGTTTAAATGCGGTCTTGACAGAAAAGGAAACAAGTCGTACTTGCAAACAATATGTAATCTGTCCTGTTTTATGCTCTGGGCAACTGAAGCTATCTTGTGAAGATGCGGCGTGAGCAAGCTAAAAGTGATTCTGATAGAGAAGCTAAGAATGATCAAGAGTATCCTGAGAGACAGATATGTTCTGTCCAGAACTCTTGGTTAAAACGTGATCAAACTGAACAAAGTTACCGAAGGAGAAAGCTCTTTCTTTATTCGAACATGTTAAGATGGCATTGCTTGTACAGACTGCCAGTGCTAAAACTAAGAGTTTAGAAGAGCTCTTAGAAGTCATAAGTTGTGAAACAAGCAGAGTAGTAATATTTCTGTAGAGAAACAAGAAAGACTACCAAAGATTTGTAGCCTGTTTTACTGTTGATGAATATGATGTTGTTATTATGGCTGTGGCTATGCAGGAGAGCCATAGACAGAGAAAAGTAACTGTTAAGGAAAGAATCTGGTCAGGTGCAGCCAGCACAGAAACCACCAGAGAAACTAGTGACCCCAGTTGACAGTTATCCACTACCACAAGGACCTTATGATGCACTTAAATGCTCATCGATAGCAGTGATACCAACAACAACGAAAATCGGAGTTGGCATGCTAGACTGGAGCAAAGCGTATGACTGGAAACAGAAGATTAGGAGCCTACAGATTGTTTGGAAAGGCTAACTAGGATGTTTAACAAACACTCTTAGCTTCCCCTGTAGCACTTTGTCATGTGTTTATGAGTGGACTGCTTCCTGAGCTCCAGGCAGAAGTTAAGAAACAAGTTCTGCACTGGGAGAGCAAACCTGTTGAAGTAATTATGGAGTATGTAAAACATAATTTCACCCTAATGCAGACAAATGCAGGAAAGAAGGTTGAGAAACTAATGGCTCTGCAAATACGGGCGTTGGAACAACAGGACGGGGAACCAGAGAGAGGTGCTTGGAGAGGGGGAGACACTTTCTGTCTTCCTCCAGCCTCTACATGAAGCAGAGAACAGCACCCAGAACGGAAACGAGAGGATACGGAGGTGGAGGCCTCGTGGTTTCAAGGAAACCGAGGCCGTTGCCTGAGCTGCGACGAGAGATCAGATCTACACATAAACTGATGCACACACCCGACAAACACTTACTGATACCAGACGCACGAGTCCACAGACCTCGCAGACACGAGCCACTACCAGAGTCACTATTGCAGCTCCCATTTAAACTGATCTGAACATTGTGAAAAGAAGCACACATGAAGAACAACATTAAGAACAACACCTTCCCGAGGAAGGGGAAAATGTGATTTTGATGTTTGCCTGATTTTGATGTTTCTCAGCATTAAAGGAGACAGACTTTGCTGTCCCTCCATCAATGGCTGATAGGTGAAAGGCCAAGACGTGGCCTTGAGTAATTGTTGACATGTTCTCGAAATGGGTAGAAGCCTACCCATGTCAGAAAGTTCATGCTACCACGGTAGCCAAGATTCTCATGAGAGATGTGATCTGTAGATATGGGATCCCCACAAGACTGTCCAGTGATAGAGGTTCCCATTTCACAGGTCAAATTGTTCAAAAACGTTGTAAAGCACAACCAACCAGCAGTTTCACTGCCCCTACCACCCACAGTCTGCTGGTGCAGTGGAGAGGCAGAATGGAACTTTGAAAAACAAACTAGCCAAGATATGTGAGGAGACGGGCCAAAAAATGCCCCAGACGGGGAACCAGAGAGAGGTGCTTGGAGAGGGGGAGACACTCTCGGTCTTCCTCCAGCCTCTACATGAAACAGACGACAGCACCCAGACGGGGAACCAGAGAGAGGTGCTTGGAGAGGGGGAGACACTTTCGGTCTTCCTCCAGCCTCTACATGAAGCAGAGGACAGCACCCAGACGGGAACCAGAGAGAGGTGCTTGGAGAGGGGGAGACACTTTCGGTCTTCCTCCAGCCTCTACATGAAGCAGAGGACAGCACCCAGACGGGAACCAGAGAGAGGTGCTTGGAGAGGGGGAGACACTTTCGGTCTTCCTCCAGCCTCTGTCTACATGAAGCAGAGGACAGCACCCAGAACGGGGACGAGAGGATACCGAGGCGGAGGCCGAGGCCGTTGCCTGAGCAGCGACGAGAGATGAGATCTACACATAAACTGACGCACACACCCGACAACCACTTACTAATACCAGACGCACGATGGATGGGAAAATGTGATTTGATTGATTGATTTTGATGTTTTGGTAAAATAACTGTACTCAGCATTAAAGGAGACAGACCTTGTAGGGTTGTGGGTTGTCGGAAGCATTCTGGAGGTTATCCAGGAATTGCTTTCCCTCCATCAATGGCTGATAGGTGAAAGGTCAAGAAGTGGCCTTGAGTAGGGTTGGATGTAAAGAATGTGACTAACCGTTTTATTGGAGTCAGTCATCTCTTGAATATGTCCCATCTGGATGGTTAAGTGTATGGAACAGTGGTACAGTGAGAGAGCGTTGGAAAGAATACAAGTAATGATACTGTTTCTAGGTATGCTCACACTCTACTGGATGATCTGTAAGTACAGCTGTATGAGTTCAGTGTTACTTGTTCTGCATATCATTCCGGTAGGTAACGTAAATTCCTGATGTTGCTGACAATGCAGTTCCTGTACTATCCTTACAACAGTATACTACAGAACATGTAGTATGTTATTGATTAAATGTTTCCAATATTTAGGGGAAGGTGAAGAAGCATGCAAGAGGTGTGCTCATGCCAACAGCCTGTTGCAGCCTTGTAAGTACAAGGGCATCACCATTTTTAGTTCATCATGCAGGTAACCATGGCACTAAGGACTGGTGGCCATGGAGCCCTCAAGCGCTTAATATGTCCTGCCAGCCAACTGCTCAGGAACATGTTACTGTGGGTTTATTGTAGGGAGCCCTCAGACCTGTAGATAGGTTGCCCCTGCATCCTTGCCCAAACAGTAGTGGTGCAGCCACAAGAGAAGTAGCATTAATGCAGATGCTAATAAGCTGGGATCTGCATATCTTGGAGTCTATAGTACACAATGACGTTATGTTTATATGGAATTCTCCCTGTGTATGGTGTTATCTCTGCCTTTAACGATATTAGGAGCTCAGCAGTAGAGTTGGTAATTGGTAATAAGACAGCCAACACGTTAACTGCGGTTACTTCTGAGATGAAGGCCATGCGGTAGGTAGTGCTACAGAACCGTATGGCACTGGATTATCTGATGTCAGGGAGTTACATGTGCTGTTAGGTCATGACTGTTGTACTTTCATCCCAGATGAATCTGCTAATATTACAGATATGGCTGCTCACATTAAAGAGATAATTTTAGCTTTGGAAGAACCTGAAGCTTGGAATTTTGCTGATTGACTGACCTCTAAGGGGGGTTTTCTTTTGAATTACCAGTCAACAGGGAATCACTGAATTGGGCATTTTAAGAAGTGTTCTGCTGATTGTGGTTTTGTGCTTGGAAATTGTCTACTGCGTGTTGTGTAGAGTGCAGTAGGCTCTTGGAAGGCTGCCAGTTGTGGTAGCCAAAATAAGGCTAAAGACCAAAGCAAACAAGATTGATGATCCTATAATAAGGTATGCTGTACTGAGTAGTAACAGATCGTGTATTGTTGGATTGTTGAATTTTACTCTTATATCACTTGTGAAATATTGAAATATAGCCAGTACAGTGGGCCCCAGGTAATGAGTGATAACTACTTGTTTTGTTGACGTTAAACGTCAAAAGGGGGGAACTGTGGAGGAAATGAGATTTCCTGTGTACGTGTATTAATCACTACTGAACACACCTTCTATGAATATTGTTGTAACGTCATTACCGCCTGATTGTGACTATCTATGTTTACATTCTTGTGCCCTATAAAAGAATGCTCTCTTGCCTTCGCCGGGGAGAGAGCCATGATTGAGACCTCAACTTTGTACTGTCTTCATTTTGTTGCCAGAGGTCTGGTCATTTCTCTCCCAATCTGCAGGTTGTTAAATACTTATTTAATCCAGAACTCAACTGAACTGTCACTCCGTTTATGAAGAGACGGACAAAACACTTTCTTCAACAGCCCTCGTCTGCATCTGGGGTAAGTGAAGCCTCGCTTCCGTTGAGGGCCTCTCCTGAAGATGATGGTGGTCGGGAAAGGAAGCCAGGGGTCCGCACAACCCGGTTTATGCGGACCCCAAGCCGTTTCCCGGAGCTCTGGGGGACATGGGGCAATCCCGCCGCAGGTGACCTGGCTGGCCACAACCCCAGCAGACCCTGGGACCTGGATGGCATTTTGCGCCGCCTGAAGTGACACAGCCCGTATCAGTTCTGTCATCTCAGCCACCCATGCAGGCTTTTCTGGCTCTGGGCTGCTCTGACCCCCAGCCCGCACAGTGGGTCTCTCCCCCTGCAACCCCATCACAGTCCCAGCTGCAGTCCCAGCCCACACCAGTTCCCTCTCCAAAGCCACCTCCAAGGCTACCTGCAGTGACTCAGGATGAGCCAGCTGGGTCTGTATGCGCAGCTCCGTAGGAGAGAGCGCCTGTATGAACTGGTCGTGTGCCAGCTCATTCTGCACGGAGGGGGGCATGTGAGCATATGCCCAACAAGAGAGGCTCTCAATGTCATTAGCCAGCACCCGCAGAGACTCTCCAGGCTGCCTGCGTCTACCACTCAGTTCGGAGCGCAGCAGCCCAGGCTGTACACACTGTCCATAGCGCCTTCTCAGAGCTCCAACTAAAGCACCATAGTCATGTCTGTCCTCGGGGCTAAGCAATAGCAAACAGGACAGAGCATCCTCCGTGAGGCATAGAGCCAACTGCAGTGCCCTATCTTCATTTGACCACCCCCGAAAATGAGCCAAAAGTTCAAACTGTGCATGAAAAGCTTCCCAATCCGCTTTACCGGAATACTTTGGGGTCTTAACAGACACCGAAGATAGCGGGGACTGGGCGCCGCCATGTTTGTTTGCCATCCGAGCCCCAGAATCCTCGTCCCGTGACGTCACCACTTCGGTCCGCCCACCAGAATCCGCGCGAAGCACAGTTGCAGAACCCATGCCCGCCTCAGCAGCCATTGTCCTAACGTCTTCCCTCAAGCGGCCTCTGATTCCCGACGCCCCGGCGATCTTCTCAGCCATCCCCTCCAACGTCCATGCACACGAGTGTGCTTTGGTCGTAATCGTCCTCCACTTTCACCTTCTGAGTCCCCCGAAGCATGATAACCTCCTGTTCGGCCACTGCAGCTAATCACATAAATCAGCTAGCTAGCACTACTCTCCCTGTTTTTACTTCTGACACCAATGTAATGACCAGCCTTGATCGGAAAGTAACAGGCATGCGATGTTTATCGATCTTTTAATAGCAGTTAAACAGGCTACTGTGTGGCTGTAGCCTACGCCAAATTAACAAACGCAATTGTACCTCTGCACCGAACATACGCGACCAGCTCTCTCGAAAACCCAGATATAAGAGAGCGCCAAAACGGCAAAACTTGGTTCTTAGCAGTCCAACCCCTTCGGTCCAACCCCCCTCCCAAGACCCTCCACCAACCAACAGGATGCCCTGCAAATGAACATCAGTGCATGCCTGTGATTGGCAGATGAACCCAGACAAACCCAACAGCCCAACATGAGGGTCGCTACAATACTTTGTACAACCCCCCTTTGCCAACAAAACAGCACCTAATCTTCTCCTATAATGTTTCACAAGATGGGAGAAAACAGAAGGAGGGATCTTCGACCATTCCTCTTTGCGCAATCTCTAAATCATCCTCTCCTCTGCACTCTCCTTTTCAGCTCACCCCAGGGGTGGACTGGGACCAAAATTCAGCCCTGGCATTTTCTGTCGAGCGGGACGGGTACGGGACGGGGACGTGAGTTCACTGTAGTCCGATGCGAGCTAGCCAGCGATTCCCAAAGAAGTCAGTTTGTAACTTTTCCGACATTTAACCGAGAGCATCCGGTAATTTTTCGAAATAAAAGATTGTTATTAATTATCCTATTTCTTTGGCGGCCCGCAGCCCGGTACCAACTGATCCGCGTCCCCGGCCCACATGTTCAACGGCCCACCGGGACGATGCCCTGTATGCCAGATGGCCAGTCCACCCCTGGCTCACCCCACAGGTTTTCAATGGGGTTGAGGTCGGGACTGAGATGGCCCTTGACTCTGTGTCTGGTGAACCATTTCTGGGTAGATTTGGCCATATGCTTAGGGTCATTATCTTGCTGAAAGACCCAATGACGCCCCATCTTTAGCTTTCGGGCAGAGACCACCAGATTTTGATTTAAAATGTCAAAGCGTTCATGATGTCATGCACCCTAACAAGGTTCCCAGGGCCTTTGGAAGAGAAACAGCCCGACAGCATCACCGATCCTCCCATACTTCACAATGGGCATGAGGTGCTTTTCTGCACATTCATCTTTTGTATTCCGCCAGATCCACTTATAGTGTTTGTTGCCAAAAAGCTCTATCATTGTCTCATCTGACTAAAGCACCCAGCTCCCAGCTGAAGGTCATGTACTGCTTAGTGAACTCCAGACGTTTGCATTTATGATTTTTGCATGCCTCCCAAACAGCCTGTTGGCATGTAGATAGAGCCTGATGGTTGTTTTTGAGACTTTGTGACCCCAAGATGCTACCATTCCTTGCAATTCTGTGACAGTGAACTTTGGAGTGGCTATCTTCTTGTAGCCATTGCCTGATTTGTGAAGGTCTTTGTCTCCTTTGTCTTCCCCCATGTTGAAGAGAAATGTCACATCATGTTTATACCCCAGGGAAACAGGAAGTTATGAATTACTAATTAAATGTTCCTACATATGCTGATCACCTTTGTAAACTACTGTAGAAATGACAGAAATACTTTAATTACATTTATTTCCTAGGAATTGTTAGGGGTGCCAATAATTGGTGCAACAGATGATTTTATGAAGAATAATAATTTCCTAGTCTGGGATAAAAAAACATTCACAAGATGAATTCTTGAATTTTCAGTGTGAGAGTATGCTTTTGCATATTATTTTAAGGCTTTTAACACATCTTAAACAGGGGTGCCAATAATTAAGGAGGGCGCTGTACAGGAATCCTGAAGTTCATTTCAATATCTTTTTAAGACTTTTTGAAGACCTTCACAACATATTTTAAGACATCATTGGCACTTCAAGTTCCAAGCTGCACAAACCTTAAACTTAATAAACAGTTGTAGTTTGCAAATAAATCTATACAGCACAACCATACAACAGAAGTCAGATAAGCTTGGAAGAAACACAGCTCGAAAGAATAAATGAAAGCAAAGGCAAGGTTTATTAAAATATACGTTAACAAAGAGCAACACTCATTCGCCAACTTGGTGAATACTAACCTGATTCAAACTCCTGACGTGCCTCAGTTCATTTTATTTGCTTTCAATACACTTTTTAGTTTGCTCCAGATCATTGAGTTTGTCTTTGTGTCCTCTCACGGTAGACATAGCCATGCTGAGACAATATATGCAATATTTTAGGTATACATGTAACGGTTTTATTTTTAAGTTGTGTATTTATGTTGTTAAAATACCTCTACCTGCTACAGTAAATAAAGATAATTACACAAAACCATTTTGGCACAAATATTTTTGTTACCTCATAATTGCTGACAAAGACACAACTCAAAGTGGACAGTAAAAGAACGAGATATTTATTAAATATAATCTTAAAATTACATTAAAGTCAGACGGATCAGTATGATGGAATAAAGGAGTTCACGGATGGCATTAAAAAGCTTCCAGAAGTCTCTGAGTGTGTTACATACATGCAGAACATCCCTCATAAATGTCCCCTCTCCCACATCAGAACCAACACAGTCCAGAGAAATGATCCTCAATCAATAACCTCTGCATATCATGTGATATCATCCTACCCACTGCCCAATGGATGAACAAGGTCAAAACAGGCCAAAGACACTGACAAATTGCAGTTTAGTTATTGGCAAACGTACTACATCATCTAAATGTAATGTCTGTCTATCTTCCAAGAGCTAGTCATTGTAGAAAAAAAAATAGTGATGCAGAATACAGGACAATACAGCGAGAGTGCAAATTGTATGTTAGGAACTTAACCAAGCCAATAAGTGGAATACAACGGCGGCCTACGAGACTAAATCACATCTCTCCAATGAAAAAAAAAAAAAATGAAAAAAACCACTCACCCAACTAAGAATCACCCAACATTTGATGCAGTGCACTATAAGGCATTGCCAAAAAAGGAAGGCCAACTACAGTTTTAAGGATCTGTGTACAGCTAACTTTCTGTGTCTTTGTGCATCTGTGTGTGTGTGTGTGTGTGTATCTGTGTGGGGATCTTGACTGTAACTCTGGGAAGAGAGGATGGCTCTGTTTGGTGTGTCCTCATCTCTTTCTCTGGAGCCTGTCTGATTCCTGTCCTCCATCATGCCTTCTTTCCTCCGCTCTGCATCCACACACACACAGCCTCTCAGACAGCACTATGCGACTTCACGCAAGCACCACAAAAATGGCCCGAGACAAGGTGCAACACTCGCTTCCTAACGCCCCCCCCCCCAAAAAAAATAACAACGATTCAACACATGCAAATTTGCTTTAGAAAAATATGAGACAAAAAGGATGGTTACAGGATGGTTTCTGTTTCGATTCGTATCATATTTCTTTACTCTGATAAATCTATAATACCAACGACTATGTGGATGTTCAGCAAGTGTCTAAGGAAATACTACATACATATCCGAGGACCATGTCTGAGAAGGAAGGAGTAGACAGGACCCCAGGTGGAAGGGCAGACCCTCCAGCCTAACCCCTCACCCAGAGAGGCGGCCAGGGCCGCAACGTTCCTGCAACCCTGTGATGGTAAATCCACATGCCCACAAATGCAACGCTGGCAGAACCATCCATGTTCCCAAAGGGATACCCTCAGCCCAGGACAGTGTAGGAGAGAGGTAAGGGGAAGGGGGGGAGGACCAGAGGAGAGGATACTAGATGAGAGGGGGAGGGGTGGTTGTAGTGTGTTTGGTCCCTGAGGCTCCAGGTTTCAGTCGAAGGAGATGAGCTGTGCCTCGGCACTGCCTGGGAGGGCCTGGGGCTGCTGCTGCGCCTGTGGACCACCAGGGGGAGCCATCTACACACACAGGCGCACATACAGGCACAGATGATGTGACTACAGCGATGATTAGATAGGATAATGTCGATGCTACTAGCGTGGTCCGACATTAAATAGACCGAGTGATAAAGAGATAGATAGAGAGATAGAGAGTGATAGAGAAAGATAGAGATACAGAGACAGCGATATAGAGAGATAGAGTGATAAAGAGAGATAGAGAGATTGAGAGAGCAATAGAGATAGAGAGAAAGCAATAGAGAGCGCGAGAAAGAGACGGTGGCGCTCACCTGTTGGTACATGGGCTGCTGGCCTGGCATGTAGGGCTGTTGGGGAGGCATGTTGGGGTCTTGCCCGGGCAGCGCTGACATCATGTTCTGCATGCCGTAAGGCTGGTAGCCCATGTAGCTCATGCCGTTGGTGGGGGCAGCCTGCGAAATAGGAGGCAAACTCTGGGCCTGGGAGACTACGTTCTGCTGGAAGACAAGGCAGGAGGAGACACATCAGCCCTTCACCTCCACACCATCGACCTCCTGGTCCGTCTGAAGCACATCATGGATGAGGGCCTTGGTTGTTGTTCAGAAACTTGCTATTGTTGTTGTTGCTTTATTACTCGCGCCACAGGTAGACTACTGTCCGGTGGAGACTCACCTTAAACTTGTAAAATGTTCAGCTGAATGCTCTTATAGCTCTTCCCTTGACACTTATTAGTTCTCACAATGTATGTTTCAAGATCTATAAACCTGCTATGTTTGGGGTCTATCACGTTGCTATGCTCAGTGACCGATGCTCTTTGTAAAGCTCTCTCTTGCTAAATGTATACATGTAAATGTATTGTAATGTAAGGCTTCCTCACCTGGTAGCCCTGGGAGGGGGTGGGCTGGTAGTTGGAGTAGGGAGGGCTGGTGGTGGGGGGTGCTTGGCCCGGGGGGGGAGGCTGACCGTTGGTGCCTGGGTTCTGGTACATGTAGGCCATGTTGGGGTCTGGAACAGGGAGGACCAAGAGAGGACTGTCACCAGCAGATGAGGACTCCGAAAAGAGACTCACACTGTCTTTCATTAGTGTCTTACTAAATATCTTCTGTTAGTGGTCAAGTCAAATGTGTCAGATATTTACATAGAAAAGATAAAGAAGATGGCACTTAGAAATATAATCTGTTGTTGTACAGAATTACTTCCCCGTGTGGAAACTCGCTGTTGTTGCTTTATTGTTCGCGTCCCACAGGTTGTTCACCTAAAAGCACTTATAGCTCTTCCCTTGGCACTTATTGGTTTTCACGATGTATGTTTCAAAATCTATAAACCTGCTATGTTTGGGGTCTATTATGTTGCTATGCTCAGTGACCAATGCTCTTTTGTAAAGCTCTGTCTTGTAAGTCGCTTTGGATAAAAGCATCTGCTAAATGAATACCTGTAAATGTAGTGTCTTACTAAATGTCTTTTGGTCAAGTCAAATCCGTCAGATATTTACATAGAAAAGAAAAGAAACACTACTTATTTTTATTATTATTATTTTTATTATTATCCCCTTTGCCAGCTGACTGTCTTGAGGCTGGCTCACCTGTGGGGGGGCATGGCCTGGTGCTGCCCTGGCCCTGTCTGACCCACCTGTGGGGGGCATGGCCTGGTGCTGCCCTGGACCTGTCTGACTCACCTGTGGGGGGCATGGCCTGGTACTGCCCTGGCCCTGTCTGGCCCGGCTGGCTCATGTAGACGTTGTGCATGGGAGAGCCCTCCACTGAGCCAGAGGGGCTGAAGGTACCGGGGTAGCTAGGGGGGCCGCCGGGCTGATACACCATCCCGGGTGCCACGTTGGGGGGTAAAGACTGCATCTAAACCAGGGGAAACCGGTATTGAAACGGTTAATAGTGGCCTTGCGTTAAAGGATGTTTCTTGTTGAATCGATGGTGGATGTGCTGAGGAGGGGGGGCGGGGTGGGGGAGTGGGGGTGGAGGCTCAGCAGAGGCTACCTGGGCATAGGGCAGGGAGAAGGCTGGCATTTGGGCCCTCATCTGGATGGTGTGTTTCTGCTGTTCCAGACGCATCTGCCTCTCCTTCTCCTGCTCCTGCAAACGCTGGATGGCCAGCTGCCTCTGCATCTCCAGGTACTCCTGAAACACACACACACACACGCACACAGGCATCACAAAGGCCCACCATGCCCGCCTGGGTGTCGTCCCCCGAAACCCCAGAAAGATCCCACGTTCTGCCTCTGAGGCAGGGCCTGACTCGCCTGTTTCTTCTGCCTCATAATCTCCAGCTTTTGGGCCAGCTGGATCTGCCTCTGCCTCTCTGCCTCCTCGGCGGCGCGCCGGAGCTTCTCCCTGTGCTCGTCCCTCAGGGCGTTGAGGGCGGCCCTCGCGTCCCGCACCTGGGCCAGCTTGTCCTGCAGTCCCTCGTAGTACACTGGCCACAGGCAGGGAGACAGGGTCAGGAGCTGGGCGGGTCCCAAACAAGACACACACAAAGACATACATACACAGACAGATGCACACACACACACGCAAACAGACAGACACACGCACACACCATATACACACACACACACGCACACACAGAGACAGACACACACGCACACGCTCACATCTCTTCTCGTCCAGCTGGTTGAGGATGTCCAGCAGCTGTGGGTGCATGTTGTTGATGGACTGGAAGAGCGACAGCACGGCGCTGTCGTTGGTGATGCTGCGGCCGCGCATGTGGTTGCTCTTCATGCGGTTCAGGAAGGTGCTGACGGCGTTCTGCAGGGCCTTCAGGAACTGCTCGTGGTTCTCCTCCGACTCGCCGTTCTGGTACTGCTGCTGAGGGAGGAACCAGCAGTCACTCAGGACCGCAGAGCCCTTCTGGCTAGATTCGGCTTGGCTTTTTTCCGCAGGTTAAACTCACCTCCACCACACTGATGGGCGGCTGGACCGGGACGTGAGTCTCCACTGGCTGGCTGACGGGCACGGGCTCAGCCAATGCCACGGGGGCAGGAGCAGAGGGGGTGGGGCTCTTGCGGGCCTCTTCCTGTTTCTTCTCCCAGTACGTCCTGTTCAGGTAGCGTGCCAACTAGCAAGAGAGAGGGAGAGCGTAAGAGAGCGTGAGAGAGAGAGAGAGCAAGAGAGAGCGTGAGAGAGAAAGAGAGAGCATGAGAGATAGGGAGCGAGAGAGAGAGAGAGAGAGAGAAAGAGAGCGTGAGAGGGAAAGAGAGTGAGAGAGCGTGAGAGAGAGCGCGAGAGAGAGCGAGAGAGAGAGCACACAGGTCACAGCAAGCCAAAGATAACAGGTAGAAGCTAAAGTCATATCAGTGTCTAACACCTTACCTCTGGGTCAACATCCTCGGCTGAGGGGGCGGAGGAGTTCTGCAGGGAACACAAACAGTCCTCAACACCAGAGACACGGCACTTCAGTGACAAAGAGCGCAACCACCTCGTATGACACTAGAGAGGAACTAGTGTGAGGGGCCAGGAGAGCGGATCTCACCACAGGGGAGGTGTAGAGGGTGCTGACTGGAGGGGCCGAGGAGGTGACCGGGGGGGGGTCAGCTTTGGGGTACACCCCGTACGAGTTCTTCTGCCTCTGCACGCACACACACAAACACACACAAACCCACACACACACAAAAAACACGCAATAAACATGAGGATCCGCCTCTTTGAACACTGTTGTGTTATCTGATTGGCTGTTCTACACACCATCCTCTCCTTCTCTTCCGCCTCGCTCTGGGAGAGGGCGATGGCGAGCTGGAGCTCCTCCTCTTCCTGAAGAGCCGCTTCGTCTCTTTTGGGGGGCATCTGGGGAGAGAGGACAGAGGTCAGGGGCCAGCCAGGATCAGGGGTGGGGGCAGGGAAAGGGCACCAGGGAGAAGCAGCAGGGAGGGACACTATGGAGGGGGCACCAGAGAGGGGCATTAGGGAGGCGGGCACTAGGTAGGAGGAACCAGGACCCAGGAGGGGGGGACCAGGGCTAGGGAGGTGGGGTTCAGGTTCGGGGACCAAGAGTGAGGGGGGGGAACAAGCAAGGACATGGAGGGGGACCAGGAAAAGAGTTGGCAATGGAACTTAAACAGGGTTTCGTACAACTAATCGTACAATACAGCCGCACTTGGTCTTAGTATCCAACCCCGACTCCACACAGTGACTAGTTGACCTTTAACCCTAACCCTCACTATCTCTACCCGAGTTCCCTACAGGCTGACCACGCTGCAGTCAGTGACCACACTTGGGAGCATCAAAGTTAGCCGGTACGCTAAGAGGAGCCTGGCCTCTGGGGGGGGGGTCAGTTTGAGTTTGATGCCCCCCTGTGACTGTGACAGCTGAGCGCCCCGTGATTTTACTTACTGTTTCCTGGACCACTACCTGAGACTGCTGGGACAGCGGGCTGGTCAGGTACTCCGGGGGGAGCTCGGCGGGGCCAGCAGGGGTCGCAGGCTTCCCCTCCACCTTCCTAGGGGGGGGAGAGAGGGAGGGGTGGCTGGTGAGGAGAGGGGAGATCAAAGAAAACACACAACCTGGTCAATCGACTGGTTCGGGGGGGGGGTCTGGTTTGAACATCAGCAAAACAACTGGACAAGCGCTGGGAAAGTATGGAGAGTCTGAAGAGTACGTAAGTACCAATACATTAAAATACTTTTCTTTAAAATATCTTTACATCTGTGTTATCCTAATTCTGACAAAAACTGGGAGTCACATGGCTCAGCGGGTTAAGGCGTTGGCCTCATAATCAGAAGGTTGTGGAGCTCAAACCACAGCTGTGGCTACATGACGTTGTGTCCTTGGGCAAGGCGCTTCACCCTACTCAGGGAGAATGTCCCTGTACTTAATTTAAGTTGCTTTGGATAAAAGCGTCTTCTAAATTAGGTATTATTATTATTATTATAAAAACTCATTGGAATGTAGGCCAGTGGTAACAGCCTCTCTGGGTTTGCAGCACTCACTTGTTCAGCAGCTCAAAGCAGGGCTCGCACACGCGCACTTCCTTCTCGATGCCAAACTTGGGGATGGTGGAGTACTTGGAGGAGCACTTGCCGCAGAAGATCTGACCGCACGCTCTGCAGTGGTGCTGCAAATGGAGAGACACGAGCGGTGACATGGACGACCACGACCGCATTTCTCGGGTGATAATATGTCCAGGGTAAAGCTAGCGTACCTTCCGAGTCATGACGCCAAACTGCACCCTGCAGCGATGACATTCCTCTGCATCCACCCAGTCTGGGGCCTGGATAGACACACGGACAGTAAATGCAACAGCGATTTCAAGCCGACCCTCATGCGGACCGTAAGCAGCAGTGGTGAGAGCAACTTCCTACCCTCTCAGCAGCAAACATGGCGTCGCTCTCCTTAAATTCGGGGAACACGTGACCTGGGGGAAAGACATCAGACCGTCAGTCCTCTTACTGCCGGATGAACGCTGGGCTAAAATACTTGAGCTTCTCCTGCTTCTCTGGGGGCTCCTGTCACTGGGGGGGGGAACGCTCCCTAGAGGTTACTAACTTAGAACACAAGCTAACGTTAGCTTTATATATAATAATATAAATAACTATCTAACTAGCTTAATATATAACAATATATATAACAATCTAACTAGCTTAGAGTGCTTGTATGTGTGCATGCAAGACAGACAGAAAGACAAAGTGTATAATATAACACTGTTGTCACTTATCCACATTGCTCTATTGATGGTTACACAGGTTATTTACTCTATACAAATGACGCTTTGGGCAAAAGAAGCTGAATGACTGACAGGTTCTTCAAACAGACAAAAGTGAATCCCAGCCACTCACCCTCCACCTTCATGATCTGGTAGGTGTCCTGCACCACCTTGTACTTGGGCTCGTTGCGGAAGGCGTGGGCCCAGGCCTGGATCAGGTAAAGGATCTTGTTCCTCACATTGGGCTCTGTCTGTTAAGAAGGACAGGAAACCACTCGCTGAGCGCAGGCTCGGTAAACGCAGGCTCCCTCAACGCAGGCTCACTAACACTTGACTGTTTACAAGCGAAAACATAAAAGGCTAGGAAATAAGAGTTCTGTCTACCTTCCCTAAACAAAACTAGGAGTTACATTCCAAGTGCTTCCAATGTCAAACTCCTGCATTGTGTGTTCCAGCTTTAGTGGGAAGTCCCTTGATCTGAGCTGAAAGGCATGTGACCAAGCTATGACATCTAGACCAGAATTAGTTGCCTAACCACATGACCCATGAGAGGATACAATCAAAAGACGGCTGACTTACCGGTATCTTCCTAAGTGCATACATTAGCACAACCTGGTGTCAGAGCGACTACAGCACTGAATGAATGTTAGGGACAGGCTGGGAATGTTAATGAGGCTTACCACTAAAACAGCAGTGACCCTCACACAGGGCATCGCATAAGAAAAGAGCAAAATCTAGATCTTGTATATACTGAGCAAGGAGCCATCCATATCAGAATGCTACAGAACATCACTGGAGTATAAAGGAGCTCTGATGGACATATATTTACATATAGTCATTTAGCAGAGCGACTTACAGCACTCCAACCCCTGAGGCAAGTAGGGTGAGGTGCCTTGCCCAAGGACACGACGCTGAGGTTAGACAAACAAACACCCCAACTGACTGCTCCATGACTCCCAATGGAAGTGACAAAGGGGACATAGTTCTAACACACTAGAACACAGACACAGCAGCAGCAGAGGAGCCAGACAGCACAGAGAGGTTTGCTGTGCTGAACACAGCCAAGCTGACCTTTAGCAGGTCCTTCAGCTCCTCCATGGTCTGCTTACTGGCCACTTCATCATGCACTGTCTGCCCACAGTTCTTCACCACAGACTCCAGGACCTAATGATGGACACAAAGACTCAACGATACTGCATGGCAACACACAAGTTTAGGCAATTGATGACAAATTTTGGTCCCCCAACCAACCCCATTAACCAAATGGTTCATTTTAATAGTTGTGTGGATTAAGAGTTACTCCACCCACCTCCAGAGCATAAAGGGCCACATGAGGATTCTTGTCGTTGAGCTTCTTCTTAATGGCAGCAATGGCGTACTTTGCTCTGTAAGAGAGGGGAGGGGGACAGCATTAGTCTGACATATCTCCTCCTGTTCTTGTTCGGTCCAATTAATATAATGCATTGACTGAATCTGTGCATACTGAACTGAAAACCACAATTTCACATCCAATTACCTGACTGACCTAAACTGTATTTCAAGGCTTAAATTGAAAAATATAGGCAGTTTTGGTTTATAAATACATGTTCCCAATGCACCAGAATCAGTAGATCATCTTAAATTAAATAAGTATAGTCCCTAGTGAGTTGAGTGGGAGTTTTTCCTTGTCTTCCTTGAGGGTTTAGGTTGGTTGAGGGGCAGTTCTATGGGCATGTGAAGCCTTTTGGGACATTGCTTGTAAAAAGGGCTATACCGACCAGAATCGAGGCCTGCCTCTCTGACATCTCAGCCTGGATGACCAGACATCACCTCCAACTGAACCTCACCAAAACAGAACTCCTCATCATCCCTGCCAAACCCTCAATCACCCACGATCTCTCCATCACTATGGGATCTGCAACAGTGACCCCTTCATCCTCTGCCAGGAACCTGGGGGTCACCTTGGACGACGAGCTCTCCCTCACGGCTCACATTGCCGCAGTCTCTCGGTCATGTAGATTCACCCTCTACAACATCAGGAAAATCAGAAAATACCTCTCTCAACATTCCACCCAACTGCTAGTCCAAGCCCTTGTCCTCACAAAGCTGGATTACTGCAACTCGCTAATAGCCGGCCTTCCTGCAAATGCAATCCGTCCCCTTCAGAGGATACAGAATGCAGCCGCTCGTCTGGTTTTCAACCTACCCAGACGCTGTCATGTCACCCCACTCCTCATCGCCCTCCACTGGCTTCCCGTCATGGCCCGCATCAGATTCAAGACCCTGGTGCTGACCTTCCAGGCTGTAAACGGGACTGCCCCGACCTATATCAACTCTCTCCTCCAGCCCTATACCCCCACCTGTCACCTACGGTCATCTGCTGACAACCATCTAGTGGTACCTCCCCTCAAGAGCGCCCGAGCGCAACACAAACTCTTCCACTGCCTGGCTCCCCAATGGTGGAATCAACTTCCCACCTCCATCAGAAGCACAGACTGCCTTCTCACCTTCAAGAGAAGGCTTAAAACTCACCTATTTAAAGAATTTAATGGCACTTAGGAATAGTATGACACTTAGATGGCAATCTGTTGGTGCCCATATGGTGACTCTCCAGCGTTGTTTGTTGTCTCTCCTGCTTTATGTTCACAATAGTTGTGTTATGCATTTATAGTTTTCCCTTGGCACTTATTGGTTCTCATGATGCATGATTCACGATCTAAAAAACCGACTATGTTCGGGGTCTATCACGTTGCTATGCTCAATGACTGATGCTCTTTGTAAAAGCTCTCTCGTCTCGTGTCTCGTCTCGGATAAAAGCGTCTGCTAAATGAATAAATATAAATGTAAATGTATACAAATAAATGTTGATTTGATTTGCTTATGCTAAATGATCAGAGAAGGCAGGTGGGAGCTTCTAAGGGAGAAAGACAGGGTGAGGACTCACTGGGTGTCTCCTTGGCGAATGAGATCACAGATTTGCAGGATTGACTCCCAGTCTGTCTCCAGTAACAGCTGGCTGGTGGCTTTATCTACAAAAGACAGAGGAGGAAGGTGTTTCACAAGGAACCTGGTTGCATTTATAAACAGACATCATGGCTACTGAAGTCCACTGTTATTCTAGATCAGGGGTCACCAATCCTGGTCCTCGAGGTCCTCTGTCCTGACAGTTTTCGATGTTTCCCTGTTCCAACACACCTGATTCAAATAAAGGGTCTTATGAGGCTTCCACAGAGCTTGATAACGACCCATTAATTAGAATCAGGTGTGCTGGAGCAGGGAAACATCGAAAACTGTCAGGACAGCGGACCTCGAGGACCAGGATTGGTGATCCCTGTTCTAGATCATGTTGCGATATGACATCATCCAGGGTCAATTCTATGTTAGTTATTCACAAGAGAATAGTTCACTGTTCAAATCAGAGGGGCCTGGTTTGCTTCCCAGACCAGATATGACTCATTAACTTCTGAGTAACCTTTTAAAGTGGATCCAAACGTATTTTAATTGAAATTAGGTGCAATGGGAATGGGATATTCCAAGTGTGAATAACTCAAGCTACATGATAAACTGCCATTATGAAGGTAAGTGTCAACGTTATGTAGCCCCAAGTAAAACACATCTATACGTTATTTTAATTTAAATATGCAGTTCTGGCTGTAGTCATCCAAGAAGGTTGTTTACCTAAATATCTCATTAGAGAACCGTTCGTCTATTCAAGTGCTAGACTGGTGGAACAGGGAACACAACTCATAAAGCAACAGGCTAGCATGGACACGTACCTCCATCATGATAACAGTACACTGAACGCCCTTTAGAAAAGATAAATTCGTGAGCTAACTAATGTATCACTGTATCCATAACACGGAGGACCGACCTTGCGAATGTAAAACATTTAATTTCAACGAGTCAGCTAGTTAGCCATCGTCATCCAGTCTGTGTAGATTGGAAAATCAAGGGAGATGCAGGAAAAGCACCGAATCATCCCGGCTGTAGTTTTACTGCGGTGACTAGCTATTCTAGTAGCGTATCTAACTAACTGTCCGGCTGCCCAGCTCATCGACAAACTGGACACATAGATTGACATTAAACAGATTTAATAAGACGTGGAAGTCACATACTGTGGTATCAGGCATAATACCGAACGTTTCCTTGCTAAATCCATAAAAGGCCTCGACCAGTGGAACTGAACCGTCAGACAATAAGAGTCAGCGCAGCCCAAATGTCTGTCAAAACAACACGCCAAAACACCGCTGTTGACACTAACTGTCTACTCATACGAAGGATAACGTCTTACCGAGAAGCCTTTCAAACGTTCCTCCGCCTTTTCCCATGTTAAATCAACGTGTTTCGAATTAATAATTCTTTTTTTTTGAACGCAAAAGCTGTTGGCTAACTCTGCTAGCTCGTCACTGTCCAGCTGGAAAGTTGGTAGCGAATAGCTACTTCCTACTTCCGGTCTTGCCGAGTTTATTTTCTCTCTAAATAAATGAACTCCTAGACATTAATATAAGGCATAGACATATATAAATGTAACGTCTATGTTATAAGGTTTATGCATGAACTGCACTTGGAAGAACTGCACTTGGATGAACTGCACTTGGAACAAACTATTATGTCTACATGGACATTACATGGACATTATATGGACATGTTTCGTTTTTTTTTTTAAACCTCTAAAATTTTGGAAAAGACCCGACTAATTAGAGAAACCATGTGATTATGCTTTCCTATAATGATGTTAGATTTATATTTTATTTTGATTATTTTTCTATTTTGTATATTGTGTTGTATATCCCCTTGTATACATTTCTAATTAATTGATGTGGTTCTGCAGATTTGTTATGTTTATTCTGACATTAATTTTAAAAAGACTTGGAAGAAAGTATGGCCACATTTAAATCAAAACGATCAAAATCAAACACGCTTGCAGTTGAAAACAGGCTTTATTCTTATATGTTGTAGACTGGAATGCGTACAATTTTCTCTCTCAAACCCTGTAGCTAGATGCTTCGAGCCGGTCCTATTTACTCAATAATCTAAGTCCAAAGTATAGTCAATACTTAACTGCTAGATCTATGCGGCTGAAAATCATCTGTTGGGTCAGCAGGTGGGATGTTGTGATATAGTTATGTATGTGTAAACAGAATAGTTTACCCAGTCCTATTCTTTCTTCAGTTATATTCTTGTTACATTATCACTGTTCCATCCTTCTCCACCAACACTGATATAACTTAGGTCATGGATGAGTCACTACCTGGCACTCAGAACACCAGCCTCATTGTTACTGCAGTGCTGCTGATGCTCTACAGTGGCATTGTTTTTCTCTCGCAAGCCTCTGGACCTACAGTAAAACAGTGACAGGATAATAGCCAAGTATGTCATCATCACTGAAAAGGGCGATAAGCAACAATACAGTAGAAGGCAAGATGTATCTACCCATGTATTTTTGTCATTTGAATAAAATAACCTGTATTAATGACTGTAATCGTAAATTCAATTTAAAGTTGGAATTCTTCTGGAGTTTCATATTGCATGAGGTCATTAGAAGCTTCCGGAAGGGTTTTCATGTCGCCAGGGGGCTAAAACCAGAATGATTTCAGTAGCTTGACAAGTAGAATCTGAAGGATCTCAGCTATGTCTCATGAATAAAGATGAAGCTCTCTAACTGTGGTTTGAGACATCCCACATGACATGCTTATACACACACACACACACACACACACACACACAGGCGCACACACAATACACACAGTTGAATCAGGATCTGTGTGTGCCTTCTCATTGTATGGCCTGAATCAGCGGTTTGGCGAGTTGACCTCAGCTCATATGGAAAACCAACATTGCCTGCTATTGTCACCCATAAATGGAGGAGGGGATACCTTTAACCCAATGATGTCAGTTAACCATTGTTAAAAGCCAGTTTTTTCCTGAATCCAAGCCCCTGTGCCTGACACACATACAACAATAGTGATTCTTGACAATGTTATTTTATAAAGCACACGTATTGTTACAAGTCTTGACAAAAAGTTGAGTTAAGTTAAGTTAAAGGATTGCTAGTTGGGTGAAATACCATTCACACACTTTCTTTGACAGTCTACCACCACACACACAATTGTACACATGTGCCCTTTGTTCTGTTGTTCTGTCCCAATCAGCACCACTCACTCTGCTGTCCACAAATCGCTGTTGTTTTCCATCACCATGGAAATGTATCATCCCTCTCTGATAAAATGACGTGAGTTATAGATTATATATTTGATGTCTACAACAGATTTAATTCACACAGTTTGCTATGTTGGAATTGGTAGACCGAATATTTTATTGTGTTTTACACTGACAGACAAGATGGGGTTATCAAAGGACATAAGGTTTGACATACCGCACATTACCCCTCACAGACTCTTACAACTTTTGAATGACAAAACCACAATGAATAACATGAAATATCAAAGTATTAAAAGGAGTACTGCCCAAGAAAAAATAGGTTCAATTTTCAGTTGTCAGGGATGTTTTCATTGGAACTGACTGGTGGGTTTTGGGACTCAGACGTAACCTTTGACCTGTGCGGCTGGTGCCCTGCGGGGGCTGCTGTCTCCACTGCTAAAGTTAGGTGATCCGGGTATACCAGGGGGACTGGACCCGGCGTAAAGCAGACAACCCCCAATGAGGAGTAGGGCAGAGGCCCCCCAGCCCAAGTAGAGGGCAGGGCCCAGCTCTCGCTTGTGTGGGGCAGCCACATGGGGGTCATAGAAATCCCTGATGATGGAGTGGGCCGTCCAGCAGATGGGCACAAGGTAGAGGAACCCTGCAATGGCAAACAGGGCACCAGCGATGCGGGCAATGCGAGCCTTAAGGCTGTTCTGGCCTACGCATTTGGTGCACTTGACCCCCACCACACCTAGTGCCAGAGCCATGCCACACATCATGACAGAGAGGACAGTGAGGCCCCGGGCTGCCTGCATGTCGCTGGGCAGGGCCAGCATGCTGTCGTAAACCTTACACTGAATCTGGCCGGTGCTCTGAACAATGCAGGTCATCCACAGGCCCTCCCAGATGATCTGGGCTGTCACTATGTTGTTCCCAATGAAGGCGGTGACACGCCAGAGGGGGATGGCAATCACCAAAGCCCCACCCACCCATCCCACAATAGACAGGACCAGGCCCAGTAACTGCATGCCTGTGGTTGCCATGGCGATAGGATTTGGCAGATTCGGTCAGGTTTGTCTTCGGTGCGATGGTTGGTGATGGAGTGTCACAGGGCCCAAGAATAGTCCCAAATAGAGCGACAGATGTTAAATGACTGGCGCAATCTTCCTCTCCCTGCTTCGTGTGAGGTTTATGTTGAAGTCTACCGGGGGAAGTCAAAGGTAGGTATCCTGAGAGAAGGACCATAAAAAAAAAATGTACATCCATACGAACTCACTTGCATCAGAATACAAACAAATCAATGTGACTACAATATCAGATGTAGCAAATGTATAGTAGTTCTACTAAGGTATTCAGTCTGCAAAGTAACGTAACCTTAGGAAGGCATGGAAAGACTTATGGTGCTAATGTTTATCATACATATTTGCAGAAGGGGTCTGGAGTTAGTGGATTCCAGTAAAGAGCACAGATAATGGTTTCCTTTCAGACAGCTGTGGGTGTAGAGCTGCGCCTGGCCAGGCGAGTGGTTAATCACAGAAAAACATGAGGAGACTCTGAACACAAGCAGCTTTCATGGAAGCTGGAGTGGGCCATGACAACCTGTGTCTGTTTATGGCTATTCTCAATGTTCATTTATGACCGATACAATACGCTCTCCAAATTGAAAACGGGAGATAACGGACGACGCTACAACTTTGATGTCTATCAGGAGTTCGTCCGACCCGCTTTCTCTCAGAGGATATTCACAAAACTGAGCATCGCTGACACACTGTTAAGATTATCGCGACACAAAATCATGAGTTACGTCACTGTACCCCCTCCACAGATTTGATAAGAACACAGAGATTTAATTCGGCTTTGTTACGCCATTTTGGTTTGATTTACTAGATTGTGATAGTTACCAAAGAAGGTTTCGATTCTCTCCTCCGAGCACCGGCCAGTGTGGCTTGAACGTCTCTGCAGGGGCTGACGTGTGAGGGTTCCTGGATGAAGGTGATGAGATGGTCCGGTCAGCTCAGCTCGGTCCCCAGGTAAGGTGACAGGTCAGCACAGGAACATCAGAGGTCAGGTGAGCCTCAACAGAGGGGCGAACTTCAACACCCGGGACAGGACTGAAGAGAGGGCTGCCCTCTGGGATGCCAGCACAAGTTTGTGTGACAGTGGGCAGAAGCACGCGCTCGTGTGCGCGCCTGTGTGCCAGTGAGTGAATGTGAGTGAATGTGTCTGAGTGTGTCTCCCAGTGCCTGGTGTTCTAGCACAAAGAAGCGCTGTTCTGCTGTTCTCTCCGCCTCGTCCCCCAGCGCACCCAGCCCCCCTGACCCCCCACCATCCAACCACCCAACAACCCATTCTGTCTATTTCATCTTTTGCCCTCTTGTTTCTATTCTTTTCATCCGCCCTTCTTGCTTTTCTGATGTTTTATGGGTATTGAAGGTATTCAGTGAGAGGAGTCAGAGTGCCCTTTATTGTTCCTTGACTCATGTAACCCTTCTTGTCTCTCTAATAAAAGGACATACTGAGTCCATTATTCTCTGCAACCTGTCTAAAGTATTTAATATAGCTCCTTACTCTATAAATTCAATGCATTTATTACATGCTTTGCTCAATAAATGATAACATAGTTGTTACTCTAGAGTCTAGACCTATAATATCCCATGTATAATATCATGTGTTGAAGGTTCAAATGTTACAGCAGTTGGATGAGATTGTGAGAGGAGACATATTTTTGCCTCCATGATAGGGACCGGGACAGAGAATGGCATGAAGACTGTCGGTGAAGGTATCCGTGAAGGAGAAGATGTAAACCCCCGTCTCAACACAGTAGAAGGACACCCGGCCTTCCTGATAGTCCAGATACACTCCAACCTTCCGGGGTCTTTGCTCCAAAGCCACTGGGGTGACAGGGTCTGTGTTAGCAATGTACTGACCCCCACTCTTCAGGCTGAGTGTCCAGAAGCCATTAGCTGGGCTAACGTTAAACTTTCCCTTCCTGTTGACGGACTGTCTGGCCACTCCCAGGGTCCACTCGATCTTGTCCCCCACCTCCACCTCCCAGTAGTGCCTCCCTGATGTGAAGCTTTCTCGCCCCAGGACGTTGGCCACCCGGTCAAATCTCTTGGGGTTGTCTGGAACCTCCTGACGCTTGTCTGTGGGTCTGACCTGCTTCCGGTTATCTGAGATGAAGAGGGATGTATGGGCCGTCTTGGGGTTCAGAGTGACCTCAGCTAGGGGGAAAGAGGAGGAGGAGGGAACTTGTAACAGGATCTCATTATTAAAAACTCATTTCAACAGCGTAATGACGGAAGAATGAATCTGGTTTCTATAGCGACATACCTGCATATCTCTGTATTCTCTTCAACTCTGCGAAATATTTTGTGGGACAGAGAAAACGTTTTATTTTAACACCACAAAAGGACCTGAGGGAACTATACACAGTATCTTGCATTTACATCTTGTATCGTCTCACTAACCGGCCTTGGACAGTCTGTTAACCTCTGCCTTTATCTTGACCATCACGTCTGACATTGCTCTTCTGGTGACCCCGACACAAAGATCACTTTCTATGGTAATCTTAGTCCAATCCTTTAGCTCAGAGGAGCAGATGGAGGGAGTGTTGCTCTAAAGAACAAAGACGAGAAGAAAAAAAACAGTTTCCAGTTTTCAGCAGACATCTTAGTTATCCAAAAAGATTGCCTGCTCGTTGTTTTCCAAATACTCACTAAGGTACCAAGCTTCTTGTCTAGACATGGTTCATCAGCATCCTGAGACTTCTGCATGGTACTTTTGTTCACCAGCTCCTCGATCTCCTGCTCCAGCTCCTCCACCTGCGCCTCCACCCTCTTCTCCTCCTCTGTCTGTCTCTCCTCGATGGACGTAACCACGGCTTTGTGGCTCTTTTCCATTAAGCTCACCAAGGCCGAAAACACCCTCTGGCTTTCTCGCACTTCTCTCAGACATGCGTGCTGATTCAACGACAAGAAGGTCAACTGTTCATTTATCGTAGTTATTGGAGGAATCAGACTTTTCGCTCACAGCTTGTTTGCATGCGTCAGACTCACCTTCAAGAGCTGCAAGGAGTGTTTGAGTCTCTCCACTTTCTCAAGTCTCTCCTGTATCATCTGGTCCACATCAACCACCTGCATCTGAACAAGATGGAGACACACAAAAAAAAAGTTAAAAACAAGCAATAAACAACAAACAAATGAACTTTGAACTTTAAAACGCTGTAAAGGGGTTTCAGTACCATCTCCTCAGCTGAGGGTTTCTCTGGTCTAGTCTTCCTGTAGTTTTCACAGACCTCGGCCAGGATGCGATTGACACTCAGGTCGAGTTTGGCTTGGTACACCCTCTTACAGAAGGGACAGCAGTCACAATGCTGGCGGCTCCAGTAGTGGCAGAGACAGGCCCTGCAGAAGCTGTGTCCGCATGGGATGGTCACCGGGTTGCTGAAGATCTTCTTACACAGAGCACTGATGGTAGACGCCATTCTCTGGAATGAGCAGCATGTACTGTTAAGTTCTCACAGTCAGGAGAACTGTCTGGCAGGAACATAGTTGAGCGACAAGAGGGATTGACTTTACTGCAACACTTATGGGGGGATTTTAGCTGACGTTTTTTATGTACAGTGAACCCTCGTTTATCGCGGGAGTTGCGTTCCAAAAATAACCCGCAGTAAGTGAAATCCGCGAAGTAGATAGCTTTATTTTTACTATTATTTTACAATGCAATATTGTACTATAGAATGAAACAAAACATCAAAACTTGTTTTAAGGCCCAAAATAAATACAGATGTGAACGTAGAAAATTTGCAAACGTAAATTTGGCAAAATGTGCAGAAACGAAAACTGTTGGCGTGGGTCTTAGTTTCACTTCTAAACGGTAAAGCCCCATAGCCAATCAGGATTCAGAGCACAATGCGCTGTAAAAAAAAACACTGTAAAAAAACACTGTTAAAAAACACTGTTAAAAAAATATGCGAAGTAGCGAAGCCGTATTAAATGAAGCGCGATATAGCGAGGGTTCACTGTATCAGTGGTATTTCACTGCTTATTAGTGGTCCCAACATCAAGGAGGAAACTTAGAGGGGATCGCTCCTGTTCTGTTGCGGGTCCAAAACTTTGGAACGCGCTGCCCCTGCACCTTAGACAGGCAGAGTCCATATCTGTCTTTAAGTCGGCTCTAAAGACTTATCTTTTTACCTTTGCTTTTGAGCGATGTGTTGACTTTTTACCGTGTACAGTGTGTCTCTATTTGTTGAGTTTTTTACCTATTGTTGTGTTGTTTTACGGTGTATAGTGTGTGTCTATTTATAGCATTTTTTATATTGCTATGTACTGCACTTTGGTCAACCGTGTTGTTTTAAAGTGCAATATAAATAAAGTTGGATTGGATTGGATTTCATTTTCTCAAGGATATCTGTTGCTTTTCAAAATAATCACGACGTGAATGAGAGGTATGTGTCTGGGGCTGTTAGGATATTTTTTTGTTTTTCTTCAAGCCAACCTTCCACAGGTTACTGAAAAGATTAAAAGGAATGCTGAAAGACATTATGTCAGGTGTTACCAGCCTTCAGACTGTCTATAGACGCAAAAGAACATTGTGTGTTGACATTACTACAGCTGTGAAGAACATTCCATTTTATGCAACTTCCCTGAACAAAAGTATGTGAAAAACCTGAAGTGTGTTCAGTCAAGATCATGTACCTAGGCTAGTTCAAGATATAAATTGTCTATGGGTGTGTGTGTGTGTGTGTGAGAGAGAGAGAGTAAGTGTAGGTGGGTGGGTGTGGTTGTAGGATAAAACGATTGGATGAAAAGTATGTTGCAGAACAGGTTGCACTAAGGTTTCAGTTACGTCACTGAAGTTCAAGGAACCAATCGCATAAAAATCCAAAAAGTGTTACTAGGAATATTTTCTAACTCCAAGTTCTATTAAGTTCTGTGTTCAATCATTGTCCTATTGACAATCATAATACAGTCTGTTAAATCTCTTTAAATTAATGTGTTTACCTGAAATGACTGATAACAAGTTGTCGATTCTCAAAGCACAGACTTTTTTCTTGATAATAGTTTCTGGATGTAAAGTAGGCTATAGGGTTCTTCCTACCTGACCACTGGTTCCTGTCGTGAGTCAGTGACAGTTTGGCACTCTGCGTCTGTTTCTGAGGGAAGTTTCTAGATAGTTGTGAGTCAAGCTGTTTCAGGTTGTGTTCCACTGTGCTGTTGGTGAGTAGGTTGTTTTGACGCAACGACTACGTTTGGGCTCCTCCCTGAAAGGCCCTTGGCAGTGCTTAGTCTGTTTACCTACCCTCTGTGCGTGAAGTACCACTGCTGCCACAGGTTTTGCCTTTCATGTTAGTCATGTGATATCAGTGAAACCAAAAAAAGGCAGCAAGTAGGTCGGCTTTTATTTATTTTATATAACGCAATATGTTTATTAGCTATATATTAGAGGTGGGCATAGATTAATTTTCTTAATCTAGATTAATCTAGATTAAAATGGCTCATTTGAATTAATTCATAATATGTGTGTGCTCCCTAAATAATGACTCAAAGTAAGTCTTTGAGAACGTGTTTCTCAAGGCAGGTGGCGCATCAGACCAGGGGCTCATCTCCTGTTTCCAACATGCATCACCATATATCCGCGCTAAAATGAGATTAAATAATAATACCTACAATAACAATAGGTTTCCTCCTTTTATTTTATTTTATCGCCGATAAGAGTCTGGCGTTAACGCAGCACATTAACGCCGTTCTCGCAGCACGTTAACGCCGTTATCGGCCCACCACTACTATATATTATGGCATGCCGTTCAGGAAATTAATCCTTTGAATATATATACAGAAACCTTGAATATATATACAGAAACCTTGAATATATATACAGAAACCTTGAATATATATACAGAAACCTTGAATATATATAAAGAAACCTTGAATATATATACAGAAACCTTGAATATATATAAATAAATCTTGAATATATATATATATATAAAGAAACCTCGAATATATGTACAGAAACCTCGAATATATATAAAGAAACCTTGAATATATATATAAAGAAACCTTGAATATATATATATAGAAACCTCTAATATATATAAAGAAACCTTGAATATATATATATATACAGAAACCTTGAATATATATAAAGAAACTTTGAATATATGGAATGAAACTTGACTGATGTCAGTATGCGCGGTTATGTAACGTATGGATGCTACAGCAAAAAGTGAATGACAATGAGTTAGTCCGATAACAATCTCGATACAGCAATATTAAACTGTACGTGTACGGCCCAAAATCACCCCGATAGCCTGCCCAATACAGTTCAACTGACAAGGAAGTTCGCTCCGTTTTTAATCGTGGCAGATCTACTACAACAGGCAGCTGTTTATCAGGCCAACCTCAGCATGTCTTCAGCCTCACAGGAGAGCCCCACAACACCCTGTGTACAATGTCCACCCGTTAACTTGATATCGTTTTCAGGTGATTTAATAAAGGTGAAACACAGTGAATGGCCGTGCGTAGGGCACTGCGCTCTGACGCGGCACTTCTCCGGGGCACTCCTGAGAAGTGGAGGGCATGCTCAGGTTGGCCCAATAGGCAGCTGCCTGGGCTGTTGTTGGTCTGCCACGGTTAAAAGTTTAGCGAACTTCTTTGTCAGAAGAACGGGCAGGGTATTGGGCAGACCTGTGTGAAGTTGGCCCCCCGTCTTGTAAAAAAAAAAAATAGCACTGCTGTTCGTTTGTGCTAGGTTTGTGCTGGTTTGTGCCGTAAAAATTATCGTTTGTGCAGTTAAGGGTTTTGAGTAATTCCAAATTAAATGTTCTGGCCAGTGACGTCACTCAGCCCCCCGTCAACGTCCAAATTGAGTCAAAATGGTCTATATGGTTTGTGCTAGGTTTGTGCTCGTTTGTGCTGTTAAAATAAATTGTTTTGCAATTATGGTTTTAGAGATATTAAAGTTTTATTTTTCACACGTGACGCCACTCAGCCCCCCGTCAACCTCCAAATCGAGTCCAACTGGTCTCTATCGTTCGTGCTAGGTTTGTGCTGGTTTGTGCTGTTAAAATAAACATTTGTGCTACTATAGTTTTTAAGTTATTCTTAAAACTTTATTTTGCCCACTTGTTATGTATTTTTTAGTCCACATGCAGTGCTTTTCAGTTAGGGGCTTTAATCATATCCAACATGACCCTGGGCTGGGCATGAAAAAGGTTTGAATGTATGTGATAAGAGAAGTAAAGAGGCAATTTTTCACTTTGACAACGCAACTGTGTGTGCCATTTATTAATTAACCAACAAAGTGCAAAAATAGCAACAAATAATATTTCTTAAATGTTGAAAATATAAATGTACGACTCTTTTGTGTAGAACACAACATGAGGTTGCACGTTCTGTTTTTCCTGTGCTGTGGAAACCCCCTTGGACAGGTCATCATACCGCTCCCATGACGAGAACGTCCTCCTGCAGTATGCCACATAGTGTCCCATAGCTTCCCTGTAAGGCCCTGGAATAAAAGCAACAATGCCCCTCAGGAGGAACTGCTCATTTCCAAGGGTGATGTGCATGGGAACATCTTGGAGTCTGTAGGTGCACTCTGCAGCAATTTCAACCCACAGTGCTGCTCCTGTGGAGTAACTATGGTTGACCTCACCATTGCATATGGACTCCGGCATGGAAGGGTCCACTGCCATTGATGGCTCAGTTGCTTTTTTCAAACCTTTGGTTTTCATGCCCAGCCCAGGATCATGTTGGATATGATTAAGGCCCCTAACTGAAAAGCACTGCAGGTGGAGTAAAAAATAAAACGTTAATAACTTTAAAACCATAATATCAAAACAATTTATTTTGACAGCACAAACCAGCACAAACGAACAGCAGTGCTATTTTAATATTTTGAACAAGACGGGGGGGGCCAACTTCACACAGGTATGAGGGAGCCATGAGACTTGGGGTTGGCAGGTGAGGGCCTTTTGCAGCCCATGTGCTTGAAAAATAACGAACTTAAAACAATTGCAAAGAAGTTCATCTGTCAGAGGTAAGATATAGCACCCAGTATTACACATTTATTTGGTAAAACACAATATTTGACCCAATAGACCCAATAAATACACTATATTACCAAAAGTATTTGGTCACCCATCCATCTGATCATTTGTATGGGTGACCAAATACTTTTGGTAATATAGTGTAAGTAACCAAGTAACCAATGGTTACATAACAAGTGGGCAAAATAAAGTTTTAAGAATAACTTAAAAACTATAGTAGCACAAATGTTTATTTTAACAGCACAAACCAGCACAAACCTAGCACAAACGATAGAGACCAGTTTGACTCGATTTGGAGGTTGACGGGGGGCTGAGTGACGTCACGTGTGAAAAATAAAACTTTAATATCTCTAAAACCATAATTGCAAACCAATTTATTTTAACAGCACAAACCAGCACAAACCTAGCACAAACCATATAGACCATTTTGAAGCGATTTGGACGTTGACGGGGGGCTGGTTACATAACAAGTGGGCAAAATTAAGTTTTAAGAATAACTTGAAAACTATAGTAGCACAAATGTTTATTTTAACAGCACAAACCAGCACAAACCTAGCACGAACGATAGAGACCAGTTTGACTCGATTTGAAGGTTGACGGGGGGCTGAGTGACGTCATGTATGAAAAATAAAACGGGAATATCTCTAAAACCATAATTGCAAAACAATTTATTTTAACAGCACAAACCAGCACAAACCTAGCACAAACCATATAGACCATTTTGACTCGATTTGGACGTTGACGGGGGGCTGAGTGACGTCACTGGCCAGAACATTTAATTTTGAATTACTCAAAACCCTTAACTGCACAAACGATAATTTTTACGGCACAAACCAGCACAAACCTAGCACAAACGAACAGCAGTGCTATTTTTTTATTTTGAACAAGACGGGGGGCCAACTTCACGCAGGTATTGGGCAGGGGTATCGGGAGGATTTTGACTGAAAATTGCTGCAACTAGATTGCGGGCAGCCTGACTCATTGTCTCTTTACACACTGTTGCACACAAGATGGCCGCAGGCACTGCCGCGACGTCTGTCGTCAGTCAAGTTTCATTCCATATATTTAAGGTTTCTTTATATATATATTCAAGGTTTCTATATATATTCAAGGTTTCTTTATATATTTATATATTCAAGGTTTCTGTATATATATTCAAGGTTTCTTTATATATATATATATATATTCGAGGTTTCTGTATATATATTCAAGGTTTCTGTATATATATATTCAAGCTTTCTTTATATATATATATATATATATTCAAGATTTCTTTATATATATTCAAGGTTTCTTTATATATATATATATATATATATTCAAGGTTTCTGTATATATATACATTCAAGTTTTCTGTATATATATTCAAGGTTTCTGTATATATATATTCAAGGTTTCTTTATATATATATATATATATTCAAGATTTCTTTATATATATTCAAGGTTTCTTTATATATATATATATATATATTCAAGGTTTCTGTATATATATACATTCAAGTTTTCTGTATATATATTCAAGGTTTCTGTATATATATATTCAAGGTTTCTGTATATATATATATATATATATATATATATATATATTCAAGTTTTCTGTATATATATTCAAAGGATTAATTTCCTGAACGGCATGCCATAATATATATATATATATATATATATATATATATATCAGCTTTAGCTATATTTTTTCTAGGAAAGGATTTCAGTAATAAAGCAGACTACCACAAACTCAGGATTTGGCTCAGTGCGTTTTGTCGAGTCTGTACATATTGATCTTACACCAGGGGATGATCGGGGACGGCGAATGCCGGTCATAGTCGGGGCGCTCGGAAGAAGCGGTTGATGAAGACAGAGTTGAAGTTGAAGAGGTTGGCGTGGGGTCCCACCCTGTCCTCCAGGTGCTCAATAGCCACCTGAGCAGCTCCTCCTGCAGCTAACCCCACCGCTCCCCCAACAGCTCCGCCCACTGCAACGCCAGCCGGCCCTTCCACGGCCCCCACCAGCATCCCCATGACCGCCCCTGCCGCAAAGCCTAGCCCCACCCCTACGGCCAGCGAAGTCCTGAGCCAGCCATTGTCCATCTCCGCCCTGGCTCTAATCTCGGCCCCTACACTGGCGTTGTAGGCGTCCATCTGCCAGTGCAGCTCCTCCCCTCCGTACTGCCGTTCCAGCTCTTTCCACGCGCTCTCGGTCTCAGCCTCTCTCTTCTTCAGCAGCTTCTTCTCCTCCTTCCTCACCTTCTCCTCCGCCTTCTGATAGGCCCGGTTGGTGTAGCAGCGCCCCCCCATGGCGGCCAGCATCCTCTCGATCTTCTGCAGCAGCTCTCGATCTCGGCTGCGGTCGCGCCAGTTCTTATTGAAGATGTGGTAGCGTCCCCCGCACTGGTCGATCAGCTCTTTAAGAGGCCTGTCGGGCCTCAGCACGCTGGCTTCCAAAGCCGTTCCGTCCAGACTTCCCTCGTAGGCTAAGAGCACCATGCTGTAGTTCAGGGAGTCCAGCCCATACTTCTTCACCACCAGTATGGAGGTTTTGATGTCGTTTGGGGAGATTGCATCCAAGTCAAAGGAAAGAAGAAGGGCGTGTGGTCCGGGGGCGGTCAAACACTTAGACCTATTTAATTCCTCTTTCATCTTGGTGCGAGAGAGGTCTTTGTTGTACAGGTTTGGGCCGTTGACCACAGCCACGCGCCTTCCAGCCAGCTCCCCATGGTTCTTCCGGCTCCCTGGGATGATGAGGACGTCCTTGGAGAACTCCTCCCGGCCCAATATAGCGTTAGTGAGGTCGAACTGGGATGGGCCACTGCTACCAATCACCAGAATCCTTAACTCCATGTCATTGGGTGCTGTTCGGAAGAGATGACCCCATATAGTACAAATTTACATTTTCATTTCAGTACATTACAACGGTCAACAATATAGTGAATGACTCACATTGCCTTCTGTCCATCTGAAAGAGATACAAATTAACTTCAAGGTTTCAATGATGTTCAGCCTCTGCGATCACTCTGGATCTCTCGTTCAAATAGTTTTGCACACTCCGAACTGAACCCTACCTCTTGGTCTCTGTTGATTGGATACCAGTTTTCAGACTAGGTGGAAAATGCCCTGAGGGCAGAAAGCTGCTGCAGCATTCAGTTCAGTTCGTGATAAACATGAACTGACCCTGTAACATGCAGGCCTAAGTAATTATTTTCCTATTGCAACCCCCCGCCCCCCAAAGAAGTAGTAGATTTTCAGTGTTATTGTACAGCTGTAGACCTGAATCATTTTTAGTCAGTCAAAAATCAGTCAAGTAATTTAAATGCCAAGTAGGTTTCAACAGCAAAAAAAGAAGGCAAGAATGCTAGGCTGGGATGTTTGCATATTTTCTGATAAGGTATGGTATATATAAATACCTTAAAGATAATATAGGTTTAATAGTTTCAGTGTGTTGGCTGGGATAAGGACGATCAATATCTCATTATGTCAGCTTGGGTCTCTATGGGACACGATCGTGTTCTAAATATAGACCACAGTTTCTGTGGTTACTGTATTCCATAAAATCGAAATTGACAAATACGACGTGACCTCACTATACTTCGTGTCATTTATGCCCCCTTGACAAATCTGTTTAAACCAAAGGTTAATATATTCTGGCGTGTAAATAGCTCTTATGCATAACTATTTTAAGAAACCACTTCCCCTATGACTCACTTAATTCCCTTGGTTTGTAGTCTAGCACTGCATGGTTCCAGCAAAAATACTGTACGGAGCCCCTAAAGGGACATGGGGGGGGAAACATAATAATTATGAAAACATAATCGGTTTATGTGTCCTATAAATCCATCATTTGATTGTGTAGATTCGTCATTATCGGTCAAACTCTTCCACAAGCACTCATGAGCGCGCAGCGCTTGTCCATAACGCAATTTGCTCGTTCTCATTGCCCCAGAGCGTCATCAGCCTCCCATCATTCCGTTCCCCATATACCGCGGAAGTAAACCAGGAAGTCAAAAAACTTTTTCGGCACATGCGCCAGGTGAGCAACTTCATCCATGCTTGGTTCTAGTTCAGCAGTCAGGTCGTTCAGAACGAATCCTACAGAAACAGCGCTATCTTCTGGTCATAATATAAAACTGTTCTTTTATACTCGTGTCTTCTTCCTGTTCTGTATTTTTTTTTATTAACACAAAATTATTTCATATCTTCGAATACAAATATTAGAAATATATAACAACAATCGTACTCTAGCGGGTGCTTGCTGAGAATTTAAGAAAAATACAGAAGCAACGTTTTTCATTGCTTTTGACTTCATTGAAACGCTTACTGAAACAAAATAATTGTCAATTTTTTTTTTAACGAGGCTTTTTACATGAAAGTTTACATTTGTGAATATAGAATTTTTCCATTAATATGATAAAATGTATCAAGTAAACCTGTTCGCAATTGTTTACACTTCCTGTTCTGTATTCACGACCGCAAGATGCGACTTTGACGTACGTTACTTGTATCCCTGACACAGCGTGCCAGAATAGGTCGAATAGCCAATTGTCAGGCTGTAAGGTCAGTCAAAACTTGACTTGAGTTGCCTATGTAGGTTGCTCTCCATGGTTCAAGGATCGCAACATGTAATCGTTTAGCAGATGTCAAGATTGATCGGAATGTAAATGTTTGGACAAGTCGAGTTTTGCACTTCACCGACTGCTCATGCACAAGGGCGAACGGACTGATGCTGAAATTGCTCACAGCCGGAACACGTGTACCCACTCTCTGCGTGGGTCGGTGTTTCTCTGAAGTAAGGGGTGAAAAGAGCTGTGCCGTGGCCAAGCCGGAAAGAGCTCCACGGATGTCAACAGAGGCTGCACTCTACGTGCACGTGAGTAAACATCATAATAGATTAGATAAACCTTTATTTGTCCTCCAGGGGGTGGAAATTGTAGTTCACAACAGCAGCAGGGTAAAGTACAGAGGGGTACTGCACAAAACCAAGATAAGGGGGTTAAGCCGGGATATGTTGATTATCCTGGCTGAATTTAGCCTCAGGTTGGTTGCATGAAAGCAGATCAAACTTAGCCTGGTCAAGTTACCATGGTGATTTATTCTCTGCAGCTAGCCTGCTCCGGACCAGGCTAACAGCCAGGCTACGATTAATTCTAGTGATTCACCTGTATTTCCACCGTCAATCCTGTGAGGAATTCATGTGTTTTACAGCATGTCCATGATTTTTTAAAATATGTTGCATAATTTGAATTATACTGCATTACAAATTTACATATACAGGTATATAGTATATTGTCATTTCTCATTTCATTTAAACCTACAACAGTCTTTTTATATTGATATAAGTGGTATTATTATTATTACTCTGGCCAAGTGTTATTGATATGCTGATGAAGACTGCTTGTCAAACTGCCGTCAGAGGTTTCATAAAGATGTGTTTTATTGCAGTACAGTGAACCCTCGCTATGTCACGGTTCAGTACAGTGAACCCTCGCGATATCACGGTTCAATACAGTGAACCCTCGGGATATCACGGTTCACTTTTTTTCGCTACTTCACGGATTTGCCTCGTGCATTGTGTTCTGCATTCTGATTGGCTAAACAGTCTCTCCACGTCTTCTCTACCTGTGCATCAATAAAGTTGCTGTTTACTGTAATATGTACTGTACACGTACATAACATTCAGAAAAAGTTAAACTTATGGACATGCTTAATTGTAGCCCAATTATGACAGCTTTTTTTAAATACTAACGCATCAAGCCGGTCCGCTATTGTCTGCCAGGCTTATTCTTTCTTTGATTATGGCTTGAGTTTTGCCTTTTTTTTAAATAATATCCTTCTCCTCCTCATAAAACTCAATCAGGAGCTGTTGTTCTGCGGCCTTGAAATATGTTGCGCGACTCTTGTCCATGTTCTGATCAGTGATTCTGTGAGCGATCGCGAGGTCTATTTAAGAATGCCGTGAACACGCATTTATCCTGACTACCTACACCTGGCTTGACATAGCCGCGCCTTTTCATCCTGGCTTGGCAAACGTGCAACCAATTAAGCCAGGATGCGCCGACCAGACTAGGTCAAACCGCGCCTGCTCAGTTATCCTGGATTTCTTTATTCTACGTTTGTGCAATACCCCTCTGCACACAGAGTTGCAGAGTAATATAACAATAATGACAATAAATAGGCGGGCACGATAAAGTCCAATATAAAAAAATAAGAAAATAAGTAGTCCAGTATGAGAAAATAAGTATGTTAAGTAGACATTTAGACAGTTATTGCACTTGAGGAGAATTACAGAAATATAGTATTGCAAAAAAAATAAGTAGACACGTAGGCAGTTATTGCACTTGAGGAGAGTTACAGAATTACAGTATTTGCAAAAAAATAAGTAAGTTAGGTAGACAAGTGCAGTTATTGCACTTGAGGAGAGTTACAGAATTACAGTATTTGCAAATAATAAGTAAGTTAGGTAGACAAGTGCAGTTATTGCACTTGAAGAAAATTACAGAATTACAGTATTGCAAAAAATAAGTAAGTTAAGTAGACATATAGAGAGTTATTGCACTTGAGGAGAATTATGGCAGTATTGCAAGTAAGTTAAGTAGAAATATTGCACTTAATACAGAATATTAATATAACACGAGTATTGCACGTAAGTAAAAAAAAAAAAGTAATACTGCATGTAAATGGTAGGGATGCAACGGTACAGTGTAACAACGGTTCGGTTCACAGTTTATGTGCCAAGGTTTTGGTATGTCAATATTGTCTCTGCTCTAACGTGCAGTCGTTTTTTTGGTTTTTCTATTTGGAAAACAAGGTACAATATTAAGTGTAAAATGTCAAATAACGAAGGTACGAATACAACCAAAAAACTGTTGCATCCCTAGTAAATGGGCTCTGAGAAGCTGTGCGTGAAGCTTTCTCAAAAGGAGACGGAATTCCTGAGGGTTTCAGTTAAAGTCTTGTGTTTTCCTACAGTGGCCTTACTGTCTGAGGCGATGCTCCTACTGCAACTTCAACAAGTACATCCAGCGGTCTGATAATAATGCAATCATGTCAGACTGCTTGCAACGGGAAACAGAGACACTGTTAAGACTCAGTGGAGTTTCCTGGTATGTGATTTAATGTAGTCACTTAGCACTGTGGTCCCCAACCCTGATCCTCGGTGGGCCCTTCATGTTTGAGAATTTAGACGGTTTCCGTCCTTCCCACACACCTGATTCTAATGCATGTTCGTTACCAGGATTCTTCAGCGCTGGATAACGTCCCGTTTATTTGAATCAGGTGTGTTGGAGCTAGGAAACATCTAACCCCCTGTGCACACGTAGCCGGGTATTTTTGAAAAAGGAGACATTTCCCTTCGTTTGTACTTATCGTTTACACGCAAACTGAGAATTCGCCTCTGAAAACGAATATTTCTGAAAACTCCGGCTAAAGCAGAGATTCTGGAAAACTGCGGATTAGCGTTTGCGTGTAAACTGAGAAAACTGAGTTTTCGGCAGCTGATGCCCTGAAATGAGGATTCTGATTGGCTTGCAGAGCGCCTAGACCAGACAGGCCAGGCTTGGCGTAGTTATGATGGCGCTAGATGGCGTATTTATGCGGGTTGATGTAAACGAAAACGTTTGGGAAAGCCGTACCCGGCTACGTGTACACATAGGGTAAAACAGGGGTCTCAAACTCGTGCCATCGTGGGCCAAGAGGGTGCAGGTTTTCGTGTCAACCAAGCCACTACAGTGTAGCTGGTGCTGGTGTAGTGGCTTGGTTGACACGAAAACCTGCACCCTCTTGGCCCGCAATGGCACAAGTTTGAGACCCCTGATCTAAAACGTGCAGGACAGTAGACCTTGAGTACCAGGGTTGGGGACCACCGCTTTAGCAGATATCATGCTCTGCTCCATGTCCCACATGCTTGATCTTGCTTAGTTACAGTCTGCAATTCCATCCTACTCACCTTTGATGTCAATGCCTCATATTTTACAGCGTTACCTCTGTGTTTTTTGGAGGGGGGACTCCCAGCCTGGCCAACCCGTCAACCGTAGCGGCTGTCCTGGAGACGGTTGCCAGGTACGCTGATCTCTCAGACAAGGCTGAGGTCACACTGGAGGTCAACCCCACCCCAGTTGGGAAGTCCAGACTGGAGGACTTCCTGCTTGCTGGGGTGAACCGCTTTTCCATCGGAGTACAGGTTAGTGGCATTTTCCATCATCAGGTGTGACCTTTAGCAATGGCAGCGTAGATTGGGCATCATGAAGTCAAGAGTCAGTTGTCCACACATACCACCTCAGCTCATCGATAATCAGTGTTAAAACTCTCTCAACAGTCTCTGCAGGACAATGACTTGAAAGTCCTGGGGAGAGACCACAGCTCCCAGCATGCTCGGCAGACGGTTGCAGAGGCCCGGAGGCTGTGTCCCGGTAGAGTGTCTGTGGATGTCATGATCGGTCGTCCCAATCAGAGTGTTGAATCCTTGGAAAGGGAGCTAGGGGAGTTACTGTCCATGTGTGATGACCATGTGTCTCTGTACCAGCTTACCCTGGAGAGAGGCACGCAGCTCTTTAAGCAGGTCCAGCAGGGGGAACTGAGTGTGCCTACTGATGATGTCACAGCTGACATGTACAAATCTGCCAGGAGAATCCTTCATAAGAGTGGATATGTCCAATATGAGGTGTCAAACTTTGCAAGACGTGTAAGTTATCTGCATGTACACCGTTTCATAAAACCGTTTTGCAAGCTTTTTGCTGATGTGGAAAATCGTTAAATAAAATGCTTGAGTTATATTTTGTGTATTCAATAAAGGATGCAATCAGCTTGCATAATATGAACTATTGGAAAGGACATCAGTACATTGGCATAGGCCCAGGTGAGCCATGGTTGAAAACCAATAAATGGACTAACACTTAGCCACTTAGCTAATTCACTCATTTGCTGTCAGTGATCAGTGCAGGGTTCCATTTCCCTCCTAGGTGCCCATGGACGCTTCGTTCCCTGCACGGAGGGGGGCGTTTGCAGGGAGGCTCGAACCCAGACCCTGGAGCCCGATGTGTGGATGCGAGAGGTCCGGCAGAAGGGCCACGGGACACGGCGCCGGATCCCACTCAGCGATCTGGCACTGTGAGCTTCTCTAATGGGTCATGGTTTTCACACTGGGCTTGTGCTCCAAAGCACTCACCCATCAGGCCTGCCACGATGGACAGATGGTGCGGGTCTGTGTTGTTACCTTTTGTTCTTTTGTGCTCATCTTGTGATTGCAGATTGGAGGAGGTGTTGGTGATGGGACTGCGTCTAAATGCAGGCATTAATCACAAGGTGAATCATCCGCGCCACATCTTCTAATCTGGATTGGGCAGCATCTAATATTAAGATCGGTTGTCTTAACGACTGTTTTTATTCACGTCAGCATTGGCAGGTGTTCAGTCCTGCTGCCGATTTTCACCAAATCTTTGAAAAGTCCAAGGAAGTACGTGAGTTTCAACAACGGGGCCTGCTCATCCTGGACGACAGGTGACACATTAGTTCACATTTAATCAGTTAGCAGACGCTCTTATCCAGAGCGAGTTACAGCAAGTACAGGGACATTCCCTCTGAGGCAATTGGATGAAGTGCCTTGCCCAAAGACACATCATGTTGCCAAGGTCGGGAATCGACCTCGCAACCTTCCAATCACTAGCCCGACACCTTAACTGCTTAGCCACCTGACTAGTTCTTTGGGAGTCAGATGGCTCAGCGGGTTGAGGCGTTGGCCTCATGACCAGAAGGTTGTGAGTTCGAACCCCGGCTGTGGCTATGTGATGTTGTGTTCTTGGGCAAGGCACTTCACCCTACTTGCCTCAGGGAGAACGTCCATGTACTTACTGTAAGTCACTTTGGATAAAAGCGTCTGCTAAATTAGTAAATGTAATGTAATGTAGTTCTTGCCAATCACAGAAGGTAGAACTCCTGAGTCATGATCAGATTCCCATCCCTGATGTATCTCCTTTCTCCTCTTAGAGGTCTCCGGTGTACTTGGCAGGGCCTGGCTTTATTGGACAGTATGTTGCCAACTCTTCTGCTCGAGCTGGAGACACACATTACCCAGAGCTAAGGCCAGGGTGTCTAAGGAACACCAGGGGTGGAAGGAGAGGGGAAAGATCCCCCAGCCTGGGTGACAGAGACATGGCACCAGCAGGTGGTTCAATCTCACGGACATAATGCATTTCCTAAAGCAGTGGTCCCCAACCCCGGTCCTCAGGGCCCACTGTCCTGCATGTTTTGGATGTTTCCCTGCTCCCAAACAACTGATTCAAATGAATGGGTCATTATCTAGCTCTGAAGAATCCTGGTAATGAACATGCAGGGGGAAACATCGAAAACATGCAGGCCAGTGGGCCCTGAGGACCAGGGTTGGGGACCACTGCCTTAAAGGACATTTACAGGAAGGTCTCAGGGATGTGACAGCTTGTATATTCTGTGATATTCTTGTATATATAGTCTTTCCTCTCCATAGTAGAAGGCACATGGAGTAAACATTTGTTTTAGTGTAAATGTAAATGTAATTTAATTTCCTGCCACCTGCTTCAGTCTTTATTCTAACCTCCATATCATGCTAAATGGAGGGCCCTCCAACACTGTACATTATAGCCCTACAATGGAGTTCCTCATCATCACCCTAAACCAGGGGTCATCAACCCAAGGACCATGGAGCCCCCTTTGACCCTCTCCAGTGGCATCCTGCCGCTTTGGCTTTCAAACGGAACACCTCAATATTGGAGTCCACATATTGGACACAATCTGTGATACTGTGACATTATTTTTTTAAGTGTTTTAATGATATCAAACAAACAACGCATCCCATCCTGCAAAGTCTATTGCTGTCTTTCTACATTGCCGGTGGAAATATTGCGTTCGACGGGTAGAAAAGCATGGATAAATCCCCCAAAAAGAAAGGTTTCAGAATTCTGCACGTTCAAATACATTTGTTTTCACTGTCAACGATGCTGACTTACATGTGGGTTACACTATGCATGATATGTGACGATTAATGATAAAAAAACATAAAATAAATTTCCAGAATTAACACGCAGCATTTGCTGAAAAGTACAAGGCTGGACATGAATGAAAAAGAGAGCGGCTTTGTAACTTCAGCGGAAAGCTGATCAGAGCAAATACTTTCACGAAGTGTAATAACTACTGCTGCTAGTTTTGTTGCAGTTAATTTATTGTTGCTCTTTAGGCATAACCAAAAACTAAATATAACCCGTCTTATTTTGAAAGTTATCTAATTAAATAAACACAACAAACTATAGTTATTTATAAGGGTTAAAATGGCTCTTTTGATACAGAAGATTGTCAACCCTGGGCTGTTTTCAATGTGCATTAGTGCGCAGGCTACATCTGTAGCTAGCTCTTTTCTTTTATTCTATATAGCTCATTAAAGCTGACAAATTATTTATTATATCATTTTCACGCAATTTCATGCGCCGTCAGCCTTGAGAATATATTTTATTATATTTCTTAAATTAACTTCAAAAGGGAGCTGCTACGCTCTGATTTGGAAAAAGTCTATGACATCATAATCGCCGCAAGTTATGGATTATGAAGTTCCTGCAGGTAAATCATTTGCGAAGAAACATTTCAAGAAGAGACACGAAAACTTAAACGGCAGAAAAAAGAAAAATGATGGAGAAAGGCGCGTGCTTGCACGAATTGGGGGTAGGCGAAGAACATAATGTGGCCGAAGATGAGAGGCTCCTAAAAATGTCAGACCTGTAAGATTTTATTCAGAAACACCTACCACACACAGCATATTCTTCATAGTCTCAGAATTGTTGCACACAAATGTTGGCCAGTTACAGGCTTAGGTAGGATTTACAGAAGTGGTGTGGTCTTTATGACCTGTGAGATTGATGTGCGTTGGGATCTGTTGATGTCTCTAGAAATCCTGAGGACCAGCAGATATCTGATTCCGATACAATCTCCGAGTTAGTCTACACTCAGGACGGCGTGAATATGATGATATTAAGAATGGAGTTAAGGCTAAAGAACTCAGCTCGGCAAGCTAAAAACATGACCCTCAGCTACGAGATAAAGAGGTAAGTACTGTAACTTGCAAGTTTGAATCCTTGCCAACATGATGTTGTGTTCTTGGGCAAGGCATTTCCCCCTCCTTGCCTCAGGGGATCAGTACCTGAATAAGCATCTGCTAAATGACTAAATGTAAATATCACAGTTTTGTGTTCTAACTTTTACAGTCTCAGGCAGACATGGAATTGTTCAAACAGGCTGGTGGATGAGCTGGTAGATGTCCATCGAGCCTGTGCCGAGATGGATCCCACCATCCGCTCCCAGGGCAACTGGATCAGAAAGATGGGTGTGTGGAAAGTTCAGGAGCACACAAGACGTGCTTTTGCCTCTACTGACGACAATCTACAACAAAACCCACTCCACTGTACTCGGAGCAATAAAACAACAGCATTATCATCTCTAAATCTTTTTATTTTTCTGTTTTTGCAGAAGCAAGAGAACCAGGCTCTGAAAGCCCAAATTGAAAATAACAACTGGGAGATAATGCTAAATGTTTCTAAAGACTTTCTGGAAGAAATGTCTTGCTCTGGCAGTGTCCTGATTTGGGTTTTCTACTCTGTGTTATTACAAAAAAGGGTTTGATGTCTTTTTCTATTTTACTTGTAGAACTCGATGATCATCGAAGATCAGATATTTTGTGGTGAAGTAGAATGCCTTATTTCATTGACATTATGACGACAGTAATGGCGCTTTCATTCTTGACCTTGAGTGTGTGTTCAGGAGCTGAGGACCAACAACAAAGATCTGGAGGTCCAGCTGGAGAAGGCAATGATGCAAGTGTGCACCACATCTGACTCACATCACCGGCCCACTTTCCTACTACATCTCCATGCCGCTGCTAAATGAATCTGAATCTGATGGACAGGTTTGGTGGAACCCATGTTGACCAGCCCATGTCCTCGGCAGAAAACCTGGGACAGCTGCCTCACTTATATGTAAGTGAAACCTTCTGTGAGGGTCCTCTGCCTCTCTCCACCTTCCTGTGGCAGTGAACAGTACTGCAAATAGCTTTTTTTTGCCAAATAGATCACATGTTCTTGCCCTCATGCAAACCCTGAAAGTTTAGAGTGTTCCCTACCTTAAAAATAGAAATGAGCTTAGTGTCTTCCTTACCTCACCAACTGCTGGTCCGGAAACCTTTGCTGATAAGTCTGATAATCCTGTAGGTTGGGTTTTCTGATGTGGAGGATAAGGAGGCATGAGAGCAGGAGCACAGCCTGGATGCTATTCAGGAGGAGGAGAGCCCTGTGTCCAGAGGGGGCCATGTCCGGACCAAAAGGTGCATTACCAATTCAGTGTAGAGGGCTGCCTGGGAGTGAGGAGAGTGTGCAATACTGTAATGCTGTAAATCTCCATTCTCCAAAACTGTTTATATGTCTATGCGCTTTTCCACCGCAAATGTAGCACGACTCTACCCGACTATACTCGGTTTGGTAGTTAACACGGGTGGTTTTCCACCGCAAATTGTACCTCAAAAAGTACTTCCTGGTCGTCGGCGAATGGGGCGTGACGTAGGCCCTGACGTATTTTTGTACGCGACGTAAATAACACCAACGCAACCCACAAGTGGACAGAACCCACATTATAATTTTAGCCATGTTGACCAACTAGTCTTTTGTAACTTATCTGACTTTTAAAAAGCTTGTAGACCGTTGGTGTAATGGACTGTATCTGATAGTAATAAGTATTAGCTGCGGCGCTGTTGCTTTAAGTCGCTCTCGTGACTTCGTCACACTTTCTGGCCAATCAATGGCCGGCCGTCTGCCGACGTCACCTTTTAGCTCGACTTAAGATCGCCTGGTACCTAGAGCAAGAAGGTACCAAAAAGTACCCGCTAGCCAGGTAAAAAAAGTACCAGGTACCATGGAACTGCGGTGGAAACGCCAAAAATGCGAGTAGGGGCGAGGCGAGCTGATTTCATGCGGTGGTCTACCTAACTTATTTTTTTTATCATACTCTTGCAAAATACTGTAATTCTGTATCTCAAGTGCAATAACTGCCTGCATGTCGACTTGTCGACTTAACTTACTATTTTGTACACTGGACTACTTAACCAGACTACTTAATTACTTATTTTCTTATTTTTTTTTATATATCTGACCTTATCGTGCCCGCCTATTGCTATTGCCATTGTTATTGCAATTGTTATGTTATTGTCATTATGTATATTACCCTGCAACTCTGTGTGCTGTACTTTACCCTGCTGCTGTTGTGAACTGCAATTTCCACCTCCTGGAGGACAAATAAAGGTTCATCTTATCTAATCTAATCTAGAGAGAAAGGGTTTATAAAGAGAGTTTATACTGTCCACAACACCAGCAAGAGGTGGAGTCCAAACTCCTGGATCACTTCCCCTGTTGTCGTGTCTTCAGAGGACATACCCATATTACAAACATCTAAACTACATTCTCAGTTGTTTTCCATTGTATTTCTTCTCTTCCTGCTCCCGCGCTCCCTCACTTCCTGTGCTTTTGTCTTTGTCACCAGAAATGAAGAGACATAAAAACATTTGCCTGGTTTTCAATCTACCCAGACGCTGCCATGTCACCCCATTCCTCATCGCCCTCCACTGGCTTCCCATCATGGCCCGTGTCAGAGTCAAGACCCTGGTGCTGACATTCCGAGCAGTGAACGGGACTGCCCCGAGCTATATCAACTCTCTCCTCCGGCCTTACACCCCTGCCCGCCATCTACAGTCCTCCTCTGACAACCACCTAGTGGCGCCAGAGCGCCAGAGCCCAGCACAAACTCTTCCACTGTCTGGCTCCCCAATGGTGGGATCAACTCCACCAAGGACTCATCAAGCCACTAGAGGGCGCACAGCGCTCAGGGGATCGTTAACACCACGGAATAAATCCTGCGAGCGAGACTAATGAAAGTTTGCTTGTCTCTTGTTTCTCAAACAACAGGTGGGTTAATAGTAAAACTAAGGACCAAGGATCTTATCGTGGACTTCAGGAAGAAGAGGGGAGACACGCACGACCCCATTCAAATCAACGGGATGGCCGTTGAGTGTGTCTCCAGCTATAAATTCCTGGGGATCCACATCTCGGATGACCTGTCCTGGATTACTAACACCTCCGGCCTGATCAAGAAGGCTCACCAGCGTCTCTTTTTCTTGAGAACACTGAGGAAACACCACCTGTCCTCAGCTGTCATGGTGAACTTCTACCGCTGTGCGATCGAGTGCATCCTGACAAACTGTGTTACAGTGTGGTACGGGAACTGTACAGTCGCTGAGCGCAAGGCACTGCAGCGGGTGGTGAAAACCGCCCAACGCATCATTGGGACTATTCTTCCATCCATTGAGGACATCCAGAGGAAGCGCTGTCTACGTAGAGCTCACAGCATCCGAAGAGATTCCTCACACCCCGCCCATAAACTGTTTGCCCTCCTGCCCTCCGGCAGGCGCCTCAGGAGTCTCCGGTCTAGAACCAGCAGACTGAGGAACAGCTTCTTCCCCAGAACTGTGACACTCCTGAACTCCACTAGACCCCCGCCCCCCTATATAGCCCCCTCCCGCCCATAGAGCCCCCGCCTACCTATATTTGCACATTTCTGTCTGTACATTTTGCACCACTTGCATATGTGAGTTGTTATTGCACTATCTGTTCATTTTGCACATCTGTTACTGCACCACATGTACATTTTGTTCACTTTGCACATCTGTTCATTTTGCTCATCTGCTCATTGCATCATTTGCACTAACTGTATATACATGCTACCCGATAATTTCTGCTTTAAATAAAACCACTTGAATCTGTACATACCCTGTATATTCTGATTATACTGTTCATAATATGTATATTCTGAGTATACCCATATTTATTATATTCTCTTATTATAACTGTTTTGCACTTCTGGTTGGATGCTAACTGTATTTCGTTGCCCTCTACTTGTACCTGTGTAATGACAATAAAGTTGAATCTAATCTAATCTAATCAAGTTGCTATGCTCAGTGACCGAAGCTCTTTTTTAAAGCTCTCTGAAATTACTGAATGTTTTTTTCTGCCCATTTGACCTGTGTGACAGAATCAGAATCAGTTTTATTCGCCATGCAAGTTATAAGACTGAATGGGTTCTTATTTCTTCATCACTCTAATGGAGTGTGAATGGATGTGTATTCACACATAGCCAATGCTGAGGTTTAACTCACAGCAGCTCTGCATTGTGGACTTGGACAGTCCCATCCTGCAAAGAAGTGGCTTGGTTGCATGTTCCTTTCTCAAACACAGCAGGAAGCTTCTTTATCTTATACCGCTGCCCAAGGTACTACAGAACAGAAAGTGTCATTCATTTAACATCAGCCACTTGCGTAACATTAAGGTACACAGTACCAGGGGTGGACTGGCCATCTGGCATACCGAGCATCGTCCCGGTGGGCTGTTGACCCAATGTGGGCCGGGGCCGCGGATCAGTTGGTACCGGGTACGATAATTAATAATCTTTTATTTCGAAAAAATACCGGATGCTCTCGGTTAAATGTCGAAAAAAAAACTGACGTCTTTGGGAATCGCTGGCTAGCTCGCATCGGACTACAGTGGACTCACGTCACCCCCACGTCACACCCTTGTCTTATGTTAAATTGTTCGTTTCTGTATCTCCCTACTCCGGTCTCCAACAGCTGTTTAATGTGTGCCTTCACTTCCTCATACTGACTAGGGGGTAATATCCTATATATCTGACGCAGTCTCATGCTGTATAACTTTAGTACACCCCAAATCCTACTCCGACAGCAGGGACGTTTCTAGGATTGAAAGAGAACGGGCCCTGGCATTTTCTGTCGACGGGGCGAAAATATCCGGAATTGATCCGGGGCTATTCATAAAACATCCGGGGCTAAAGCCCCGGACGCCCAGGGCTAACGACGCCACTGTCCGACAGTAAAGCCCTATAGCCTGCCCAAGCCCCGGGTCTGCCTTTCAGCAGACTCGCCGATTTAGAAAAGTTTGAACTTATTTCATTATAAAGCCTTGCATAGGAACACCTAATTATGTTAAATACACCACACAACGGAATTTGTATTTATTTATTCAGTAGCATGTGGCTCAGTGTATAGGTTCTGACATCTCACTACAGGAGAAAACAGTGTTTTAGGGTCGACTATAAAAATATATCAGGCTAGGAATTACACTTAATGTCCAGGAGCTCCTTCCATGACTCAGGTAATATCCAAACTATATCACGTAGCTGTAAAAGAAACAGAAACAGAAGCCGCACAAGCTTAATAACGAAAGACTGTTTGAATGTGCCGATACAGCCTATAAAACGATAAGAACTTTAAACTTAATCTGACAAGAAGTCGTAGGCTATATCACACACGGGATCATTGATAGACAAAACAGATTTGACTACCGGCATCTGGTTGATAAATATGACAGCTTGTATTGTGGAGAATCCCTTATTTTTTATTTCAGATTAACCTTAATAAAAATGACTCGTTTTATCCTTACTTAACAAAAAAATAAACAAACAAGACGAATTAACCTCGTATATTCTATAACCATGACTATGAAAACATAATCGGTTGATGTGTCCTATAAATCCATCATTTTATTATGTAGATTCGTCATTATCGGTCAAACTCTTCCACAAGCACTCATGAGCGCGCAGCGCTTTTGCAATTTTATGTTGCAATACCACGAGTGGCCACCGGGAGAAATCGGCGTGTCTGCTGAGAGGCAGACCCGGGGCTTGGTATCATGGATGTATTAATATTAACTGGATACGGTATCGAAAAATGGCGGCCGTTGATTTCAATGAAGTTGCTCACCTAGCGCATGTGCCGAAAACGTTTTTTTACTTCCTGGTTTACTTCCGCGGTATGGGGAATGGAATGATGGGAGGCTGATGACGCTCTGGGGCAATGTGAACGAGCAAGTCGCGTTCTGGACAAGCGCTGCGCGCTCATGAGTGCTTGTGGAAGAGTTAATGACCGATAATGACGAATCTACACAATCAAATGATGGATTTATAGGACACATAAACCGATTATGTTTTCATAGTCATGGTTATAGAATATACGAGGTTAATTCGTTTTGTTTGTTTGTTTTTTAAGTTTAAGTAAGGATAAAACGAGTCATTTTAATTAAGGTTAATCTATCACCGACCTCCCCCTCCACCGGTGAACATCCAGGGAATGGACATTGAGAGAGTAGAGTCCTATAAGTACCTGGGTGTTCACCTGAACCACAAACTGGACTGGACTCACCACACTGACGCACTGTACAAGAAAGGTCAGAGCCGGCTGTACTTCCTGAGGAGGCTGAGGTCTTTCGGAGTGCAGGGGGCACCCCTAAAGTCTTTCTATGACTCAGTGGTGGCCTCTGCCATCATGTACGGTGTGGTCTGCTGGAGCAGCGGCATCACTGAGAGGGAAAGGAAGAAGCTGGACAAGGTCATCAAGAAGTCCAGCTCAGTCCTGGGCTGCCCTCTAGACTCAGTGCAGGAGGTGGGTGACAGACGTGTCCTGGCAAAGCTGACAACCATGCTGGACCACGAGTCACACCCCCTGCAGGACTCACTGTCCGCTCTGGAGAGCAGCTTCAGCAACAGGCTGATTCACCCTCGGTGTGTGAAGGAGAGATTCCGCAGGTCCTTCCTTCCTGCTGCTGTCAGACTGTTTAACAATAATCACTAAATACTGCTGTCCATAGCCACTATCATGTGCTACACCTTTACCATTATTATAACTATTACCTTCACTACCTCACCACCATGCAGTATTACTGTTATTACTCTTTTATTGTATCTATATCTGTATTATATATTTTTTGGCTTTTATTACTTACCTCAATCATGTGCAATACTCATGTTATATTGATACTCTGTACTAAGTGCAATATTTCTACTTAACTTGCTTACTTTTTGCAATACTGTAATGCTGTAAATCTCCATTCTCCAAAACTGTCTATATGTCTATATGTTTACCTAACTTATTTTTTTATCATACTCTTGCAAAATACTGTAATTCTGTATCTCAAGTGCAATAACTGCCTGCATGTCGACTTGTCGACTTAACTTACTATTTTGTACACTGGACTACTTAACCAGACTACTTAATTACTTATTTTCTTATTTTTTTTAAGATATCTGACCTTATCGTGCCCGCCTATTGCTATTGCCATTGTTATTGCTATTGTTATGTTATTGTCATTATGTATATTACCCTGCAACTCTGTGTGCTGTACTTTACCCTGCTGCTGTTGTGAACTGCAATTTCCACCTCCTGGAGGACAAATAAAGGTTCATCTAATCTAATCTAATCTAAAATAAAAAATAAGGGATTCTCCACAATACAAGCTGTCATATTTATCAACCAAATGCCGGTAGTCAAATCTGTTTTGTCTATCATGGATCCCGTATGTGATATAGCCGACGAATTCTTGTCAGATTAAGTTCTTATTGTTTTATAGGCTATATCGGCACATTCAAACAGGCAAGTCTTTCGTTAGCGTTATGCAGCTGGGCATGCCTCCTGGCCAAGAACCCTGGAGCACAGAGGACAGTCATACAGAACATAATGACTTAACTACATGCACACACTTATGGCAATATATTCTACACATGTAGGACACAATAATGATGGCACATGTTCCACCAAAGACTAACAAAGTGATCCACCATGTCCTGTCTCCCTCTATTCAGGATCCTGACTATCTCCCTTTCAGACGGAGCTGGTGTGATGTGTAAACAATGTTGTGTGCGAATCTAATAAATTACACATATCTCTACTGAAGTGCAAGTGCCATTATTCATGTGCATTGTTAAGTCGATTGTGCACATATTGTATACAAAACAATTGTCAAATATTTCCAAGGCTCAAACATATCTGTCCAAAGTACAAAATGTTTCATTTGTGATTACAGTCTGCATAACTGAGAAAAATTGTTTACGTAATTAAAATGTGAATTTCTTAATTAATTGATTGAATCTAATATGTTCCATTTGTATTTAATGCCTTGTAGTTTATACTTGCATCATCATCAGTATGCTCTGCCACGAATTGCATATTTACAGGCCATCAGACTGAGACGGTTCAAACCGTAATAAAAGGTCGTTATTTACATTTATTCATTTAGCAGACGCTTTAATCCAAAGCGATTTACAAGACAGCTTTCACAAAGAGCATTGGTCACTGAGCAATGTGATAGACCACGAACACAGTGGGCTTTTAGATTGTGAAACACACATCATGAGAACCAGTAAGTGCCAGGGAAAATCTATAAAAACATAATACAACGATTGCGAACAATAAAGCAAGAAAACAACACTGGTGATTCACCACATGGTGAACGACAAGTAGTTCTGAGCAACATTTGATTATATTATAGGATAAAAAGGATATTGAACTTCAGTCAAGGTGAGACCGAGACCCTGGTGGCACATCACCTAAAGTATCACATGCATGGTAAATAACTCAAGTGCAATAACTGTATATGTCTACTTAACTTACCTATTTTGTATTTGTTATACTGGACTTTATCGTGCCCCCCTATTGTTATTATTGTTATATTACACTGCAACTCTGTGTGCTGTACTTTACCCTGCTGCTGTTGTAAACTGCAATTTCCACCCCTGGAGGACAAATAAAGGTTTATCTAATCTAATCTAATTTTAGATTTTTACACAGCAGTGACACTGTCAGTAAGTGAAAATTTTATTACGCGTGTAATTTAACGCCAATATACATTTAAAATAGCATTTAGAAATACATGCCGTTCAAATATGAAACTTGTATCACAACTCTGTCTCGAAAAAAACTCACCCTGGAGTCTTTTAATTCACTTTACCGACCACGTTTAGCCCCGTTCAGAGCTGTCATTAAGCCAACAGGCATCCTCGTTCCCGAGACACAGCGAGACCGCGCTTGGGAGTGCACGCACACAGCTGTGACGTCACCATTAGAATAAGATTTTACGGGGGCTTTTCTGGCCTTTAGAAAAATTTTTGACGTTTTAAAAGTCCATGACTTAAAAATATGGAATAATAAGATTTGTAATTAATAGTGGTTATATCTGTAGGTGTCCTGAGAACCTTTTTACAGGCTTCTTTTTTACTATTACGGTCTATGGGAAAAATGCTTTCTGGGCCCCATGGGTATTTTATGTTGCAATACCACGAGTGGCCACCGGAATAAATCGGCACAGCTGCTGAGAGGCAGACCCGGGGCTTGCTTGGTATGCGCCAGGTGAGCAACTTCATTGAAATCAACGGCCGCCATTTTTCTATACCCTATCCAGTTAATATAATAGATCAATGGTATGCACCAGGTGAGCAACTTCATTGAAATCAACGGCCGCCATTTTTCGATACCGTATCCAGTTTATATAGTAGGTCCATGAGCCTGCCCTACCTGCTGCTAACAGACATTTCCAGAAAAAGAGCAGAAAGCTGATCAGAGCAAAGTAGTGTATTAACTACTGCTTTTGTTTTGTAGCAGTTGGTTTGTTGTTTCTCTTTATGGTAACATGCACAACCAACAACAAAAGATAACCCGTTTTCTTTTTGTAGTTATCTAATTAATTACCCAGCAAACATCGGACGTCGGAAAGACGTGCAGATCAGGGGTCTCATTTATAAAGCTTGCGTACGCACAAACGGGGCTGAAAATGTGCGTACGCCAGTACACAAAGTCAGTGATTTATAAAAAACAAACTTGGCGGTAGAATGTGCGGTCCTCCACGCAAACTATGACCCTCCCGTAAACCTACGCACTTTTTGGAGACATTGGGAATTGGAGACACATACTGCAAAAAGTAAAAGTCGGAGAAGCTATAACTCGTAATATTTATGCATTTTGTTGTTCTCACACACATTGACTCAATTTATGATTATAATGAAGATTAAACAAATCAGTGTTATTTGAGCTTGAACTGCGTGATAATTGTTCCATACACATCTTGTACAATGCAACTCAAATTTGTAATCAATATACAGCGCTGTCTGTCTCACAATCAGATTGTCCTTTTACCGCAGTTTAGGAGGCTGAAATGCATGTAACTACAGAACACAAAGTATAACTAAATATATTTCTTTAATACTGTGCATATATCATCATATGTCAAAAACTGGAAATACAGTTGTTAAGCTCCCGCGCAATCACTACACTCATTACACTTGAGAATCAGAATTCGTTTTTAATCGCCATGCAAGATACATACACACGGAATTTACTACTGCAGTTGTTACCGCTTCTTCTCCGGTTCTGCCACTTGGCGCTGTCGCACTATTGTGTTGTTTTTATGTTTGCCTTGATTCACCGTGAAGAAGAATCACCTGCCATGTTCATGAGAATGATACGAGATTAGCATTCATGAGGTCCTTTGCATTGACCATTTATGGTAAAAAATGGGCGTGTTCAGCAATTATACTGTACGTACGCACACTTGTGATTTATAAAGCGAACATTGCCTACAGATGTGCGTACGCACGGTTTTATAAATCGGAATTTTTGTGTGCCAATTTTCGCTTTTGGGCGTACGTACGCACACTTTTAGTAAGACTCCTTTATAAATGAGACCCTAGGGGCCTCATGTACAAAGGTTGCGTACGCACAAAAACGTGGCGTACGTCCGTTCCCACGCTCACGTTCAGATGTATCAAACGTAAAATGACCGTGGAAATGTGCGGTGCCCCACACCAGCTTCATAGCTGTCGTACGCACGTTTCTACAGCTATTGTTCCTTTGGCGTCCCTTAGAGGTGATGCTGGGAAACTGTTAATAATGTGAAAACAGTCAAGTGATGTGCACATCAGAGACACCGTTGTGAACAATTTACCCACTCAATTCCACGTTGATTGTGATGTACAAAAGAAACGTGCTTGGATCCATGCCTACGCACACTTTGATACATCTGAATTTATTTGTGCGTACGACAGTTTCTGGGTTTTGGCCTACGCCAAGTTTCAGTAGGAAATCCACGCAAGTCTTTGTACATGAGGCCCCTGAATTTTTGGGTGCGTACGCCAATTTACGCTTTTTGGCGTACGCACACTTTTAGTAAGAATTCTACGCACTCCTTTATAAATGAGACCCCAGATACCTTTTCGTTCAAATGCCTCTAAATGCCTCTTTTTATAGAGAAGGTTGCCGACCCCTGCCCCAAACTAATGAAAGTAATCTATTTGTAAGAGCTAATTTGACTGAAAAGAGGAAAGGTTATTACTATGCAGAGTGGAGCCTCGTGTGAGTGCTATACCAAGGTTTTGATATGATTTTGAAATTAGTTATATTTTGAACTCCCTTACCATTAGCACAAATTCCCCACAAAACTGTGCCCTGTTCCCTCAGCCATAGGTCAATCATGCTTCTAAGTTTGCAAATGACACCGCCCTCATCGGGCTCATCTTTGGTGAGGATGAGTCTGCCTTCAAGTGGGAGATTGACCGTCTGGTGTCCTAGTGGAGGCAACACAGCTCAACACATTAAAGACGGTGAGGATGGATGGATTCCTGGGTACCATTCCTCTGTGGGTCTGCTTCCTGGGTACCATCCCTCTGTGGGTCAGCTTCCTGGGTAGGGTAATGCAATCACCCTGACCCGACCTGACCCAGAGAGAGCACAGCAGAGGATGGACTTCATGCTGGAACTGAAGAAGTGCAGCCAAAGCCATGATGGTGCACTTCTACACTAGCTATTTTTCTTTCATGTTTCTGTATTTTAATCATACATCAAATTATCACGATGGCTTAAAATGAACATATTCATGAACTGTTGTCAGTTACGTCTAAAGGAAGGTGCTGATCAGACGCTTGTTTAGTTGCAAAGTCTTGGAGAGCTCCTTTCTATTGTAAAACAGATAAGACACCAACTCTCGTAGAAAAATCAAACCGCTAAATAGGGGAGTCCTCATGTCATGTTGTGACACGCAGGGACGTTTCTAGGATTGAAAGAAAGGGGGGGCTTAGCCCCTATAGATGTGTAATGAAAACATCCAAACCAGTAACGCACTCACATATGTAGCATGTTAGAAATAACTTGTCCATGTGTAAAACAATACAAAAAAATAAAAATCGGTGTTTGTTCATAAAACGAAAATAACTATGCATATTATACGATAAAGCAAGATTAAACTGAATGTACTAATAGCATTTTTTTTATCTTATCTTTATTTTATTTAAGTTCCATATATGTTCTTTGCTTGCTCCATCCTGCCACAGTAAATTCCGTGTTTGTGTAACTTGCATGGCGGATAAAAAATATTTCTGATTCTGACATGCATGTAACATATGCAAATCTTAACTCCTTCAATTTCCCCCGCAATGTGAACCATCAATCTAAAGCATATGACGGCGGTCCAAGCATATGACGGCGGTCTGGAGCTCAAGGCTATCTTGACTCATTTGTGACAAATGATTTGTTCCAACCAACATCAGTTTGTTGAAAGCACCAGCAAATGCACCCACACATCCTACCCATAAACGATTTCAGTTATTTATAGTCATCGTGTTTGTTGAATCACTAAGCAAATACCCATGTAACAAAATGAGGAGACAAAAATACACTAAAGAAGGTAATAATCATTATCATCATCATTTATTAATTGATTTAAAATACAATATTTACAATTAAATTGCTCTGGTCCAGCCAGATGCCACAGAGTATAACTCCATACATAATATGTATTGTATTACTACAATATTTGTACTGAGAAGTCTCATTATTCATTGAATATGACACTTCTCCATAGCTTTGCTCCGTTTCGTTGAGCTTTGCCCAAGAACATTCTGCAGATCACTGCTGTAACTGGGGCGAGTAGCCGCATATACCGCGCCACAAGGTCCATCCACGATGCGTGCACCGCTCCCTCTTCTGTCACGTCGGCCGGAGCTCAGCTCCTGATACGTACGGATGGATATCGTTTGGTGCTGTAATGGACGGGTCTCGGTGGGGAGTCCGCCTAACTTTGCCAGGGCACCGAACATCTCATCTAGTCCCGTGCCATCTTTAGCCGAAGCTTCAAAAACCGCAGCCTCCTCAAGGAAAGCGTTGTATATTTCGGATCGGTGGACAACCCTCTCTCTTTCCAAGTCCACTTTGTTGCCGCATATTACAATTCGCATGTTGGCAATATCTTTCAACTTCATAAGCTTAGTTTTAGCAGTTATGATCTCTTGACGCAGTGCACAGGCCTCCTTGAACGACTCTCTGTCATCCACACTGAAGACCAGGAGAAATATATCGCCTATTGAAAAGAGAAGGCAAACCATTAACAATTACATTCTTACATTTACTGTAGCCTATATCAGTTACTTTGTGGTGGGGCAAATGTCTCACCTGTCAATATGGAGAGCCTTCTTTTAGCTGGGAACTCTCTCTCCATTGCTGCGTCCAGGATGTCAAGCTGGTAGGTTTTCCCTCGAATGTTGTATAGTTTCCTGTGGAAATCTTCAGTTGTTGGCTGGTACTTCTCTTCAAATTCGTTGCGCAAGAAACGCTGTAAAATATTCGATTTGCCAACTTTCGGTGCGCCCAACACCACCACTCGTCGGCAGTTCTTTGGCTTGGTTTGGAGCATTTTTTTCGGTGGAGATGTTTGATCGTGCTCTGCCAGCGCTACTGGATCGACTGACTTCATGTTGGACGGATGAGGTGACGGCCGCCGATTGCCAGCGCTGGAGGACGGGACAACGTTCTTCTTTTCTCGATTACGCCACTGCGCCTTGACGGTCTGGATAACTTCCATGCTTGATTTGGACAAGTTGGAGTATTTACACTGCCAGAAGATTTGTGGCGAGCTACAGCTTACACCTGAAATACTGGGGAGTTTAATGGTTGTCTTGTCATTCGTGCGTAATTGGTGATGCCCGGCACAAGAGCTGAACGTGTTGGCGGTGTCATCAACGGAAGGGTAAATCTTCTCGCTAGTGTTCACCTCCATGTTCCTTCTTGGCTCCGTATCATTCGGATTCTGTCAGATTGTCTATTCTATTCAGGAGTCAGAGGCAAAACCCTGCCCTTTCTTTTATATGCTACCCACGACCCATGTGCAACGTCAGTGCGCATCATCGGCAATACAAAGGTTTACGCACCATTTATGGGGAGGAGGAATTCTGATATAAGACCCTCTTTCGGCATTCAGTTAAAGATATGATTAAGAATGGACACCCTATTCAATCTTTGACTCATTCCTGTCAATTCCAATCTGATCGGGCAAATATGTTACTGTGGGGTGTCGCATTAGATTTCCGTTTTCCAAGCAATGGAAGTTGAATGTATTCAGTAATTAGGCCTGAATATTTGTTAATTATTGTCATTCGTTTCTTTGTATTGAGATACCTGTCACTTTACAACATCAACGCATTTTTGGAGCATAGCCATACATATAAAAAAATACTTTGATATTTCACAATTAGTTATTTATAGATTTCCGAAATGTGGGTGGTGGTGTTATCCCGGTTCCTCTGAGTGAGTACCATGGATTATGTGTACAGAGGTTGCCCACGTCATTGTAGTCATGGACACACTCAGATGTGGAAAAGAAGCGCACTCTCTGTGTGCATATTGTACAGTAATTGTCTTAATGTGTCAAATGATTGCCGGGGGTCATCTAATGCTCATGCAGGTTAATTAATGTCCTGCCTAAAGCTCCATTAAAAATAGTCTCAACGTTTGCATGAAAGCAAAACTAAATGACGCCTGACTGCTGTGGCTCCATTGTTAAACACCGTCAGGTTAACGCGGTTCATCAGACGTTTATTTACCCTTGTTGCGCAACGTGACGCTAGCATTCCTAATGCTTGTCTACAATCACGACCTGTATGCTTTGTCGTTCGATGCGTTACTGCCAACACCTCCAAGAGTTTTTAGTGCTAAGAAATTATGTCGCAGTACGCTACTTCTAAGAAATAGCGCTATAGTTATTCTGGATATTGCTGTCTCCAACAGAGTATACATTTATTAGGATTACAGCTCCATCACATAGACTACTATGAGATACCATATTTTAGGGAAGTGCGTGTGCTGTTCATATTACCAAGCTGTTCTTTCTTTCACTGTCATAAAATCATTAACCAGTTAAATCGACTCTTATCTGTGAAAGTATGGCATCTTTCATGTTAAGAAGTGTAAGGAACCAAGATTCCCTTAATCCCTTAGTATTGACTGGCATTAATTCAGTTCAGAGGTGTGTTCTTAAAGCACAGATTGATTCATTGGTGCTGTGATGAAGACTAACTGAAAGGTCTCATAATCAGCGTCCCCATCTCCTCTTTCAGTACTCTTCACTCATTCAATCCAAGGACATTACACCCACGCATTACGCCCATGCTTCATAGAGGTAGATAAAAAAAATTGCTGGGTCAAAAAAGGTCAAGAATTGCCATAGAGACAGATCTTTTGTGTCTTGTACTCAACACCGATTCCGTCTCTCAAAGTGCTGTGTGTCACGCGGAAAGATGTGCAGCATGACAATAGACTGGAGCTCGGGTACACAAAGAGCAACTGAAATGATGGAACAGGATGTCGTTTTGTAAACACACATGCATTACAGGACGTACCATCAGATAACGGTGTAGAATACTAGAATCCTTACAGCCTGTTGTGGCCAGTGTCCTCTTCCAAGCTGTACTGTACTGGGGCGAGGCAGCATGAGGGGAAGGGATGCTAGCTGGAGGAGTTATTGAGGAAAACTAGCTCTGTAATTGCTGACCAGATGGACACACTTTGTACAGCAGCTGAGAAAATGACTCGTAGTGGGATGCTGTCCATCATTGACAGAAAAGAACACCTCCTCTATATCACATTGGAAGGACAGAGAAGCATGTTAACCAACAAGACACATCTTAATGGGGGGCTCAAATTAGTGCCTAAATGATCCATGTACAAAAAACCAAACACTTCTCCATTTGTGAGGGAGTGGTGAGCTCGAAGTGGCCCAGCAGACAGCTGGTCGTGTGACTGTTTTCTTCTTTCAAGCTCATAACTGGGCATCTGTTCTATTTCTTGATCTGTAAGTAAATTTAAAGTTTATTTACAATATTACATATTCTCTATAAATGAATCTTTAATTAAATATATTACTTTAGACTTATTCTGTAACGGAATATAATGTGTAACTATATACATATTTACATTTATATACTCAATTCATACATATAAAACTGATTCATATTTGCATACTATAATTTGTATGTATTCATATTGGTGCACACTGCAAATTGAAGTGCCAAAATATTAGTTGTGAGCTTGCCAATTCATAAAAGAAATATATTTGCTTGTTATAACATTTTATAAAAAGAATGTGTTTTTAACATAAATCAGATAGATAAGACATTTAGGGGAGACCAGTGATGAAAGTAACACATTTTGTTTGAGCGTCTGTAACTCAGTGGTTGTTTGTGCTGGGTCTCTCAAACTTTGATACATACTACCCATAACTGTTTTATACAAATATAACCCACTTTGACATATTTCAAACAATCACAGATTATGTGAGTTAGTGTCAAATACAAAGAGTTCCGTTGTTACAATCTACCCCACAACTGGGGTGAGATGTAACACCAGCTGGGGATGGATGTAACAATCAGAGGTAATTTGATAAAATAAGATCCACACACACAAAAAAGAATTACAGTTATTGTCCTGTGCCAACTGGTATGCAAACTTCCTGACCTAAAAGCAAGTGATCAGTAAACATGTTATCCCCATGAATGATGTATGACACCTTGGGGCAACAAGTAAGCCACAACAATTGTTTTGAATAGCTGTAAATAAATTATCTACCTCTTAATAATAGGTATAATAATTATGGAGATAATTTGTAACTTTTTTTATTATGCCTATCTAATTGTTACCTCTTGAGGGGTTAACGCATAGTACAGATCAGCTGCCTCTGTTAAATACTCTGTCAAGAGTTCCTCCTGTTCCTCACTGAAGACCTTCTGACTCTCTGTTTCTTTTACAGCATATAGTTTGGATATTACCTGAGTCGTGGAAGGAGTTCCTGGACATTAAGTGTAATTCCTAGCCTGATATCTTTTTATAGTCGACCCTAAAACACTGTTTTCACCTGTAGTGAGATGTCAGAACCTATACACTGAGCCACATGCTACTGAATAAATAAATACAAATTCCGTTGTGTGGTGTATTTAACATAATTAGGTGTTCCTATGCAAGGCTTTATAATGAAATAATTTCAAACTTTTCAAAGTAATAATGTGATTTTACTGAACATTAACTATTTACAATATAACGAACATAACGAAAACAACAGACTTGCGACAGAGTGGCTGAACAGTGGGACGTTCCGTCTAGGCATGCTAGAAAAAAAGCTGAAAAGTACAAAATAAAATTGTGTCATTATAAGGGGATGGTTGTAAGATTGTTTTTATGGGCTGTTACAACTATCCCCACAACTACCAGCCATTACATTGCTAACTGTTTAAGGTATGTGGGTTTGAAGTTAGCATGAATACTGAGCATCAAATTAAACTAGAGAAACGGTTACTTTAGGTGATATAAATTGCAACTTTGCATTTACAATAGAATTATCACTAGACAAAAAACAATGTGGATTGAAAAAAATACTTTCTTACCTAAAAATATTTTTTGGGGTTGTAAAATTCACAGTGTTGCTAACAGAGACATGCCACTTTTCATGTGAGCTTGAAATGGAAATGGGAGTCTACGATATTGATAACATCACTGTAGCTCTTTTCTAATTGGCCAAACTGCCAGTGTTACAACTAACCCCGTCTTACAACACTCCCTGGTCTCCCCTATTGTATAAATTCAACTTTATTTAAATGCTAAATACAAGATTGAAACACAGATGTTTTGGAGTGCCATAAAACCACATGAGGGCAGCATTGAGAAGGATATTGCCTGTGGCACTTTGTTGCATACACAGCTCTGGTTTTCGTAATAAAAAATGTATGTTCAACCTTTAGAACCCTAAATGACTCCTTTCCACTCAGTCTCAAGCTACTCAACGTTCAAGGTTTAGTTAATCAATAAGCACCGTGAACAAAAACTTGAAACAAAAATGTTTAGTTCCTTTTTGTTGTTGGTCTCTATCTGTCCCAAGGTACCATCTTTTAAATGTCCTGTGATGTCATCGCTGTGCCAATCCTCCCCACCCCCTCCACTGCTGGACGGACCAGCATAGCCCTCTGCAGTGACATCACCAGGCTTTTGTTGGGAAACAAAGACTCAGCTCGGGCCACTGTTTTCAGGAGGAATAAAGACAGAAAGGGAGGCCTCAAGCAAACTTAGGAGACAGATAAAGCTGGCTGTGATGATAACCGACCTTGTGGCTATGAGAACCATATGAAAGGAAAACATTGTGATGGAGCAGGTGCAGCAACAATTTCCTGTTTGTCCAGTGAAGAGGGGAATTGGCAAACATAGTTTTTTTTCTTCAATGTCCAGAAAACATACCCCTATCCAACAGCCCTTCCAAACGTCTTCATTTTTAGAATACTTGATTAGATGAACTTTCTTCAATCTTGCTTTTTGTTAAAGCCATACAACTCTGGTCGGTGTTACCATGGTAGAGCTGGTATTTCCTGAATTTCCTGCTTTCCTGACAACCAGTCACAAGAGTAAAACCAAAGACCAGGAGTCAGCCTCGGAGGAAAGCAAATGGCATGCAGTCTGTACAAATGACTGTGTGTAGGTGGTTGGTAGAGAAAGGGATACAGTTAAATGTTGCTTTTGTAAAAGAATAATGTACAATTCCACTGAGGTCGAATAAAAACAGTCGATGAGCTTTGTATTATGCATAGGAAGTGACATCAAGAGCCCATTACTGGAAATGAATAAGTAAACAGTAGAACACACAGCGAAGAGGAGGCATTAGAGGGAGGAAATGAGGCTCTCCCTTAGGAACATTAGCTTTTTCAATTCACGATTCCTAATAATAAATTGTAGTCTATATTCCAGTACTTTCAATTATATTTTGAATGTTATTCATCTGCAGCATACCTTATCTTTACACAAGGGAACATTTCCTTTCATTTATGTTTTTTTCCCCGTAAAAAAAACATGCCTACCTATTCTTGGTAGGGAGATAGAGAGACAAACATGAAACTACTGAGAATGAACCCAGAGTATCTGACAATCCAATGTCATTCCATCACTTGCCTCAGTCAAAACGAATCTGGGCTGACTGCCGGACTACCAACAGGCAGGGAATGGGTTAAAGTCTGACTCTGCAGTCACCACGCACCCCTCCCTATTTTACCTCCCTCTTTCACGGTCCATTTTTACTGTGTGTGCATTGGGGGGTTGTGTGCCCTTTGCAAACCTGGCGCTTGTGTGTTATTCTGTTTTGAGACATACACGCAAACCAAACTTTCTGTCGGGACACCTACTACCGGTTCCCCCTGTCTCTGTTACAATCGTGGGACATTCAACGAGGTCGTTTTCTTTTTTGTTGTTGTATTAACCACCTTTGCCCCGTGGCTTTATTTTCAAGCCAAGAAAGATGTCGGGAAGAGACGTTTCAGTCTCATAAGTTCGGACACCAATGACGTGCAATGTGAGAGGTACGTGATATCATCCGGGTGGTTAGTAAATCGTGATTTAAATGGTTTCATTGTCTTTACTTTACTTCGATGTACCTCATTCCAGCCGAAGCTGAGTCACGGTTATGTACTTTGACTGGTCTCGCCGTTCTGGTCTCCGGTTGTCGTAGTTGACGCAATGTAGTTAAGCTGCTGCTGCTGCATGATGTCGGTTCAGTCGACCCAGTTTAATACTTAACTCGAGAACGAAAGTGAGCAGCTACTTGATAATAGCCTACAACTTAACACACAGATCTGGCACGATCTATTTAGGATCCACAGACATCAAAAGTCTATAAACACTGACTCAGTACATAAACAAACGGAACATGCGTTATGTTATTATAACATATTAAAAGCAATACGATATGCAATATACTCATACTCATATTGTAGTGTATACTACCAGATCTAATTGGATCAGACTGCTGTTTAATGTACTATAATAATATAGATAAAGATGCTATTATTAATAGAGGTAAAGCAAGTGGTTTAGTTTTGTATGTGAAGGTCATGACCACCAACCTTGATTGAGATTGTCAATCTCAGATCACGGAAAGCAGGTTTACATTTTAAAGTTTGGGGCTGTTGTTGACAGAGCCATCTAGCTACAGGCCCTTTTACAACTCATCAGCGAATATATCTTGTGTGACACTTGATCCTAATCTTTAGAAATAGTTCAGCCTTCGTGATTGTGTGTGTACTGTGAGAGTGATCAGGCAACATTATGGCCCACATCGTCCATCTTGCCCTACAGTCTCCTCCCTGTCCAGCTTCAGGCCTCCCATCGCATGCTGTCCTACCATTTTATAGATATTTCCTGTCTAAGGCTTTAGCAAAGGAACTTGAGCAATTTCACCATGTCCTGTTTGGGTGCTAGTTGGTGTTGGATGAGATGGAAGCTGGACTGGGGCCTTTCACTACCACTTGAGATTCTCACAGCTGACCCCAGAAGCATTCTGGGATGTTTGTTTGCAAATCAGTATATCATCAGTATATTTTTGTTCTCTCACTACCATTACTGTATCTGATACTCCCCCCATGCTGCACCAGAATAGAAGTACTGCCGTTGTCAACCTCACATTCCGAGTGGGCTTGGCTTTTGTATGAATCCCAGTTCTACTGTTAATGATAGTGTCAGTTGCATTCAGGCCAATCGTGTCAAAGGGGTTACAGGGGAATCACTATGAGTCAATAACACAGCATGTACCACCACGAAGACTCGCATTACGACCTCAAAGGACTTTTAAGGAGTTAAACATTTGAGAAACGCTAGCCCATGTCAGTACACTGTTGTGTTGTTGTACACTGATCCTGCGTGAGCATTCATCGACACGCTTTAAGGGGTAAAGGGCAAATTCTGAGTGGAAAGTTACCGGTGCCTCTGTTGAAGTACCAGTATCTACTGTATTTAGTTTGATGCCCACAACTCATGTCCATTTACATTTAGTCATTTTAGCACATGCTCTTATCCAGAGCGACTTACAGCGAGTACAGGGTAGGATGAGGACCCCTGAGGCAGGTAGGATGAAGTGCCCTGCCCAAGGACACAGCATCATGTTGACACAACTGGGGTTCGAACCAGATACCCTCTGATTACTAGCCCTAACTGACTGTGCCACATGACTCAGTAGGACATTATGCTTTCAGAAACAGTCAAACTGGTTTGTTGCAGGAGTTTTGGAGATATGTCTAAACCCTGAGAGGCCCCAGTGCTGCAAGGCTAACCCTGTCACTTCAGCCAAACCAAACGATAACACGTGGTTCAAAGGGAAATGTTTTTGATTCACGAGAAACTCAGGGTTATGCCCCCTGCGGTCATGTCCCATCTCATACTAATGTTTGCCCTCCTGTCAAACTAAGCGGCCTTTGATGATTCATGTTCAAAATGGCTGACGGGCACAGCTCATCTTTGCTTACTTAGGGAAGATCTAGTGTGGCAGGGTTCCACAGTTCTCTTACTGTCTGAGTCCAGGTGTTGTGTTTCACATTACTGGGAGGTGCTGAGCCATTCCCCCTCTCCTTCCACAGTCAGCTCCTGAATGGAGAGGAGAAAGTGGGAGGTGTTTTCACTTAAAAAATACGTCCAAGTGAATGATATACAATGCAAACATGTCATTTAAGGGCTAATGTGTTCAAAGAGGCCTACTGGTCCTGGGTCAAATTGTTATAGAAGCTTTTCAGTTTCACTTACTGACTGTTTTGAACTTAACAAGACTGACCGGATAATAATCAGCGCATGTCCAACTGTTTAAATATTCTGTCAAACACCAGGAACTCGCTTATGGACGTCGCAGAACTTGCCTAGAGGAGGACGGCCCCGTTGCATCCGGCTTCCGAGCTGCCTTCTGTCATAGTGTCCTCCTCCAGTTATCTAAGAGAAGACGAGTGGCTGGACTACTGATACTGTACCCAGCACCTGTGAGACCCCCCCCCCCCCCCCCCCCCACCCCAAGCGCCACCATGCAGACCTCATCTCTACGCCGGCAGATGAAAAACATGGTCAACAACTACTCCGAGGCGGAGATCAAGGTACGAGAGGCCACCTCCAACGACCCCTGGGGCCCGCCCAGCTCCCTCATGTCGGAGATTTCCGACCTCACCTTCAACGTGGTGGCCTTCACCGAGGTTATGGGAATGATCTGGAAACGCCTCAACGACCACGGGAAGAACTGGCGCCACGTCTACAAGGCCCTGACGCTGCTAGATTACCTGATCAAGACGGGCTCGGAGCGCGTGGCCCAGCAGTGCCGGGAGAACATCTACACCATCCAGACTCTGAGAGACTTCCAGTTCACTGACCGGGACGGCCGTGATCAGGGGGTTAACGTGAGGGAGAAGGCCAAGCAGCTGGTGACCTTGATGAGGGACGATGAGAAGCTGAAGCAGGAGAGGACCCAGGCTTTGAAAACCAAGGAGAGAATGGCAGGAGCTGCAGCTGGGATGGGCTCTGGCTCTCTGCCACCTCCGTACCCAGGGCGCCGCACCAGCCAACCCAGCATGGCTGCTCTGTATGGGGATGAGTTTGGCAGGTCCAGAGGGTCACCCTCCTCCTTCAACTGTGAGTGGCATCTAGCTGTGAATATTAACGCACACCGGCATGTTATCTATGACCGCGCACACACACACAGCTTTTCTGGGAGTTTTAGGGACTTTTTGTACATGCACATATCATATCTGAACATCATTTAGTCCAGGGGTGGGCAGTTCCGATCCTAATTCTAATGAATGAGTCATTATCAGACTTCCACAGAGCATAACGACAACCCGTTCATTTGAATCAGGTGTGCTGGAGCAGGGAAACATCTAAAACCATCAGGACACCGGCCCTCGAAGACCAGAGTTGCCCACCTCTGATTTAGTCTGTCATCGCTAAGGAATGTAATACTAATATTATTCTGGTATTATCAGGCATGCAAGTCAGCTTTCGTTTAATTTGGGCTCAAATAAAAATTTTAGTGCTTGGATTACTACCATGCTATTTTAACATCTTCTTAGTCTCATCATAATCTTATAATTCTATTTCTTGCTTCCTTGTTAGATTAGATTCAACTTTATTGTCATTACACAGGTACAAGTACAGGGTAACGAAACACAGTTAGCATCCAACCAGAAGTGCAAAACAGTTATTACAACAGAATATAATTTTAATTGTATACTCAGAATATATACAGTATGTACAGTATAATCAGAATATACAGGGTATGTACAGATTAAAGTGATTTAAGACATGTACAGCTGTATTGTACAAGATACTACAGTATTTAACAGAATTTACAAAGTTGCATGTATGTACAGTTAGTGCAAATGATGCAGGGTGCAGATGTGCAAAATGAACAGATAGTGCAAATAGCAAAATAACAACCGAAATGATGCAGATGATGCAAAATGAACAGATAGTGCAAGATAACAACAGAAATGATAGTCCAAATATAGGGTGGTGGGGGTTCTATGGGGGGGCAGGGGTTATATAGGGGGGCGGGGTCTAGTGCGGGTGGAGTTCAGGAGTGTCACAGTTCTGGGGAAGAAGCTGTTCATCAGTCTGCTGGTCTTAGACCGGAGACTCCTGAGGTGCCTGCAATAGGGGAAACATTTTGTGGGCAGGGTGTGAGGAATCTTTTTGGATGCTGTGAGCTCTACGCAGACAGCGCTTCCTCTGGATGTCCTCGATGGATGGAAGAATAGTCCCAGTGATGCGTTGGGCGGTTTTCACCACCCGCTGCAGTGCCTTGCGCTCTGTGACTGTGCAGTTCCCATACCACACTGTAACACAGTTTGTCAGGATGCACTCGATCGCACAGCGGTAGAAGTTCACCATGACAGCTGAGGACAGGTGGTGTTTCCTCAGTGTTCTCAAGAAAAATAGATGCTGGTGAGTCTTCTTGATCAGGCCGGAGGTGTTTGTAATCCAGGACAGGTCATCCGAGATGTGGATCCCCAGGAACTTATAGCTGTAGACACGCTCAATGGCCATCCCGTTGATGTGAATGGGGTTGTGCATGTCTCCCCTCTCCTTCCACGATAAGGTCCTTGGTCTTTGTGGCGTTAAGGAGCAGGTTATTGTCACCACACCACATGGCCAGGTGCTGTACTTCCTCTCTGTAGGCTGTCTCATCGTTGTTGGTGATGAGGCCAATCACTGTGGTGTCATCAGCAAACTTAATGATGGAGTTGGATCCATACATTGGCTTGCAGTCATGCAGCTCTTATAGAGCTTTGACTCATGGTGATGGGTGAGACACGCCCATCTGTTTCTGACTGTATTACTTTTAATACAGTCTTGTATTAGTTTTAACCATGGAAAATGACTGTAGAGATAACCGGCTGTGACACAACCCACGGCCTGCATGAGCTTGTCTTCCCAGTTGACATCTTAGGACATCATGGGAGTCAGGTGGCTCAGCAGGTTAAGGCATTGGCCTCATGATCGGAAGGTTGTGAGTTCGGTTCCCAGCTCTGGCCATGTGATATTGTGTCCTTGGGAAAGGCACTTCACCCTACTTGCCTCAGGGGGAAATGTCCCTGTACTTACTGTAAGTCGCTTTGGATAAAAGTGTCTGCTAAATGAATATTTATGTATTTTATTTATCTTAATAGCTAATAAGCTATATCCACTTGAGGATATTATGACCAAAAAAATTGGTGTGCAGATGGCTGCGACAACCAGTCACTGTACAGTGGGTGATAGGTCATAATCAAACTATTGTGGTTCCAGCTCTGACATAAGGAACTATGATGAGATCTACTGCCATGGTTCCTCTCTGACCCTCGTTTCCCAGCTCAGTGCTTGTTAGTTTCTCGGCTTCTTTCCTGGGCTTCACTCCAGTCGAGGAGAACATCTGCATTCCTCTCATTCTCCAGCTCTCATTCATGTCAGCTAAACAGGAATTACAATGAAAGGGGGGTGGGGGGTGGGATTGTTTCCGTCATGGGTCTCACGTGGGTCACAGGCACTGTTCTCTGTGTTGACGGCCTGCGGTCTTTTTGTGCCTTAGCCGTGATTCCACGCAGGCGGACGGTGATGTGAAACCTTGAGGGGTCCCTCTCTGCCTGCTTCGCTGGCCAGGGACTTTCTAGGGACCCGGCTAGCGGCTAGAGGAAGCTGTGTTCAGTGTGTTTACATGTCAACAGATGGTGCAGCCTTTGGAATCTGATGTCTGGACTGATAGTACCAAAAAAATACCTGCAGTTTCATACTATGTGTATGAACACTGTTATGTCATGTAGCTTGTGTGTAGTTTTTGCCATAAGGTGGATTTCTGTGTTCAGTACGATCTGAAGTTATGTTATTGTTGTATTTTCCTGAGGGAAAAAGAGAGAGGGAGATGCTGATAGTTGATATCATTATGCTTCTCACTACTTTGCTGCCCTACCACACTCCTTAACCTTAATATGTCCCTGTTGCTATTCTGCTGCTCCACTGGGCTTTCTGCTTGACTGAAATCCTTACGGACCAGAACCAGGCCTCCTATGTTGCCATTTAGAGTCTGACCAGACTGGCTGTTGGTCAGTTGGGGTGGGGGTGGGGGTGGGGGGGCTGTGGCTGAGGGCTTGATGGGGTCGGATGGATGGATGGAGTGGGTGGGAGTCAGGAGGTTGGCAGTAGCTTGCCCGCCTCGTACATTCCAGCCCAGGCAGGAGCATTGAGGAGCAGCACAGTGGAAATTATTGGGGGGGGGAGATCTTGCTGTGCCAAGGTCTGCCCTGCTACCCTTGTCCATGACCCACTGCCTGGCATCCAGACTGGTTCACTGCCACGCCTCCTCCCCACCTCTCAAACCTTGGCCTGTCTCCTGGTGTCCTGGAACACGCCAAGGGGATTTGGGGTAATAACATAGGCCCTGCTCACTCCCCCCCCCCCCCTCCTCCACCCCATCCCCACACAGAAACCCCATTGTTCTCCGTGCAGGCAGAGTTAGATAGACCGTGGCAAGCAATGCCAGCCAGGCCTGAAACAACAGGCATTGGACCACAGAATTAACATGCAAAACAAGCGCCAACTCGCATTTAAGTTCTGAAAATCCAGACTAAGGTGGGTCTCTTTTTGTCGTTGTCGTCCCCCCCCCCCGTGTCTCTTTCTCCATTTCCTCACTATCCCTTCTCTCCCTTTTACCCCCCCCTCACTGCTCCTCCTCGGGGGCCTTAGCCTCCTCCTCATCTCCTCGTGTAGCCTCCGACCTGGAGCAGGCCCGCCCCCAGACCAGCGGGGAGGAGGAGCTACAGCTGCAGCTGGCCTTGGCCATGAGCCGAGAAGAAAACGAAAAGGTATAACACACACATACACACACACACACACAGACATACTCCTGTCCGTCAGACGTAGACCAAGCGTAAGGTCCGGATCCTAACCTGACACTGAGAGAAGAGGCTTCTCCACTGTGGCGGACGCCATGGTGTGTGGGAATGCTGTAGTTAGGGCAGCCTTCCACTGACTCAGCAGCCCCGTCCCTCCTTCCCTCCCTCCCTCCTCAACACACCACTCTGCCCTCTAAGAGGCCTGCATTTCCCTTAGCCCTCAATAGAAAGCAATATCATCCCCTCTCTGCCTTCGATAACGGAACTAGAGCCAATCAAAGTGGGGCCGATGCTCAGCGCCGACTGCAGAGTGAACGAGGGAATAAACAGGATGTTTGCATTGATCCCCCTGCTAACCAGCCTAGTCTGGCTGCCAGAACTCATACTGATGGGCAAGGGCCTTGGATGCCCTTTGTGAGCGTGTGACGAGAGTCATGTTAAGGTTTTTTGGTGCACGCACGGCCAGAACACAACAACAGAGGCCTTTGTCAGATATGAAAACTGAACCATCAGCAGGATTACAGCAGGATTATACCGCTATCTTCCCTTCCCCTTTTTACTACTTATGTGCTGTACGAAAACTGTACTGTTTGTCAGTCCCTCAGCTGAACCGTAGTTTTATAATTCCGTTGCTCCTCCTCCTAACTCCTCCCCCTTGACTCTAGCCGCCTCCCCTTCCTGTGGATATTGACGAGCAGACACAGCTCCAGATCGCTATGAGCCTCAGCAAGGAGGAGGCACAGAAGGTACAGAGATGTGGGGGCCTGGGCCCCGCACACTCCAGCCCTAACCCAACACCTCCTACCTCCCTCACAGTCCTCCGCTTTGAGACACATGTCCAGCGTCAGGCAGATGTGTCCCTCAGAGTAGCGCATGCATGTCCTACTCACCCTTCTTCCTCTCCAGCTTGGGGCTTCGTCCCTGCCCCCATTCCCGATTTGGCTAATCACTATGCACCTTCTTTCTCTCGAGTGGACAAGGCCACATCCTTCTCTTCCACTAACCAGCAATGCTCTATTGTCCCTCTTTCTTAGACCAATCGTATGATATCCCCCACCCCCCTCAGACCTCTACTATAGTTTGGCTGCATGGGCTTGTCCCTCTGTAGGGAACTTGGGGTGGGGGGGTGGGGTGGGGGGGTGGGGGGGGGGGGGGAACGCAGTTCTTGCCTTTTGCCCTGATTGGACCGCCAAGCAAGCTCCATAGAGAGGCTTGCATGCAATATGGAGAGTGCTGAGAAAGGTTGTGCTTTCATCTCTAACGTAAGTGATTGACGCCCCCACAGCCTGCCCCTCGCCCTCCGGTTGCCTTGGATATGGATGAAGACGAGCAGCTCCAGATAGCTTTGAGCCTGAGCAAAGAGGAGCACCAGCAGGTAGCGCCTCCTGGCTGTCCCTGAGCTTCCTCCTCCCCCCTGGGATCTGAAATCCTCCTGCAGAACCTAACCCTCTCTGGTGTTCTAACACAGCTCTCCTCCTTCTCTGGCTCTTTGGCTGCTGCATAGCCTTTCTCCTTCTCTCTCTCCGTCTGTTTATATCTCTTCTCTCTCTCTTTCTCTCTCTCCATCTCTCTCTCTCGGTTTTTGCTTTACTCACTTTGTACGTTTTTTTGGTACCTCTCTCTCTCTATCTCTCCCTCGTCTCCATCCCTCTCTTTCTGTCTCTTGTAAAGTCTTTCTGCCAGGTAAGCACAATGGGAACACACACTAAGTCACTTGTGCTTGACTGTGCTCTCCCCTCTGACCAGAGGGTCTCTCTCTCTCTCTCTCCGTCTCCCTCCTCACATGGTCCTTTCTCAGACATGCCTTGCTGTGTGTTATCCAGCATGTTTGTCTTTCTCGCTATGCGTCTTGGGCGTGTCGATAGTTTCAGAGAGAAGGAGCTTTCCCCAAAGCATTGTCATGGCTTCAAGCTTCTCTGTATGTATGTATGCATGTGTGTATGTATGTATGTGTGTGTGTGTGCGCACGCGTGCGTGTGTGTATATGTGTTCGTTGTCAGGAGCAACGGAGTCGCCAGGGAGACGAGTCATTGCTCCAGAAAGCTCTTGAGGAGAGCAAAAGAGAGATGCAGTCCACTGGAGGAGTGGTAAGAACAGTGTACATCAAAACTCCCTTTGTCAACATACCACACCTATTCAGGCGACAGCATTTTTGCCTTTTTACACCGCAAATTGTAATGCTATGCAATAAAGACCTGCTTCAAGATGCGGTTCTCTGTTTTGTGCTTAGTCGGCCATGAAGGACCTTGTGGATGTTTTTGCGGTGGCCTCTGAAGCGTCCCCTGGTCACCCACCCTGGGACCTGTCGGCAGGGGCCGCCGCCGCCTTCCGCCCGGCCGGCTCTGACCCCTGGGACTCCCTGGGTGAGGCTGGACCCTAACACTGAGCTCCATCCACACACAGCTTCTCATTCTCCAGCATGACCTCACACATGACAGCCATGCGATCCAACCCAGCTAAATGTTTCAGCGCAAATGGACTGATTACATAAGACATTCCTGTGATAGCAAATCATCCATACACACGCAATCAGACGAAGTAAACTTGTTGTTATGATCGGTGGCTGATGCTGTTTTGTAAAGCTCTCTTTTGGAAGTTGCTTGGGATAAAAACGTCTGCTAAATAAATGTCAGTGTAAACTTCCAATCACCATGTAGCCCTGATAACACAATGTTATGGAAAACCCCATTTGACGTCCGTCTGTTTTGATCCAGTGGATCCAAGCTCCTCTGCCCCAGGGATGGACCTGCCTTGGATGGCTCCTCCTGCCTCCAGCAGCACAGCCCCTCCCTGGGAGCGCACCCGGTCCCCTCCAGATCCATGGGAGGCCCCGCACAGTGGACCCAGCCCCAAACCCAACCTCAGTTCTGGCACCAATGCCCAACCCTGGGCCTCTCCTGCCAACACAGGTGCAACCACCTCTGGGATAAATTTTTATATTTGGGATGTAGAGGCTAATAGTCAGATGTCTCAGCAAGTTAAGGCGTTGGACTCATAATCGGAAGGTTCTGAGTTTGAATCCCGGCTGTGGCTACATGTTGTTGTGTCCTTGGGCAAGGCACTTTACCCTACTTGCCTCAGGGAGAATGTCCCTGTACTTGCTGTTAGTCGCTTTGGATAAAAGCGTCTGCTAAATGAGATAAAAGGAGGTAATAATATCGTATCTCACAATGGTGCTTTGTTTCAGGTGCATCGGGTATAGATCCCTTCACGGGTTCGGCAGATAAAGTCCCCTCTAGACCTGGGAGCCCCTCAGGTGAGTACAAACTTCCCTCCTTAAGCCCTCTTGCTCATCGTGAAAACATGTCTGACGTACGTCTTTCCTCCCTGCTTTTTTGGTAGACGGAGACCTGTTTGATGAGGCCATGGATGGGGGTCAGGTGAACGTGAATGGGCGAGGTGGGGCTAGTCCAGAGATGTTTGACTTGTCCCGGCTGGGTGAAAGTCTGGCCGCCCCCAGTCCACGGACCTGTCGCACCCCCGAGGCCTTCCTGGACCCCACCGCAGCCTCGTTGGTCAACCTGGACATCCTGATCCCTGCTAACCCCCCAGCCAAGACCAAGAACCCCTTCCTATCAGGTAAGCACAAGGACGCACACTCTCTTCTCAGAATAAGCCTGTACATTTATTTATCTGGGTTCGTTTTCCCTTCCATGAGGGTTTCTGTTGGTCAGGCTCATGATCGGAAGGTTGTGAGTTCGATTCCCGGCTGTGGCTGCTCGATGTTGTGTCCTTGGGCAAGGCACTTCACCTTACTTGGCTCAGAAAGAATGTCCCTGAAATTGTTGTAAGTCGCTTTGGATAAAAGTGTCTGCTAAATGACTAAAATGTACATTTAAATGGTTGAGGGGCAGTTCTATGGGTGTATGTGAAGGCCACTGTGACCCTGCTTCCAAAAAGGGCTAAACAAAGATGTGATCGTGTCTCATCTTGAGTCAAGTAAACATCTCTCTCCTGTTTCTCTGTAGGACTGAGCGCTCCTTCGGCCACCAACCCATTCCAAAGTGATCAGCCCCGCCTGACCCTGAATCAGATGCGTCCCAGCTCCACCTCCCCCGTGCCTCTGGCCGCCTCCCTCCCCTACAGCGCCTCCTTGCCCCTGCCTGTCAGCCACCAGCCTTCTAGTCTTCCCTCCTCCCTCACCCACCCCACCCAGCCCAGCCAGGACATGCCCGGGAACCTTCCCCAGCCCCTCCTGCCTCTCTTCCAAGCTACACCTCTGAACCAGCAGGCCGAACAGCACAGTCAGAACCCCTTCCTATGAGCTCCAAATGGACCGGACCAAAACTCAAGAGGGAGAGGGGAGATACCGTTAGCATTTAGGTTACGTGGAAGATAAGTTTCTTCAACAGTTGTAGTCTTGAACCTAACCTCAAACTCAACTGGAACGCTGAACTGAAATCATTCAGTTTTGTTTTTTTATGGGCCATAATACTGTAACCTCTTAGAAGACTGCCTGTGAACTCTCTCTTTGATCACACCCTGTCTTGTTCCCTCTGTGTAGGAAGGAGTGACAGAGGAAGGCATTTAGTCTTGTGTTTCAATAGAGGGCAGTGTCATGTAGAATTCTGTCCTAAGGCCATTACACAATCCTCATTTACTTCTGCTACAAGCAGGTACATTCATCGCTAGCAAACACAGTTGAATTAGACATTTTGATGCCACAGTACTGGACTACTGTTTAGTGAGAACGTGTGGAACTTTTCCCCTTTACTTCGAGTCACATGTCCACGCATCTTGCTTTTTTTCTGATTGGACCACATTGCTTTGGACCGCAGCCACTGATTGTATACCAGATATGCCTATTTATCTGACTGCTGGTCCAGAAAGCCCTGTGCTACACCACCAGCCAGTCTGCAGAGCTGCACTGTCCTGTCCACTGGTCCTTCTGTTTGGAAGGACTTACTACTGACAACACAATGCATAGAGGCCTGCCAACATACTTATCCAGAAAATGACACATGGTTTGAATTTACTTTGTTGCCGTAATAAGGTTCACTCAAAGGACTTGGTGGATTTTTGCTTGAGTACTGGTGAGGAAGACGCTAACGTTTGCTTTCATTATAATAGAATGGGTCTGTGGGGTTAAAGTGAATAAAAATTTGGTATTTTCTTGGGAACGAGAATGCTTTGGAATTCTAATCAAGAGGCTTCAACTACATAGTGTTTTAGGAAAATCAAGATTTTTTTTTTTTTTACATTTCTTGTTGCTTTTGTGAAACACTGATTCTCATGAAATATAATGACTATAATTAACCAATATGTGCAAATCATTGTATTTTTTTTTATTTTTTATTTTTTTACTGTATTTCAGTATTTGCTTTCATAACATGTATTCCATTTAATATAACAAAACCTTGTGAATGACATCACTACTTATTTACAAATACTTCCTTAAACATGAAAAAGCACAATTGAATATTGGCCAACAGTGCATGCATTGTCAATTTTATTTAAATGCCTCAGACCAAAATACTTCGGTCATACACCTGTTCATAATCGTTGTGTCCATCCCTCGTGATACAGGTGTATAATGTCTGGATGATACAATAATTTGCCAGCTGGAATATGACTACAATATGATATGGCATAAAAATTGCCGTCTTTTAAATGTTTTAATCGCATAAAAAGTAAAAGACAAGGCAATGATCGTCAGTATCGCTTTCTTTGTGTTGAAGGTGATGATGTCTGTAAAATGGCCACAATGACTCCACAAAGAACCTCGCCAAAAATGTCCCTGAGACTCAGGGGGAACGATACAAGGTCACACTCCAGCGGTCGAGTCCAGCCAGCTCAGCACCTCCTGGAGTCCTTGGCCAGAGCGGGCACTCACCTCCAGTGTTGTTATTGGCTGAGAGGCAGAAGCGATGATATCATCCATCCTGAAAAGTGACTTCATTTCCATGAGGCTCATCGTACAAGGGAGGTCCCTGAAGAAAGAGACGCTGTCAGTATTAGAAGAAAGGGTAGAAAACTCCTGAAAACTACCACCCTAATTCAACAGAGGACTAAACAAGATCAGAGAACATGAAATCCGGTGCCTCTGTCGCAGGAGTCTCACCTCTTGTTAAAGAGGACCAGGACAGAAGCTTTATGCAGTGACTCAGCGGAGAGAACCGACAGGAGCTGAACACAGGAGGAGGAAATCTGGATGGTGTTGGCAGAGTCCACCATGAACTACAAAGGAACATTCACAGAGCTCACTGGGTCTGCATAGCTACACTACTGGTCAAAGGTTTGGACACAGTTCCCCATTAAATCGAAAAGGAAGGACCAAACTTTTGACCGGTAGTGTACCTTAAGTATGTCATGTTGGAATTAGTGCCTTGTTAAAGGGATTTTCCCTCTAGCAGGCCTTAGCCACAGCATTGTGAATGTAGTAGTGATGTCTTATGTTGGTCCCAGCACCTGAACTTACAATGACAGAAGAGCAGTCAGTGAAGTAGCTTGCCCAAATAGGTCCCATGCAACCTCCCAACTCCCTTACAGTCACCCTCTTCCTCTTCAGGGTCAAATCTGTTAGGTTGGTGCCAACCTAATTGGTTGAGGGAATACATTACTTTACTTGATCAGTTGATCATTTTAGACCATGCATTCAAACATATGTGGTGACCTAACTCATCTGTCCAGTACTAGTAGTAATACGGCCAGTTTAACAAGGCTTACCGTGGGCAGAGTAACTGGAGGTTCTCCTAAATCAGATGACCCTTCACGCAAACTGAGCTGTAAAAGGCCAGTTAAAGATAATGTGAGGTGACTATTATAAATTAAAACTGCTTGTTAGTGGCACCACAGTACAGCTGTAACGTGAGGGTTCGATGAGTGGTGGTTGGATCACTCTTTATAAGAAGAAAAAGCAGGATGGAGACCGCTAACTTTCTCAAGCAGCACGTGACCGAACTAACAAATCAGAGGCTAGCACTTCAATTAAGGTAAACTTGAGGGAAACAGAATGGCAGATTCAACAGACTTAACCGTCTTCAAGATGCACTTGAAAATATTTAAACGTGTAAATAATAAATGTATAACATAAATATGTACATAATTAACTGGTGTAAATTATAACATTATAAACACTTAACCTTACACTAGCTTCTAGTTAACGAACTGTCAACAATCGTACGGCAGTCAGCTAGGTAACTTTCGCAGTACATCAAGCGATCATATAAAGGATATTCTGTAAACGTTTCAACAGCAATGTCTTTCCAACACCCGTAGCTCCAAGCAGCAAACACATTTCATAAAAATAAATATAACTCGATACTTTTTGAGAAAACCAGTTATCAGTTTAGATAACCAGCAAGCTACCAAACTAGCTTCATAGCTGGTTATCCTATCACATTAAAGCTTTGTTAAACACCATGGAGACTTCCGTATGACCAGCCAATCTGTGCTCTGATAGGACCAAAACAAAACCATTCACTGCTTTTGAGTTTCTTATTGGGCAATGGGTTGATTACGTGATCCGGGAAGCAAAACATTGGAAATCATCTGCAAACACGCCCCTCCTCCCGTACCATAGCAGTATTTCAAGTTGTGTAGATCGAACATAGAGACTGACAAAACTTCATCGAGAAGAAATACCGGTGCATTTAATTAAGATTTTTTTTTTCATGGAAGCTCAGTTAAAGAAGGAGTTGGCAACATCGATCCTGAAGTCTACTGGCCATTCAGGAGGTGGCTGCATCAGCGAAGGCCAAAGTTATGATACTGACAACGGAAGAGTGTTTGTGAAGAAAAATCACAAGACTCAGGTTCTTCATTACTTTATTACCAGGATAAACATAAACGACGTTTTATTAGATTGCTTTGTAGTATCTTAAATAAGCAGTATTGTCATCTATAGCTTACTGTATTTGAATTCAAGACATGGCTGTGACAAGCAACCCACCCAGTACTAATTACATGTATTTCTACTGACACAAGCGAATCAAAAAATAGAGGGATTTGTACTGACAATGATAGAAACATTCAACTAGGATGATGGATCAGGACTAAGGACTGATGATGTTGTACTATTTGATGTGACAGCCATAATCTTTAACTGCAGCTGTCATAACTAAAACGCATCAATCAGAATCAGAATCTATTTTATTCGCTATGCAGGATAAACAAACACAGAAATTACTTTGGCTGGAAAGCGCAATCATAGAACATATCTGTAACATAATATTAAATGGTAAAACAGTTTTAAAAATATAATGTAAATACAACTTAGATACTAATAAGATAAAAGTAAAGTGGGCACAAGCCATACTTCAGTGATTTTATTGTCCTGTATCCTTTTCCAGGCCAAACTGATGTTTGATGGGGAGATGGCAAGCTTGGATGCAATTCTTATGACAGAAACGGTGAGAGTACCCAAGCCTGTGAAAGTGATTGAACTTGACACAGGAGGTGCAGTGTTTGTCATGGAGCATGTTGACTTGAGAGGACTTAGCAAGTAAGAGCATGATCACACTGTCGTGAATTTTGAGACCATCACACAATCAACCCTGCCCTAATGTTATTCCTTTGCACTGATGTCCATAGGCACTCGAAACAGCTCGGAGAGCGTTTAGCTGACCTACATCTCCACAACCAGAGACTGAGAGATAAACTCAATAATGAGCAGCAGACAGTTGGTAGGTACATCACATTAACATTTATTCATTTAGCAGACGCTTTTATCCAAAGCGACTTACATTAAGTACAGGGACATTCTCCCTGAGGTAAGTAGGGTGAAGTGCCTTGCCCAAGGACACAACATCATATAGCCACAGCCGGGGTTCTATCTCACAACCTTCCGTTCATGAGGCCAATGCTTTAACCCACTGAGCCATCTTACTCTTGCCTCCTGGTAGCTCCCCCAAGCAAATACTGCCACCATGATAAGAAATCCTCGCTGCAGTGCATGTCATGAAAATGCCGCACACAATGTGACGTTCGTGTGTCATGATGGTTAAGCCTTGTCATGTGCACACATACAGGTAGAGGAGCTGGACAGTTGGATGTACCTGTCATTGACAAGTTTGGCTTTCATGTGCCCACCTGCTGTGGGTACCTGCCTCAAGTACGTCACTAAGAAAGAAAAACATTAATTTACACTACAAAGCGTACGCCAATGTCTCTGGATATAGACAGTCATCGTTTTATCCCTTTGATTTCTACAGGAGAATGAGTGGCAGGATGACTGGGTGTCATTCTATTCTCAGCAGAGACTACAGCACCAGCTCAACAAGGTGGAGCAGTCTTATGGAGACAGGGAGGCCAGAGAGCTCTGGGCCCAGCTGCAGGTTGGTACTAGATTAGATTCAACTGACTATTGTTATTACACAGGTACAAGTACAGGGTAATGAAATACTGCAAAATGGTGAGATGTACTTAATAAGGGAATCTGGGAATCTGGGATAGTACATCCCATTACTGTAATCCCGTCCTGGATTACAAACACCTCCGGCCTGATCAAGAAGGCTCACCAGCCTCTCTTTTTCTTGAGAACACTGAGGAAACACCACCTTTCCTCAGCTGTCATGGTGAACTTCTACCGCTGTGTCGAGTGCATCCTGACAAACTGTGTTACAGTGTGGTACGGGAACTGCACAGTCGCAGAGCGCAAGGCACTGCAGCGGGTGGTGAAAACCGCCCAACGCATCACTGGGACTATTCTTCCATCTATTGAGAACATCCAGAGGAAGCGCTGTCTGCGTAGAGCTCACAGCATCCGAAAATATTCCTCACACCCCGCCCACAAACTGTTTGCCCTCCTGCCCTCCGGCAGGCGCCTCAGGAGTCTCCGGTCTAAGACCAGCAGACTGAGGAACAGCTTCTTCCCCAGAACTGTGACACTCCTGAACTCCACCCGCACTAGACCCCGCCCCCCTATATAACCCTGCCCCCCCATAGAACCCCTGCAACCCTATATTTGCACTATAATTTCTGTTTGTTCATTTTGCACCATCTGCATCATTTCGGTTGTTATTTGCACTATCTGTTCATTTTGCACATCTGCTCATTGCATCATTTGCACTAACTGTACATACATGCAACTCTGTAAATTCTGTGAAATACTGTAGCATCTTGTACAATACAACTGTACATTTGTCTGTATTCTAATTATACTGTTCATACTGTTTATATTCTGAGTATATTTATACTTATTATATTCTGTTGTAATAACTGTTTGGCACTTCTGGTTGGATGCTAACTGTATTTCGTTACCCTGTACTTGTACCTGTGTAATTACATTAAAGTTTAATCTAATCATTAGATTGCATTCAGGATAGAGTACCACCTCTTAACTCTGCGCTTGTATATTTCCCAGCTGAAAATTCCCCAGCTGTTTGCGGACGTGGAGGTGTTTCCAGCGCTGCTCCATGGAGACCTGTGGGGAGGCAACGTGGCCGAGTGTTCAGAGGGCCCTGTCATCTTTGACCCAGCCTCCTTCTATGGTCATGCAGAGTATGAGCTGGGCATTGCAGCGATGTTCGGGGGCTTCAGCAGCTCTTTTTACTCAGTTTACCATGAGAAGATCCCGAAGGCTACGGGTTTCGCAAAGCGGAATCAGCTGTATCAGCTGTTTCACTACCTAAATCACTGGAACCACTTCGGGGGAGGGTATAGAGGGTCCTCGCTGAGAATCATGAAAGACCTTGTTAAATAATGTGCAGCAACATGCTTAAACCCCATAACCCTTAAAGTTCCACCCCGGAAGCTATAATGAGGCCTATTATGGCCGATCATCTGATGCAAAACACTGAATTGAATACTGAATTACTAATACTAAAAATAAATGAATGACAAAATAAAAAGAGATACCACTGTTGTACAGTACAGTACTCTGCGATAATAAAATGTTAGAGGAACATTCCAATTGCTTGATAACAGTAGAATCTACTCTAGATTCGACTAATATTGGCATTAGTTTTGGATCTTTGAGAGTAATCAAAGAGAGCGTCTGCTAGATGACTAAATGTAAATGTAATACAAATAATTCCAACATTACTATATATATTTGTTTTTGTTGTTGTTGCTTTCGGCGTTGTTACAATACCTTAACAATTTGGTATTTTGTGTCAATGCATTTTATCCAACGAAAATAAAGCGCTTTGAATTCACGGTCTTTCAATGTGAACGCTCTAAATATCCCTTCAAGGACACCGTACGGGAGATCCCAAAGCGATGATGCCGGAACTTCACAACACAGCAACATACGCGAACCACAGCTGAACATTTGAGGCTCCTATTGTTTTGTATAGCATTTTTGGACGTAAATATATAGGTCTAATCCACATAATACACCCCGTATATCGTAGTTATTTAATTCAGTTTCTGAGTAGGTTTGGCTACGCTACTAACTAGCTAATGTCACAGGCTAACCAGCTGTTTTAGCGAACCAGTACGATAAAAGCTCAACAATAGCAGAGCTTGTCTGTTGATGCAAACTAACTAACTTCAGTGCCTAAAGTGACCGTCTTCTCTGCTAGCACCAGTGCACGAATTAAAACATTTCACCGCTAGTCAGACAACCATGGCATTAACCGAGGTTGACAGCGGTTGCAATGGGGAGGATGGTGTTGACGAGCCCGAAGTGATCACCAAGACAAGCGTCCTGGGAGGGTTCAGCGAGAGCGCAGAGACCCGGGTCCTGATAGCGAGTCTACCAGAGGCCTATGGAGACATGGTGTCAAGAGAGTCCTGCACACAGAAATTCCTGGGTGAGTCTTCTCCTTTGATACGACAGTGGTTCTTAACCTGGGTTCGGCGGAGGTCAACACACACATCCGACTAATAAAATTCGTGATGACACGACCCATTAAGAAGGGTTCGGTGAATGCGCATATGAAACTGGCGGGTTTTAGTACCTCCAACAAGGTTCAGAACCACTGCAATATATTATGTGAAAATGTTTCCTGCACGAACAGTGACTGATAACGATTATTATTTTATTTTTTAAGTCATCATGGACCGTTACCAGGAACAACCACATCTCCTGGACCCTCATTTGGGTAATGCACGCCGCACTACAAGCTTTGATGCTGTCATATTGCAGTTGTTACAATCAAGGTTCTCTCATGTCACAGAATGGATGTTGAACATGCTTTTGGACCTGGTGAGAAGCGATAAATCTCCCCCTCTGCTGGCCCATCTGGGCTTTAAATTCCTCTACATCATCTCCAAGGTAAAATAGGCTCCAGGTAGACAGTCCGTGTGTCTCTGTTCCTGTGTTGCATGCTTCAGCAGGTTAAGGTGTTGGCCTTGTGAGCAGAAGGCTGTGAGTTCGAACCCCGGCTGTGGCTATGTGATGTTGTGTGTTTGGGCAAGGCACTTCACCCTACTTGCCTCAGGGAGAATGTCCCTGTACTTGTTATAAATCGCTTTGGATTAAAAGCGTCTGATAAATGAGAATTGATTTATTATGATGCTACTTTCGGGTGCTAGGTGAGAGGCTACAAGGTCTTTATGCAGATGCTTCCTCACGAGGTAGCCGATGTCCAACCAGTTCTGGATCTCCTGTCAAGGCAGGACCCCAAAGATCCAGAGGTGAGTATCACACTGACTGTTTTATCGTTCCTCAGCCATGAAAGGGATCAATGGATTGTTAGTGTTATTATTATTATTTTGAAAATTTTTGCAACCTCAGATTCAGATTCTGAATACTTTATTAATCCCAGAGGAGAAACTCTTTAGCAACAACGGCACACAGTCTCGTAAAAGTACACAGGGGTAAGGGTGTGAGGTAAAAGATTAGAAGAGTGCACACAGGGATAAAGGAGTGGGGGCAAAATAAGTAAGTTAATCTCAATATGTGTTCCACTTTGAAAGGAACAATGTTTAAGCACATGTATTTGAGCTTTCCTGAGCGGTTCCTTGATCTTCTTCTTTTGTTAGACATGGGAAACACGTTACATGCTGCTTCTGTGGCTGTCCATGACCTGCCTCATACCCTTTGACCTCTGCCGCCTGGATGGTCACCTGGACCTAGAATCGGGCCAGGCCAGAGAGCCTATTATGGACCGTATCCTCGCTATCACCAAGGTAACCTCAGCATTTGGATAAACATCTGCCATAAGCCTGCTATGTTTGGGGTCTATCACGTTGCTATGCTCAATGCTCTTTTGTAAAGCTCTCTCTTGTGAGTGGCTTTGGATAAAAGAGTCTGCTAAATGAATAAATGTAAATATAAATCTCTGTGTCAGTTAGTAACGTGCTTTTTGTACTTTGCAGTCTTATCTCGCAGTCAGTGACAAGTCCAGAGATGCTGCATCTGTTCTGGTATCAAAGTGAGTACCGATTTATTAATGTTATTGTAGTCGATGAACTATTAACGATCGACTTACAATATGCAATAGCGCTTGCTAAATGTAAGTCACGGAAATGTAACAAATATTTGTAATACTTAATTCAATTTCCTACCAGAAGAGAGCAGTATTGCATTCAGAGATCAATTAGTTTCCAAACCAACTGAAGTCTCAGCCCTGAGGCCTGTACTACGAATCAAGATCAGCATGCCCTAACTTTCAGTTACCCCGATTCGCTAACACAAATAATTGCATAACCTGTGTCACGACGGTGGTTAACAAGTAGTTCAATCAACCTAAGTATTTCAGAGTCAGATGGCTCAGCGGGTTAAGTCACTTTGGATAAAAAAACATCTGTTAAATTAGTATTTCTTATTTTGTCGCGATACAGAAAACCCTGAGTTGAACCATGACGTTACCTCGTTAACGACAACGACAACAACAACAACAACTTGATTGGTAGTACAGGCCTCAGCGCTTCCTTTTTATATTGACACATTGTCGGGTGCCAGGTTTGTGACTCGTCCTGACGTGAAGCTGAGGCGTCTGGGAGACTTTCTGGACTGGAGCCTTACCAACATATCCCAGGCAGACGACCGTACCATGGAAGGGATAGTGGTGCTGGATGGAGCCATGCAAGCTCTGGTAAAACACTCCTGATAAAACACTAGAAACACTTCTGGTAAAACACTCCTGATAAAACACTAGAAACACTTCTGGTAAAACACTCTCGATAAAACACTAGAAACACTTCTGGTAAAACACTCCTGATAAAACAAAAACTAAAAACCCCGGCACTCATTTCTCACTCTGACTTAAGTGCGCGTCTTGTGCGTTTGCGCGTAATTGTACAGTTAAACAGCCCTGAACCTGTCATTTGTAAATGTTGCCTGCAAGAGCAGACATGACTGGTATGTTTAATATAATTGCTAATGTGTTTGGGACAGGTGCACAGTACACCTGTTGTCTGCTGTAGGCTATCTGATAAGCTAACAAAAAAACAATCCTCTAGTGCCTTTTTATTAACTCGAAGAAAACCAGGTCAACGTAAAAGTAGGTATTTTGGACCAAGGTCTCTGGTCTCTTTCAGATTTTATTGGAACTTCCACGCAATGACAGGTGTTCCTGGAGCCTAAGCTTTTATTGCAACCTTCAAGTCTAATATAATTGAGATGGGAACCAGAACTACAAGTTCCATCCCTCTTTGCACTTTGGATCAGTGACTTGGGCCTCTCTCTATCTGGTGCTTGGAGGCTTTAAAACAAGCGCCATGTGTTCTGATGACCTGGAGGGCTTAAACATGCTGGCTGTTTTGTGTGCAGAACCCCCTTTAGAAAAGCAGTAAGAACCAAGAACGGGGACTGAATCATTGTGAATCGACTGGATTGTCCGATTTAGTTGAATGAGCATTTAAAAGTAGGACAGCAAGTGACTTAATGCCATAGGCTTCCATTATTTAGAATAGCTCATTCAAGTCAGCCTGAAAATCGGCAGTACATTGTACCATACGTAACTCAGTATGTTTCTGGATTTTGATGCCCAATTTGACGAGGTTTTTTTCTCATCTTTCCAACAGGCACAGATTTTCAAGCACGGAAAACGTGACGATCTGATCCAGTACGGTAAGTTTCCCCACCATACTTTGTGTCTGTATCCCCTCTCTGGGACCCTCCTTCCTGCATTGCCAGCGATGAAACCAGCAAGCTTGTTGTCCCTTGGTTCCCAGCCCCCACCGTGCTCCAGTGTCTGGACCAGCGGCGTCTGTCCGACAGCAGCCAGGCCATGCTGAGGAAGCTGGGGATAAAACTGGTTCAGAGGCTGGGCCTCACATTCCTCAAGCCACGCCTTGCCAAGTGGAGGTAAGACACCAGTCTACCTTCTCTCTTCTGTTGTTGGAAAAAGTAGCCTCGCTCTGCAGAACGCGTCCTAAGTATTGTGTTGTGCTCTTGTGTGTCAGGGAGTCAGGGTGGTTTAGCGGTTAAGGCGTTGGGCTCGCGATCGGAAGGTTGCGAGTTCGTTTCCTGGCTGTGGCTGCATGACGTTGTGTCCTTGGGCAAGGCACTTCACCCTACTTGCCTCAGGGGGAATGTCTCTGTACTTCACAGGTGTCAAGATCCAGTCCTCGAGGACTCGAGTCCTCGAGCTCTCCTGAAGGTTTTAGATGTTTCCCTGCTCCAGCACACCTCCACAGAGCTTGATAACAACCCTTTATTAGAATCAGGTGTGCTGAAGCAGGAAAATATCTAAAGCCTTCAGGAGAGCGGCCCTCGAGGACTGGAGTTTGACACGCCTGCTGTACTTGCTGTAAGTCGCTCTGGATAAGAGCTTCTGCTAAATGAGTGAATCTAAATGCGTTGGTCAGATATCAAAGAGGGAACCGTTCGCTCGCATCCAACCTGTCTCAGAGTAAGCAGCCCTCCACCGTAGACCCTGCATCCCCTGTCCTGGAAACGCAGGACCAAGAGGAGGACTACGACATTCCGGAGGAGGTGGAGAACGTCATTGGTGAGAACCCCCTGTCTCTCAGCCGTGTACCACCCAGTCCAGAACCCTGGACTCACATTGCCAGTCCAGGTTCACATTGCTAATGCTGGGTATGGTTCCACAGAACAGCTGCTGGTGGGCCTGAAGGATAAGGAGACGATTGTTCGCTGGTCGGCAGCAAAAGGGTAAATTCGCAACCAAACATGGCTGCTTCAAAATGCAGTTTTCAGGGTGAGGTGTGACCAATCGCACACCTCATTACTCACTCTTCCACCTTGTTGAAAAACACGACCGTAAAGGTACCAGCTGGGTCACTTGTTTCTGTGATTTTCCTGCAGAGTTGGGAGAGTGACAGGGAGGCTTCCTAAGGAGCTGGCTGATGAAGTGGTTGGATCAGTGCTGGACTGCTTCAGGTACATATCTGCCAATCTGTTTAATCGCTCGACATTCTTCTCTGTGTTGCTTTGTACGAATATACCCCTCAGCCTCAACAGTAACATAACGGTTAAAGTTCGTTCTAGGGGTTTGTTCTAACCCTAAAGAATGCTTGTGTGTGTGTGTGTTTAGTTTTCAGGAAACAGACAATGCTTGGCATGGGGGCTGCCTGGCCCTGGCAGAGCTGGGCAGGAGAGGCTTGTTGCTCCCCTCCAGACTCTCTGATGGTATGACCTTACACACACACCTTGTTGCTCCCCTCCAGACTCTCTGATGGTATGACCTTACACACATACCTTGTTACTCCCCTCCAGACTCTGATGGTATGACCTTACACACACCTTGTTGCACAGGAACACACATGGCTTTCAGCTGTATATTCCCTTTCAGTTTTTTTTTACTTTTAATTTGGTGTTGTTTCATTATTTAAACATTGTAACAGTACCAGTTCCCACCACCACATAAACAGTACACCTGTCCAAATATATAAAAAAATATGTTTGAGTAATATATCATTTTTATATAGGAGCTTTCATCTTCTTTGTGATGAAAAAGAAGAAATCATATGGAGGGTGGCACTGACATTTACAGGGTTTACAGTATTGCAAGCGACACAATTTGACATTTGGATCCCTGTTTTTCTAAAACACGTGTCGAAACTCATCCAGTTGGATGGAGATTTTCCACATTTGTTATTTTTTCATGTCACTAAGACTTGTTATGGACAGTCTTCTGCCTTTTCACTGCAACAGAATAACGCACTTTAAGTGCTCTTTGTTGAAGTGATTTCATTGAACACTTCAAACCTTTAAGTGTTATAATGTCGTTTCCCCCCCCCAGGTTAAGGCTGACCAATGAATGACCTGAATTAATTTATCCTTTCCTGTTGTTTGAATGTGAACCCAAATAATATTATAGAATGATTCAGTGCACAGTAACGCCATTCATAGTTCCCCTCCAAGTTTGTGGTCACATTTGGCTACCATTAGTGTAACATCAATGACACGGCCATGTTTCAGGTCCCTGGTTAACGTTTGTTCATTCTGGTTCCCAAAGTTCTCCTGTGGTGACGAGTCTCGACAGCAGGTGAGGTGCAGCTGGCGTCGCTTGGTGGTCATCAGCAGCGAGGCCGTTTCCTCAGAGCCCGACCCACCTGCTTACTCACAATTCTCTTGACCGGCCTCTTCGAGGGAAGCGAGGCCTGTTCACCGCTTGACCATTTCCCCTGCTTGGCCCCGGAGCCCAGCTCTGCCCTGGCCGTCTGTTTCTTCTGTGTGGGTGCTGGGGGGGGCTGGGGAGGAGGGGGGTGGACAGGCTCTGACGCGGACGGTTCTGAAGCTGCGGTGCTGACTGCGGCACTGAGGCCACGGGAGATGTTGGTGGAGCTGGCACCAGCCAGCTGGCACAGTGCCAGGGCTGCCGTCTGTCTCTGCTGGTCGCAGGGTTCCTTCCCAGACTGGTTCTTGAGGAGACCTCCAGAGGAGGCCAGGGTGGTACTGAGGTCTGGGCTGCTGCTGGCTGTAGCTCTCAGGCTCAGGTTCAGAGGCAAGTCCCCCTGGATGGCTCCGGTCTCCGGACAGCTCTCCCTGCTGGTATGGACGTCATTTCGGATGTCTTTGTCCTGGTGTTTTGTCGAGAGGTTAAGGGGGGCTATGTCTGTATTGTGTTCGGAAAGACAGTGTTTCCACTCCTCTGGGACAGATCTTGTGGTTTGTGCGTTGTGTTCTGATGGCCTGAGAGAAGTGAGGGAAAAAGACTTATTTTAAACAACACAGCTCACATTGATTCAAATAAAGGTTTTTCTTATCGTCTTATCTCATCAACATTTTCACACAAGCTCTTCCTTCCATGTTGGAGTCCAAGCAAATTCCACTAACCTTTCTCCAAGGCATGTTGTCAGCTGCGAGCTCTTTGTTGTTTCATCTCTGCTTGCGTCTGCGCTGATTAGCTGTGAGGTTGGACCTGCGTCGCTCGATTGACTGACTGGTTGCATATCCCCCAGGTTGGTATAGTGGGTGAACTCGGCGTGTCTCTGGCTGAACTCGGCGTGTCTCTGGCTGAACTGCGAGTGACCGGGTCGGTCAGGGGACCCTGAGGCAGCACACCCCGCCATGGGGCTCAGCCTGGTGGGCTTATCTCCTTCCTGCCTCTGGCTGTCCTCCTTATCAGCCGTACTACCAGGCTCCCTGTGGACACGATGGTGGAAGTAAAGGTCATAGTCCCGGACGCCTAGCCCGGATCGGTACACGTCCAGAGGAACGTATCTGGGGCCTGGGACTGGAATCTGGAGCTCGTGGGGCCGGTACAGGCTGTAGTGCACCGGCGGTACAGCGTGAAGAGTGGGGCTGTATCGGTATGGGTACTGGGGGTAGAGGGAGGGGTGGGGCTGGGCTATGGGTTGAGCCAGCACTGGCCTCTGGGACTCCAACAAGTCTCTGTGGTAGGAAGAGGGGTTCGACCCGTTCAGGGGATAGTTTCCCGGGAGAAGGTAGAAGGGATGCAGGGACCGGTCCGAGAACATGTAGTGGGAATATTCCGGAATCATTTGAGCAGGGTGGGGTGGTTTTAAAGGCTGCGATGGTCCCCAGGTGTAGGCAGGGTTGTTGGATAATGGAGCAGGGGCAGGCAGCTCCTCCGATTGGTGGATAGGTGACTTAATGTCGTCCGCGCTATCCTGATTGGGTGTGACTGCGGAGAAGGCTGAAGGGCGGGGCAAAGGCCTTTCTTCTTTGTTCTCACTGTCATTATTGGTTTCTACGCTTGGCTTCAAGACATTGTGAGTGACCTGTCGGACTGGACTGACACGTTCCACGTCTATTTCCTCGCCCTTTTTCTCCTCCTCAGCCTCCATCTTGCGTTCCTCATCTTCTTGGCGGGCAGGGCTGGCGGGGGGGTGAACTACAGGCTGGGGACAAGGGGCTTCCTTCGGGGGTAGAGGGCAAAGTTCTTCCTTTTCCAAGGACTTGACCTGCCTTCCGACATGCCCGCCTTTCTGGGAGACCAGGGAGATGGAGTTCTTGCACAAGTTGTATTTCATGTGGTTGAAGAGGTGAGACTTCTCGTTGCAGGTGAAGGGGCACTGGAAGCACTGGTACTTGAAGGGTTTGCCCGGAGGTCGGGGGATGTAGTGTGGCCGCTTGGGCTTGCGCTCCTGGGCGGCGTCCATTTTGGTTTCCTCTTTGCACTCTTTAGGGAAACGGCAAAAGGTGGAGATGACAGATTAGGGTTTAGCATAGCACAACACAGACTCAGACCCTTTCTGGTGCTTTGTTGAAGAACATGTCAGGGTTTAGAAGCACCCATGGACAGAGTGTGTAGATTCAGCTCATCTTTCTCTCAGCTCAGGCTAGGATTAGCTTCCTGGTGTTGCCAGAATCGTTCCCAAAGGGACAGTTGCTAACACCAGTAGAATGTCCCAAATGCTCAGACAAATGCAGACAAATGCACCCTGAGGCTAATCTATTCCAGTAACTGCGGCTTGGCAAATCGTCAGACGGCAAACACACTGACGCACAGCAAAGCCCCGATACAGTAAGCGGGCCACCCCGATGTTTACTTAGATTTAGCGTCCCGCTACGGACATGCTTAAGTGGTTGTTCCCACTTGCCTCTCCTATCTGTCTCTCTGGATGTCTATTTATGACATTCTGTCTTTACCTAGCCGGGGCAGCAGACAGGCCTGGAGGGCGTGCTCCGACATGCTCCTCTCTCTCTCTCCTCTTTTCCTCTCCTGGAAAACCGTGCTCTCTGACTGCGTGGGAACCCTCAGCCACCTGCTTCCCATGACTACACCTGCATGCAGGATGTGTAAGACACAGCCCCATGACACATCTTCCCGCCGTCGGAGCACCAGCACGGCCCTCGCAGGGGCCCACCTGCCCGCCTCCAGGGAAGCCAAACCAGAACTACACCGAACGTCGAGAGCAGCACTGGGGGAAGTCATTCCGAGGGAACTTCCTTCCGAACCTCATCCCCTCTCGTTTCGGCTCCAGAGATTCCCCCCCCTTTGCTGAACCGCCTCCTAGGGCCATGACTTAGGTGGAGGGCGGTTCATCTGAAGAAGGCAGCTCGTCACGCGCTGTCGCAAGAAGTTGCCGTTCAAGTTTCTGTCCTGGCGTAGCTTGTCTAGCCACTTTTCTCAGTCGGTTGGGAAAACCTTAATTTTTATGGGAAACGCTTCATTTTTAGGAAGCCTAATCTAGTTGGACGCCTTTTTAATATAATTTTTTTTTCAAAATCAAGGTCCTCATCTTATTTTCACAGGGTCATTAATGCCTTCACGTTTAATCAAAGTCATTCGACTACAGTTACCACAACTCCACTCCCTGAAGCAAGTCTTTGTGTTGACTGTTAAGTTAATTGTAAGGTGTATTCAGGTCCTGTTTGTCAGAACGATATCTACTTCCAAGACATTCACGTACCCAAGTAACAGGTGCACTGGTGTCAAACCCCCAACACACTGTTAGCAACACTACAAACACTACTTTCAACAAAGGAAACATGCTTTGTGCGATTTTAATCTTCGAATAAACCCCTCCCATGGTCTCGTTCCCTAATCACACTTTCGCCAGGTGACTACCCTTCGTCGAATGTCAAAGTCTTACCTGCTTGGTGTCCGACAGTGACTCCTCCAGCGTGTGTCTCTGGGACTCTGTCACCTTTAGTGTCTCTAGGAAAGATCTTCACCAATGTGCCTGCTACAGTCCTCTCTGTGAGTGTGTGTGTGTGTGTGTGTACACAGCAGGTTGATCTCTGCTATGTGTTGAGTTGCTATGTGTGAAGTCCTAGTCCTCTTGGGGGGGCGGGGCCTAATCCCAAGCAGTAAGGCCCGGAGGCAACATTGATGCACTTGATATTACTCAAGCCCCAAGCCATGATTTACATGATAGGAAAACAGCCCTCCCTGTTGTTTCTGCAGACCATCGGCTGGACGAAAGGGAAAAGTTCATCCGCGCTCTTAAGTGTGCAGTCTTAACGGGCTAGAGGAGAACGTCAGGTTGAGTTAAACGGCGTCACTTCGAACGTAGACCTTTTGTTCTAATAACGCCAGCCAAAAGTGTTTGAGAAATGGACATTTGCATGCTGGCAAACAGAGATGGCACAGCTTGCTTATCTGATACTGTAACAACCTTTTCTTATGTAAACAGAAGGGCTTTACGAAGAGAGCTCACGTCCTGTACAGTTAGCCAAGCAGCTTCATGTTGCCTGAGCTCGCAAATGCCGATGCACTGAGGAACACCTGCAGCCTGCCGGTCTGTATGCTAGAATGTTCTTTCGGTGGCACACGCCCTTTCGGTGGCTCGATCTGTCGCCTCGGCAAACAGCAAAGGGGCTAGGATGTCAGGAGGAGAGATGAATGGATCGCAGGGCTTTGACAAGTTTCCTTTCTCACTCTTTATTTAATTTTTCTCTCCCTCCCCCTCTTTGTCTCCTCTGTCTTCTTCTGTTTCTCTCTCTCTCCTCTCTTTTTCCCTCTCCCTATGTCTGACTCTCTCCTTTCTGTATCCTCCTCTGTCTCTCTCTCCCTCTCTCTGTTTCCTTGTGTGTGTGTCTCTCTCTCCCTCCTTGTCCCCCTCTGTCTCTCTCCTATGTCCCCTTGTCTCTCTCTCCCTATGTGTCCCCCTCTGTCTCTCTGTGTCTCCCTCTGTGTGTCTCTCCCCCTCCCTCTGTCTCTTTCTCTCCATCTGTGTCCCCCTCTGTCTCTCTCCCTCTTTGTCCCCCTCTGTCTCTCTCTCCCTCTGTGTCCTCCTCTGTCTCTCTCTCGCTCTCTGTCCCCCTGTCTCTCTCTCTATCTGTGTCCCCCTTTGTATCTCTCTCTCTGTGTCCCCCTGTCTCTCTCGCTCTCTGCCTCCCCCTCTCTCTCTCTCTCTCTGTGTCCCCCTGTCTCTCTCTCGCTCTCTGCCACCCCCCCCTCTCTCTCTCTCTCCCTCCCTCTGTGTCCCCCTGTGTCTCTCTGTCGCAGTGGTTCCGGTCATCCTCAAGGCACTGACCTACGAGGAGAAGAGGGGAGCGTGCAGCGTGGGTTCGAACGTGCGCGACGCCGCCTGCTACGTGTGCTGGGCCTTCGCCAGGGCCTACGAGCCGGTGGAGCTCAAGGCCTACGTCAACCAGATCGCCTGGTAACTTTGCCCTCCCCCCCCCCCCCCCCCCCCCCCCCCCCAAATGCGTCCGTCCTGATTTGCATAGCCGTCTCGCGGCGTACCTGTCAGCAGTTACCTGCTGCCTGAAACCAGTTTTTCTATCTCCAGGCAACAGCGTGTTGCCTCCCTCTCTCCCTGCGTTGCTTTGATGTCTCTCGCTCTTTTCACTCTCCACAGAAATGTGTTAACTTCATGGCTAAAGATAAAAAATTCCTTTTGCGAAGGAAGTCTCCCAATGGGAGCGGGTTTATTGGGGAAGGGGGTCGTCTTCTCTTGGTTCGACACCACGGTGACATATCCAAAGTCAACTGAGAAACAAGCGCCTTTGTCTGCATGGGATGAGCTGAACTCATGGGTTCCAGGAGCCCGGGTTCAGCTGTGTCTGTGGGCTGAGCAATGCCTCCTGCCTACTACCTGCTCCGTGTGTCAGGGAAAAAAAAACACCCTAGCCAAGCTGCCACCTGCTAACATGTGTTCAGCTTGTTCTCCACCTTTAAAGGCGTCTTGCATTGCAAGCTGTTAATCTGAGCCTGTGTAAAAAATTATAATGATAATAATAAGGGCGGTATGCTCTGAGCCCGTGTGAGCACGGCATCCTGGGAGTTGGAGTAAACTGTGGTGATGAGGTGGTCGAGGTGGGAACCAGGTTGGAAACGGAAGATTAGTTGCCCTGTTTAAGAAATAAGTGGTGTGTGTTCGGTTACTGCATGTGCTGAGATCGACGTTAACATGTGTGGGCATGTGAGCTCTGTCTGTGCAGACCAGTAGTGTCGGTTTGACAAATTCACCTTCTCATCACAAAACACACACACACACCCCCCAGTAGCTCCCTCCCAGTCCCTCCAGCCAGGTATCGCCTGTTCAGCCTGGTTTCGGTCGCAGTTTGGCAGCAGAGCTTAGACAAGATGGGTCCTGCGCCTTATTCATCACTCGCTGATGACATCTTGACGCAACCTTAATGTTGCACACTCAAATGTCACACACACACACAGGTGCAGTCTCTCTCTCTCAGCCCAGCACAGGATTCAGCATGTCCCCAGGATAATGTCCTCAGCACAATCTCAAATCTCTTTTTTTTCCTCCCCACGGGACACAAGTGGTCAGTCCCTGCCCCAGCTGCCCTCTACCCCCATCTTACGCTCAGACGCGCACACACGCACACACACACTACAAGCTGGCTGAAAGGGACTGAGAGGGTAAGCCACTGCACCACAGCCCGTTCACACTTGCCACCCCATCCCAAGCAAGCACACATCACCTTCAGACACCGCCCTGCCCCACCCACAGAGGATCAAAGCCTGGTTTCTTTCCCTCGGGACGGGGGGGACGACAGCCCGGTCATTAACATCGCAGTGATCTATGTGATTGTATTATTAATGTGTGAGCGGTAGTCTTTCGCAATGTTGCTTCGGCACTGCTGTGGCTCCAACTCTGTAAGGGTCCAGCTTCCTGTCATCGCTTATGTTTCCCCCCCCCCCAGTGCTCTGGTCATCACGGCCGTGTTCGACAGAAACGTCAACTGCCGCAGAGCTGCTTCGGTGAGGGTTCCAGGTTGATTCATCACCCCCCAATGGTTGACATTCTATCTTTTATAACTATGATAACCCACCCCACCCCACACCTAACTATATTTTTCGCCTCCCTCTCTTTCAGGCTGCTTTCCAGGAGAATGTTGGAAGACAGGTTCGTTGGCCCAGTTCAATGGCAATTCGTTCGTTGATTTTTTTCCCCCTCCTTCCTACTTTTAGCTTCCATTGTTAATCACGAGTGCCACTCCTACACTACTGTCATCTTATCAAATGGCCTGGCCACACACGCACACCAGGCTAGGTGTAACAGTCTTCAGGTGTGGATCTCATCAGTTCTAAGACACCTGGCTTCTTCCTGCAGGGGACCTTTCCTCATGGTATAGACATCTTAACAGCAGCTGACTACTTTGCTGTGGGGAACGTGAGCAACTGCTACCTGTTCATCAGGTGAGCAACGATGACATGAAGCAGCAAGGTCATTTCCACAGCCCTTCATCTTTCTCTTCCCCCTCTCCTTGCCTTCTTTTTTTCCCGCTGACGCTCCATCTCGTTCTCCGTCACTCAAGCCTGGGGAGTCATGTGGCTCAGCGGTTAAGGCATTGGGCTCGTGATTAAAAGGTTGAGAGTTTGATTCCCTGCTGTGGCTACGTGACGTTGTGTCCTTGGGCAAGGCACTTCACCCTACTTGCCTCGGGGAGGGGGGGGGGGGGGGAATGTTCCTGTACTTACTGTAAGTCACTCTGGATAAAAGCAGCTACTACATGACTAAATGTCTATAGCAAGCGGCTTTGACATCTTAGGAACAAACCCGGACATCCACCAACAACCCTGCCTCTTACAGAAATGTGACCACAGGCGCGAGAACGTCTCCGATCATTCTAACATTCCGTTGTTTGCGAATGAACAATGACAACGATTCTGACCCCTTGGCGTGCAACTGCTGCAGAATAGTGTTCAGTGTCAAGGAAAGCAAATCCAATGTAAAGCAGCCTTGTTTCGAAAAGGAATCTTTAAGATTTCGTTCAGGGACTTGGAAATCTTTCTTTCTCCACTTCTCTCCCGATCCCTTTCCCAAATGTGATCCTTTAAAACAGGGGTGGGCAATTCCAGTCCTCGAGGGCCGCTGTCCGGAAGGTTTTAGATCAGGGGTCGGCAACCCTGGTCCTAGGGAGCCAATGTCCTGAAGATTTTAGATGTTTTCCTGCTTTAGCACACCTGATTCTAATGGAGGGTAATTGTGAGGCTTCCACAGAGCTTGATAACAACCCTTCATTAGAATCAGGTGTGCTGGAGCAGGGAAAAATCTAGAACAGGGGTGGGCAATCCTGGTCCTCGGGGGCCGCTGTCCTGAAGGTTTTAGATGTTTCCCTGCTCCAGCACACATGATACTAATCATCAGGCTTCCACAGAGCTTGATAACAACCCATTCATTAGAATCAGGTGTGCTGGAGCAGGGAAACATCTAAAACCTTCAGGACAGCGGCCCTCGATGACAGGAATTGCCCACCCCTGCTTTCAAAGCAGCTCCTTATCAACCTGGTCAGCGCCTGATGCCGTCCTTTCTCCGCTTCTCCACAGCGTTTACATTGCCAGCTTCCCAGAATACACCAGGCCAATGATCCAGCACCTGGTAGCCAAGAATATCAACCACTGGGATGGGTGAGGGCTTACAACACGTCTCGGTAGAGAGCTGAAAACCTGAAGGACCGCTTGATTTATTGGACCAGCGGGTTCGTCGTCACTCTGAAGGGTTGGTGTTTTTGGTTTGCAGGGTGATCAGAGAGCTAGCCACCAAGGCCCTGCACAACCTGACGCCTCAGGCTTCAGAATACATGGCCTCCACGGGTAAGCAACGTCACCCTTGCCTGTTCCCCCCCACCCCCGCCCCGGCAGTTGAGGTAAAACGAACGGCTCGACGAACAGCGAGCGTCTGACTATTTTGGGTTATTTTTGCACCAGGAGCTTCTTCTGACATTTCCTGACCTTTTAGAAATCAGAATGTGTTGAAAGCTCCCCCTTAGCCCTGGGAGTAGCAATTATGGAATGGTTTCTCGTCAAACGTTAGAAGAAGTGATCCCTTATTAGGGAAATTTCACAGACATTTACTCACTTATTTTGCCCCCACTCCTTTATCCCTGTGTGCACTATTCTACTCTTTGACCTCACACCTGTGTGCTTTTGTGAGACTGTGCCGTTGTTGCTAAAGAGTTTCCCCTCTGGGATTAATAAAGTATCTGAATTCAATGCATTGGCCGGGATTCAAACCCCCACCAGGAATGAAACCCAGGCCTTCTGCACATGCTAGGCAAGAATCCTACCACTGAACCACCTGTGCTGCTGTCGGGCGTCTCTCTGTCTCTCTCTCAGTTTTGCCTCAGCTGTTGCCCGTGGCGATGGGCATCGACCTCCACGGTCGTCACGGAGCAATCCTGGCTTGCGCTGAGATCAGCCACGCCCTCTACAAGCTCGCTGCAAACTCCCATAGGTAACCAATATCACCGCCCCCTCCAACCCAACCAACCAATCAGACAGCTGCTAACCACCTACTTAACATCACCCTCATGTTGAACATCAATCTCTATTTAATGTCCTTAATTCTAAGAAAATTATAATTTTTTATCTTTGGTATGCGCTGTATTTATCTTATTTGTATCTCCTTTGTATTTTACACTACAGGGAGTGCAGAATTATTAGGCAAGTTGTATTTTTGAGGATTAGTTTTATTATTGAAAAACAATTATGTTGATTAACCCAAAAGTCTCAAATATCAAAGCTGAATATTTGTGGAAGTTGGAGTAGGGCTTTTTTAGTTTTAGCTATCTTAGGAGGATATCTGTGTGTGCAGGTGACTATAACAAAAACAAACATACCCGTTTCACTCATTTATTTTCACCAGGGAAACCAATATAACAACTCAGCATTCACTAATATACATTGCTGGCATTCAAAATAATAATAAATAAATAAATCTGTGACTAATATAGCCGCCTTTCTTTACAAGGACACTCAAAAGTCTGCCATCCATGGATTCAGTCAGTGTTTTGATCTGTTTGCGATCAACATTGCGTGCAGCAGCAACCACAGCCTCCCAGACACTGTTCAGCGATGTGTACTGTTTCCCCTCCTTGTAGATCTCACATTTGATGAGGGACCACAGGTTTTCTATGGGGTTCAGATCGGGTGAACAAGGAGGCCACGTCATTAATCTTTCTTCCTTTAGACCCTTTCTGGCCAGCCATGCTGTGGAGTACTTGGATGCGTGTGATGGAGCATTGTCCTGCATGAAAATCATGTTTTTCTTGAAGTATGCTGACTTCTTCCTGTACCATTGCTTGAAGAAGGTGTCTTCCAAAAACTGACAATAGGACTGGGAGTTGAGCTTGACGCCACCCTCAACCCGAAAAGGTCCCACAAGCTCATCTTTGATGATGCCAGCCCATACCAGTACCCCACCTCCACCTTGCTGGCATCTGAGTCATACTGGAGCTCTCTGCCCTTTGCTGATCCAGCCACGAGCCCATCGATCTGGCCCATCAAGACTCACTCTCATTTCATCGGTCCATAAGACCTTAGAAAAATCAGTCTTGTGATACTTCTTGGCCCACTCTGGACGTTTCATTTTGTGTGTCTTGTTCAGTGGTGGTCGTTTTTCAGCCTTTCTTACCTTGGCCATGTCCCTGAGTATTGCACACCTTGTGCTTTTTGACACTCCAGTGAGGTTGCAGCTCTGAAATATGGCAAAACTGATGGCGAGTGGCATCTTGGCAGCTTCATGCTTGACTTTCCTCAGTTCACGGGGAGTTACTTTGCGCCTTCTTTTTTCAACACGCTTCTTGCGACCCTGTTGACTATTTTGAACGAAGCGCTTGATTGTTCGATGGTCACGCTTCAAAAGCTTGGCAATTTTAAGAGTGCTCCATCCCTTTGCAATATATGCCACTATTTTGGACTTTTCGGAGCCCGTCAAATCCCTCTTATGACCCATTTTGCCAAAGGAAAGGAAGTTGCCTAATAATTATGAACACCTGATATAGGGTGTTGATGTCATTAGACCACACCCCTTTTCATTACAGCGATGCACATCACCTGGTATGGTTAATTTGTAGGAGGCTTTCAAGCCTATGCAGCTTGGAGTAGGCCAATATGCATAGAGAGGGTAATGTGGTCAACATACTCATTAGCCTAATAATTCTGCACTCCTTGTATATTTTGTATTGTTTTACCCTTATTATGATGTTACATTTATGTTATATGTTCCATGTTTGCTCTTTCCTGCCAAAATAAATTATGTGTTTGTATATCCTGCGTAGCGAATAAAATAGATTCTGATGTGTTCCTCCACAGGCCTGTGACTAGCTTGATCTCCTCCGAGTGCGTGGAAGGACTGAAAGCCATTCATCAGAGGGTTCGTGAATTTTTTGAGTTGTAAAACCCAACAGACACAAACAATGCTGCCCTCTGTGAATCTGTGTCCAGACGGGTGGAGCATAGTGGTGAAGTCCTGGACTGCAGATTGAGAGGTTTCAGGGTTTCAAATCACCCCTCTGCATGTCACCTTAGATACTAGTGTCTTCTAATTGAATGCTGTGTAATTATCTTGACTGAATATCTCTTCACTAACTGGCCTGTTTGTTTTCCTCCAGCTGTTTGACAGGAAGCAGTACAGGTGAGCACTCTCCTCATCTCCAGTACCAGGGAATAGCTTCACACACACACACACACACACTAAAAGCTGGCTGAGGAAACAGAGCGATGAGCCGTTTCTCTCAGGCTTGTTGCAGGGACTAAGAGGGTAACCATTAGGAGTCAGATGGCTCAGTGGGTTAAGCCATTGGCCTCATGATGTGAAGGTTGTGAACTCCGGCTATGGCTATGTGATGTTGTGTATTTGGGCAAGGCACTTCACCCTACTTGCCTGAGGGAGAATATCCCTGTATTTACTGTAAGTTGCTTTGGATAAAAGCGTCGGCTAAATGAGTGTCAATTAGTCTTTAGAATCAGAATCAGTTTTAATTCGCTATGCAAGATATACAAACACAGAATTTACTTTGGCAGGAAAGAGCAAACATAGAACACATATGGAGCATAATAAGGGTAGATACAAATATAATATTTTTTTTTAAAATAAATAAATAAAATGCAACAAATAAGATAAAAGTGGGCACTAGCTGTACATATGGGGGGTAATATGGACAAGTTTACTAGTGAGCCTGTGGCTAACCCTGGTTGTTGTTCACCCAGGGGTTATGGCGGGGAGCTGATGAGACCGGCAGGTACGTGCAGACCCGACCACTAGAACCGACAGCACGTCTGTGGGGAACAACGGAGTGCATGTGGGGGGGATCTTTCAGGAGGTTCCATCCTTTCTGTTCTCTTCTTCCCCGTCCGTGCAGTGTGCACGCTGATCCAGAAGATGGCCCTGTCCAAGATGCCCTTCAGGGACGACCCCGTCATCGGTGAGTCCGCAGGGGGTTGGGGGGTGGGTGTGGGTGTGGTGGGGGGTTGGTAGTACCTGCAGCCTAACGCTGGTCCTGGCTTTCAGCTGGATGGCAGTGGCTGATCGATGACAGCTTGAAGAGCCTCCACCTCCTGTCCAGCAGCGTTCGAGACGGTGTGAAGGTATCACCTCCATCCTGACACCCCCACCTCCCCAACCCCCCTCCCCTCAGTAGTCCCTGCCAGTAAATCCCCCTCCCTGCCTGACTGTGACCCCCCCCCCCCCCCCCCCACCCCCCCCCCCCCCACCCGTAGGAGGCAGTGCTGCTGGCCCTGGCCGCTCTGAGTGAGGAGTACTACCAGGTCCAGCCTGGCCAGGCTGATGCTCAGATGCAGGGTGAGTAGGTGGCCCAACCAGGGGCAAACATCCAGGATCCTGTCACTGCTAGTTCTGTGTGATATGACTGTGTGTGATATGACTGTGTGTGTGATATGACTGTGTGTGTGATATGACTGTGTGTGTGATATGACTGTGTGTGTGTGTGCCCAGAGGTGCTGGTCTCCCAGTATATTGAGTCTCTGACCAGTCCAGAGGTGCTGACTCGCTGTGGGGCTGCGCTGGCTCTGGGCTCTCTGCCTGCATTCATGATCCAAGGCCAACTTCAGCTGGTGTGTACCCTGTGTGTGTGTGTGTCTGTGTGTTTGCACATCTGTGTCTATTCTGTTCCCGTTTCAAGATTCAGGTCCCTCTGGCCTTCTCCTGATGCCTATGCATAATGTCATTAGTACTTAGAGTGTCAGGCCAGTGATCAGAAGGTTGCTGGTTTGATTCCCGGCTAAGGCAACATGACGTTGTGTCCTTGGGCAAGGCACTTCACCCTACAGGGGGAATCTCACTGTACTTACTGTAGGTCGCTCTGGATAAGAGGGTGTGCTAAATGAAAAAATTTAATTAACGTGTATGTGTGTGTATGTTAGATCCTAGAGGGCCTGCAGAAGGCTTGTACCATCACCTCCAAGGAAGTGAGCTTCACAGAAGCGAGGAGGGACGCTGTCCGAGCCATAGCCCAGTGAGCGTCACCTCAGGGTCTCCTGCCTCCTCTCCTGACTCCTAGTCTGACCCACCTGGATCCCTCTCCTCTTCCCTTGTCTCCTGTTCTGGCTGCTTGTTTGTGTGACAGCTAGCTCAGCCAATTGAATGCGGCCTGACAGCTAGCTCAGCCAATCGAATGCGGCCTGGCAGATCATTCGATTGGCTGAGCTAGCTGTCAAAAAAACAAGCATGTCTCATCGCCATGTTGGCTGTGGACGCTCTCTTTCTCCCCCTCTTCTCAAATCCCTCCTTTTTCCTCTTCTCTCTCCCTGCCTCTGTCCAGGTCTGTGGTCTGTCTGTCTCTTGAACCTTTTGTGCCTTGTGTAATTCACTCTGTCTCTCTCTCTCTGTCTGTTTCTCTCCCTCTCCTCTCTTCTCTCTTTCCTCTCTCCCCCCATCTCTCTCTCTCCCGATCTCTCCCTCTCTCACTCTCCTTTTCTCTCCCTCTCTCTTAATCTCTCTCTCAGGGTGTGTGTGAAGGTCGGTGTGTGCGCTCAGGGTTCGGCGGACTCGGTCCTCTGTGCCAACAATGTGACGGAGGTGTACGTCGCGCTGCTGGACTGCATGAGTGACTACACCACCGACAGCAGAGGAGACGTGGGGGGCTGGTGAGACACACATACACACAGTTTCTTCTGCCCAGAGGGGGTGGAATGTTCCCCAGCAGGACTGTTGTACCTGTGTCTCTGGTGGCCCTGGGCAATGCTTACCTGCACCCAGGAATGTTGCCCGACCTGTCACTAGATCTCTGTTCTGTCTCTCTCTCCCTCCCTCCTGCTCTCTGTATTTTAGTCGCTTCTCTCCCCCAGGTTATGCCAGCCCATGCTTGCCTGACGCGTCAGGGCACTCAGCCCTGAGGGAAAGTTCTAGAGTCGTACTTGAACCAGGCGACACCGCCTAGCTCAGCGTGGTGACACCTCTCGTAGCCCGCAGCGTTCACCTGTTTCAGCCTGCGCTGATCTGATGAAATGCTGGTTAAGGGAGGGTGTGCCTCCCACAACGGCTCCATGAACATGAAACACAAACAGATTCAACCCTCTGGGGAGACCAAACTGGGCCTCTTCTGGATATTTATCTGCACCAATGATGAAGAAAGTGTTTTGTCCGTCTCTTCATAAACAGAGTGACAGTTCAGTTTAGTTCTGGATTTAATAAGCATTTAATAACCTGCAGATTGGGAGAGAAATGACCAGACTTCTGACAACAAAATGAAGACAGTACAAGGCTTATGTCTTAATCATGTCTCTCTCCCCCATCTGAAGGCGAGAGGACCACAGGAATGTAAATATAGATAGCGACAGTCAGGCAGTAAAAGGGTGTTCAGTAGTGATTCATATGTACACAGGAAATCCAATTTATTCCACACCAACCAGCAATGTAACTAGTTGGATCTGAAATGTGTGTGTGTGTGTGTGTGTGTGTGTGTGTTCTATCTCTAGGGTCAGAGAGGCAGCGATGACCAGTCTGATGGAGGTTACTCTCCTGGTCACTAGCCACGCCCCCGAGCTTCTCTCTCCTCATCTGTGAGTGGCTGATACTGGAATTGTTTTCACCAAGCTGACTCAACACCACCATCACAGCCGGTCTTCAACTGGTCTCTCTCTCGGTCTCTCTCTCTCTCTCCCTCCCTCTCATCCCCCATCCCTCTCATTTTCAATCCTCTTCCCTCCAGCGTGGAGAGGATGATGTGCTGTCTGGCCCAGCAGGCAGCGGAGAAGATCGACCGCTACAGAGCTCACGCCGGCACTGTCTTCCTGCGCCTGCTGCACAGCTACCAGCCCACAGTACCTCATATCCCCCACCGGGTGGAGCTGCTGAGGATCTTCCCCCTGTGAGCCTAACACACACACACCTGGGTCTGTTTTCAGTTTGGGGGAGTCTGACTGATGTTATTGGGGGTACTCGCTGTACATGGGAGCGCTGCTTGACAACAACAGTAACTAATGTGGGCGGAGCTTCTGCAAAAAGTCATTTGCAGTCCCTGCACTTTCAGAAGAACATGGGGAGGGGACAGCCTTAGGGGGTTAGTGACTTTGACAGACACCTTTGCTGTGAGTGAAACCTGTGTGTGTGTGTGTTTGTCCTGCGTGTGTTTGTGTGTATCTGTCCTGCGTGTGTGTGTGACCTGCGTGTGTGTGTGTCTGTCCTGCCTGTGTGCGTTTGTGTCTGTCCTGCGTGTGTGTGTGTCTGTCCTGCGTGTATGGGTTGGTGTGTCTGTCCTGCGTGTATGGGTTGGTGTGTCTGTCCTGTGTGTGTGTCTGTCCTGTATCTGTGTGTCTGTCCTGCGTGTGTGTGTGTGTTTGTCTCTGTGTGTTTGTCTGTCTGTGTGTGTGTATGTGTTTGTCTGTCTGTTTGTGTGTGTGTCCTGTGTGTGTGTGTGTGCTTGACCTGCGTGTGTGCGTCCTGTGTGTGTCAGGGAGGAGGCGGAGACCCTGAACTGGAACGCTCCTTCTCAGGCCTTCCCTCGCATCACCCAGCTCCTTCACCTGCCACAGTACCAGTATCACACTCTGCTGGGCCTCACCGTGTCCGTGGGGGGTCTCACCGAGTCCACGGTAACCTCCCCCCAACCTTGTCTCCTGTCTAGTGTTTGTATTCTTGTGTGTGTGTGTGTGTGTGTGTTGTTGTAGTTTTTTTTTTCAGTGAGGCCTGTTGGTGCTCATGTTGTTTGTCGCAGTCTTATTTAAAAAAGACTTACTTTTAAGACAAGATAAGAAAATCCATAAATTGCCGTTTACAATTTACAGTGGCTGTTTTGTGAAGCCCTTTGCGACCTGGCTCTGTGGAAGGTGCTGTAGGAAAAAACTACTTGACTTAACTGGAGCTCTTCCAGCAGCAGAGCCATGTGACAGAGAGAGAGAGTCACCCCGCTGCTGTGAAGTGACCTGAGGAGAGGCAAGACAGTCACAGCTTGAGGGGGGTCCCTCCTCCCCCCTCTTTACCTGTACTCTCCCTGCTGGATGTCTCCACAGGGTGGCACTAGCCATTGCTTGTTGTTGTGGGAGGCAGGCAGCAGTTTGACCAGCAGAGGGAGATAGATATTCTCCTGCCGCTCGTATAGACGCAGAATTCATTTTTGATTCGCTATGCAAGTTACACAAACACGGAATTGACTTTAGCAGAATACAAAAGAGTTATGCAATCAGGATTTTATTCACTTTGAAGAATTTTGAATTTTTTGGTTGTAAGAAAAGTTTTATTTGCTTAGTCTTTTAATGTAATTCTGTCTCTAAGGCTTTTTGCTTGACGTCTCTGAGCCTTTTGCATGGGAAGGTAAATCTGGTCCAGTGTGTGCGGTAGGACTTGCTGCTGTTTCCTCAGAAAGCCTGCAGGACCAGCTTGTTGTTCTCCAATGTGTAAATCTGCTTTCTGCCTGAAAACATTGAGAGGGTAGCAGGCACCATGGCCAAGAACCCAACCAGGGATCCCATTCACTGAGGGGAAGTCCTTCCCACGTGAAACGATGCGTTACAGTGATGAAGAAAAACGTGTAAAAAATTATAATAATAAAGCCCCCCCCCCTCCCGGTCTTCGTCACTCTTCAGGCTCCCGCGGGAAGGACCCAGGCTGGGGGCCTCAGCAAGAGCCCTAATCCAACTCGATCCTTCCCCAGCCCAGTGAAAGCCTATCCCCCCCTCGTCCCCTTGTCCCCTCGCCCCCCACACAATCTGTGGGGTTTGGTCTCTGGGGACGTTCATTCATCATGATTTGTGGGGATTCTGATTATTTTTAAACACCACTGTTTGTGGACGTAATCGAGAAAGACACGGTGAAGGGGCTTGACTTGAGGGGCTTGCAGAGAGGTTAGTACAGCAGCGTTAACTGCCAACGCAGGCTGTAAACCTAGTCTCTGGGAGCCCATCTAGCTTTGGCTGCTCTCTCTTTTTCTCTCTCGCTCTCTTTCTCTCTCTGTCTCTCTCTCTCGCTCTCTTTCTCTCTCTGTCTCTCTCTCTCGCTCTCTTTCTCTCTGTCTCTCTGTCTCTGTCTCGCTCTCTTTCTCTGTCTCTCTCTCTCGCTCTCTTTCTCTCCGTCTCTGTCTCGCTCTCTTTCTCTGTCTCTCTCTGTCTCTGTCTCTCTCTTTTTCTTTGTCTTTTTCTCTCTTTCTCTCTGTCTCTTTCTCCTCTTGGTCCTCCTTCTCTCTCTCTATAATTCTGGGAGAGGCACCCAGCGCAAAGGTCAGGTAGACAGGGTGGTTATGGGGCAGGGTGGGCCCCAGGGGGTGGGGCTCCTGGATGGGTCTGACAGTAGATGTCTCTGGTCTCCTAGAGCCATAAGGCATGCTGGAACTTCTCTCCCAGCCAGAGCCCCGGGGAGCGCCCCCGTCACAGCGGCGTATCATCGCCGGGCGAGGAGATCGACAGTTGCGCAAGACGTGAGGATGATTGATACCATCACAGCGTGGATGATTCCCCTTCCCCCTCCTATCCCAGCTCCTCTCTGTTTTCCAAATCCCCTTTTCAGACTTACTCAATAAATATTGAGTAGAGCTCTCGTGTTATGTTATTCCAGAGCCCTGTTTTGGATTTCAAACTGTTCTCACGGTCATGGTCCAGTTCTACGGAGTAGTGTGTGTGTAGGTGTGTGTGTGTGTACTGATGCCTAATGCTGCTCTCCCTCTCTCCAGGTTCGTTTCTCCTCCCAGTCACTGTTCGACCACCTGAAGGAGATCCAGCAAGACAGAACTGCCCTGGGCCAGTTTGAGAACACACTGCTGTCCATCTTCAGAAACCACCTCCATAATGACCGGTACACACACACACACACACACATACATACACACTCACAGTATACCACCATGAGCAGCTTAGTGTGGACCCTGCTGGGTAATGCGATGATCTCCTCTCCGCAGGGTTTCTATTCCCTTCCTGAAGATGCTGGATCAGATGTTGGCCAACAGCTGTTTCGAGATCTTCACCTCAGAACAGGAGTGAGTGGTGACCTCGGAGGTCTTGCTGGTGCTTCCCTGTAAAGCACCGTTAACGCAGGAAGACAATTGGGGGGCGGGCGGGGCGGGTCACGTAGTAACGCTCTCTGTCCCTCTCCTCCGCACCTTCAGTCACCCGTTTGGTGAGGAGCTGCTCACTCTCTGCAAAGAGGAGATCAAGAAGTCCAAGGATGTCCAGAAGTTGCTCTCCTGTGTAGCTGTGTACGTGTCATCTGTTGTACACACGCACACACAACTGGAATTGTCCCAACATGTTTTGATACCCAGTTATTTCCTTCTCTCCCCTCTCCTCCCCGTCGCAGGTTCTGTGGGATGGTCCAGTTTCAGGGGGAGGTCAGGAGGAAGGTTCTGTTTCAGCTCCTCTTGCTCCTCTGCCACCCGTTCCCTGTGGTGAGTTCTGCTGTGTCGGTCTGGCCCATTCTAGATCCTTCCACCACATTCTAGAGCAGGGGTGGGCAATCCTGGTCCTCGAGGGCCGCTGTCCTGAAGGTTTTAGATGTTTCCCTGCTCCAGCACACCTGATTCAAAGTAATGGTCGTTATCAGGCTTCCACAGAGCTCGAGAACAACCCGCTCATTAGAATCAGGTGTGCTAGACTAGGGAAACATCTAAAATCTTCAGGACAGCGGCTCTCGAGGACCAGGATTGCCCACCCCTGTTCTAGAGACTTTTTCTGGTTCATTTCAGATCTGAGCGTAGCTGTCGTGGTTCCCCATTCTAGATCCTTTCACCACGTTCTAGATACTCTTTCTGGTTCATCCCAGATCTGAACCATTGTCATGGTTCCCCTTAATGAGTGTCCAGCCCATAGCCACCCTCACAGGCCTGCCTCTCCTTCTGCAGATCAGGAAGTCCACGGCCAGTCAGGTGTATGAGATGCTGCTGACCTACGACGACGTCATCGACCCCGCAGTGCTGGACGATGTCACAGCTCAGCTGAGCGACACCAACTGGTCAGTGGTTCCATGTTGATCGGATGTCATGTCTAGCGACATGTTCGATGTAATGCTATCGGCACGTACGCCCTAAAACACAGTTCTCTGCCACCCTCTCTCAGGGAGAGTGACATTGCCACAGTGAGGAGCCACAGGAACCAGATCTGCGACTTGTTAGAGGTTCGACCCCCCCAGATCGTCCCCAAGGTAACTCCTGTGTGTGTGAGTGTCCCTGAGAGCATTCAGCCGAACAAGTTTACAAATTTCACTTCACTTCAGTCACAAACGCAGATTTAACCTTAAAGGATGCCAAATAAGGGTTTGGATTCGATGATGTTGTACCCAAGCTAATGTTCTCCAATGTTCTGGCTTCCAGCCACATCTTTGTAATCTGAGAGTCTCTCCTCTGTCTACAGAGCCCTGACCAGTAATGCTCAAGACGCATGCCTTCTCTCGATGGACACCATACAATCCCAGAAGACCTATGCACGACATAGCACTTCCTGTTACATTTGTAGCCGTCCGTCCACCTGAATGCTCTGGTCCAGCTGTCTGCCTGAATACAGAGCATTTAAGAATGAGAACAAAGTTGGCTCACTTATTATTGTCATGTTATTGAATAAAAACACTGAAGAACCATTGCTTGTTCGTTGATTGTGCTTCCGAATCGTGACAATGTTGTGCTTTTCCTGAGTGGTGCGGAAACTGTGTGCATAAGAGGTGCTGGCCCAGTCTAGTATGAATGCTCCCTTAAGTACAGGATGGGAGGAGAGCTAGCTGGCTGGAACCTAGGCCCACCAAACACACAGGCAGGTGGGACCATAACTGTAGCCAGTCTATCATTACCCTCCAGGGAAACGGCTGCCATTTATGGGATAGCGGGGAGTCTGGACAGCTCCCTCCAGCTTCTGTATCCAGGCAAAGCTTCCTTCACGTTAGTGGAGGCTGGAGGAGGACCATAGGGCAGAGCAGAGCAATCCTCCCCCCCCCTCCGGAGCAGGAACCGTGGGCACTGAGTCACCGGGGGTCCAGGCTTTCTCATTAGAGCCTGAGAGGGGCCGCATTGTCTCAGTTAACTGAGCTTGCTTGTCCCACATAAATAAAGGTGGGATTGTTGCATGATTTTCCATGGGTGTGAATAGGTTGTATGATTGTGCTGGTGAGAGGAGAGTTGTTAGACCGTGGTTGTTGGTCATCAGTTTGGCAGGGGTGTCCTCATACTGTGTGGATTATGCAGAAGGTCAGGAATCTTTCTTATTGCATTACTTTTCTGTATTATGTCATTGTTCTTGATTAGGTCTTTTCTTGCAACAGAAATGCCTAAGAGTTGACTTGACATCTTTATTATCTAACTTCCTATTCACAAATACCTTCATACATCAGTTACAGTGTGGATTTACCAGTCAAGATATTTGATACTTTTTTCATAATTGTATCCACACTCCTCACATCTTTTTTAACCATAAAGCCCTGTTAAGTAATAGAATCAGACGAATAGCATTAGTGATGGCACCACTTGTGACACAGAGGCCTGTACTGTGACGGGCACAACAATGCCCACTGCTCAGCGATCCAGAACCAGTCATCCAGCACTAGTCATCCATCCAGCACCAGTCATCCAGCACCAGCCCATCCAGCACCAGTCATCCAGCACCAGCCAATCCAGCACCAGTCATCCATCCAGCACCAGCCATCCAGCACCAGTCATCCAGCACCAGCCATCCATCACCAGTCATCCAGCACCAGTCATCCAGCCCCAGTCATCCATCACCAGTCATCCAGCCCCAGTCATCCAGCACCAGCCATCCAGCACCAGTCATCCAGCCCCAGCCAGCCATCCAGCCCCAGTCATCCAGCCCCAGTCATCCAGCACCAGTCATCCAGCCCCAGTCATCCAGCCCCAGCCATCCAGCACCAGTCATCCAGCACCAGCCAGCCATCCAGCCCCAGTCATCCAGCACCAGTCATCCAGCCCCAGTCATCCAGCCCCAGCCATCCAGCACCAGTCATCCAGCACCAGCCAGCCATCCAGCCCCAGTCATCCAGCACCAGTCATCCAGCCCCAGTCATCCAGCCCCAGTCATCCAGCCCCAGCCATCCATCACCAGTCATCCAGCACCAGCCAGCCATCCAGCACCAGTCATCCAGCACCAGCCAGCCATCCAGCCCCAGCCGGCCAGCACCAGTCATCCAGCACCAGCCAGCCATCCAGCACCAGTCATCCAGCCCCACTTACTGTTCAGAGGGAAGTGGAGAACTCTGCCCTAAACAGGGTGGACAGAGACTAGCAAGATTTGTCTACCAGCGTGAGGACCCACTTCACATCCTCAATATATTGCAAGATGTCTGCACGCACACTTGTTCTGCAGTACAAGTAGCAAGTAGCTCTTTCACAATCTCTTCTGGTCGCTGTGGTAAGAGGAGAGAGGCAGATAACCCGTTGATGACCGAGGTGGCAGAAGCCACTGCTGGCCTATAGGCCTATATGACACTCTCACAGAGGTAGTTCTGTTCCTACTCTGCCTAGTAACTGTTGATTCCAGCCTCTGTTTCCCAGCTTGCCCTCCTCCTCACACACTCACCGGCCCACGTTCACCTCCGTCATCCGTGGGCACTGCTGTTGGGTTTGTCTGACTGGTTCAATATTGCTCCGTAGCCCACTCACCATCCAGTAATTCTACTTTAATTAATTCCCAGCTAGATGAAAATTCCTGTTTTTGTTATTTAAAGAAATGGTGTGTGCCTGTCTGTGGCTGCTGGTAAACTGAGCAGCTTTGCTACAGTTCTCTGAAGAGGGAGGAATGCAAATAATTCTAAAAGGCTTACAGTTCGCTGGCAGTAGTCATGGCGATGCCTCTTATACAATGGTGGCCTTTTAGAGAGAAGGCGAGGGGAGGAGGCGGTTCCCTCGTTGACTCACTTTAGTGTGATATTAGGAAAGACCTCCTTGCTCTCTCCACTGTTCTGTTTATTATGGGATTAAGAAGTGGCCCATAGTGATTCGTCTGACTCCGATTATGGGGTGGCCAAAATCAGCATCATAGACTTTTAATAAAGTCCAATCTTTTCATGGGTGTCTGTAAACCTCTGCTAAGGGTATCTTGGTGTCCATGTTGAGTGAAAGGTGGGACAGAGAGATAACTACTATTCCGACAGTTGATCATGAGATCATTGGGAGTCAGGTGGCTGAGCGGTTCAGGAATTGGGCTGGTAATCAGAAGGTTGCAGGTTTGAATCCTGGCCGTGCAAACATGACGTTGTTTGCTTGGGCAAGGTACTTCACCCTACTTGCCTTGGGGGGGAATGTCCCTGTACTTGGTCTGGATAAGAGTGTCTGCTTAATGTAATTCATGTTCTTTATTATTTAACACTTGTGTTCACTTCCGGGGCCAGTACCACCGGTCACTATACTGAATTCACCCCACACCCCACAACGAGACATTTAGCTTGTACGTGCTTGATTGAACTAAGTCTTTCTGATTCCCGTGCAGTATGGCTGCACATTAGTGCCTGACAGGGTAACAGTGTAAAACTGTTATTAAGGGTTTGAAGGTGGGTCCTGTTCGACCCTATCGGACAGGGGGAGTATGCAGAATGTGAAGCGAGCGCAAGGGTTAAACAATTGGCTATTGTTACAGCTAGAGCTGTCCAGTACAAACAGCTCAGACAAACAGTAAGGTCCTCCATGACACGGTCAAGCCAAACAGAAGCAGCGGTCCTGCCTCAGGATGAGGCAAGTGGACCAACTCATCCCACCTACTTAGCGTGCGGACGCTAACATTGGACAAGACGCTCGTGTGAGCACACCAATCACACAGAAGATATCCGAACCTCCTGATTTTGATTAGGATTTATTTTCATATTGTCCTTTTCCCCCCTCCTGCGTCATGCTGGCTAGCAGACCTGAGGCTGGAGGAGGACAGTGTGAGGTCTGGTGTGTGTTCGAGAGAAACACTCTCCAGTCTCCCTGTCTGACTGTGATTACAGCGAACAAGAGAGGCCTTCCCGCTGGCCTCGGACGATTCCCTGAAATGAGCAGCAACAACAGCATACAGAGTCAGTCTGGTGCCCCTATGACCTGAACATGGAGACCGGGGAAAGGACCGGTCTTGTTGGCATTACGCCAATAAAAGAAGAATTTGGTTCAAACTAATGCTGAAATTGGTTTAGTGGATCGTTGAAACATATTAGATGAAGTCTCAGTGGAGCATACTTCTCATTCACTCGTAAAGTTCCCTCTGGTTCTAGTATAGGTTCTTTGGGGTGTTGAATCGTGGAGAGAGGAGAGGGTGAGCTGGCTGGCCTGATTGCCTCCAGGTGATGCTCCTGCTGGGAGTTCCTGTCTGCCCTTCAGAACCTGGCGCTGGAGCGCTGACATCTTGGCTCCAGCTCATTAGCAAAGCTGCTAATTAGCCCGCAGTTATAGAGTCCTGCTGCTGTGGGGCAGGTATAAGAACCCTCGGTCAGATCCAAGGTATTTTAGCACCCTCGAACAGAACCCAAACATGGAACAATCATGGCCTGTTTGGATTCAGCAGACCCCGCCATGCCTCTAGTGCCTCTCAGAAGTTATCTCAATGGAAGAGCTGAATGACATGTCTACCTATGGGCGTAACCATGGCCGTAGTATAGGCGTAACCATGGTGTTTTCTCTGCAGCCGGCAGAAAGGAAAAGAATGCCGCTGGTACGTGAGCGAAGCGGGAACTGCCGACGCGCTAGAACGTATTTAGGGGGTCCGTCAACTCTCAAGCGAGAGGAGCGTGAATACGGAAGCTCTGTCGAAAATCACAGAAGGAAACGTTCACGTCAAATCCAACGTCATTCTACGATCGATCTAAATAGCAAAGAGAAGTTCACAACATGATTATGGTGGAAATAACAGCAGTTCTATCATTATAAATACGACATCTGATGCCGTTTCTCCTCAGGAAACCACATTCTTCATAACTTTTCCGAAAGGCCGTAATCAGCAGTTTTCCAGGCATACGCTCCCTGCCTAGGAAATGACCACGTTGTTGTTTGGAATTATAGTATTTTGTGGATGGAAGCAGCTGGATGGCTTAAAAAATGTAGACTAACTGCTAGGTTGTGTTCTCTCATAGACCATAGGTAGGGCAGTCTGTTTTTATATCACGGGTGCAACAGAGACCGTTCTAGATTATTCACCTAATTCAGATAAGAGCTCAAATTGTAATACTAAAATTGTGGTCTGTGTGAATTTAGCGTTTCACTAAATCCAATCCATTATTCTGACAAACCTTCAATTATGTCCTGCTCTCAACGACAACCACTTTTTTCCAAGTTCCTAATAAGGACCTTTTCACATGTTGTCAGCAACAAGAAGCGTTGGTTCATCGAATGCCATTCTTGACTTTCGCAACAAGCCGAATTCTGTCAGAGTTTAGTCTACTAAAACACCAGCTACCTTGATTCCTGTTGTTTTTGTTTGGGCTGCATAGTGCCTAGCCTTGTTAGAAGGGAGACAGCCCCCAATTAGGCCCCCACTTATCTCTGCTTTCATGGAGGAGTCAGACTAGCGCTATCAGCTCAAGCACCTCCCAGATTACTCTCACATGATGATGTGTGTGCCTGTGAGTGTGTGCCTGTGACTTTGTGTGTGGCCGCATGCTTGCGAGTGGATGCCTGTGACTCTTTGTGTGTGTGCGCATGCTTGCGAGTAGGCGTGTGTGTGTATCTGTCTGGCTTTGTCATAGAGAGGGCAGAGATGATCTTGGGTCATCAGCGTGTCGGGGTTGACGGGAGGGAGAGGGACTGCTGCACTGTTTTGGCCATTTGAAGAGGGGCTATTGTCTGTTTGTGCAGTCTGTGTTGGCTGTGGCCTGCCTGGAGCTGTGGTTGTCCATGCTTGTTGAGTGACTTCATTGGGACAGCTCAGACTTCTGGGTCCTGGAAAGGCTGTGCTCCCTCTGGGCCCGGGCCAGAATGAGCTCATCCATGACTACATAGCTAGCCAACCAGCCAGCCAGCCTCTCGGGTGTTGTTTACACTTAACCTCTGGTTCCCCCCTGAGTTGAACTCTGGCACCAGCTAGTGTGAGAGCCAGGTCAGGGGGGGATGCCCTTCCCAGCAGAGCCCAGCGGTTGACCACAGTCAGCTAGCCGCCCCCTCGGCGCCTGTGTTGCAGCAGCCTCTGGCCCCACTCGGTCTCCGAGGAGAGGCCCAGTTTGCTCTGGACGTGTGCCAGCGCGGAGCCACGGGAGAAAGGGGGTCGGGTCAGCACTCTGGGGTGGTCCCGCTGTACGTGCGTGTTCCCCACCGTGTGTGTGTCTACCAGAATCTGTTTGGATGTTATATTGATGATGTTTTGCTTTCTGTTTTACAACACTCTTTATTTCCACTTTGCCCCTAACCTCTTTTGATGAGTAGATCTTTCTATCTTCGCGTCTAGACTGCCGTACGTCTTGGGAACAGGGAGGCAGACGAAGGGGAAAGAATTACGACTCGGACTCATAACAACTATTTCTATGAAGATTGATGTTGGAGCTGTTTTGGGGTTAGGGGCAGTGTGGAGAGAGAAACAGCCAGTTTAAAGTCCTGACCCTGTCCAGCACGCAGTCTGTCTCTGGGCCTACTCACACTGCTCTGGGAGGGGGCGATGCTATCGGCAGCCAAGCTGAGAGCCAGAGGGAGGACGGGGAGGACGGGGGTTTCTTTGTGATTCCATTATACACAGGCACACGTCCGCGGGGCCATCCAGGGGTCAGAGCGCGAGATGGAGCCGTATCTCTTACACCCCTTCCATGCCCCCCCACGCCACCCCCCAAAACACCCCCCCCCTCCTCCACTGCAGCCTCTCCCACCTGTGCTAACCATTTGGAACCCATTATGCAATTCGGTTCTAAATTTCTCTGATAATTAAAAGGAGATGATTAAGAGGCCACAGACCTATTATGCGCCTGGGGGATGACTCTGGCCCAAGTGGACCCCCTAACAGAGCCTGGTGGAGGGCTTTGGCTGGTTGACAGCGATATTAAAAGCTCACTGTGATTCCCAATCAGGAGAACTTTCCGGCAAGAGCTCGTATCTGTAATTGTTTTTGACAGTGTTTACTTATATTATTAGTTCTGGGCCAAAATACATTTCCAATCCATTTAAAGTATTTTTTCCCCCATTTGCTGAATGACCGTTTAACATAACTTTAACATGACATAACTTTAATGTACTTGAATAGACAGGACTGTAAATAAGGCCTGATGAATCAGTCTAGAAATCACCAACTCCGCGTGTAACAGACTAGCCAAAGTTAATTATTTAGTTGCACAAGTGCAACACGTGAGTACGTTTTCCACGGAAACATTCGTTTTATCCGTGTCCTCATCAGCTGGGAGTCAGCTCCCTTATAATTTGTTTCCACTGAGCTGAGGAAACAGCCCCCATGTACTAGGACAGAGGCTCATAGTGGAGGTGGGGGGAGGGGGCCGGCCCAGAACTGTGATTGGGCTGGGCCTGGATCATGTAATCAGGTCACGTCTCAGCACCGCAGTCAGAAGATGGCAGGCCCCTGGGTGGGGGTCGGGCCGTGGGGTGGCAGCTCAACTTAGGCGGATGAGCTTGTGATCTGCTAGCAGCGGGTGCACTGCGCACCCTCTGGGCCCCCCTCAGGAGAAGCATGTCACACGACCCCCCCCCACCCCCCCCCACCCCCCCCCCCCCCCAAATGAGATTATCTGCCTGTACTCTTTCAGCCTTTTGTTTGTGTGTTTACTGTTCCTGTTTTCTTAATAATACATCACAAGATGCAGGATGTTGCATTCATGCCTCAATTACAAGCGGTTAGGACTTGGTCTGGGTCCTTCCTGTTTGTTAATGCTGTGTCCTGCGAGCACACGTCCTCGAGAACACTCAATCGAATTAATCGGAGAATGCGTCCACATTTTTGACTGGTAGCGTACAGAAATGTGTGTGCGGATCCTATACATTTTTGTTGATAAAAAATTCCAGCATTCTGTATTGACTAGCTTCTGAAAAGTAATTTTATGACTGATAGTTTCAGCACATGTTTGTCTCTGCGCAGTGCCACAGCTAGACATTTAGTCTCAGGATGATGAAAGCTACGAAGGACGGTTCAAAAGACACGTCATTCAGGGTGCTTCAGGTTTCGTTACAAGAGCTAATGGACTTGTGCTTCACAGTAGCAAAGTTCCAAGGATCCAAGAACAGAGGGCCTTGACAGGCTGCTCCCTTGACTCTCTCTCCCTCCCTCTGACCCTCTCTCTCTCCCCCTCCCTCCCTCTCTCCCCCTCCCTCTAACCCTCTCTCTCTCCCGCTCCCTCTGACCCTCTCTCTCTCTTTCTCCCTCCCTCTGACTCTCTCTCCCTCCCTCTGACTTTCTTTCTCTCCCCCTCCCTCTGACTCTCTCTCTCCCCTCCCTCTAACCCTCTCTCTCCCCCCCTCCCTCTGACCCTCTCTCTCTCCCCCTCCCTCTGACCCTCTCTCTCTCTCCTCCCTCTAACCCTCTCTCTCTCCCCCTCCCTCTGATCCTCTCTCTCTACCCCTCCCTCTGACCCTCTCTCTCTCCCCCTCCCTCTGAGCCTCTCTCTCTCCCTCTGATTGTCTCTCTCTACCCCTCCCTCTGACCCTCTCTCTCTCTCCCCCTCCCTCTAACCCTCTCTCTCTCTCTGACCCTCCCACCCTTCACATTTCTTCAGCCACTATGATCAAGTGTTTCAGCGCCTCTTTTCAGGCCCCTGGCCCTCTGCTACTGCCCAGTTGAAGCCACATAGTTTGCCCCCCCCCCTCCCACCCCCTTTATTCTGGTGCCTCCCTAACTACAGTGGTGCCCCCCTAAACGCTTCGCACCCTACGCAGAGCGCATTATGGAATTGGCGCTACTGTCTATGTGTAACAGTGATTGTACCCAAAAAATTTGGTCGTGGTCAGGGTCCAATCTTGTTCGGTTAACCTCAGGGAGACAGTTGAGGGGTTTGTTTTTAAAACCAATCTCTGTTTGCCGTACACAAAAGCTGCTTTTCTCTTCTTCCTGGTTGTGTTGTGACGAGAATGCTTGACTTGCTGCCTCAGCGGGCATCCAGATTATTGTCTGAAGGTCGAAGACTTTCAAGCGGTTAGATTAGACGCAGCCAGTTTAACCTCTGCCTCCACGGCAGCGCGGCAGCTGGTTGCACCTCATTTCCCCCCCGGCGGGCCCGCCCCTGCGGAACACAGATGTGTGTTTTTTCCAGAAGGCCCCAACGCACGTAGGTAATAAAAATGAACGCACAACAACATGGACACCTTCTCCTCACCTCCGCATCAGAACCCGATCTTTCCATGCAAACTAGCGCTGAGCGGAGGAATTGGACGCTGATGACGAAAGTGTTTTGTCTGTCTCTTCATAAACAGAGTGACAGTTCAGTTGAGTTCTGGATTAAATAAATATTTAACAACCTGCAGATTGAGAGAGAAATGACCAGACCTCTGACAACAAAATGAAGACAGTAGAAGGCTGAGCTTAATATAAGTACACAGGAAATCAAATTCCACAACGCCATTGCACGACGGCATGTCAGATGAAATCGAACCCTCCGTGATTGAACAGGGGCTCTGAACGCGTTCCCTGCCCCCCCTCCCCCCTCCCCGCGTATGTGTACACAGACAAACACACACGGTTGGAATGTCTCTGAAGCCTGTTATGTTGAACCCGCAACCTAGCTGCGGTGGAAAAATATGGAAGAGAGAGAAAAACAGAAAGGAAGAGAGAGAGAAAGAGAGAGATCCTCCTGTACGAGCGATGGCATGCTCCTCTCCTCCGCATGGCCGGCCTGGTGGGGGTGCGGTCACGGGCCCACATCATCCTAATAACAAGCTGCTGCTCCAATCAAAGGCCTCCTAACATCCGCCAGCCCCCCCCTCTCTCTCCCTCTCTCTTTCTCTCTCTCTCTCTTTCTCTCTCTCTCCCTCTCTCTCTCCCTCTCCGTGCCTCTATTTTAGGAGCTAGACGAAGGAGGGGTGGAATTACACTCTGATAGGCTTAATCGTTTCCATCAGCGATGTGGGCGGAGGGAGGGGAGGAGACGCGATCTTTGAAGTCACCCCAAAAAGCTTCATCCCCATGTTCCATAACTCACAACACACCAGACCCGCAGTGTGGATCTCCAGGGGTTTTTGGCAGAGGGGGGGCTGTGTAAGTACAGCTTCGAGTGGGGGAGAACCTTTGAAACTGGGAGGGATTTGCGTCATTGCTCGCGGTGACCTTGCAGGATGAGGATGATGGGTGGGTGGCAGAGGGGAGCGGTGGGCGATGGGGGGGACACTGGTTGTAGTTTAGGAGGGCTGCCATGATCTGCCAGCCCCCCCCAATAAGTCAGAATCAAAATGGGGTTTATTCACTATGCAAGATTAACAAACATAGAATTCACTGTGGCAGAAATGAGCAAACATAGAACATATATGTGGCATACTAATACAAATTAATACAATGTAAAATAGACTACAAATATGATACAAATAACAAATAATACAAATGATACAAGTAATAACAATTATACAAATAACACAAATAACATGGAAGTACAAATAACATAGGTACAATGTGGAATGGGTATATATAGTACAGGGGGGCGGGTGGGGGGGGGGGTGTATATACACAATAGTGTAAACAGTGGTGCAAAAATCACAGTAGTACGTTTTTTAAGTGTTGTGTGCTAAAGTGGCAGAGTGCAGTGAGATTCTGGAAGGGGGTGTGGGGTGTTTGTGGACGTGTCATACTGAGTCCTTGGCACTGTTGAAGTGGGCAATAGCAGAGGGCTAGAAGCTATTCCTGTGGCGAGAGGTTTTGGTCCTGATGGACCGCAGCCTCCTGCCAGATGGGAGCGGCTGAAGCACTGAATGTCCAGGGTGGGAGGAGTCGGCCGCAATCTTCCTCACTCGCTTCAGGGACCCTCGCAGTATGCAGGTCCTCAAGGGATGGCACGTTGCAGCCTATCACCTTTTCAGCGGCACGTATGATACGCTGCAGTCTGCTCTTGTCCTTGGCAGTGGCAGCAGCAGACAGAAGCAGAGTCGTTTGAGCATGAACATCTTTTTCGCCTCCTTAAATCTGTAGCGGTCGCCAGACTTAAACGCCATCTCCTTCTTAGACCTCAGACGTCTCAGTTTTGCAGTAAACCAGGGTTTGTCGTTGTTGTAACTCACCCTGGTTCGTGTTGGTATGTAGGAATCCTCACAGAAGATGATGTATGATGTCACAGCCTCAGTGTATTAATTCGCCATGGTTATTTGGAGTTCGTCCATTTTATTGTGCAGTGAGCACATATTGGAGAGGAAGAGACTCGGTAGCGCCTCCTGAGTCGGACTAAAGAGCCGGCTCGTCTCCCCCTCTTCCTTGTGCTAGCCTTGTTAGCATTGTAGCGCTGTTTCAGAGCACAGGGTACACAGAGCACAAGTGACTCAACTGTAAGGCATGGCTCTCGAGTTTTCAAAGGAAGGACGCTCTCGCTTTTTCCGCGTACGCTGATTGGCTGAGGGGGGGGTCAAACAGCCTGCTTCCTGGTAGGTTACACATTGACAAGTCCTGTGTGTCGACCGGCTCCCCCCCCCCTTGCTCTCGCTGGTGTGTCATGTGTCACACTGCTATCAGCCGAAACTCACCCCAACAAGGACAGCAGACAAGCTGCAGGAAGTGGGTTTCCCCACACCTCACCCCCCATCTGTCTTGCCCGGGCTGAGAGGGGGCTAGGGGGTATTGGGGGGAAGAGGGGGGGGCTGGATGATGATCGGGGAGTTTGAGGGGGGGTTTGGGGGAGGGGGTAAAGGAAGAAAAGGCTTGTGCCCAGGGACAAAGATTGTGGTGCTGTTGAAGCTGATCCCAGATCCGGCTGGGCCGGTGGAAGTACATTTATTCGTTTAGAAGACACTTTTATCCAAAGCAACTTCCAAGAGAGAGCTTTACAAAAGAGCATCAGTCACTGAGCATAGCAACATGATAGACCCCAAACATAGATTATGAAACATACATTGTGAGAAGCAATAAGAGGGAAGAGCTATAAGAGCTTTTAGCCGAACAAATTACAAATTTAAGTTGAGTCTCCGACGGACAGAAGTCTACGTGTGGGACGCGAACAATAAAGCAACAACACTAACAGGTTTCTGCACGGGGATTAACAAGTAATTCTGAACGTTCAGTTTCTAAGTGCCATAGAATTCTCGGTTTTGAGGTAGTCTGGGGTTGCCACCCCCCGGGGCTGTGATGTGGCGGGCGCTGACACACATGGCCACCGTCCTACGTCCCTGGGCGGCCGCGCAGGAGTGGCCGCAAGCCGGAAACGTCCCCTGGGCCCCCGGGCCCCCCGCACAAAGACAGCTTTGATTCTTGCGGTCGATCTGGGCCTGCGAGGCCCATGAGAGGAAGCCATTATGAGCAGGGTCAGCACCTCTGACTGGGAGTCTGAACAAACCACACATCTGCTGTGTGTGTGTGTGTGTGTGGGGGGGGGTTCAATCAACGCATAGAAGGACCGAACACATACAGTATATACATAAACTCCTTATGATCCACAACTCCATCCCTAATGCCACAAAACCTGCTGGCATTGATCCAACAGGATCACTGGAGAGCTCTGTGCTGCTAGTGGTTAGCTCAACGCCTACCTGCACACAGCTGTATTCACCGCGAGGCGGTGAGGCGTAGCGGGGGCCGGGGGGGGGGGGGGGGGGGAGGGGGAACGTTGGAATAATGCATGTCTGTCAGGGTTGAGCAGAGATCCACCAAGGTAAATAGTAACACTGTGGCCTTAGTAATGCTGTCAAAACACAATAAGGGACCATGTGGTCACAGCTGGAGGATGTGAGCCTGCTGCTGGCCTCACACTGCCCGAGAGTCATGTGACGCTGTCGGTTAGGGTGTCGGGTTAGTGATTGGAAGGTACCTGGTTCACAACCTTGGCTGTGTCAATGTGACCTTGTGTCTTTGGGCAAGGCACTTCATCTTACATGCCTCAGAGGGAATGTCCCTGTCCTTAAAAATAAATAAAGCGAACATTCATTTAGCAGACGATTTTATCCAAAGTGACTTACAGCAAGTACAGGGACGTTTTCCCTGAGGCAAGTAGGGTGAAGTGCCTTGCCCAAGGACACAACATCACATAGCCACAGCCGGGGTTCAAACTCACAACATTCCACTCACAAGGCCAACGCCTTAACCCGCTAAGCCACATGACTCCCACTTCTGCCCTCATTCTGCTAACTCAAAAGGGTCTGTGTGTGGATTTGGCCCTGCTGACAGGAGCTGTCACTCCTGATGAGATAGCATGTTAATGACGGGTGTTAATAAGGCCAGAGACATGCCTCTGGGAGCGGGGGGGGGTGGATCTCTGAAACATGACATGACAAAATGAATCGGGGACACAAAGATCCACCCGTGTGTTGCGCGCGTGCGTCTGGAGGGGCAGACCTGACGGCACTGTGAGAGAAAAACGCAGACAAATTATTTTCCCAGGTACTGATTCCATTTATTGGACACACAACGAACAACATCCCTCGCAGTGTGATGAACCTTGTTAAGCCTGTGACAAGTGAACGCAGAATCTGCGCGCTCAGCCGGTGCTTTGGTCCGACGCAGAAGCAAAGGTGAACCTTGTTCAACGGCTCAGTTGAACCGGTGAGTCATTAACAGGGAGGAGCCTTGAGCCGTGTTCATCCAGAGGCGCATGTTAAGTCGTGTTATGTCTGTGTTTGCAGTCAGAGGTGACCTTTGACCTCTCCCGTTCCCTCGCCAACTCCCTCCATCGAATCCTGTGTTTATGAAACAGTTCACCACCTGTCTCGCTCGTCCGGGGGGGGACAGCGAGAGAAAGGTTTTGCGCCTGCATCTTTGGCTGGGTAGTTGATGAGCCAGACGGGTTAGGGAGGGAGGGAGCATGGAGGAGGGGGGAGGGGGGGAAGGAGGGAGGGAAGGGCTGTGAAAGGTTAACTGGTCTGCTCCTGTGGTTTGGGTCTGCCGTTCCACACTTTGCACAGGGCTGCTGCTGCTGGTTCCCTCGTTAGTTTGGCTTCTTGCTACGGCGCTCCGTCCCTCATTCCGATCCGATGTGCCACTGGGTTCTTTTCACCGAAATAGCCTCTGCCTTGTTTTATTTGTCAAGGATTCAGTCAGAATTCCCCCTCCAACCACAGCTGGCCCAGGAATGTCCCTCTGGTCTCTCTCTGGTCTCTGCTCACTTCATCACCCTTACTCTCTCTCTTCTTTTGTCTTTCTTTCTCTCACCCTCTCTCTCTCTTTCTGTCTCCTGCACACATGGTTTCTCCATCTATCTTCATCTCTCACCCTCTCTATCTCTGTCTCTCACCCTCTATCTTTGACCGCTCTGGTTTTCCCTCCCATCTTCCTGAAACTACTTTTTGTCTCTGACCACCAGTTTCCCCATCTCCCCCCTCCTTCTATCTCCCTCCCCATCTTTTCAGGCCTGCTGGTGAGGAGGGGAGTGGGAGTAGGGGGGGAGGGGGGGGGTCGTTCTGTGCGGAGAGGTGCTTCAGACAGTGCCAAAGCTCACAGACTGTTCCCTGCAAAACACAAGGAGTTGCTGTGGCGATGGGAGCGCATATGGCTAAATTAGGTTTGGTCTGTTTGTCCCCCCCCCGTCCCTGTCCTTTTATTCTCGCCCTCTTTTTTCTCCTCCGGGCCAGATCTTTCATTTCAGTTTGTCCTCCTTTCGAGTGGCCTGGCCCTTCTCCTGTCCACCGCGAAGAACCAGCTTGAGAGGCACCTCACCAGGAGTCAGGCGTAAACATATGTCGCCCATCACACCCCTAATATGATGAACGGTCAGCGTGGGTATATAAAGGTTTATATAATCCATACACTCCCTGCGAGGCTCCTGGTTTACTTGCAGTCATTCTGAGGACAGAGTAAACCTGGTCCCGTGTTACAAAGAACACCGATGAAAGGAATGTGCCCCGAGCCAAACTCCTCATCCCTCACGCTAGCCGATCCCCTTCCCTTCGTATGCAAGCGTTGGGAGGGTCACATCGTAAACGTGCTGTCTTCAGAGAAGGTACAGATTCTTACATTTCCATTTATTACTTTAGCAGACGCTTTTATCCAAAGCAACTTCCAAGAGAGAGCTTTACAAAAGAGCATAGATCATAGATCATAGCAACGAGATGGAAACATTGCAAATAGCCAGAACATGAAGCATACATTGCGCGAAACCAAACAATTGCCAAGGGAAGAACCACGATAGCATTTAGGTAAACATTAACTGCAGACAACTTTATCCAAAGCAACTTCCAAGAGAGAGCTTTACAAAAGAGCATAGATCACTGAGCATAGCAATGTGATAGACCCCAAACATAGCGGGTTTATAGATTATGAAACATACATCATGAGAAACAATAAGTGCCAAGGGAAGAGCTATAAGAGCATTCAGCTAAATAGTTACAAATTTAAGGTGAGTCTCCGACGAACCTGTGGGACGTGAACAACAAAGAAACAACATTAACGAGTTTCCGCTCGGGAATTTAACACAGTCATAGCTACATTTCCTGCATGTGCGGATAAATAGCTTTACAAACACCTTCAGCCAGCCAAGCTGAAGTCCCAAGACATATCAGATAGACACACACACATACCGTACACACACATGCAGGTTTTTTATAAAGTTGCAGCTGGCCAAGAAAAACGATTGCTCAAGGGGTCGATACCCAGTAAGTTTAGCAGTTATAAACTCCAACCAAAACTGAGACCCATCTGTTTAAAATGATTTACAGCAGAGGAGCCGTCGCTTTCTTTTCCGCGTTTGCCTCTCAGAAACAAAGAGGGCTCTGTTAGACCAGGAGCCCATTCTCAGGGCCGCTTTACAGGTGGGGGCCGGGTCAATGTAAAAGGTGATGGGATAAACATTGTGTTTGACACAAGTACAGTCTGGTGTTGTTTCCCCTTTGGTCAGACAGGGTTTGTTTTTATCGCTGGACAAAAGGTTAATCCAAATTACACAGAATTTCCTCGAGGGGAAAGTCTGACGGATTCTTCTTCCCTGTTGAACTGACACATTAATGTAATCATTTATCCTAAAGGGAAACTACCCCCCCTCCCCTCTGACCCCCCAAGCCCCCTGACACTCCCCTCCCCTTCCTTTCCCCCCAGTTTCGATTCAAATGAGTCAAATCGTGTGTAATACGGCAAACTGAGAATTCCTCTTCAGAGAAGAACTGAATCATCATTGTTGGACTTTGCGACCGAACAAAGAGTTCTTGTTAGTTTTATCAATCCCAGGACTCCAAACCCAGTAATCCACCATGACTTTGGTGATAGTGTATAATGTACAGTTCTTTCAAAAAGAACCACAGAAGAGCTTGGCATGAATAACACACTGTCTAATGCCTCATTAAATATACACTGAGTTGAATGGTTCGCCCCTAATCTTCTCAGATCTGCAACACACCACCTCCTATGATTCATGTCCTCTGTGTGTGGGGGTTGCATGTGTTTGTGTGGGCGTGTGAGAGAGAAAAAGACTGTTGGAGGGAGGGAGAGAGAGAGAGAGGGAGAGAGGGAGAAGGAGAGAGAGAGGGGAGAGAGGAAGAGAGAGGGAGAGAGAGAGGGAGAGAGAGGTGGAGAGAGAGAGGGGGAGAGAGAGGGAGAGAGGAAGAGGAAGAGAGGGAGAGAGGTGGAGAGAGATAGAGAGAGATAGAGGAAGAGAGGTAGAGAAAGGAAGAGAGAGAGGAAAAGAGGTGGAGAGAGAGGGAGAGGTGGAAATGCTTGGTGATGCTGAGTCTAAAGTGAACCAGATGTAGATGATGGGACATGCTGCATTTCTGTGTGCTGAGGTCATTTTCGTGGTCTGTTTTTGCGACCGTATATTTGTGTTTGAGCACGTGCACACACACACACACACAAGCAGTTTTAAGTGTAGGACATTTCGTATACCTGGTGTTCCCACATGGATTTAATATAACAAGGAACTCACATTACCAAAGAGTTACAGTACAAACACACACATATACATGCTAGAACTACACCACAAACTTCAACTTTTCTTCATGTTTTCTCTGTTTTACTTCCCCCACTCTTGGACCAGTTGGCAACATAGCCGTTAGCATATTTTAATATGGAAAAATAAAAAAGGAGGTTTGTGTTCCATATCCTTTAGGATAATTCAAGGGTAATACTGCAAGTACTGTGTTACCAGCCAGGATATTCACTGGAGCCTTATTTGTTTAGCCTGCCAGTCTTACACATCTCTGTTCAGCTCTCTTGCTGACTGCAGGAGAGAGAGAGAGAGAGAGAGAGAGGGAGAGAGAGAGAGAGAGAGAGAAAGAGAGAAAGAGAGAGAGAGGGAGACAGACAGAGGGAGAGACACACAGAGAGAGAGAGAGAGAAAGAGAGAGAGAGACACACAGAGAGACAGGTAGGGAGACAGAGAGAGCAAAAGAAAGAGAGAAACACAGGTAGGGAGACAGAGAGAGAAATAAAGAAAGAGAGAGAGGGATAGGGAGAGAGAGAGAAACAAAAAGCTTATTTGTAAATGATTTGTTTTTAATATCTGAGTACTCAAAGCCACTTATTCAAAAGTAGCGCAGCAGAGCAGTGGAGGGGGAGCACTTCTATCTGCCAGGTTTTGGCATTTCCAGTGTTGTGTCATATCCTCAGGTGTCAAAGTAAGATTTACTCTTTGCCTGTAGAAAACCTCAATCCAGATGAAGAATGGCCTGTTTCCCCTTTCCTTCCCATCATGCATTGTGGCCTTTCACCAGTTGGCAACACATCCCAATGTCAACACAACATTCTGATTCCAGAACGTTTTTCCAGACCGAAATCAAGTTTTTTCTGGCCGTGAAGCTGAGCTTTGGACTTTAGCTGCAAAGTCCCTGTTTCTACTGATTCCGGACCCCAGGAGACCCTCACAATGCTCCTTCACTGTCTAAAGACAGAGAGCCTGAGAAATTTATCTCAGACAGGAGGGAAAGAAGAGGGGGGCGGAGCGAGCAATGACACAACAACACCTATGGGCCGTGTTGTCCAGAGTGCATGACGTTACCCACGAGTCCCCAAACAGAGCTGTCAAGACAAGCCTAACGTCACACGTTCAGGGAGGGGCGTGGGCCGATGTGTACGCCCCCCCTCCCTACACAGGAATGCAGCCCGTGCCTCGATAGGCTTTGACGGTCCCAGACACTGAGCACCGTTACCTCCACATGCAAATCAGGAGGGAAAGTTTTGCATAACATAAGCAAATGGAGAGAGCAGAGATTTATGGTGGGGCGGATGGGGGGGGGGGGGGGGGGGGGGGGGCGGCATGGGGAGGAAAAACCTGTGTGAGTGTGCAGTGTGATGGTCTGTGCCCAGGCTGACAACCCAAGCTGACAACCGTACATCCTGTTGGATTCACCTCAAGACTTCCCTGTCCTCCCCCTGTTACCCTCGCCCTCTTACTTCAACCTCCCTCCATCCTCCCTGGGACTCTGGGTGGCAGTCGACATGGCGCTCCGCCTAATTTGACCCACGTGATTTGCCAACCACAACCCCCGCTCGCTGATGATCGGAACCAGGAGCGCGACAGGAAATCGAGAAACCACAGTTTCCAGCTGTGGGCTAGGTGGGTGGGAGGCAGGCCCCTGGGTGAGATGAGAGGCCCTGGGAGGGCTCCCCGACAGTCAGGGTGTTGGGGCCGAATTCATCCGAGCTCGAATGAACAAAACACCGGACCCAAGGTGAGGAGAGTACATGGGACGATTCCTCAAGGTCGTCTGGAACCTGCAGGACAGGAGAGAGCGTCCTCCACGGCGTCAGAACCAACGCCCCCCCCCCCTCCTCAGGCGTGGAACCTCTTGGATGCTAGCACGCTAGTGTGGTTCGCTTCTCCCCCTGGATCCAGGAGAGTCTTAAGTACACAGGAGAGGGGAAGCTCCCTCCCTCCCCCCCCGGCCTCGGTCAGAGAACCAGGCCTTGCTTTTGTGCGTCAGCCGGGGATCAGGTTGCTTTTGTTGGGCCAGGCCCAGGACCACGCTGCCTCCCTGGCTTCAAAGGGTCGTGTCAGGTATGTTAGAGGAGATGAGAGGAGCTGGAGAGCTTGGAGCCCAGTGAGGTGGGATCAGCGGGGCCACCACGGCCCCCAGGACGGACCGGTGTTGTGTTAAGCAGGAGGGGGCAGTCACGCAGCACTGAGACAACACGGCAGAGAGGTGCTGAGGAACACCAGCAAGGAGGAGGAGGCAGAGAGGAACGCTGGGAAGCAGAAAAAAGGAGGGACGTGGATGGGGGGAGGATGGGAGTGGGGGTGGGGTGTGGAAGAAATATTTCTCCAACAAAGGGAAAAGGTGGGGAGGGGAGGGGGGGAGTGGGTGTGCGGGTGGCGGCATGGAAGGAATACAGGAGGTAATGGACAGGCTCCGAGGATTACCAAGGGAATTACAGAGGGAGGGATTAGAACGAGGGCCTGACCCAGAGGCTGTTCCGTCCGGCATGAACTCTGCAGTCCGTCCCGGAGCGAAAGTCAAATCAAGCCTCTGGCGGTTTCAGTCAGCGGGGGGGGAGATTTGATCGGAGGCAGAGCAAGTCGAATGAGGACAGCGGCGGGGATGGAGGGGGAGAGGGGGACAGGGAGGGGGGTAATCTCATCAGGAGGCAAAACATCCCCCCCCCCACCCCCCTGTCAAAAATGGTGGATGTTGCCTTGGTATGGAGCGGTTGCCAGGCAGGTGCTGCTGTGGGGGGCCCCGGGTCACAGGTACAGAAGGTTGGGCCTGTCAGCAGGTGAGGGAGGGAGCTGAGGGCTCGTGCACTGAGATGCGGGGGCTCATTCTCGGCAGGTGCGACCTCTAACCCCCTCTCTCTGTCGTCACCTGCCTGCTAGGGTTCAGACACGCGTCAACAATGTTGGCTTTGTCATTCTCGCCTGCTTTAACGGATACAATAACCTTACCACACTAGGCCCCTACACTCTGTGGAAGTTGCCATTTTCTCTCTATTCACTTTCACAGAAGTTGGATACTACGGGTGTCTCTGAATACCTTTGAACAGCCGCTGTGCTTGGTGCTGTGTGTTTGACGAAGGGGGAAATAAGTATTTTTTTTATTTAGCTGGTGGAGAAATGCTTCGAGAGTGAGCGATGTTTTTCAACTGATACGAAACTCCGTTTGGACACAAACATACCCTCCATCTCCTTCTTCCTTCCTTCATGAAAGTTTGAGGGAAAAGAAAACCTGTAAATTCTTCAGTAAATCCTCCGAATACGCAGTGCTGAACCTGGCCAACGTCCATGGACACACAAACAGCCCCCCTCCCCTCCCCCCAACCCACTCCCCCCACCCCCTCTCATCATCACTTTCGACTGGTAGATCCATCCAGATGCTTCCGCAACGAGATGAAAGCCTGGGGAAGCTCCGCGCAGGCCCTCCCCTCTTGCATCAGACTGGGAGGAACTGAGAGGTCACCAGGAACCCTTCCAGCCGCCACCCCCTCCCACCCGTGTCCCCTCCCAGCCAGAATTACCGCCACTGATTTATCTGCTCAGAATGTGTCCGGGAGCGTGGGGAGGAAGAGGGGGAGGGGCTGACACCCCCCTATCTCTGAATAACAGCCATGTGATAAGAGAGAGACGAAAGAGAGGGAAATAATATAAAGTGAAGTTGGACGGCTGGATGGGAGCTAACACGTTTCCAGCTGTGGCGCTTGGTAAGGTTCCGGATAGTTCCAAAGTATAATTTTTTTTCTTCCCAACTGTATTGTTTACGTGCAGCAACATTAAAGATGCCCTGCCTCCCCCCATCGCCCCACCCATCCGTTTTTCCAAGTGTGCTATATTCCAGGGAGGACTAGGGAGGCTGGTCTCAGCTAACCAACACGCGCACACACACACACACACTCCCATACTGCTGAACGGCTTGCTCAGCTCTCAGCCCCGGCCTCAGCTTCACCGGTCTTTCCTGTTTTCTCTCCCCCGACATAATCTAACATCACTCAAGCCTGCAAAAAAACACGAGAAAGTATCTTTGGGAGTAATTCGTTCACCTGAAAGAGAAAATGGTCACAATTATAGCATTACCTCAGCGTGCACAAAGAGCTCATTGTTAGCTGACCTGTCCAACCAGGGTGGTGGGTGTGACTTAGGGAGAGGAGAGGACAGGAGGGAGGAGGAGAGGGGAGGAGAGGGGTTTTAGAAGAAGACAGGGGAGGGGAGAGAGGAGGGGGGATGAGAGGAGAGAGGAGGGAAGTGAAAAGAGGAGAGGGGAAGGGGGAGTGTAGAGGAGAAAACAGTTAGAAGGATGTGCTGATGGTACTCAGGAGTGGAGCTTGAGGGCTGAATTGTTGGCTTTGTTAGCAACATGTCCTGAGGTTTGGATCCAACCCTTGAAAACCAGAAAGGGCACAAAGCTACTACTAGTCCTACATGTGACGTTTAGACATGAGACAATGGTTGCTGCACGTGCGCATGTATGGAACCATTGTCCTGTTTCTGTTTGACTTTGCAGATACACTTAACACGTACATTTAGGTCATTTAGCAGACACTCTTATCCAGAGCGACTTACAACAAGTACAGGGACATTCCCCCCTGTGGAAAGTAGGGTGAAGTGCCTTGCCCAAGGGACACAACATCATATAGCCACAGCCGGGAATCGAATTTGCAACCTTTCGATCACGAACCCAACGCCTTAACCGCTGAGCCACGTGACTTATTAACACGTTGTGAAAAAATTCCATTAATATCATCTCTACACGTAGGCACACACAGTTCATGTACATAGATCTCCCTCCTCTGATGTTTTATTGGCCTTGAAGCTCAGATTAGCTTCACTTGCGGTACACTGCATACAACACGCCTTATCGATGTCCCCTCCTCTGATTACAGTAATGCACCGCAACCAGTATCGTTGCAGAGTGACTTCAAGTCGTCGTGCTCCACATTTTACGAGGGGGCACTTTCAGCAGAACGACTGTCAGTAAGGGACAAAGGACGCTGGAGCGAGGCCTGGTGTCGTAAGTGTGTCTTTGAGAAACATTATCTCGGCCTCACAAAATAAGTTTGGTTATCAGATTGCGCGCAACCTAACCTGTTGGATTTTAAAAGGTAAAGGCATGTGCCAGTTAATGTAGGCTGGTGAAACTTCACACTTTGGAATTGTATTGTGTTGCAACACAAACATTGGGGTGTCATGTGGTGTATCGCTGCCAGCGTGAGTATGTATACCAGGGTCCCACTGTAGCAGTTTCCGCATGCGTGTGAATCTGTGTTCGTCTGTGTGTGTTTGTGTGTGTGTGGGTCTGTCTGTGTGTGTGTCTGTGTGTGTGTGTGCGTCTGTGCATGTGTCTGTGCGTGTGTCTGTGTGTGTGCCCGTGTGTGTGTCTCTGTGTGTGTCTCTGTGTGTGTGTGTCTGTCTCTGTGTGTGTCTGCACGTGTGTGTGCGTCTGTGTGTGTGTGGGTCTGTCTGTGTGTGTGTCTGTGTGTGTTTGTGTGTGTCTGTGTGTGTGTCTGTGCTTGTGTTTGTGTGTCTGTGTGTGTGTGTGTCTGTGTGTGCGTGTTTGCAACAGCACGCAGCCCTCGGAGGGTGTGGAGCGTGCCTGTAAGTGTGTCAGACTTCCGGAGGGCATGACCCCAGGAACAATGCGTACGCACGCACACACACTTGTGTGTCAAGGTACAAAAGAAAAGAAGAAAAAAGAAAGAAAAACTGCCAGACAACTCCCAGATACAGCCCTGTTTTGCCTGAGGTGTGTGAGTGTGTGTGTGTGAGTCAGCGTGGGCTAAGCCTGAGCCAGAGATCCATGGAGTGGAGAGAGTGCTGAGTCACACAGAGCACCATAATAAGATCAGAGAGCATAGACTCCATGAGCCATCAGCTGAGGCTCCTCTACGTTCCAGAACTTTCCTCCAAACAGATAGTCTGCTCTGAACCCAGGCGTCAGGAAGGGACTCCCGGTCAGACGGTTCAGAGCTGTACCGTGTTTTCCTGATGTTTTTTTCAGTTCACCGAAGCCTGGTTTGCTCCGTGTCTCAGTAAATGATTTCATCCAGGGTGTAGCTTGGTTTTGGCCTCCACCGACCCTCCCTCCTTCAGCTGTCTGTTCACCGTGTGTCCAGCATCTACCGTTCCCCGTCAGCACGGTAACTAAGTTTTGACAAATGACCCTTTCTTTAAGAGACGAGTCAGCGTGGAAGATTGAGAATGTTGATTAGATCTCTGGGAGGCCATTTTCTTCAGTATTCTACTTTCAAAACGACTAACAGTTTCTCCCTAGGCTGTGTTGGCTCTGGGCCCATCATTACCTCAGGATGGATCCAGTAAGATACAGACCCAACAGGCTATTTGTTTGTCGCGCTTCAGTTCAGAGAAGCGTCATAGTTCAGGTCTTGGCATGTCCATGTTGTTTTTCTGTGGGACAGGACGAGAGAGACCGAGAGTGTTTTGCAAGGCCTTGGCAGTAAGCGTCAGTAAGCTGTGCAGTGTACTTTTACACAATCTTTCGTCAGAAAAGGCGAGCCAAGAAACTAAATTATATTGTAATGTGGCTATTTTATACCCAAGGCCGGCCTGCTCTCTCCCTGCCCCAGCAAAGGCATGTAGAATGTTTTCCATAATAACACCGCCGGGTGGGTCTTCCCATCCTCTTCTTCAGTCTTGTTGTTGTTGTAGTAAGTGAATGAAAGTTTCAGTTTGGATGTGTGTGTAATGGGGGGGAGGGGGGTGGCGTTGGGGGTGGTGACGTAGTATAGAATTCGGGGGGGTGGGAGTCAGGTGGCTGAGCAGTTAAGGCTAGCAATCGGAAGGTTGTGAGTTTGATTCCCGGCTGTGGCTAAATTATGTTGTTTCCTTTGACGAGGCACTTCAGCCTACTTGCCTCAGGGGGTAATGTCACCTGCTGTAAGTCGCTCTGGGTGACAGCATCTGCTGAATGCCTACATGTAAATTCACGTAAAAAAGTTAATATCGTCCTATTTGCTCTACAGAGGTTAGCATTGAATGAAACCCTTTCAAATTGATGCTAGTGGGGTAGGATATAACAGGTCTAATATTTCAGGTCTATAACAGGCAAGGCTGACGCATAACGGTGTAATTACACTTAACGATCGTGACAATGACCTCAGCGTGTCGGCCAGTCAGAGAAGGACAGCTCACGCTCCAGGGAGACTTGTCTGACAAGCCAATCATTTCAACTGTCAACAGGAAATGGATGATCGCAGGGCGCATTCCAGTTGAATCTGAAACATGACAAAGGGACTAATTTGGCAACAGCTCGCTGGATCGCAGCGTACCGTGCTGACAATCCACCGCATGCCACCATTTGTTTTTGTTCTCGGGTCCGTGTCAGAAGTGACAGGTGACTAACCACCTGCAGCCTCTTTGCCGGTCATAAAGAGCCAGGAGTGTTCTAGAACATGCTAAACAGGGAGATGGGAGGTTCTAACAACCCATCTAAGTCAACCAACCACAATAAAAAATAAAATAAAACACGAGGCAGCTACAGTGTGTGTGGTGTACCGGTCTGGGTGTGACTGCGAGTGTGGGTGAAGTGACATAAACGCTGACCCTTAACTTTCTCATGACTCCTTCCTCTCCTGCCGACCTATCACGTCCAGTCGGAGCCCTGTCACCCATGTGTGAATCTCTGAGCTCGAGGGGTATCACCTTCAGAGCTGACGCCACCAGTCGGAAGTCAGGGTTTTCCGACGACTGGCTTCAGTTTCAGGGAGAATGAGTTTCATTCAAAGGGTGCCATCAGATGTTTAAAGAGCCCTCTGTATCCAAAGGCTGACAAACACAACAGTCACGGCAGAATTTCCACCGGCGATAGGAAGGATTCTGGTTCGTACCAAGCTCTGGTGCTTGTTAGGATTTCAATCGTTTTTAGTTCATTATTTCAGCAGAACATGCTCTTATGTAAAACTTGCAAAATGTGGATGGACACAATAGAGCAACTGTTCTCTGGTTCCCCCCCCCCCCCCCCCCCCCCCCCCCCCCTCGTCCTCTCTCTTACTGTGTAAACACACAAGCTAGTTAGTGTCAGTTTAACTGAAAGAGCTTATCCCAGTGAGAGCTTTGCTTGTGTGTCCAGTGTTTGTGTTTGTGTGTATGTATTCCTGGGCTGATGTGTGACTACACATGACTGTGAGTTTATAAATGTTTTATTCATATATATTTTTGGGACTATCAATAATATTCAGACCTTTTGCAAGTCGAGGATTCCACATCTAAGATCCCATACGTGTTTCGAGCCCATTTCAAATAAATCAACGCAACACCCCATCCCCTGCCGAGAGTCTGGCAAAGCCCACCAAGATACAGCAACTCTGATCGAACGCAGACAAGTACCCCTGCAATGTTTATGCCTCATAAAAATCAGTTTCTCCATCCCCAGGAAAGCTCAAACAAAAGAATAGAATACAGAGACTGGCATAGCCTTTGAGAGAAAAACATCAAACTGAATTTTGGGACAAACAGAGATTGGCTTGTCCATTGTTCTGGATATTTAAACATTTTAATTGAATGCCGTACAGTAGAGGTTTAAGCTCTTTGAGCTGCTTGAGAAGGTTGGGAAAAAAACACCGGCAGGAACAAGGTTCTCATCCTGAGTGCCCAGGATTTCACGCAAGGACACACAGATACGCGCACTATTGCTCTCTCTCTTTCTGTAAATACACACTCTTTCAAGACTCACACTCACACACAGAGACCCTTGCTATGGCTGTCACACAGCATCAGGGACTGCAATGGTTGATGTTCTTTGTGGTTGGGCTCCTAGACTGATCCAGCACATGGCAGAATGAAGAACTAACAAGGAAACTGTGATCCCCAGTCCTGCGGCGGGGACCGAGACGCAGGCCAGAATATCGTCTCTGCAGGAAACCGTGAGAATCAGATCGCTGCGGCTAATCTGGAGAGCGGAAGTCTCCCCCCTGCCTACTTGGGGTGTCTGCCTTCCGTGCCGCACCGCTGCACCCGCGACAACGGCCAAGACGGGCGCCCGTTTGCCGCTCGCTTCGGATCCCAACTTCCTAAACGTGCCTCTTGAGGAAACACGTTAGCGTTTCATGGCCAGCCTCTCAACCTCGTCGTTCCGCGGGGCCGGCGCACCACCTGGATTCCCGGGCCCTAAGCTTGTTCTTATCCCTCTTAAGTCTGAGGGCCAGGCGCGCTTGAATTCGCTTTCATTGCACTGCTTTCGTAAGACAATAAGTCCCTCACCTGCTAGGGTGACTGGCCCGTTAGAAAGCAGCCTGACCTAAATTCCTCCTGGGAGATTTGGAGCTGCAGATCTTCAGATTTATGTGGGCCTCTGGAGGAGCAGGCTGATGGTAGGGTGGCGGGCACAGCTTGAAGGCATTAGGACCCTAATACAGCATGGATGTCTGCAGCTCGTTGCAAGGGCTTCTGGAACCTCTGTCTCCCCCCCCCCACGCACCCCCCACCTCTCTCGTACACAAGTGCATCCCCACACGCACGCACGTACAACGCCGAACCCACCTACGCTTGGACACGGTTGTCATTACGGTGACGTCGAGACTGGAACAAGTCCTTGCTTTGTGTCTTCAAAACTGCACGGATTCCAAAGAATTCAGAGGGAGACGTAACTGGGGCATTCCCCAAATTTGCCACTTCCCCTCGACATATCTCGAAATTAATAACTGTGATAAAAAAAAAAACACACTGCAAGAGCTCTGTTGACTGACGGTAACGACGGGGGTCAACAGTTCAGTCGCATTTTTCTCCTTCCCTGTCAAGCAGCATCAAAAACTAAACCTCCACATGGCGCTATCGCCAACGACTTGAGCTGTACAAGGTGTGCGGATAAATATAAACACTGCATCTGTCTTTACACAGGACCGACACTCTAATTATATGTTTCCTGTGCATTAGTAAGAATGTAAAAAATGACGGTAGCAGAGTAGAGCCTGCGGCTTAAATGACAGGCTGGCAGCGCTCCAGGAGAGGGATGTTGACAGGCGGAGGGTTCTGGATGCTATCAGCACCTTGCTATCTGCCTGCGCATACCACTGAGATATTGGACATGCTTGTGTGACTGACGTTTACAGTGTATCTAGACCAGATAACAGGTTTCATAAAACTACGGACAAACAATATGAAACCAGGCATTGGCTTAGCCATTACACAGACTGCTTCTCAAAGCAGGAAGGGAGAGTCGTGAGGAGAATTAATTATGAACTAGCTTCCACAAGCAGCCCTTGTCTGAACATTATTGAGTCAATAAGGCGTGTATTCATCCTCTACTTTGATTGTTAACGACAATCGATCCTTTGCTCATTATTTTTTTCTTTCTATGAATGCTAGTTGTTACAGACTCTGTAAATATAGTTAGCGTAGTTCTAGCGGGTCAAAGGGTATCTCCCTTCACAGAATTGAAAACTAATTTACAGGGACGAGACAAAGAAGAGTCACAAAGTCACACAGTCTCCTAATGACAAAAGCACAATCCATGTTATTGCTGTTTTTCACCTGGGGGCTGCTGTCAAGCACAACGAGTCACTCTTAGCATGGGGTCAAGACAACAGCCCCGGTGAAAAAACAACTCTCTCTTACTCTTTGTTTCTACCCTCCCCCCCAAAACCCAACCCCCAACCTCCCCCGCTCTTCACCGCTGGCCTGGCCTCCCTCTCACCCCTCACCCCCACCCCTGCCTCAACCCCCATTGGCCCCAGCGATACCACACCCTATTTACCAAACATGTCCAGCCCTTCACATCCACTGCATCACTACTCAATAGAAATTCTGTTCTGGTCTGTCAAGTTTACCACCAATATGTACACACACGCACACACACACACAAGCACACACTGGGATTACCTGCCCCCCTCCCCAGCTATCCTTGTTGGTTTGAGTTGTTCTGGTTCCCTTCCTTCCCCTCCTCCACTGGAACGTGTGACAGGTGGAGACTTAGAAGAAGAGAAAACCTGCTTTCTCTTAAGCTGCAATGAGAGGGAAAATATAACAAACACTGAAGTCAGTGATAAAGCAACTGGAATAACAAGACGACAACTGATGGTATAGAGGCGTCCAGCTCTGGCACTGCAGCGCATGCAGAGCTGCTGGGAGTCAAATGGCTCAGTGGGTTAAGGCGTTGGACTTGTGATTGGAGGTTTGTGGGTTCGAACCCCGGCTGTAGCTATGTTTAGTTGTGTCCTTGGGCAAGGCCCTTCACCCTACTTGCCTCAGGAAGAATGTCCCTGTGCTTAATGTCAGTCGTTTTGGATAAAAGTGTCTGCTAAATGAGGTATTGTCATTATGTATATTACCCTGCAACTCTGTGTGCTGTACTTTACCCTGCTGCTGTTGTGAACTGCAATTTCCACATCCTGGAGGACAAATAAAGGTTAATCTAATCTAATCTAATCTAATTGTTATTATTATCACAGCCGTCGCCCAAACGTTTGAGTTTTACATGGAGTTTGTAGTCGTTTCGGTCGCACATATTACCCCGCTCATCCCTCACGTTGGCATCTTTCTCTTCCCCTTGTCTAGTTCACGCCTTCAGACACATTAGAGAAACACAACGCAGGTGTTATCGTAGGCCCACAATAGGCTGCTGCAGCTGTGTGCAGGTCTCCTCGCTGGATGCTCAGACGGCATGTTCCGACATGCATTATGATTATGACAACACACCAAGCCTTGTTTCAACACCTAGACAGCAAGCCTGGAGTGTAGCAAGACGAAAACAGACGGCACACACACATGCACCTACACACACGTACACTACACAAACCAGAGCCAATTACTTGTCCATATATCAGAGGAAAAGTAACTGTTACAAACAACTTGTTCCCCCTGTTTAACCGGTTTCCTTTTTGTCTGAAGCAAAAACACAGTGCAGTGGAAAAACACAGATGTTAATACAAGAAGTTGTATAAGTAAAAAAACAAAATATAAGATATATAACACATATAAGTTAGTTTATGTATTCCTTATTGTCATAAATATATTCATGTACTTGTCATAACAGCCCCCCCATAAAAAAACAGGAAAAAAAACTACAACAAAACATTTACACAAGTTTAACATGGTATAGTTTACAGATGACAGTTTTGTATTTATTGCGGAGGCCCGCTCCGCAGAGCGCAGGCGCACCCGTGGTGTGACGTGGAGAGGAATCAGCGCAAGATCACTTTCTGAACTCTCAGTGAAGGAACTCTGTTCGGCGCATACGTATTCACTCCCTGGCTCTGCCCGATGTCCGCAAATATGCTCTGAAGTCTATTATTCTTATTATTTATTTTTTCGCTGCCGGGTTTTCTTTGTGCGCAGTCGTTTATGCCGAAAGAACCCATGGAGACAATGCGCGGCTGGATTTGCGGAGGTTCTTATTTCACTTGAGAAGAAGAGGACAAGTGTTGCGCTTCTTGCAACTGCTTGTGTGGGATAAACATGGTCACACCGATCTTGGCGCATTTGCTGTTTTTTGTCCTTTTTTGTCAAATTGCGCTCTGCCAATACTCGAGCGACCAGTGCAGTTGGAAGGGAAGGTGAGAGTGTGATAAAGCTTCAAATGAATCAGATGTACTTCCACAAGTATGATTTGGTGGCGGAGTGTGTAAAATCGCCTTCAAAGTGCTACAAATGGTCAAAGCTGTGCCATGCACCACCGATGAGAACATTTTGATTTCTGTATTGCATCACTGCTTGAATCATTTTAATCATTGGTTTATATTTAATGAAATTTTCTGTTTAAGAACCATTTTCTAACCCCTAAATCAGCAGTTAAGTCTTAATTAGTATTTATTTAATCCGCAGGGAAAATAATGTCGCTTTTATTGAACTGCACAGATATTTAAATAAACAGGAATTTAAATCATTGCATGCTACTGTAAGGATATACTTGGCTATATATACTTGGCTGGATATACATCCTAGCCCGCCAAATTACCTAATAATAATATAATACCTAATTGAGGTATTATAAAAGTAGATAGGTTCCTATTCTAACTGTTCCTGGGTCAACCTTACAACGAGAAACTCGTTTCTCCTGAACGTGTTGCGTTCTACCTCCACACATCCTCTGTCAGTTGAATCCGTTTTCCCCCAGTGGCTCGGTGAGGAAAGGTCCGACGTGTTTTTCATCTTCAGAGCCAGGAGGTGTAGCTATACTGCAGTGATCTGTTCCTCATTACCACGACTCCTAGCTTAATCTATTATAATGACATGCAGAGAAGATTAAGTTAAAAAAGACTTCATTAAAGGCATGCCTAAGAGAGGCTGCTTCTGTTTGTTTTTTTTGCTCCATATGCTCAGCATGTGCCAGCGAGCTGCAGATCTATGGCACATTAGAATTTCAGCATCCCATTCTCAAGACTGGGTGTTTCTCCCAGGGAAAAGTGACCGCTAACTTGGCATCCCCACAGGGGTAGAACGGTCGACGGTTTCCTGCATCTGGCTTTGCCAGGAGTGACAGACGGTTTGGATGGCTGCGCAGGCGGGTATTAAAGAGATTCAGTTGGTCCCGCTGGCGCCAGGGTCCGGAGTGTTGCCTGGACAAGTCTCTTCCAGCCTCTTTGGCGGCTTGAAAGCGAGGGGAGGTTCGGTGCGTGACCCGCATTTACACTTGCATGCAGCAGACCCCGGCTACTTTTTGTGCTGTTGTCCGCGTGGAAGCCTGTGTGTCCCCCACCGCCCCCCACCCCTTTATTCATCCACTTGTGTTTCCAAACGCTTCCCCAAGGCAGGCTGCCAGAGGCGCGTTTGGCCGCAGCCCTGGGGGGGTGGGGGGGCTAGGGGGATGGGGGGGAGGGTTGTGGAGGGGTGGAAGGGGAGCGTGTTGGAGCTGAGGTCAGCGTTGAGGTGTTTGGCTCGTGACTTGGTCATGCAGCCGGGCTCGCGCACACCGTGGTCCTCTCTCTCGTTCTGTAAAGGATATTAAAGCACATTCCTCTCAATCAGCCCGGAAGCTTCTCCGGGGCTCTGGAGCCGGGCCTGCAGTCTACCCAGGGCTCGGCAGGCCGGCACACACACACATGGGGCTTGAGCTCTCGGTGACCCTTTGACGCTTTGTGTGGAGGTAGTGGATAGTGTGAAGGACCTGGCGTTTTGCTCGGGGGCTTTTATGTGGAGGTAAAAATGGAGTGAGGGGCTGGGGGGCTGGGGTGGATGGGGTGGGGTGGAGGTTGGCTAGTAAAACACCCATACAAAGACGTTTAGATTCCTGGCTGGTGGTTGTTATATCTTACGGCTTTTTATTACCGAGTGTTAAACAACCCTGCTTTATCCTAACTGCATTGATGTTAAACATGTTTTTACCCTTTTGTCCCACTCCTCTTCTCTCTCTCTCTCTCTCTCTCTCTCTCTCTCTGTCTGTCTCTCTCCCTCTCTTTCTCTCTCTGCCTCTCTAGTGGACTGACTCACGAGGGCCATGCCAGGGATGTGGAACAGGTGTACCTGCGCTGCTCCCAGGGTTCCCTGGAGTGGCTCTACCCGACGGGCGCCATCATCGTCAACCTGCGGCCCAACACCATCTCCCCCGCCGCCACCCGTCTCTCCGTCTGCATCAAGCCCCTGCAAGACTCCAGCGGAACCAACATCTACCTGGACCGTGTGGGCCAGCTTCGTCTGCTCCTCCACGAGCAGGACCAGAGCCAAGCCAAGGTGCACTGCTTCAACATCCAGGAGGGGGCGCTCTTCATCGAGGCCATCCCCCACACGGACATCAGCCGCAAGATCACCGGCTTCCAGTACGAGCTGGTCAACGAGAGGCCAGGAGCCGAGCCTCACTCGGTGGCTGGTGAGTGCTGCTCCTTTGACAGAGGGGGGTTTTCCTCCGTGTGGGTGGGAAGCTGTTTTTAAATGCCCAGGTTGAGATTTGGGTTGCTAGATGGAAGTCATTTAAGAATCGAAAAAGTATTTTCATTTTAGTCCTCTAATTCCAGCCGGGGGCTGGTTTTGCTTAGGCTCAGTGTTCGGCGAGCTTAAATGTAGCCACCTGCTGGTTAAGATTTTGAAGGCCCCATGTCATTTTTGGCACAGACACTCACCTTTATATTGTCTTTATTTAGGCAGTCTGCATTGTTTCTGTAGTCATTTGAAAGCGACACTGCAGAATCAAAACACAGCTCCCCCCCACCCCCCAGTCTTTTCTCCTCTTCAAATTTATATCTAACTTTGTTTGGAGGATAAAGGTTCACAGGTAATTTCCCACCAGTGTGTTTATTATCAGTTACTCCAGGAGCATGTGTGAAGCAGAAGCTTGTATTGCTGCCCGGTCAAATCTGTCAGAGATGAACTGTGTGGAGAGAGGCACGGCCAAACACAGAGACGCCCTTTCAAAACACAGCTTTATTTTCCAGCTGTGTACCTGCCAAACCTGCGTGACTTCACGCTGCGCCAATGTGCTCAATGTCAGCATTTCCCCCCCTTCCTCCGCACAAAAGACAAATATGAGAGATGTTTCTCCCCACATCTGTTTGTAGCCCCTGAGTTCTCTTATCCACATCCTGCAGAACCTGCTGGCACAGCGGGGAGGCGGTGTGTGTGGGGGGCTGGGGGGATTGGGGGCGTTGATCCACCCACGGGCAGGAGCTTGTTTTCATCCAGCGGGCTTCCTGTGCTGGGTGCCTGTGCGGAGGGCGTGTGCGCTGCTCGTTGTTGTGATGTGGGACGGCGAGAGAGGATAGACGCTGGCCTCGCATCGCCAGCAGAACGGCTCTCCCTCCCTCCCTCGCTCCCTCTCCTTTCCTCCTCTCCCTATCCTCTTCTCAGCTAGGACTGCTGCTCCCTCTCAGGGTGGAATGCATCTCGCCCCAGATGTCGGGAAGGATGTCTCCCTCCGCCACGTCTTCCCGCCTCTTTCTCTTCCCGCAGCCCCTCGTCTCGGGGTCTCTCCCGCGTCTCTGTTTGTCTCCTGCCTTCTATTTGCCTGCGCTGGCTGTTCCCGTTCGGTTCACTTCCCCTTCATCTGCCTTCCCCCCTCTCCTCCCTCTCCTCTGAAGTGGTTCTCGTCTGGGTGGAGTGGTATTACCAAGTCGTGCTCTATTAGGGTGGAATGCATCTGGTACCAGATGTTGCAGGGACGCTGTCCCTCCCCCCCTCCCTCCATGCCCCGTCCGCCCTATGAAGTGGTTCTGATTGGAGCGGTGCGGCGTGCGTTTGGGATGGGGGTGGCTGCCGGCTGCGCTGCCAAGTCATTCCTGTGGTTGTGTTTCATGTCTGACATGTGAGCCCCAGCCCCGTGCCGTCGCAGCCGAGCTCAACAGCACCGCCGCTCCAGCCGGGGCCTCGTCCTTGGAGGCAGGCCGGCTTTCATCAAAGGCCTTGGCAACAGCACTGAGCCCTGGGGCTCGACCGCTCTGAAGTCACTCTGCTCTCCAGCTGTTCCTAAGCCTCTGGACCCGGTCCTGGGTGACCCCTGACCTTGTGTTGCAACACCAGCTGACCTAAGACATGCCCCACCATGCCCCCTCACTCCTAACCCTAAGAACAACTTGTCTAAATATAATCTAAGCAGCCCCATGCATGGAAAGGGTAAACTATTAGCACTTTTTACAGCTAGCCTCTCTTCGGCTATGAACATGAGACACAGACTCCAAATCAGAGGGATAAGGTTTTTGCAAATAGTCTTCCATTCCTTCCTGGCACCAGCTGAAGGAAGGTATTTTGCTGAGTGAGGTGTACACCATCTGGACAGACAGACAGGACTGGACAAACAGACAGGCTGGAGACTTAGCTGCCCCTCACCCTCAGCTCACTGCTGACTGTGCACCCTTACCACCTCCCCCTCCCCTCTCTCTGCCCTCCACACCTGCTCCTGTGGCCTGCTCTGTAAAGCAGATAGCCACACCAGATCCCAGGGCTCGTAAAGCAGCAGCTTTCTCCCTGACCCAGACACAGGACCACCTGAGTCAACTAATCATGGAGGGCTCTCCTTCAGAGGCCCTTTCCCCTTCTGTCGTAAAACAGCCTCAGGCCGGACACGACCGGACAGGGCAGGTGGAGCCTGCTGGGGTGACCAGTGCAAAGTCAAGCTGGGCCTGGGGGGCGCTGTCGTCTTCAAAGGCTGTGGGGGGAGGGGAGGGGGGGGGGCTGCTTAAAGGTCACTCCCTTGAAACTCCCTTTCTGCCCTGAAAGTGACTTGTAGACTGCAGGTTCCCAAACGAAGCACAATCGCGTGTCTGTATTATTATATTGCTCTATCTCTTCAGGCTCCATTTCCAGCATGTCTATTCCAACATGGGTTTCCAACGGTCACGTTGCCAGCCCGGGTCATGCAAGCCGCCCCCCCCCCCCCCCCCCCGTCCGTCCGTCCGTCCGTGGCTCTCTGGCTGCTGCTGGCTGCTGCTGCTGGCTGCTGCTGCTGTTGTTGTGAACCTCGGCTCCTCGGCTGGCCTCTCAGAGACTGTGCTCTGTGCAGGTCGGACGTGTAGCAGCCCCGCCCCATCCTGGTCATCTGGTTCTCGTTAGCGGGGGGGTGTCAGGCCCTTCTGAGAGCTGAGAGAGGGGAGGAGGGGTGTGTAGCAAGGGCAACAGAGAGAGGTCCTTCCTGGGGCGGCAGGCCCAATGACCCCTCTCCCCTCCACCCTTTCCCCTCCCCCCTCTCCCCTCCCTGATCCTAGCGGCCTGTATAATGAGCCCTATGAGTCCTAACCACCCACCTCCCCCCGCTGTATACCCCAGCTCTGTTTGGTGTAAAACCCAGAGCCGTGACAGCCGACTCCCGTTCCACTGTCCGCATAAATAAATAACCATCCGGGGGAGGGAAATGAATCACAGAGGAGCGACCCCCTGTGTGTGTGTGGAGCACGTGCCCTGCACGGCTGGGTGTTTGTGTTTGAGGTAGTTAGCTGGAAAGTTGTAGAGTTGTCGTTGAGATTTTTATCGCTCTGTATGGCAGGGAGCTGTTAAAACAATAAAGGACTCCCTGTGTTCCCTGTTTTGGACTCACCCCAAGCTCGTCTGACCTCTCACCCCCCCCTCCCTCCCCCCCCCCCTCTCTCTCTCTCTCCAGCCCCCTGTCAGCCTTGCAGTGATGCTGAGGTGCTCCTAGCAGTTTGCACCAGCGACTTTGGTAAGTTGACCTCCACATGACCTCCACGTGACCTTTTCCTGGGATCCGTTTGTACGACACGTCGTATGCATTTCCTCAACTCAGAACATCCTGACCTGTGAATAAGCCTTAACGTTAACAGCTTTAGGGGAGTCATGTGGCTGAGGGGTTAGGGAGTCGGGCAAGTAATCAGAAGGCACTTGGTTCAAAATCCTCCTGTCCTGTGCTAACATTATGTTGTGTCCTTGGGCAAGGCACTTCACCCTACTTGCCTCAGAAGGGAATGCCCCTGTACTTGCTGTAAGTCGCTCTAGATGAAAGCGTCTGCTTAATGACTAAATGTAAATATAAATGTAACCCTTTACTTCCTGTTGTGTGTCTGCAGTGGCGAGGGGCAGCATCCAGAGGGTCGAGCAAGAGGACGAACAGTCCTCAGTCACCGTGGCGATCAGCCGCCTGTACAGACAGAAGACCAAGGTGTTTATGTTCGGTGGTGTTAGGGCGAGGAGCTGGACCGGGCAGGTCAAGATGCCCCTCCAGTGCGGGGTGAGGCCCGGGAAGGGCGACTTCCTCCTCACAGGGACCGTGAGATTCGGGGAGGCCTGGCTGGGCTGTGCCCCGCGCTACAGAGACTTCCTCAGGCTGTACCAGGAGGCATCAAACCAGGGCACCAACCCCTGTCACATGGACACAGACTGAACGTCTACCTGGCTCATTCAGAGCACAGCAGAGAGAACACCTTGTCCCAAGAGCTGACTCTTACTGAGAAGAGAGCAGGGTGGTGTTGGACCTCACACACTGACCCACTTCCTCCCGATGTCTTATTGCTCTGTGAGACAGAGGCTGGAGTTCGTCAGGGTTGCCAAGCAGCATTGAGGTTGGACTCTTGTCTTCCAAGCCAACCTTAACCCACTGAGGAATATTTGAAAACTGAATAACTCTTTTCCTGGAGAAGGGACTTCTAATGTCTAATGTAGCAGATTCTGTTTTGGCTGATGTGTATAAAATGTGAAAGGACATTCTAAAACGGAAGCTCCAAGTGCTTTGTAAAAAGCTTGATGTACAGTTTTGAAGATGTTTCTTATGACAGAAATGTATAAAGTTAAAGCCTGCTTTTTATTTTTATTTTGATCTTCAGAAAATTAGATGTGCAATTTACCGTCTGAATTTATGTCCTCAGGCTGTTGAATTGTGTACAAAAATGTCTTCCCTTTTTTTTTCAGCAAATAAAACGTGTATTTTCTGGATTTTTTTTCTGGAGTTGAGTCATTTAAATAGCATGCATCGTCACTTCTTGGAATCAAGTCTGTAGAAAAACCAAGCCGGTTATGTTCTGTGGGGTGGAGGTTTTGGGGAGGACGTCTTGCTTCAACGACAAAAAAACTTAAGACAAGACTTAAATTTCATATTGCGATTGAAGCATTTCCTGCACCCTTTTGGAAAGCGACTCGAAAGATGATATCACGGGTACATCTCCATGTATGAACTGACCACACAGATCATGTCTGATCGGCGCGGCAGCATTAGCCGTGGATATTTTTCCACAGTCTAGCCCTGGGGTTTGAACTGATGCCCCTCCGTACAGCGTGCGTTATCCTTCCTTCCAAGGTTCACCTCAGACTTGAGAATTTGTTATCGCCGGTTGGAATGAAACTTGGGTGGATTCTTCTGCACGGTTCCTGTGGTGTTGGGGTGGGGGAGAAGGCAGAGCGTCACGGTTAGTCTGAAAGGCCTCTTTGTTTCAGCGCTGTCTGGTATGAGGAGTCTGAGGACAGAACTAGCGTTCAGTACAGCTTTGGGACCGGTCTCTGGGCAAGCCACTGCACCCAGGAACCAGAGGAGGGGTTTTAATAAGCATTCTAGATTCTTCTACGATGTATTTTCTAAAAGAAGACCTTTGATTGGTTCTGCCTCAGGTTAAACAGTCTGTCAAAGCCTTAGTGTTGCTTCTGTGGAGGTTGCTGCCTGAGCGTGTCTTGAGACACTACCCAGCGCAAAGTCTCTTTTTGTTTTGTTTTTACATAAACGGAAATGTACCTCGCACGTCTTTCAATAACTTGGCCCGAGTAGACAATTGCTATTCCAGACAGCCCTGCACCACTGAATGAATGTCTGAATTCCAGCTGAAAGCCAGCAGCCCCGGAATCGCTCACTGGGAAATGCAAACAGAGTTCCTATGGTTACGGTGCCGTGCTGTGAACCCTTTCTCCTCTCCGAGGAGCAGGAGGAAACTGGGGAGGGGAAGGAGAAAACGAGGGGGTGGGGGTGGGGGGGTGGGGAGAAGTCAGAGGCCCTGGTGGCTGTTGACAGGGTGTTCGTCTGCCCAGCTGTCCTTCCTGTCGTTCCTCCCCAGCTCACCTTGCTCTGTTGTTGCTGCTGTGCCATCAGCAGCTGTCTAACATGTCTCCATACCTCCGGTGCTTAACCCTCATTCTTCACACAGACTCCAGAAACACCAGATCTACCAGCGATGACTCTTAGATTGATGCCCTTGATTTTTGCGAAAAACCGAAAAGGCTATTCATCTGGAAATGGCTTTTCACAGTTAGCTTCCCTCAGATTATTTTATTTCGGCACGAGTCAATAAGCAAAGCACTTGAATAAGGCTTGTGTTGGAGCGGAGAGCTTACTCACAGCAGCGAGACCTCAGCGTACGACCCGCACAGACCATGATAATCAGTGCGGACAAGCCCAGATGAATGATGGTCCTGTCCTCCGTGGGGCTCGGCCATTTCATGGGGGCTGAATAAAGAAGGACGAGGCTGCCCTGTTCAAAATGTGCAGCGGCAGCAAACTGCACAGTCACTTGGCAGGAAGAAGGACTCTAGTGAAAGAGCAAAAGGTCCCCCCGGAGAGAAGAGACACCAGAACAGAGGCCTAGTGAGCGGGGGGGTACGCTGGCAACATTTCAACCGCTTTGCGAAAGTGGCGGAATGCGGGGAATGCATTGACTTCACACACGCGTGCGCAGCCCCCCCCCCCACTCCTCCACCACCCAACGCTGACCCCCCACCCTTCCCTCCTGCCCCCTTGCCTTGATTAGAGGGAATCAATGGGGACTCTGTGGTGTGTGTTTGTGTGTGTGTGTGCGCACGTGGCCCCCCGGCCCCCAGCACACGCAAACACTGCTCCTCCCAGAGGAGCGACCGCAGCCCCCCACCACCAAGCCACAGCACCAGCAGCAGCTGTACCGACACCTCTCTGGTCAACCACAACGTGGGGGGCTTCAACAACACGCAGCCGTGTAGGAAAAACGCACACAAACATAATCTGCCGTCCGCGGAGAATCTGATTTGTTTGTCGCTCGTTGGCTTTGAAGTTTCAAGACACTTTCTTAACTAGTTTTTGCCACACGCGATCTTCGTTTGCTGCTACATTTACATTTAGTCATTTAGTAGACGCTCTTATTAAGAGCGACCTACAGCAAGTACAGCATTCCCCCTTGAGGCGAGTGAAGTGCCTTGCCCAAGGACACAATGTCATGTAGCCACAGTCGGGAATCAAACTCGCAACCTTCTGATCGTGAGCCCAACGCCTTAACCGCTGAGCCAGCCTGACTGCCGCTACCATGTTGTACATCAACTATGTTCCTCGGATGCTGATGAACACGTCAACAGGATGAGGTGGGGGAGAGAGCGAGTGGCAGAGCCGAAGAGGCGCCTTCCAGAACTTTAATCCCCAAGGGGGCCGTGAGTCTGCCGTGGTGACGTGCCTCTCAGCCCTTCTCTGCCTTCTTCACCCCTCCTCGCCCTCCACTGTAGGGTCACAGGGGTACAGCAGGATTAAGGCCGGGGTGTTGGGTGTCTCCAGCAGAAAGTGGTGTTGGGGCCATGCTATGGGCCTGTCCAAATATCAAGTATCAAAGGGAGTGGGGATTGTGTGGGCCTTAACCGTGGAATGGGTTGACGTTTGTAGGTGAGGCCCTGCTCGATCTGGAATAATCTAACTCTTCTATCTGAGGATTACCTGGGTTTGCTTGTCTGACACTTACCATTGAGATCACAGTAAAACCACAAGAAATTCAGTTTTGGCTGGAATATATTAAATGTAGGATTCAGGTGGCTCAGCGGTTAAGGCTCGTGATCGGAAGGTTGTGAGTTTGATTCCCGACTGTGGCTACAGGACGTTGTGTCCTTAGGCAAGGCACCCACCCTATTTGCCTCAGGGAGAATGTCCCTGTACTTGCTGTAAATTGCTCTGGATAAGAGTGTCTGCTAAGTGTCTAAATGTAAATGTTTGCTAGTTGATCTCAAATGTTCCCAACGCGGTGTTGATGCAGCTATTCAGCGAATATGTGTCAATTAAATGTTGATGTGGTGACTTTTTCTGTTACATTTACATTTACATTACATTTATTCATTTAGCAGACGCCTTTATCCAAAGTTACTTAAAAAAGAGAGCTTTACAAAAGAGCATCGGTCATTGATCATAGCTTGTTCTCTCTGGAAACAAAGATTCATCACTCATTCTTCACTCATTTGTCCCTCTCCTTCCTCCAGTTAGGTTACAGTGGGTCGGAGGGGTCTAGTCACATGGCTCCCGAAGGGTGGGCTGGGGGAGGGGGTCCATACAGTGAAGAAACAAGAATGTCCTCCACTCTCTCTCTACGCTTGGCTTCTGGAAGCTTCTGGCTCATCCCCAGCCCAATAATAGGGCAGTGTTTGGCTTCAACAAGAGGAGGACCTCAAACCAACCCACAGCAAGTTACACATTTTTTTTTACCAAGGCCTCTCCTTCTGTTTCCTAACACTCTTCATCTGCAGACGTAGGCAGGGAGTTTAGACAGCGCCATGGCAACGGTCACCCAGGCCATCTCAAATTGGAAAAGGGGTATTTGTTATGATGTCATTGTGGCGTCATGATTGGTGGTTGTCAGGGATGAGATGAACGATGCCTAGCCTCATTTTCCACCGGTCCATCTCGTGATGTTCCCTCACAAAGTCCACAAGTGCTTTGAATAATGTAGAGATGTTGGTTGAGGGGTAGTTCTATGGGCATATGTGAAGCCCTTTGTGACATTGCTTGTAAAAAGGGCCATATAAATAAATGTTGTTGTTGTTGTCTGACGATGAGCCGATACTTCCATCTAATGTAAGACAAGTTCTGGTTACACTCGTGTGTAGGTGTAGCAGGTGTTCAGTATTCCCCACTAGTCCTCCTACAACTGGGGCCGATGACATTAGGCGCACAAACTTTACCCTCTGTAATGTTGTGTGGAAACCGGATTATTCTGAGGAGATCCAACTGCTACATTGACAAACAGATCTAGTCACTCAACATCCATCCTCCACTTAACCTTTTATCCAGGATATTGTCAATACAGTGGTCAGTACAGTCAACTATGAATGAACAATTTGTGTTACGCTCGGTAATGTTACGATGGCTTTGAATTAACATGTTTGCCCGCACTCAATACAGCGCAGCCCTGTGATTTGATTGGCTATGGGATATTTCCCCAGCCTCCTCCACTCCCAGACATGTCCCTGTCAGGGTCAGGGCCCAGGATCTCTTATTTGCACAGTCCAATGAGCCCCAGTAGCTTTGTTGCGCTGTAGCAGGTCTCCGTGGCAACCAGACTGACCCGGGCTGACCCCTGGTCTGGGGGAAAAAAGAAAGGCAAACTGGATCCCAGATTAATTCAGTCATTAGAGCTGGGGTAGACAAGGGCGTGCCCCCTAGCCCCCACAGGAGAGAAACACAAATCTTTAAGCGTTGTTGCCTGACAATGATCATCAGCCTTAGAAGGACGAGTGGAGAGCCTGATGGATGGCCTAATTGAACATGTGACATTTGAGTGATGTCTAAAAAGGGGCCATAATGGAGGGCGTGATGGATAGGTAGGAAGTGAGGGCCGAGAACACTTGGGTTTTCACACGGGAGCGGATGTGAGCTGTTGCTCTGAGACGACCAATGATGGATCGACTTTCTGGAGGGGGGGGGGGGGGGGTCATCTTTGTTTCCATAAAGTTTGCAGGACGTGGATTGGAAGATCCACCCTTCAGCATCGGCCCTGATTGTTCCAGTTCCAGATCTTCTAGGAATCACCTACCAGCTTTCTGTACCATTCCCTTGTCATGTGATCTGAGCTCTTCTGAGCAGGATTGCACAGGACAATGGACTGGGTGTCTGAACTGGGTTGCACGAAACAGACCAGAGAGAAAAGTGAGGACATCTGTTCGATGACAGGAAAAAAAAATATTAGGACACATCGCAGCAACTACATTGTTGCACTGCTGAATAGATTGACGGAGAACGATTCGATCGTTTGACTAATTCTCTGACCAGGGAAGTCTCTATGGAAAAGAACTTGCGAAACAAAACTCCAAGCAAATCTGTGATCCCTTTTCATGCGTGTAACCATATGTATTTCACAGTCAAAATAGAGAATGTTAAACGAAGCCAATTCCAAACACGCAATTCAGCTTCTTCCAATGTCAAGATGTGACCTTTGAGGAAAAGGCTCTGCAAAGCTCGAGGTGGGGGTGTGTTGACAAGCTTGTGCGTGCCTTTTAAACACTGCCAGTCTGTTTTAAATGGAAACCCAAGCTGACAACAGAGCAGTCTAAATTTAGGAAAGTATCAATGGAATTCAGGAGCGCTTGCACACTATTACCATGCACATAAGCACGGTGCACGCCCTAACTGTACATAAGTTCACCGATTTGCTTTGCTTCAATTTTGTTTAATGCTTACATTTACGTTTTACATTTATTCATTTGCTTATTTATTATTATTTATTATAATGCTTATTTTACAGGGTCCAGACATGACATAACATAACAGTTCACGCAGGAGGATGAAAATCATTATTGTTTGTTGTGTGGGGGCGCAATGTGCCGCGACAACAGTTAGAGACTGGACAAGTGTTTGCCGCAGCAGCTGGTGAAAGAATGGCTGAGCGTAGGGAAAGTAGAGATTCAGGGGGAGGTACACACACACACTCACACATCACACACACACACACGCCATAAACAAACACAAGGGTCGACACATTTTACTTATAGCTCAGCCGGACTTGGAGCTGACAGTCTGCATGACCCTCATCTGACGGCCTGGCATTTACTTTCTGCAGCCAGGCCCCTGCCAAAGGTCACAGGGGGTCACCCCCTTTTACTCCATTTGGTCAGGTCAGAGGATGTAATCAACTAAACTAAACAGAACTAGAAGAAGATTAACGGCTGAAGACAAACTACAACTGTGTTTGGTAATGATAATGATCGTGTTGAAATGAAATGTGACGAGGTGTTAGTGGCCTGGAAAATGTTACATGGAAATAATTACCCCCCGCCCCCCCAACTCCCTATCCCCCCATAACTGTATGACTGTAACACGAAACAGAACTGGTTAATTTAATCAGACTTCTGAAGAAGAATAAAAAAAATTAAGACGAACGTATTAAGAGCAGAGTTTTTAAGAATGTTGTAGAAAAGATAGATGAAAAGGACGAATTGAACTTTCGCCCAACTGTGTGCCCATGTGAGGCAGGGAGCCCTGGATGACATAATGCTGAGATTTAATGGGGATTATCACTGTTTTACTATGGAATGTGTGCAATGTCTGGATAAGGAGGAGAGGCAGGGGCGGGAAGAGGGCCCCTTTATATAATGTGCTGATGGAGACATACCCCCTCACCTTGCTATCTCAAGCATGTAAGAATGCCAAGACAGGTTTATTCTTACTTAGGCAAATATAGTCGGTCCACTGTAACTCTACTGAGTAAAGTAGAACTGTAGGAGTCTTTATGAACAGTCCTTGTTGCAGCTGGAACTATACATCACTGTTGTTTTTTTCAATGAATGATATATAACAGTTCTCTTTCTGGAAGTAGATGCCCGTGCCAATTATGACTTGCAGTGCCAGGACAGATTGATTATATAAACATTTCAGCGCTCAATGGAGAATGAGCCTCATGTTCTGATACCTTCTTTTAGTCCTGTTCCTGTGAATTTTTCATGAGAAGTTCGCCTACAGAGCTAACAGGTCTGTGGACGACGCAGTCAACATGGCCCTCCGCTTCACACCTACACCAGGATCCTGTTTGTGGAACGCAAGTCTCTGACTCCCGGTGCATCAGTACTGGATCCCCTCAAGGCTCCTTTCCCCCCTGCTCTTCTCCCTGTACACAAACAGCTGCACCTCCAGTCATCCATCTGTCAAGCTCCTGAAGTTTGCGGACTATACCACCCTGATCGGGCTCATTTCTGATGGGGACGAGTCTGACTTCAGGTGGGAAGTGGACAACCTAGTGACTTGGTGTAGCCAGAACAACCTGGAGCTTTATCCAAAGCGACTTACAGTAAGTACAGGGATATTCTCCCTGAGGCAAGTAGGGTGAGGTGCCTTGCCCAAGGACACAAAGTCATATAGCCACAGCGGGGGCTCGATCTCACAACCTTCCGTTCATGAGGCCAACGCCTTAACCATTGTTGAGCCATCTGACTGCTCTTAAGACAGTGGAGATGGTTGTGGACTTTAGGAAGAACCCAGCCCCACTCCCCCCCCATCACACTGCGCGACTCCCAGGTAAACAATGTGGAGTCCCTTCGCTTCCTGGCCACCACCCTCTCCCAGGACCTTAAGTGGGAGCTGAACATCAGCTCACTCACAAAGAAAGCCCAGCAGAGGATGTACTTCCTGCGGCAACTGAAGAAATTCAGCATGCCAAAGACAATGATGGTGCAATTCTACACTGCCATCATCGAGTCCATCCTCACCTCCTCCATCACCGCCTGGTACGCTGTTGCCACTGCCAAGGACAAGAGCAGACGGCAGCGTATCATACATGCCGCTGAGAAGGTGATAGGCTGTAACCTGCCATCCCTTGAGGACCTGCACACGGCAAGGTCTCTAAAACGGGTGAGGAAGATTGCAGCCGACTCCTCCAACCCTGGACATTATGTGCTTCAGCTGCTCCCTTCTGGCAGGAGGCTGCGGTCCATCAGGACCAAAACCTCTCGCCACAAGAATAGCTTCTACCCCGCTGCTATTGCCCTCTTCAATAGGGCCAAGGACTCAGTTTGAGACATCCACCCCACACCCCCCCTCCAGAATCCCACTGCACTCTGCCACTTTAGCACACAACACTTTAAACTTAAAAAATGTACTACTGTGAATTCAGCACCACTGTTTACACTACTGTGTATATACCCCCCCCCTCCCCCCCACGTACTATATATACCCATTCCACTCTGTACTACTTATTTGTATTTCCACGTTACCTGTATCATTTGTACTATTGCATCGCTTGTATTATTTGTATCCATATCTGTAGTGTATTTTACATTGTATTCATTTTTATTTTTATTTTATTAGTATGCCACATATATATTCTATGTTTGCTCATTCCTGCCAAAGTGAATTCTATGTTTCTTAATCTTGCATAGCGAATAAACCCCCATTCTGATTCTGATTTTGATTCTGATTCAGAATGATTTTGAAATATATTTTTTGATGCTGCCCCCTTCTGGTGTCTTGCACATAGAACGACATCTGGCTATTTATTTGGCAACCAATCTGTGACAAATGTATGCATTAAGGAACACAGAAAGTTAATGTTCGCGATGGACGAGATTACAACAACATTTTATTTGTAAAATGTATCTTTCAACAGAGGCAGCACAGTTCTCCCAACAGAGGAATGTTCAGTCTCTTCATTTAAGTCAGGCTTGACTTTTCAGCCTCACTATAAAATCTCTGATATATTACAAGTCCTATTTCAGTCCGCCAGCCATAACCCCTATAGAAAGGGAGAACACAGCATACTGTACACCCAGCGTCACGCAGATAGAACCCTGGGGTCCTCTCGTGTTTCCAACCATGGCAAAATTGAGATTTATAAAGCAGTCATAACAAAGTACAAGCAACACACAGACACCCCATCATTAAAAGGCCGGGACTTGGTGTCTGCATTTTGATGCATGAGCTGGTGACCTCTAACACAACCTGACTTCAGCCCCTGGTAATCAGGAAACAGCAAATATCCCGGTCGCCTCAGCTCTGTGGGAGACCAAGACTACCTTTACACATGATGACACATGCAGACGCAGCAAAACAAAGCGTCTCCCACTGGCCATGAGAAGTCATTTAAACTTCTTAAAAATAATAAATTCAGAGCTGAATGAAACTTGACTCCATTTCTCGGTGCGACTCATCAGTGTATCCATGAGGGGAAAGACATTACTCTTTTAGTTACCATTAGATGACTTTCCAGACCAAATTTAGCATGCCTATATTGAACTATAGATCATGTTATTAATATCTGGGAAAGAGACCAGTAATGAGACTGATGGACATGGTCCCACACAAAGGAATCTCCTCTGGAGCAGCTATGCTCTGATAAGTTGTTCATGGCTTGACTGTGTTGTGTTACTACATCAAGTTCCCATCTTCTAAAATCATCACATTCATTTTTCACCGACGCCAAATGACTTCAAATGTCTAGTTTCTTTTATTTCCACACATGAAACCATTTCACCAATTTCACGAACAATCTTGAGCAACATATGCTTTAACCATGGGAAATAAAAAATTTCACTACGTATATTATACCTGCTTCAGAAAGAGCTTGGGTCTGGTGCAAGTGCAAGGCGTTGTTTATGGATATTAACTACGTATGTTGCTGGCTACTGGGTTGGTGTGGGCAGATCATGGGTGCGGACTGCCACCTGCTGGTGAACCAGATATTAAATAAAACAGACCGTCAGAATACTTTTTATAGTAGACTAAAACAGTGGTTCCAGGGCCGCCATCGTCAATATTGCCAGTATTGCCACGGCAATACTACTTTTCTCATGTGACATGATGGGATTTTTAGTTTAGATAACTGTGTTAATGATAGTTTTTCATGCTGCCAGCTGCCACCTCAAACCCCTTGTAATACAATAAAATTACTCACACAATTCAAGGTGATGGAATACATCTGCACCCAACTCTACTTTGTATAAAAAGGATTTATTGACTTGTTGCAGAATAACTACTGTTGTCATGCTGAGTGAACTCATTTCCCATCACAACATACTAATATTAAGTTACCATTCATCAACCTCCACTTGAAAAATACGCAAACACCTGTGAAAAACTCAAAATAATCCTTCAAATCAATAAAAAATACGTCGGGCCGGGGATTTCCACTAACACGCATACACACACTATAAATTGACTCAACTTAACTCAGTCAAAGCAAGAAGATCACTTGACTGAGTCGTAAAATATATTTTACAGTGTAAGAGTTTATAAAACGGCTACAACAATTTTAGTACCCAATTATACCACTGCAAAACAAATAATAAATAAACAACATCCTCCTTGAATACACATAATTGGGTTGTCGTGCTATAAGCCAGAAATTTGGCAATACTACTTTTAAAATGGTGATGGCACCCCTGTTAAGCTTTCTAGGTCAGAGGTCATTAACTTTTTGAAGTTAATTTAATAATATAATATAACTAGAAAAAAAATCCTAAATAAATTGTGCGTGACTCTGGCCCGGGACTCTCCCCCATACATCACTGACACTGTTGAGTAATTTTCTGAATATGACTTCTACCATTGCTTAGGTATGTGACAGATCAAGCTTTTAACAGGTGTTCATATGCTGATGCACTAGTAGTAGTGTTACGGGTCCCAGGATTGGGGTGCCACGTGACAATAGAGATGTCTGTAATATACAGAAAAGGTGAGAAGCAATGAAGACACGGCTGGTCAGTTTGTCATCCAAGTTGCATCTATATTCAAATTCACAAATGAAATACAACACATTTCTCTGAGTTTCTCTTTTGTTCAGTCTTCAACTGTATAAGTGTATTACATCTAGTTCACATACATCCTATTCTAATTCTAATTCACATTCACCTGTATAAGTGAGTTAAGGCATCAGTAATCATACAGTGCAAATTACAGCATTTATCTACTGTACTTGAATGCAACATGTAAGTTGCAATTATTCTAGCTTCACACACACTTAAACATACACAAAGTATCTCTCAGAGAAAGCTAAATGTTTTCAATACAAGGTAAACCCAGTTGTGACTCTGGATGTAACAGTTACACTCTTATCTTTAAACAGTATGCATTAATATAAATATCATAAATTCTTCATAACTTGTAAAACTGTAGCCATGAACCTTTAACATTTACTCAAATTCCCCTTTAAGCTGCTGTGTGTGCGGGAGAACACACATCAAAATAACACGGTGCAAAATACACACAATAAACCTTACATCAAGCGGCACGCCTGCAAGACATTACGTAGGGCGAATAATAAACCCATATTCGGCGGAGCAGGAGGCTACGCGCCTTACAGTCTTTTCTCTCCCTTTGTTCTCAACTGCAGTATTTTAAAGTCTCTTTAAGTTCGCTAAAACACTCAAAAACATGACCCGAACTTCTTCAACAGTTATACATATAAAGCAAGGCTTTAGAAGGTTGACATTTTATACCAACTACTGACCTGTAATATACAGAAAAGGTGAGAAGCAATGAAGACACGGCTGGTCAGTTTGTCATCCAAGTTGCATCTGAGGATGCGGACGGAGGTGCTCCCCAATGACAACAACCCGTAACGCAACTACTAGTGTCAACAGTTCCACCTGAGTGCTGCTTACATTTTAAGTTCCTCTCACATCGAATGTGGCGAATCAATTAATGTACTGTTCTCATAAATGTATAACAATATCCTGAAACCCTTAAAATTCAAGAAAATTACCTTGGGCTAATTTAAATAAAATTAACAGTTTTGTGGTAGTTTTGAGAGTACCACAGTAGCGTAAACACTAATTTCAGCAGGATTAAAGACAGCTCCACTTGAGCACACTGCCACAGTTTAACCCTCCTGTTGTGTTCGTTTGTGGTCACTACTTTTGTGTTCCCGGTCAAAAATGACCGCCTCATTGTAGCTGATTATAATTTCATAATAATACATATATTATCAACTAATGTTGTGTTAGATGTTTTAAGCAACTTAAGTTCTTGTTAATATATCAAGTTTTAAACTTCTGTTTGCCTTTAAGGGTCTCTAGGCCTCATTGACCTAAGCAAATGCAACTCGTTTTTGAGTGAAAACAGCAAAATTATGGATTATTTTGAATATAACAAGTATCCAGATGACAAATATTGTTCTATTTATGATAGACTACTTTGTATAAAGATCTTACAAGGACATGATTATCATTTCAATGGACTCTGAACAGTTCCAAGCAGGATTTGATGTCATCAACCCGGGAGATGGCCTATCTCATGGGTGTCCAATCCTGGTCCTCAAGGGCCACTGTCCTGAAGGTTTTAGATATTTCCTTGCTCCAGCACACCTGATTCAAATGAAAGGTCATTATCCAGGCTTCCACATAGCTTGATAACAACCAATTCATTAGAATCAGGTGTGCTGGAGCCAGAAATATTCATCTTGTTTAGGGACGGTGAGGCTGTTAGCAAAGCCGAGCCCGGTGACTTTAGTTGACGCACAAGCGTCACAGCAATAACTGTACGATAGAATGAGTCCAGCAGATGGATGTATAGGTTAGTATAGCAGGCAGGAGACTGGGAGACTGTGGGGAACAGTTCCAAGCAGGATTTGATGTCATCAAGATGGCCTATCTCATGGGTGTCCAATCCTGGTCCTCAAGGGCCACTGTCCTTAAGTTTTTAGATGTTTCCCTGCTCCAGCACACCTGATTCAAATGAAAGGTCATTATCTAGGCTTCCACATAGCTTGATAACAGCCCATTCATTAGAATCAAGTGCTGGATCAGGGAAACATCGAAAACCTTCCGGACAGTGGCCCTCGAGGACCAGGATTGGACACCCATGGCCTATCTGGTTGGTCCTGGGGTCATCCTGATGACATTTTCTGTCGACAGTCGACCTCTCCTCTCAGGTGGTGATGAACCCCAGGACAAACTCCCATTTTGAAACTCCCCACTGACACTTATCAGTGCCAGGGTCAAAGATGTGATCAATAGCCTCACATACAGAATACCGTTTGGTCATCGTGCTGCCATAGCATGAATTATGAGCAAATCCAACAGGTTTGGTTCCTGTGGCTGAAAGATTGTATTTGGGTATGGTTCCCATGGGTGAAAGATTCTATCTGGGTGTGGTTCCCATGGGTGAAAGATTCTACTTGGGCAAGGGTCTCGTGGGGGTAGCAATGGAAGCCAAGAAGGGGAGTAATGTGTGTGTATGTAGTATGTTTGTGCATTTTGGGGGCTGGAAGTGTAAGTGTGTCCATCTGTTGAATGGGTGTGTGCCTGGACAAAATATTATACAAAAACTTTAGTCTTAACCATTCATTTGAATGACCGGTCATTTTTGACCGGGAACATCATGGGTGTAACAAAGTTAAATAAAACACCCAGATTTTTATGAAATTCGTAAAAAAATGTATTGGCTGTTTAGATACCCTGTGTGAACAAAGTCATGGAATCTCATGGCAATCAGAATTAATTCACTACATTTTCTTTGAGAGAAAACATGTAAGTCGGTCACTTTTGACCGGAACACAACAGGAGGGTTAAATTGAAGTAGTAAGCAAGCAGTAAACAATTGGTCACTCTGTGTCAGGTAGCACTTTACATTACAGTTCAGTAGCATAGTAATAGTTTGGTTATAATTTGATAATAGTGATAAATGCTTTCAAAAACTTAGTGTAAAATGATCCAAATACATCCAATGCCAGAATTAGGCCATCAATGGCTATGACTTTTGGTATTAGAAATACACCTTTTATCAAAATGATACCGCATTATAAATATCAGATAACATTATAAAGTTATACAGCTGTTTCAGTGTTAAATGTCAAATCAATCCACATGCAATCAAAGATGTAACAAATCAGGATTCGGCAATAAGCTAGCATCAAAATTCACAAAAAGCACTAGGTCACACAGTTCTGATATCACACTAACAAAAACAGTGCTTTTTATCCAACATTAATTGAGAAAAAAACACACGCACATACACATACACACACGCACATACACACACACACACACACATACACACACATATTTATATATATATATATAGATAGATAGATACATATATGTGCATACACACAGGCAGTCTGTACATTAATTACTTAATGATGAACTGTCAATCAACCCATTCAGTGCAATGAATCACTTAGTAGCAGACACACAGGTTCAATTATCTATAAACTACAGGACTAAAGGACTCCCCATACAACACTAGCCAATAGTTTGCAAGGTCAACCAGTATCCAGACGATTATGAATGTTTTACAGCAAGCCCCCCCAACAATTTAAATAGCAATTCCAAAAAGACCTGTATTTAATCCCCACTGTTTCTCTATGGAGCGGCAACTTCATAACTGCCGATCCCGACCACCCACACACCTCCCCAATACCTGGTTCGATTCGTCTGGACCCCACCACATTAACTCTGGCCTCAAACCTCTCCGAAATCGCCCCCCCGAGCCCCCCCGCAACGTCACAATCTTCGCTTGAAAGTGAAACTAAATCATTCGCGATTCTCAAACCTCTCCCCCAAATAGGCTCATATCTCATCAACCCGACCTCCCACACACCTCCCCAATATGTTGTTAGATTCCTATGGACGCCACCACATGAACCCTGCCCTCAAACCCCCCCGCACGAGCCCCCCCGCCCCCCGCGAACGCCGATTGCCCCCCCCCCTCCGAAAACGACCCTAAACGGTCAAAATGCACACAAATACCCCCCCCCCCTACCCTCCCCACAACCCTCCACCACCGTCTTGACTGATAAGCACATGAATACATATAAGCCCAAATGTTAAAGAAGTCAAAAACCCACATCTTTGATAGCATGCTAGCGAAACATATGCTGATGCACTAGCAATTAGCTTAAGCGCTAATTTCAGCATTGGTCGCTAATGTTAGCAAACAGCATATCTTTACAGCTAGCTGGAATGTCAGTTGTAAATCCTGACTGATAAGCACATGAATACCTATGAGCCCAAATGTTAAAGAAGTCAAAAACCTACATTTTTGATAGCATGCTAGCGAAAGAGTTGAAAAAGATGTTCGCTTACCTTAGAGACTTAGAGCCAGAGAGGAAGAGTTGAGTTGGAGTACAGTTTATAAATACACCCGAAACAAAAAGAGCCAATTTGATTCCTCCAGTAAATATCCTCCAATTAAAGTTATTAAATGTGAAATGAATTACTTTTCATAAAATGGCCACCGTCTTCCCCTCTCCTCTTTCAAGCACGCTGACGTTGCTAAGTAACAAACTAATAAGTTGCAGCTGGAACTGTCATGGCAGTTAAAAAGACAGAGCGAAAAGGCTTACAGCACCCCTCGAACAGGAAGGATTTCTGGCCAAACCGTGTTTCCAATCATAAAACCAGGTAAACGTGAAGCAGTCTGAGCCCTTCCTGAACGTCTACATAGGCATTTTGTGTTGACAAGTGAAGAAATGTGCTCTTGGGAGCAATTCTAAAAAGTGTTTGTTTTCTTTCTTCTTAGTTACTTTCCCGCCACTTTTAACATGGGAGTCTATGAGGCTGTTCATGGGTGCTGCGGCCGAATCTTCGCATGTCAAGCTAAAACAATAAATCTGACAGATAAAGTAAAGCAAGTGTGAGCTAGAGGACACATTTTCTTACGTTTCTATGTATAAATTGTGTCTGTAGTGGTGCATTTGAGGCCATGGTAGTCGAATAATTTTTCACTGATTTTTCTCTCTCCTCTACACTCTAGCGTTGACATCACCCACTCTAGTTCTCAAACATTCTCTCCATTGACACCCATTAATTTTTTTGGTGTGGTTTTTGGCCATTTTTGGCAAAATGATTTGGCAAAAGTCTTAGAAAAATCATAGCACACATGTCGGGGCCGAGCCGCACGTTTTGATATAACCTTTGTGTATATGCGTCAAAAACTCTGGTAGGAGTTTTGAGCCAGAAAACGGCGTAAAAATAATAATAATAAACGCTAGTAATAACATAGTGTGCGCCTTGCAGCACGCACACAATAAACCATATTTTCAAGAATATATATGTTAAGATATGTTGTGAAATTGTGTGAAAAAATTGATTAGTCAGTTTTAATGAGCTATATAGAATAAAAGAGACGAGAAAATATATTTTGTTGTTGGTTATGCGGCAATGAGCTTATGAGCTTTGGGTCATGACCGAAAGGACAAGATCGCGGATACAAGCGGTCAAAATGAGTTTCCTCCGCAGGGTGGCCGGGCGCTCCCTTAGAGATAGGGTGAGGAGCTCGATCACACGGGAGGAGCTCGGAGTAGAACCGCTACTCCTCCACGTCGAGAGGAGCCAGTTGAGGTGGCTCGGGCATCTGTTTAGGATGCCTCCTGGACGCCTCCCCCGGGAGGTGTTCCAGGCATGTCCCACCGGGAGGCGGCCCCGGGGAAGACCTAGGACACGCTGGAGGGACTATGTCTCTCGGCTGGCCTGGGAACGCCTCGGGATCCCCCCGGAGGAGCTGGAGGAGGTGTGTGCTGTGAGGGAAGTCTGGGCTTCCCTGCTCAGACTGCTGCCCCCGCGACCCGGCCCCGGATAAGCGGAAGATAATGGATGGATGGATGGATGGTTAAGCCTGTTAAAAGCGTCTGCTGTATTATAAAGAACAACCATGAACTAACTGCCATATAACTAGCAGCAGTAGTTATTACACTTCGTGAAAGTATTTGCTCCGATCAGCTTTCCGCTGAAGTTCCGAAGCCGCTCTCTTTCATTCAGGTTTGTTCTGGAAGTGTCTTTTAGCGTTATTTTAGGTCATTTTATAATTTCTCGTCACATATCAAGCATATGTAGCCCACATGTAAGTGAGCATCGTCAACGGTGAAAGCAAATGCATTTGTCCGCGAACAATTTTATTTTGGGGGGATTTATCCATGGTTTGCTACTCGTCGAACGCAATATCTCCACCAGCAATAAAGAAAGCATTAATTAATTAATGCCCTTTATTGTCACTATACAGTTGTACAACGAGATTTGTGTTACGAGGCTGACAAAGAACCCAAGAGCAGACACCAGGCACAGGTTCCACAATATGTTTATTACTAAGAAAAAATTAACAAATAAGGTACCAAAAAACAGGCAGGGCAGGCAGGGTTAGCTGGAGCAGGCTGGATCAGGGTTAACTATAGCAGGCTTGGCTGGAGCAGGCTTGAGCAGGGTTACCTGGAGCAGGGTTACCTGGAGCAGGGTTACCTGGAGCAGGGTTACAGGCAGGGTCAGGGATGTGACAGTACCCCCCCCTCTATGGTTTTATCATTGAAACATGAAACGTGGGATGAATCTTAAGAGAGGCAGAAAGCTTAAGACGTACCGCTGAGGGATTGACCACCTTCTCAACCTCAAATGGTCCAACGAACCGTGGAGACCACTTCTTAGACTTAACCCTAAGGGGCAGGTCCTTAGCAGACAGCCATATAATTTGTCCCGGTGAGTAAGTTGGAGCCGGGGTGCGGCGGCGGTTTGCTTGGGTCTGAGATCTGGCTGAGGCCCGCATAAGAGCCGAGCAGGCCCTCCTCCACGTTTGGTGACAACGGCGTGGGTGCTCTTGGACTGAAGGAACAGCTAGCTCTTGCTCCTGGTCTGCAAACAATGGTGGTTGATAACCGTAACTACATTCAAAAGGGGACATGCCCAGAGAGGAATTAACCAGGGTGTTATGGGCGTATTCTAATCAGGGGAGTTGTGAACTCCAGCTGGATGGATTGGCAGAAGACATGCAGCGCAGCGCTAAATCCATTTGCTGGTTAGCCTGCTCTGTTTTGCACTTTAACCTGGGCAATGATGTATCCTAAGAAGGAAACAGAGGCTGCATGAAATTGACACTTTTCAGCTTTAACAAACAACTTGTTTTCCAGAAGCCTTTGGAGGACCTTGCGTACATGAAGCTTGTGGGTTTCTAAATCCTTGGAGAAGATCAAAATGTAATCTATGTAGACAAAAGCATATCTTCCAATCATGTCCCATAAAACATCATTTAACAATTAAAACACACATTCACTTTGTGTGTATGAACAACAAAGTGGGGAACAACCAATTTGTGATTGACATCTATTCTAAGTCTGACCTCTTCATTTTTCATTGAGGAAGGAAGATGCTATTCAAACCCAATACAGTGTACATTTCCCGTCATACCGGTTTGTGTATTACCTATTAGCTGTTTAAGTGCACAACGCAGCCACAAGAGGGACCCCAAACCTCAGATGTTCACTCGAAGAGCATTTTAATTGATTGAAATTAACAAATTACTAAACAAATTCATACAAGCTCGTTACCTAGATGTAGGAGTAGCTCAGGTTTCATAATACACTTTACACTTACTACTTTTTAATAATCATATGTTATGCAATTGCCACATCCTCAGTTATATAAAAATCGGTCCCTCCCACATTTTGAAAACAAATTTATACACCTGGCATAGAAGTTGCATTTTATCAAATTAACATGTTTCTCAGTAAGACTGTAATTTATATTATTTTAGTTTTACAGCATGTAAAAATAAATACGTGCTCTGTAATAGGTCAAGTTCTATAGCCTTAAACTCTAAGCTTAATTTTCACTAGCATATTTGCGTATTCTTTGTTTTGGAGTTTTCAGAAAGCCAGAGGTTAATCTCACACCCAATTGAAAACTCTTGTATTCCTGACAGAAAACTAGGGTGGATCCTAGATTCATCCTTCCTGGTCAGAGTGAAAGCACATGAGGGCCATTGCTCAAATCAAAGTTATGGTGTGTTTTATTCAGAATGAACTCCCATCCTGTGGTGGAACGCCTAAGTTTTGTTTTTATGAGATCAGCTATCATCTTTTTGGGTTAGTTGAGTGATGCGCCAGAGAAAACGACTTTTTCTTCATATAAATAAATATACAGGTATATTACAACCTAGACGTTGCCAAAAGTCAATGGGGCACTAAATCTGCAAACGGGTTCAACTGACCACAGTTAGACGCTCTGCGTGGAAAAGGATGGCGAATCATTCAGCCCCCTCCTCGGTTTTCCCTGATGATGTGTGTAAGTAACCACAACCCTCAAGTCACGAGTGTAGACTACTGTGCTGAAACCCTGGTTCAACTCAGATCGCAGCTTCACTAGGCGGTGCTCCGTGGCAGCTTCTGTTACGGTAACAGGGGGCAAGCGGGTGGAAGACTTAATGTCAAGGAAAGCTGTTAGTCAGACAGGAATACGGCAGAACATGATGAAGAGGAGGTTAAGTGTTTCAAACCGGTGTCAAAACAGGTAATGAACTTAAATGTCAAAGAAAAAAAAAACTTTATTGGTTTACTCGTTAATAGGCTGTCCAGAAGAATTGCTTCATCTAAACTCGACACGCAAAGCACATTTATTGTGTTAAGTGATTTTTAAACATACTGTGAGCATATGTACTAATATGTTTGTTTATTGGTGCTGCTAATGGTTTTGTAAAAATGTTCGAGATTTATTGCAGTCCGATATCCTGTAGAGCGTGCAGGTGCAAGCCTGCCCGGGCTGTTCCCATGGAGACAATTGCGCATGATGTGCTAGATGATTCTTGTCCAGCAGAGCAGAGCTACACAAAGACACACATTCTGACTGTCACATCCAGTTGAGGTCTTTTAAAAGACAAACATACATATAAACATGAAAAAACGAACATTGGACTAATGTCGGTCAGAGGGGGATGGCTCGTGCATGTGTGAGGTTCAGATGGAGCTGAAAGTTGAGAACAGCGGCAGCAATATGTCCGTAAATTGGGTTGCCCAAAATATTTAATAGGATCTCATACAACATTTGGCTGAGGCAGCGCAACAAGATAGTAACCTACATGAGATAAACTGACACCATCCCACACTGAAGAGTATTATTCTAGAAAAATCCACGGGAGGTTCATTTGGAACGGACAGAATAAATAGGGGTTGACGGAGTAGTAAAGAAAGTGACTTTATAGGTAACTTGACTAGAAGGCTTTAAAATGTCAACTATTTTGAGGGGTTTACCGTTTAGTCGTTATGTGAATTGCTTATTTAAATGAACAGAAATATGACTAGATCACAGAGATCTTTTTTCGGTTTTGGTAGAAAGTACTACTTTGAATACTACTACTATACAACTCTACTTCACGCAGCTGCCACAGCTGGTACATTTTTTTTAATATTGTGTTGAACAATCAAGTGCTGGAGCAAGTTAGGTATCGCCATATTCTATATAAAAAAGTGAAGTGACATTTGGAGTTTTCCCAAATCAAGTCTGCTAATAAAGCTCACTCACTCGACTCATCAGCTTCCAATTGAACTTGTCCATAGGACCACACTGTCTAAAAGTGCTGGCTGTAGGCTACTGTCGCACATAACCATTATCTCTATCCAAGTGATTATTAGAGTACACTCTCCGATCTTCTTATCACTGTTGTAAGCTATTTTAAATGTTTAATTTAAACAATCCAATATCAGTTCATGAGCAGTAAGAATTAAGTTAGTCAGTTAAATGTCTCCTCCTCCGCTCCATCTTTACAGGAACCTGGACTAACAGTTGCTGCACAGCCAGACAGCCAGAATGACTAAGGAGGTGGAGGGCCTCCAGATGCCGACCCAAAGAACCAGGCACGGCACAGGGGACACGGTAGTGTTCAGGAGGGGCAGCACAGAGGCAGCCCCGGGGCTCAGAGACCCAGCGTCCAGGTGCTCTCAGACACTGGATGGAGGGGAACACAGGACGATGAGGAACGCGGACAGTGATTCAGACGAGCAGAACAATTCGTGCGAGCAGATTCCCTTCCCCGTGGACCGTCCAGGAGGGCAGGAGGATGCGGGGGCTGAGCACGGCCAACAGGTGGCCCCAGATGGAGGCTGGGGTTGGGTGGTGTTGCTGGGGACCGTCCTGGTCCTGGCTCTGACGCTGGCCTTTCCCTCCTGCCTTGGCATCTTCTTTACGGAGCTGCAGACCGAGTTTAACACCAGCAACACAGAGACGTCCTGGGTGCCAGCTATAATGACTGCAGTGCTTCATGCCGGCGGTAGGGATGTTCTGCTCACGTAGAGATCATTAGTATATATATTCATTTAGCAGGCGCTTTTATCCAAAAGCGACTTACAGCAAGTACAAGGACATTCCCCCTGAGGCAAGTAGGGTGAAGTGCCTTGCCCATGGACACAACATCACATAGCCACAGCCGGGAATCGAACTCACAACCTTCCGATCATAAGGCCAACCCTTAACCTGCTGAGCCACCTGACTCCTCTGTAGTAGTGTTTCCTTGTCATTCTCTTCAAACCAACCTTCATCTATAACAGTCTTTTTTTTGCCTAGTCAGCTCTTTCTCACACACACACCCCTATCACACATACGCACAATTACACCATCATTGTGAGTTTGTGAAATAAGATAAGAAGAGTCTGAAGAATTGTGACAGCACAGCATGTGGCTTGCCTCACCCGGGGTTGGAGGAGGTTTCAGACAGCCGTAAATCAGGCGTTGGCTGTTGTTACTGCTGAGCCCCGTAGTTCAAGCTCTGACTCAGCCAGGAGCCCATTGTTCTTAATCTGGAAAGTTTATTTATCTTTCGTCTGCCTGTTTCTGCTCCCTCCAGTAGGAAAATCCTAAAGTCAGAGGAACATTGGGCAAAAAGAAATGCGCAAAAAAAAGACAGAAACGATTTATGTATCATCTTTTGGAACTTTGATCTACTTGACTGTCAGAAATCACAGCTCAGCAGGTAGAGTGAACATGGATTTGAAATTGGACAACTCCGCTTCAGTGGAGACTAACATGGGTTTGTCCATGGATTGTTGAAGAAAGAGCTCATCTTCCAGCATGATGAATGCCTGAGGCCATGGGAGATATAGCTGTCGTTTATCCTTGAAAGTCCTCACATCCAGACCGCGTGACAATGGCAGACGTAATCCTAAAAGCTACGATGGGCCAATAACGCAGCCATTATTATAACATGAAAGCGCTGAGAGACTCACTAAGCTGAACTTCATGTCAATTTATTAAATTAGCCTGCTGTGTAGTCCATTTGCCTTTGGTTATAAAATTGAGAGCTGGAAAATGCATTTGGATTGTTCAAATCTACAACTTATTCCCAGTTGCTGGCAAGAGTAGAAAGCAGAAACACAAACACATCTCTAGTTTCTAGGAATTCATTAGCGATAAGTGGATAGCGATTGTTTTTCGTTTTGTAGACCATTGTCCAACATTTAGCAACAAATATCCAGATGCAAATGTATAACTGTCATGCTAAATATGTCCATTGTGTTCAATCCCCAACGCGTGTGGCACTGGCCCTGAATTTGAATCTCATGTTTGAAACTTGTTTCTCTGTCTGTACAGGTCCACTATGCAGTGTGCTAGTGGAGCGTTTCGGTTGCCGAGCGACCGTGATGGTGGGCGGGGTACTGAGTGGGCTGGGAATGGTGGTCAGTGCCTTCTCCAGAACTATCACAGAGTTGTACATCACTGCCATCATCACAGGTCAGAGATCATAGCCTCAAGTACATATAATTTACAGGTCATTAAAACCTTCTATCCTGTAGTTATCCGTTGACAGGATTGTCATCAGACTTAGTGTGTTGTGGTTTGCAGGGTTGGGCTTCTGCCTGTCTTTTCAGCCCTCGGTGACAATGATGGGACACTACTTTGTGCGGCGCCGTGTCTTTGCCAATGCCTTGTCGTCCACTGGAACTGCCCTGGGTCTGAGCACCCTGCCCCTGCTGTCTAACTACCTGCTCAGCCAGTTTGGCTGGCGGGGGAGCTTCCTGATCCTGGGAGGGGTCCTCCTCAACTGCTGTGTGTGTGGGGCTGTGATGAGACCTCTGACAGCCCGACCAATCAAACCTAAATCCTCAGTGTGGCCCACCGATCCAGCCAATCAGCTTCAGGAGAAGGAGGGGTTGAAGGACCGGCTGAGGACCACTTTATCTGACCTCATGGCCTTCCTGAGGCACCACATGGCCTTCGATCTGCTGGTCAGCAACGTCCGCTACTGCGTCTATGCCCTGGGGGTGACCTGGATGATGCTGGGTTTCGTGGTGCCCCTGGTCTTCCTGGTCCCCTACGCCACTGACCACGGGATGGAGCAGGACCGCGCTGCTCTGCTCATGGCCACCCTGGGTCTGGTCAACCTTGCTGTGAGGCCTGTGGTGGCCCTCCTCCTGGGCCTGCCCAGGTTCCAGGGCAGCCGCTGCTTCGTGTACGTGTTCTCCACGGCCGTGCTGGTGAACGGGCTCAGCAACGCCATCTGCGGGGCTTCGGCCAGCTTCCCGGTGCTCCTGGTGTACGTGGTGCTGTTCGGCCTGTCCATGAGCGTGATTGGCTCGCTGCTGTTCACCGTGCTGATGGAGACGGTGGAGATGAGCCGCTTCCCCTCGGCCCTGGGCCTCATCAGCATGCTGGAGAGTGGCATGTTGCTGGTGGGACCGCCCCTCGCAGGTACTCACACACACCACGGATGTTTTCACAGAGCGAGCGTTTATGCTTCGAGCATAACCACTGTAGCTAGCGAATGTCATCCATTAGCCTAGCATACACGCTGACATATTGCCACAACAAAGCTCACTGTTTGCTCTGAGGTTTGTCATTAAACTGGCAAAGCGCACATTAATCTGCTCTCTCGCAGCGTGACTGCACGCGCTCCGTAGGTATGGGGCTGTCACACTGCTGTGGAATGTTCCGTCCAGCACACATGCCCACGTCATCAAAGCTAGGGCTGAGGGGGGTGGGGTGGGGGTGGGGTGGTCATGTGCTCCGTATTCCACGAGGCTAAAGGGGGGGCGGGGGCGAGTTGTGCATGGCTGGGGCTGGTCAGCTCAGTCCTGCTGGGCTCTCCTTCATGAGTCAGCTTTTTTGCCACCCAGGAGCGGGCACCACAGACAAGGAGGGAAGTGGGGGGTGGAGTACGGAGAAGCAATTGAACAGGCCCCGTCTCTGGTTTCGAGCGCCATGGTAACTCAAATGTCACGCTTGGTGTCAGATATGAGACCGAGGCAGGGTTCCACTAAGATCCTGTCATCCCCCCCCCTCCCCCGCAGGTGGTCGAGAAACGATAAAAGAACGCGTGGTGATGTATCTGTCTGGCTTTTTGCTCATGTTTCTTTCCTGTTTCCTGTTTGGTTTCTCTTGTGCTGTTTGTTCAGGTATACTGGTGGACAGCACGGGCCGATACTCATATGTGTTCTACGCTTGCTGTCTGACGGTGTCCTCAGCCGGACTCTTTCTCATGGGCTCTTTCTACTGGCTGGACCGTCTAGATAAGAAGAAGAAGAAACCGTCAACTCCTGCTTATCCACAGAAGCCAACTCTTATTATCCTGGCCCCTGACTGCCAGTATAGCCATATACCCTTACAAGCAGGAAAAGCATTGGACACAGTTTATGTCACTAATGTGTGACAAACACACATACTGTACACTGTATAGTATCAACACATAGTGTATACAGTACCTAAAAACCTTATAGAGAAAAATAACAAAACTTGTAGAGATACCTTGCTCGGTCACCAGGGAACTGAGTTACAAGTCAACCAGTACAATTACGCTTCAGTGAAAGTGTTGGATCTGATTTGAACAAAAAGTCCACCACATCCGCACCAAATGTCCCTTGAGATATTAATTTTCATAATGAAACACCTAACACTATATTTTTCGAAAATGTGTGACGCTTCCCGATTCACCTGCATTAACAGCAGGGTTGGCAATGTTGTTGACCTAAAGTCTTATTAGTGTTAGTAAAAAACAATCTTGAAGGGGTCCCCTGATTATTTATATGGTTGGCTTCCCGTCTGTGTACCTATCCATCTACCTAGGCACACTCTTCCCCTTCACTCAATGCTAGTTACTGTAGTTTTGTGGGAGTGGCTTTGTTGTCGGGGTATTTTGGTTTGAATTTAGTCCGAAATAAGATGAAATAGCTAGCTTTGCACAACTCACCTACCCTCCCTTTAATAAGGTTTTTGCACTTCAAGTGCAGTAGTGTTAAAATAAGTTGGCTACTAGGCTGTACTTCTGACACTGGTACTTTGGTACTAAAGATATCTTTGGCATAAAGTAGCCTCGTAGCCCAGACGCAGGTCTTTCAGTTACCTTCACTGTCCCTTTACCAGAACAGAAACCTGTTTTTTTTTGGAAGGTTTACCAAAAGGGGACTCCTAGAAGCAAGGCCTGACAGTCATTGAACAGATAATAAGGTCATAGCTGATTAACCTATTGTATTACATAAAAACACATTATATATTAGTTTTTTTCAACATATTTTTTTCTGGCATTGATAACAGTGTGTGGTAGTGTGTACACTGTATGGCTTACACTGTGGACTTTGGAATGCACATGTTGAATCTCATGCCAGAAAGCTCCTCCCATGGTGTTGCCATATTTATCCATCTCTCTATTCCTGTCTATAAACACTGAATTGTTCCTGTGGTTCAGTAGCTTCAGCCTGCAGGTCATAGAACTACTGAACATTCCTCTAATCTGTTCATGACAGCAATGCTGTGTAAAATTGTCAAAATGAGAGTCAATCCTGAAGCTAAAATGCTGAGCTGAAAATCCACATGAATAGGAATATAATTTTTATAATTTATTTATGTTGGCCATGTCCTGTGAAATGGTGTGGAAATGGGTTTTTACACATATTATATTACACATATCGTTTAAAAGCATTACATAGAATGTTCATTAATGAGTTGTTGGTTAGGAACACAGCAGTATTACAAACTATATATCTGATTTCTTGCACTCAAACGAAATGAATCATGGCCTTGTGCTGAGTGTATTCATTTACTTTAATGAATGTATTCCAAGTCGTATAGATTAATTCAAACACATGAAGTGGTAGCCTTATGTAAAAAATAAAAAGAAGAAAAAAGGATAGATTTTTTTTATTAGTTCTAACTTATTCTTGAATACTTTATCAATTGTCCACCTAAAATGTTTACACAACATTAAAAAAGTTTTTATAAGTGGATTCGGTATCTGAAATTGGCTTTTTTTCGAGACTTTGACGCCTACTAGTGGGAATGCTGTTGACTTTTCAAAAGCAGAGAGCGGTGGTGATGATTCTACATATTTTTGAGTATAAAAGTTGTTGGAAATGGTCGCCTTGTTACGTATTAAGGATATTACCTGGCTGCACATTATCTCTTTTTTATTATTATTCATACACCAGATAAGAAAAGGCTGTTGCGTGTTTGTGCTTTAATTGCCAGAAGTTTAACTCTTTACTGCGCTAAAGGCTGAGGCTGCCGCTGATAACATCTAAATGACAGTCTAACCAGTTTCAATCCAGTTTGGGTTCTTGACTTAACTGGATTGAAACTTCACTAAAGGTTCTCTGACATTTAACTTGTTAGTGTTTGCCTATCAACTTTTTATTCCAGTTATATGTGCAGTTCACTCCAACCCACCAGTGCGCAGAGACAGTTAAACATTATATCATTTTATGCTGCTGTTCCAAGATTCGACAGTAAGTGACCACGACTCCCAAATTCCCTCTATCTCTCTCCCAGCAACCATGTCTACTGGACTCCCCTCCTTACTCCTCAGGTCCTACTCTCAGCATGTATGCCTTCTGAGTGCGCGCACATTGAAAAAAACATGGATTCCTATCAACACGAACTGGCTCAGTAGTCGGTAAGTTCAACTTTCTCTTTCGAATACCATTGCCCTTCTTACACCTTTCCATTTCACGTTGTTTACGAGGAACAATGCCTGTAAGGTTTCCATTTTATAAGGATTTTGACTGATTAGGTGATTCATATTTTTGCTTGGTCTTTGCCACTAGATTCGAGGTTCAAATGGTTGTCTTGGCCAAGGGCGTTTCTAGGATTGAAAGAATTAGCACCCTACGGATGTGTAATGTTTGGAAAGCAATTTTTTTTACTCTTTGGGGGCTGTGGACTTTAGGGGGGCTTCAGCCCAGGACTAACGACGCCCCTGGTCTTGGCACAGGTCGTGTTTTTCCTTCATGCATTATCTCTGGTTTCCCGCCACAAGGCTACACGGTCCAATGACCCTCATGGGCATAGCGGGGGAGAGTGTTATTGCTATGGCACCTTGGAGAGGGGCCCACTGTTGTCCGAGGGTTGCGAAATACCCCGGGAGAGATCCGAGCTGTGCGGAATCGAGACGACCCCCTTCCCCCCTCCCATGACTCAGGACCCCCACGTTCCCACACAGTCGACTCTTAGGAGACCGAGCCCTCGTTCTCTATCTCTGCGCTGTACATTGCCCTCTTCAACAGGGCCAAGGACTCAGTATGACATTGCCACAACTACCAAAAACACCCCACACCCCCATCCAGACTCCCTCTGCACTCTGCACAAACCACTTTAGTACAGGACACCTTAAAAACGTTTCACTGTGATTTTGCACCACTGCTCTCTATACCCATTCTTCTCTACACTCTTTTACTACAGTTATATTCCCGCCCCCACCCCCACCCATCTGTACAGATTGTGCCCACTTTTATTTTTATCTTATTTGTATCTTATTTGTATTTTACATTATATTTTTTATTCTGTTCTTATCTTAGCCTTATTATTATGTTCCATATATGTTCTATGTTTGCTCTTTCCTGTCAAAGTAAATTCTGTGTTTGTATATCTTGCATTGAGAATAAAATAGATTCTGATTCTGAAACGTCTCTTCCTCAGGTCCCTCAATGTGGACAGCCCTCCTCACGTTCCCAGCCTGACCAGCAGCTATGCCCACGGCACCTCCTCTGTCTCCCTGCTCCCTCTGACCATGGGCCAGAGCCTGGACGCCGCAGCCTGTTGCTGGCCTGAACGGGAGGCCCTGGTCTTCGTACAGGACGGCATACGCAAGACCTTTGCCCAGTTTAAACAGGATGTGAGTGCCCTTCTTAACATTCCAGGCCAGGTCTCTCCAGTCTCGTCCATGCGCCACTCGCTGACCTTCATCCATTTGTGATAATAAGTTCAGTTTTTCTGGTAAAAAAGTATAGAGAGCTATGGTGTAACTTTAAAAGTACTTTTATGGTCGTGTTGGACTTCAGCCTGTGCTGGTCAAATATTAACATAAACTGTTCATATACTGTAGCTTGGTGGAGTGAGGCTGAATCTCTTGGTCATTTTTTCCAGTCCACCAATATAAAGAGACTCTTCCAGTGTAACTCGAACCAGAGGCCAGCGCAAGGGGGGGTTAGTTAGAAAGGCAATTTGTCAATGGGCCATTCTGACCATGAAAATTGGGCCTCTTTTCAATGCACAGGTAAATGCTGAATGTTCCACGTGTGCTGCAGGTTAACCAGGCAGCTGCTGGCCTGTTGGCTCTGGGTCTGAAGAGGGGAGACCGGCTGGCAGTTTGGGGGCCCAACACCTATGAATGGATCCTCTTCCAGTTTGCCTCTGCCAAGGCTGGCATCATTCTGGTGAGCCGAGCAGACTCAGATGATGCAGAGGTGGACCGGAGAATCAATCCACCAGACTGAAGTGAAGAATCAGAATCAGAAGAAACATGAATTCTACATACATACGTCCTAAATAGGTCCTACATAGCGCCTAAATGTCCACAACAGTGGGCACAGGGTTCAAAGTAAATGATACAGTTTGTGTCCGCATGTGTACTGATATTGCAAAGTGTAGCATAGTACATGACACATGAGCCGTCAAAGTTTCCCTAAAGAAAAATAAGGAACTATTTTTCCTGCAGGTATCATTGAACCCAGCATATCAGCTGAAGGAGGTGGAGTTCACTCTGAGGAGGGTAAGGGGACAGTTACAATGGTTTAGAAGGCAGAAGTTTGTTAGATGTTTGGTTAAAAATGGGTACCGGTAGTTAAGACCCAAAGTCTTCACGGTCCAGTACATCATCTGAACAGTTGTTTTTGTTGCCTGTGCTGTTCAGGTCCAATGTAAGGCAGTGGTGTGCCCAACCCAGTTTAAAACCCAGAGGTTCTGTGAGATGTTGAGGGAGATCTGTCCAGAGATCGACTCAGCAGGGTCCTTCAAGAGCGCCAGGTATTTGGTTGGCGATATAATCTGTATGACATTGTACATTTACATTTAGTCATTCAGCAGACGCTTTATCCAGAGCGATTTACAGCAAGTACAGGGACATTCTCCCCTGAGGCAAGTAGGGCGAAGTGCCTCACTCAAGGACACAATGTAATGTTGCCACAGCGGGGAATCAACCTCGCAACCTTCCGATCACTAGCCAAACGCCTTAACCGCTGAGCCACCTGACTCCCCGTTATTAGAGATCGTAGTTTGTTGTTTTGTAGATTATTGATTGCTGTTTGAGTATGCTAGTGTACACTGTTGTAAACTGACTCTGAATGTAGCGCCTGGAAATGTGAGTTTCCTGTTTTTTGTGGGTGTGTGTTTGTTAGACTGCCGGACCTGTGCATGGTGATAGTGACAGACAGCAGACAAGCAGGCATGATCCAGGTGGATGATGTGATGCAGGCAGGGTCCACACAGCAGCACCAGGAGCTGGAGGCTCTGCAGAGCTCCCTGTCATTTGACGACCCCATCAACATACAATTCACTTCAGTAACTCCCTGTCTCCTCATCCGCACAGCTAGTCACATCGTCAATAGGGCGCTAACATTCACGTCAACCTCTAATCAAACCGCCCATCTCGGCCATTTTTCCAGGGTACAACAGGAAGTCCGAAGGGGGTCACTCTCTCCCATCACAACATCGTCAACAATGCTTATTTTGCGGGCCTCAGATTAGGCTTCGGCTGGAGGGTGAGTGTGCCGGCCGCGTCTACTGTCATGCGCTCTTATCACAAGTCTGTAACGGGCCCTTGTGGCCTCTTCCTTCCAGCCACAGGTGCGGGTGTGTACTCCGGTGCCGCTGTACCACTGCTTTGGCTCCGTGCTGGGAGGGATGTGCATGGTGATGCATGGAATCACGCTGGTCTTCCCCTCCACGGACTACAAAAGCCGTGCCAGTTTACAGGCCATTCAGAATGAGCGGTATGCCTTTACGCCAGGGCCACAGTGCGAGAGGGAGAGAGGGAGGGAGACAGAGAGCGCGAATTGGGGTTTTCTGGGTGGTGAGACTTGAATGAAAGAAATTACCGAATAAAAGTACACAGACATGCAAGAAGTAAATAGACACTTTCATTTTTCGGAATTTTTGAAAACTGTAAAGGGAATGTCTACTAAATACTTAAGTAACCAGTTCTACTTATCGATTATATCTCAATGGTTCGCTTTATGTATTAAATAGATTTTTTTTATCATTTAGCAGACGCTTTTATCCAAAGTGACTTACAGAAAGGACAGGGAAAATCCCTGAGGCAAGTAGGGTGAAGTGCCTTGCCCAAGGACACATCACAGCCGGGAATCAAACTCACAACCTTCTGATCATGAGCCCAAGACCTTAACCCGCTGAACCACCTGACTCTTTTCTTCTTGCATGTCTGTGTATGTTGAGTTGTAGTAAGTATTGTTTTCTATTGCTAATCTAGGTGCACCTTTCTCTATGGCACACCCACCATGTACATTGACATGCTTGGGCAGCCTGACTTCGACAAGTACAACCTGTCGTCCGTTGAGGCTGGGCTCATCGGTGGCTCTCCATGTCCTCCAGAGGTGATGAAGAAGCTGGAGAGAGACATGAACGTGAAAGAGATGATGGTGCGTTTCCCTCCAGCCTGTAAACGACCTCGTTGAGAGAATGGAAATGTCAGCGTCTTCGTCACTTTTTCTGTGTTTGTTTTCTTTTCAGATCGGTTATGGTACCACAGAGAACAGCCCTGTGACATTTCTGGGTTTCCCGTTGGACAACGAGGAGCTAAAGATGAACACGACCGGGTGTATCATGAATCACACTGAGGTAGATTGGCTGTGTCGTCGGTTTCTAAGGATCCCTCACTGAATTGCTCCTATCAAGGTTTCGTCCATTTTTATCTCCCTAGCGCAGAGGTCACTAACTTGCGGACCGCAGTCCGGGTCCGGACCCAGAAGCTGTCTCATACAGACCCGGACCTACAGCCCAAACAGAGGGTTACGATTTAAAATCGGACGGAGCCCTTCTATTTGAACCGGGGCAGCTTTCATCGTCTTTACGGTAGTCGGTTTGTGGATGGGAATACGCACAGGCCAATCACATACGAGTTAAGCCGTCCCACGTGATTCCACTCAGCCAGTCAAAACTGTGTATTCCAGGCGGTAAACATTGAGAAGATGCAGCGCACTTAGATGAAAGTTATCGGCGAGACACGAAAATACGATAGAAAGAAAATAAACATAAACCACGGGAGAGACACAGGGGAGAGATGCGGACGATTGAGAGAGAGAGACACGGAGGAGCGAGACAGAAAGGGAGAGAAAAATATGAGGAAAATGGCTCTCAAAAAATGAAAAGTGGACAGCGAAAATAGGGCATTTAATCCAGAATGCACAAACTTCTTTCTTTTCATACTACTATTAAATGGGTAAATGTTAGGTTTCTCCAAATTCAATTGCTTGATCTCCAAGTAGATGTAGCCCTGAAATAGCAGTTTGTATGAACTGACCAGTTTCTGGCTCCAAATGGTCCCGGAGACAGCTTTCCCAGGTCTGAGGAAAGTAGACCTGGCCTGACCTGACCTGACCATGTTAGGCACCACACACAACTGTGAGGCAGCATCTTCCACAATAAATATGATCAAAACAAAATATAATTCAAGGCTCACCAATGAGCACCTCCACATGTGTATGTAAATGGCCCTGACTCAATTTAAATCCAGGTTTAAAATCCTGTCAGTACAAGCTAAAGCAGCAAAAAAGTGGGGGAGTTGAATATAAGAAAATATAGTTGTTAAGTTAAATAGTTCAATTTATAAGATATGTTGAGACTTCATACGTGAATTGTTTCAATTAAGGGTATGCATTTTTTTTTTCAAGCTTGAATATATATATTTTTTTTTAAGGCATGCCCTTTATTTTAATGTGCACCTTGTGCATATTTTTTAAGTTCAGTTCTGTGTTACATGACAATAAATATTGTCAGAAAGTTTTTAATTGTACTGAAATCATTTGATTTACAAGGCAGGTATAGATTAGATGCAGATGTTCATAAAAGTACTAAGCCACTTAAATATATATCACACAAAGTTAGACATTATGATCTTCCGGACCTTCGCTTCATGTAATTTTCTTTACATGTACTTTACATTTTATTTGAATACCCCTGCCCTAGCGAGTTTTTGGGGGAGTTTGTCTTTGTCTACCTTCAGGGTTTAGGTTGGTTGAGGGGCATATGTGAAGCCCTTTGTGACATTTCTTGTAAAAAAATTGCTTGACTGATCCAGGGATCTCAACTAGGATCGAGGCCTGCCTCGCCGACATCTCGGCCTGGATGACCTGACACCACCTCCAGCTGAACCTTGCCAAAACTGAACTTCTTATAATTCCGGCCAAACCCTCAATCACCCATTACCTTTTTATCACTCTGGGATCTGCAATAGTGACCCCTTCATCTTCTGCTGGAAACCTGGGGGTTACCTTGGATGATGAGCTCCCCTTCACGGCTCACATTGCCGGAGTCTCTCGGTCATGTAGTAAAGCTCTCTACAACATCTGTAAAATTGGAAGATACCTGTCTGAACATTCCACCCAGCTGCTAGTCCAAGCCCTTGTCCTCTCAAAACTGGACTACTGCAACTCGCTACTAGCCGGCCTTCCAGCAGGTGCAATCCGCCCCCTTCAGAGAATTCAAAATGCAGCAGCTCACCTGGTTTTCAATCTACCCAGACGCCATGTCACCCCACTCCTCATCGCCCTCCACTGGCTTCCCATCATGGCCTGTATCAGATTGAAGACCCTGATGCTGACCTTCCGAGCAGTGAACGGGACTGCCTCGAGCTAGATCCTCCGTCGCTCCGTCGCTCCTCCGGCCTTACATCCCTGCCCGCCATCTACGGTCCTCCTCTGACAACCGCCTAGTGGTCCCCCCTCTCAAGAGCGCCAGAGCCCAGCACAAACTCTTCCACTGTCGGCTCCTCAATGGTGGAATCAACTCCCCACCCCCATCAGAAACACAGACTGTCTCCTCACCTTCAAGAAAAGGCTAAAAACTCACATATTCCGAGAATTTAAAGGCACTTGTTGAATATCACTTGTTGTTGCTGTTGTTCAGAAACTCGCTATTGTTGTGTTTTTGTTGCTTTATTACTCGCCCCACAGGTAGACTACTGTCTGGCAGAGGCTCACCTTAAAACTTGTAAAAATGTTCAGCTGAATGCTCTTATAGTTCTTCCCTTGGCACTTACTGGTTCTCAAGATGTATGTTTTGTAATCTTGATGCCCGCTATGTCTATCAAGTTGCTATGCTGAGTGACTGAAGCTCTTTTGTAAAGCTCTCTCTTGTAAGTCACTTTTGATAAAAGCGTCTGCTAAATGAATAAATGTAAATGTAATATAAAAAGAGCTATACAAATAAATGTTGATTTGATTTGTGTGTATGTTATCCAGGCCAGAGTGGTGGACCCCTCCAGCGGGCATTTGGTGCCTCTTGGAGCCTCTGGAGAGCTTCAAATACGAGGCTACTGCGTGATGTTAGGTTACTGGGACGACCAGGACAGCACCAGGGCGTGCATCTCCACGGATCGCTGGTACAAGACCGGGTACGTGTAATATAGGCAGTCAGGTGGCTAAGCAGTTAGGTAATCAGGTTAGTAATCAGAAGGTTGCCAGTTTGTTTCCCTGCCATGCCAGATGACGTTGTGTCCTTGGGCAAGGCATTTTGCCCTACTTGCCTCAAGGAGGAATATCCCTGTACTTGCTGTAAGTCGCTCTGTATAAGAGCGTCTGCTAAATGACTAAATGTAAATACAGCCTAGAATTACACTTGAAGAAGGATGATGATTGAGATCCAAGCTTACATTTACTTTTAGACATTTACATCAAGCTTAGCTCTGACATTGCTGTATCCTGTTCCTTCTATGCAGGGACATCGGCAGTTTAAACAGGTTAGGATACTGCCGTATAGAGGGACGCATTAAGGACATGATCATTAGAGGAGGGGAGAACATCTACCCTGCTGAGATCGAACAGTTCCTCCACACGCACCCCAAAATCCAGGAGGTGCAGGTAAGGATTACGGCCACAAGAGGGTAACAGGGAGCAAAGCAGAAAAGTCAGTCTGCGTCTGAAGGACTAAACGAAGCCCTGTGTACAGCAATCCCTCGTTTTTCACGGGGGTTACGTTCCAAAAAGCACCCGTGATAAGTTAAATCCGTGAAGTAGAAACCTTTTTTCACAATTATTATACTGTACAATTAAATGTAAATGAAAGATTCATGCATTCCGTAATGCCGTAATGCCGACCTACAGCCGCACAGCTTTTACCCTCCTTTAGCATGTCCAGAAGTTAAACTTTTTCTGCGACTGTTAACATCTTCCTCTGCCTTTTGGGCCCGACCGCAGATGCCTTTGTCGGTGCAGAACGTTTTGTCGACATTATTGGTTAAGATAATTTGCTTGTACAAGAGACATATAAGTGTATTTTATCTGTTTATCTTTTTTGCACGTGTACAGTGCATACAGTATTACAGTAAACCGCAACGTTATGGACGCACAGGTAGAAAAGAAGCAGAGAGACTGTTCAGCCAATCAGAATGCAGAGCACAATGCACGAAAAAAAAAAAAGGGAAGTAGCGAAACGGTGAAAAGTTAACCGTGATATTGCGAGGGATTACTGTATTTCTTTGCGGCAGGTAATAGGAGTGAAGGATGAGAGGCTGGGAGAGAAAGTGTGTGCTTGCATCAAGCTGAAGGTGGGCCAAACTAGCAGTGTGGAGGAGATCCAAGCTTTCTGCAGGGGCCAGGTGAGATAGTCGTAGACACCAAGACCAGTGTTTCGGTGATCGGAAGGTCGCGAGTTCGACTCCCGGCTATGGCAACATGACGTTGTGTCCTTGGGTAAGGCACTTCACCCTACTTGCCTCAGGGGGAATATCCCTGTACTTTGCGGTAAGTCACTCTGGATAAGTGCATCTGCTAAATGACTAAATATAAATGTGTTTCACGGGCCAACTCCCTTCAGTTATTGCAGTGTATAAATAAATGCTCATTAAAATAACCACTCATTTAGCAGACACTTTAATCCAAAGCAATTTACAGGGATATTCTCCCTCAGGCAAGCAGGGTGAAGTGCCTTGCCCAAGGACACATCACACAGCCGGGGTTCAAACTCTCTTCCGCTCATGAGGCCAACACCTTAACCCGCTGAGCCATCTGACTCCCTATAGTGTATTGTTTCCATCTCTCAGATCTCGAACTTCAAGATCCCCACCTATATGGAGTTTGTATCTGGGTATCCTCTGACAGTCTCAGGGAAGGTACGTGGTCAATCGCGGGACTGTTTGGAGCCACGCATTTGGAAGTAAGTAAAGCTAACGGGACTGTACACCTGAGGGATGCTGCTGTCTTTCTGCATTTTCTAGATCCAGAAGAACAAGCTGAGAGAGGCCATTGAGATAAAACTAGGCCTGACATCTAGGACCTGAGAGAGGGTCTACCTGGAAGACGGTGCTTAAGGCTATATATCTGTTGGGGCCTGCTTGTTTATATTCACCGCGAAGAATTTGGTCAACGCTCTTCCACTAAAAAGTTGCCTCTTCACTACAGCTACATAAGTTTCCCCCTGCATATAGTTTCACAGTTCTAATGTTTTGTGAATGATGTCAAGCAAAATCCAGCCATCTACCCAGAATGCATATCTTCATTTATTTATTTTTTTATAGACTGGACTGAACAGATTGCACATAACATCATTTTTGAATTGTACAATTGTAAAACACACATTCTTCCTTCGAAACATGCTATAAAGAATCTTAAATAAATAAAGCTATAAAGCCAAATGTCAATATGTACAAACGTGGTGGGCAATGTTACAATTCTTATAAGGTTACAATATATACACGGGAACATAGCAACCAGCCCTCAGGTTGCTCGCAATGACTACACGTTTGCCAAAGTTGACACAAACTATTTGGATTAAGTGCCCCAAATGATGATGGTACAAGCCTGCAAAAAGATGGGGAGATCAAGTAAAGTAGAGTCTAATGGATATTAACTTCCAGTATGGAGTTGGTCAATGATTAACAAGCCTAAATAATATAAAATCCATAAGAATAAAAATAAGAGGCACATCAAAATGAAGTTCACAAAAACATAGAACCAAACTTGGTGCCTTGTGGCACACCAATACCAAACGGATGTAGTCCAACTGACCTGACCTGCAAAAGGATCCACTTAAGAAAGAATAAATACTGTATTGGGTATCAGCCTACTTCATTAGACAGAACCCACTGGGAACCATGATGGGGAAGGGGAAACAAGTAGCGAGAAATGTCCCTGAAATGTCAGCATCCATCCAGTCTCCCTAGCCTGAAAATGGGAGCTATCGTGATGGCCGTGTGGAGCGCCTGGTGAGCTTGACCTCCAGGTGGGTCCTTGCCTGCAGAAGGAGCAGCAGGTACATACCCACGTGTGGCTCTGAACATGGGCAAAGGTCACCTTAGTCCTCCTGAACACTTGGACCCTCTCTCCCAGCCTCCTCTGACCCCCCACCACACACACATGCGCAAGTAAACGCATAGGAAATATTAAAACATACAATACAATTGGATTAACGTCTGAACTTTAAGCATATCCCTTTAAGGTGTTGTTAGTTTAAATAAAATAAAAAAAGTTGTGCAATAAACTGAACAGGTAAATAAGACGGAACGCTCTTTCTTGCTGTTGCGGTCTAACTGAAGAGTTTTGTCAGGTGATTTGAGCAGACGTGGGAGCACTTGGAGACTTAGCAGACAGCCGCCATCATCGCAGGCACGTGTGTAGGTGCGCTCGGCCGGTCCACTCACAGCCCGTGAACACGCAGACGAATGGTAACGTTTACAGCTGGCAAGCAGTGACGCATGTCAAGTGTGGACATTCAAGTTTCTCTGTCAAACCCGCTCGCGTGCACGCACACACACACACACACAGAGACACACACAAACCCTGCCTTTCTTTCGCTCAAGCGCAACATGCACTCATGACACACCATCTCTACCTCTCAGTCAAAGAGAAACACCCCACACAGACACACACACACAATGTAACGGTCATTCCAGAGTACGTTCCCTTGCTTTGGGAGGTATGCATGTAGGGGCACAGTGGGTGGAGTTAGGGGGGAAGAGGGGGTGGGGGCTCACACAATGAGTGGCAGCATGCCAGGGGGGGACACAGTTCTGGGGGACGCCATAGCAGTCAGAGGGCCGTTGTCCACTCCATTTACAGTCCTGTGGAAGAGACGGATAAAACTGCCGGTGAGTCACATTTCCGACGCTTTCGGGCCCTGTCTGAATCACGGGGGGTAGATAGAGGGGACCCTTTGTTGTCTGTGTGTGTGTGTGTAGGCAGATTGTAAGTGTGAAGGATCTGTGTGTGTGTGTGTGTTTAACGGCAAGTTGTGTTCGTCAGGGTCAAGCGAGGTGGGGTAAGTGTGTGTGTGTGTGTGCGCTGCAGATTACACCCGACACTCACGTCTTGTCAAAGTAGGTGGTGTGGAGAGAGTGGGAGAACATTGTGGCATTGCTGTTGATGAGGGTGCCGTTAGTGGTGGAGTAGCTCTTCCTGGCAGAATGGTCCTTGGCATAGTTCCTACAAGCAGCGAGTTTGGACTCCAGCGCCTAGGGGAACAGGCAGAGCCATGATCACAAGCCGGCCATCAGCGAGCCTCTAATTTAGGACACAGCAGCTTCTCAGCTGAAGGGGTGAGCAAGCCAACACTCACTGCTGCGGTGTCACCCTCCACCCCCCACCCCCAACCTCCCCCACCCCTACAAGAAAATGTCTGCTCAGCTTCTCTAGGCATTTTTACAACATACATTATCTTGTCGGCACCATTGGTCTCCTAGCAGACACGCTGCTGCAATTACATCATTTGGAATGAATGAAGCTGATATTTACCCCAACTTTTCTCAGAAGGTCACCGACGATGTTAAGGGCAGAGATTCGTGCCGAGGGGGTCAGGGGAGAGCTACCACAGGCGTTGGTCAAGGCTGTGCGGAAGAGACAAGCGTACAAGAAGTAGAAGCATTACAGGCACAGTCCAACAACGCCTGCGAACGACTCGGGAACGGAGGGGAGGTGCCGACCTTTGGAGCTGGCGAAGGGGTGCTCCATGCCCTTCCCCACAGGGGTAGCCGGGAGAGACAGCGAGGGCTGGATGGCCGAGTCCATCTTGTCAAGCTCCAGGGTGGGCGAGCTGGGCGCAGACATCCTGGTCACGTCGGTGCTTCTCTCTCTCACGGCCAGCTCCTGCCTCAGGTCTGGAGCGCACAAACGCCACACAGGTATTAGATGAGGCAGAGGGAGGGAGGGAGGGAGAGTGAGGAAAGGGAGAACCATACCTCTGGCCTCGTCTTTCAGCCTCTGCACGGAGACCAGGAGGGACTCCTTCTCATCCAGCTCGCTCTCCAGGAAGGCATTCCTCTCGATGGCCTGGTTCAGGCGGCCCTCGAAGTCCTCCAGAGACACAATGGTGGCCCTGAAATGGGGAGGGGGGGGGGGGGGGGGAGAGAGACACACGTCAACACACACATCACTTCCCCGGTGGGAGCTATGAGCAAGCCAGCAAGGACTCTGCAGCAGCGAGGAGAATTAGGCAGCCTGCATCGGGGCTACACACTGACGCCCGGGTTCATGAATTATTCAGAGACGCTCCATCATTAATTAGGCAAAAACAGCCAGAAGGGTTGAGAGGAGGGCTGGACTGGCTGACCTCTTGGCTCTCTCCAGGTCGTCGTTGGCCTGCTCCAGCTCTCGGACGTATTTGTGGAGCTGCTCCTTGATGCTGCGTGTCTGACCCAGGTCATCCTCCAGCAGAGAGATCTGCTTATAGCTCTGGGAATACTGCTGTTCTAACTTCTCCTGCGCGGGAAGGAGAGGGGAGAGAGAGAGAGAGAAGGAGAAAGAAAGAGAGAGTTGACACAAAGGGACAAGAGGGTGTGGGCCTGTTCTTTTCTAAAGGACACGCATGGATATGATCGGAATCTGAATTACTTTATTGATCCCCGAGGGGAATCTCTTTAGTAACCATGGCTCACCGTCTTGTCAATGCACACAGGGTAAAGGGTGTAGGGGTTAAAGAGTAGAAGAGTGCACACAGGGATAAAGGAGTAGGGGATCCAATGAAATAACTGCACACAGGGGGTAAAAGGCTTGGACTAAAATAAGAGTGCTAGGATACAGTATATACAGATCAGGAGATAAAATAAGATAAAATAGAGAGTATGGTAGATGTTGCAATGTATAATATACACAAGTATGGGTATTTATAGTACAGAATATACAAATGTACACAGAATGCATACGTTGCAGAGATGCAGTGATCAATGTCCAGTCAAATGACTTAGGGTCATACAGACTGATCTTAGAACTTGTAATGTATAACATCATACATGATATTTTGTAAGAAAGCTGAGATCTTTAATTAGTTCTCCCCCAGTCCCTGGCCTCAGGTGCCATCTAAAGGCTGTCTACGTAGAGCTGTCTCTGGAGGGGAGCAGGGGGTAAAAACAGAAGAGTAAGGGAGATGAGCGTGGGTCTTCTGGGGTAACAGGCATGAGCTTACGGCTGGTCAACTTTCGTGGACCATTCCGGATCATTCCCAGAGCCTGTCCTCTGTCCTCACATGTCGTGCCCTTCTCACTCCCTACCACCATAACAGAACTCCCTCCATAAACAGACACATGTATAGACATAGGAAGATGAAACAGTGGGCAGCATGTAGCCTAAGGTCCATCATGTCCCTGTACTCTGCTATTTTCTCCCCCCCCCCCCCCTGGAAACACACACATACACCCCCACACACCAATATGCATATGCAGCGCCCCCGCCACACCCCGTCCCCCCCACACACACCCCCCCCATACACACACACCGCCCATACACACATACACCCCATACACACACACACACACAAACACCCACACACCCCCCCATACACACAAACACACACAGACCAGCCAAGAGTGCCGATTTCCCACTCGGCCACCTAAGCCGCCGCTGGCTCACGTTTCCAGTTGGGGGTGTGGTGTACGTGCTATCCAGGCTAGACCTGGGCTAACGGCTGAGGCCCAGTTACCTTGAGGGAGTCCACGTCACTCTTCAGCCTCTGGTTCTCTGTCTGCAGGTCTCGGAGGCGGCTCTCCGTCTGGCCCAGCTGGGCCTCCAACTCTGCCTCCAGCTCCCTGCTGCCCTCCTGGAATTCCTGCAGCTCCTCCTGCGCGTCATGGTAACTGGAGAACACAGTTGAGACAGGAGAGGCTCAGGACGCGTACGGCCATCGAGCCGATAACGCTCTATCGGACGGATGTTTCCGTATGTTTGAGTGCTGAGTGGCGTCTCGAGCGATTCATGAGTCAGAGTCATGCAGTTTCTGATTGTTTGAGCTCTCTTTATTGTTGGGGCCGCGGACAAAACCTAGTCCGTCCCCCCAAAAAAAATGTGTTTGGCTAGCGATATTGTCTCCCATCAATAAAACACAGCCACACAGAAATAGACTAATCCTGGCTGGGCTCTGACCAGACTGTGCAGAACAGAGGGACAGACCACGATTAATGAGTTCCTGAAAAGGAGGCTGACAGATGGTTAGGAACGGGCCTTCTGGCCAGAGGTCTGTGGAAGAGGAGCAGCTGGTAGCAGGACACCAGGGGTCTGGAGACAGGATGAGGATATGACCTCACGCAAAGGAAGTCTCATTGCACCAGGCAAGGCTGACCCCTGTACAGGACACTTCCCCATAGACACACAGAGGACAAACAGGCTACCCTCTTCAGACTGTGTGGATGGTTAGCAGTCCTGGCTGAAGCCTCATAATCAGAAGCACTGTTCAACACTCAGCCTAAAGGTTTCCCCCCCCATTCCATACAGGCAGATCTGTTCACTTATAACTTCCCTTAACACTACACAGCTTGTTTTCTATGGTATTTATTCACTTTATCATTGTAACAAAACATAGCTAGAAACATACAGACTATAATTAGTTTTTTTAATATATACTTTGTTGTAAAAGAAAACATTGCAAACTGTTCGTGAAAGTGGTCTCAGCTGACAGGGTCATCATCGCTCAAATATGCGTGAAGTAAACCCGCGGCCGGCTAACTCTGGGTCTTGGTGTCTGTTTTTTCATGAATGTGTTTTCCCCCTTCCTCCGAGCTGGAATTCTCTAGAAAGCTTTTAACTGCAAGAGCGCTGTGGCAGCGCTCGGAAATAACAGCGTACTAGCAGCTGTACGACACTGGAACACACTGGGGGTATTAATACTCACCCCTCCTGTGACCTCTGTACACCCCACACACACACACAGACACAGATGGACCCTCTGAACCCTACACAGCTGTCAGACCAATGGTGACATTCACTCAATAACCATCAACGTGACACCTAATAGTTCAAATCCTGACCAAATCCCAAATGCGCAATGCACAAATGTCCTCCATGGTAACGTGTTTAAAGTATAGAAGAGTCAAACATTTCCAGCTATTGTGTGACTGTGGGGGTCAAAGCCTGTTTGTGATTATGACAATGCGGTTTACTCAAAGCTTTGTGTGTCCACAGGGATCTTAGTGTTTATGACATAAGATCCTGGACTGGCTGCTCCCTCCTGGAGCTAAAGGAACAGGACTAAGATGAATCGGAATGGGAATTACGAAACATGATTCAACACCTTTTCAGAAACACTGATACCCTAATCATTCAGGCCAATGAGCATACTGCCCTATAAATAAATAGTCCAAAATCTGTCTGAACAGGTAATAAAGGCCAGACAGACGATTTTTTGATCTGATGATATAAGACAGGGGTGGACACTTCCAGTCCTCGGGGGCGGCTGTCCTGAAGGTTTTAGATTTTTTCCTGCTCTAGCACACCTGATTCAAATGAAGGGTAATTATCATGCTTCCACAGAGCTTGATAACAACCTGTTCATTTGTAGTGTAATAGACCAGGGAAACATCTAAAACCTTCAGGCCATAATAATGCTTAATTTTGCAGACGCTTTTATCCAAAGCGACTTACAATTTCAAGTACAGGGACAATCCCCCTGTGAAAAGTAGGGTGAAGTGCCTTGCCCAACGACACAACATCACATAGCCACAGCCGGGGTTCAAACTCACAACCTTCCGATTACAAGGCCTTAACCCACTGAGCCATCTGACATCCCTTCAGGACCGGAATTGCCCACCCCCACCATATAATATGATGATTACATTGTGTTGAGCTAACACTATAGCTTCCTATTATGCAACAGAACAGAGAGCTTGGTGTGTGTGGACGCCCGCACAAGCGTAACGAACTACAATACAAAAGAGTGGAGAGAAAGGATGCAACCTATTGTCGTCACAAGCAAAAAGCGCACAGCCATACTGTTGTCCAATCAAACGCGACGCTACCATACCTTTCCTTATACTTCAGGGAAAGTGCCTTCCAGTAATCGATTTCCTCGTCCTTGGATGAAAATTTCGGAATCATCTCTGTTTCCATGTTAGAGGGACCTGAGGATGCAGACAGGAAACAGTCATCAGTCTCGCGCACATGGTCATCAGCGTTGGACAGACAAACAGGTCCCTCAGGGGGGCTTACACACGAGAGGGGAGCTGATAACGTGCATACCCTGAAGTGAAGACTGACTGACTGGACTCGCAGTGGGGTGAGAGGTCAACGAGACTGAAGGGTCCAAAAGTCTGAGATCACTTATCAGATGGGCTTGATACGCACAGGATCAGTTTAACCATGTGAGTGAAAAATTACATATTAAGTAAATATTAAGGGAGGTCAGGTGGCTCAGCGGGATAAGGCGTTGGCCTCATGATCGGAAGGTTGTGAGTTCGATTCCCCGCTGTGGCTATGTGATGTTGTGTCCTTGGGCAAGACACTTCACCCTACTTGCCTCAGGGGGATTGTCCATGTACTCACTGTAAGTCGCTTTGGATAAAAGCATCTGCTAAATGGATAGTTATTTATTATTATTTATCAAGTTCCTCCTTTTTACTTTAATGACACAGTGTTAGAGTCATTTTTAGTAATCCCATATTTGCTGTTACAACTTTCATAGAATGAATACAAAGTGTTAGCTTTTGTATGTGCTTTTGAGTTTGTCTTGCAGAGAGGACGTGCTTTGAAGTGGAGATAACCATTTGGGTTGATTATCTGCAAGATGGGGGTTGTGTCCTAAAACCCAGAACCAAACTCAATCAAGCCATAAGGCTTCAACAAGCACATTCTTGGATTACATTTGTGTTGATTGTGTGGCAGTGTTTTTCCACACCTTATCTGATGCTGACCTATGTAAATGAACTGTGAGCTTCCTAATAAAAAGAGGAGCTTCAGAGATGAACTTTGGGAGAGCAGGCAGAGCAGGGGAGATGCCAAGAAGGGTGTCTCTGTCTGACTGTTCTCTCCAGGAAAGAGCAGGAGGGGAGATTGCAAAAGTGCATCTCTGTCTGACTGTTCTCTCCATGTTTGTCTCTGTCTCTGTGTCAAATTATAACCATTGTATCCTTGTCTCATTGCTTCATTGTCTACATTATTATTGTTTTATGGTTTTATATTGCTTATATGTAGTTTTGTCTTTCTCCTTCGTGATCTACATGTAGATCTGAACCTAATACACAGCTAGTTTGTGCAAAACCTGACCCAAGTCATCCCAGCATATATGTTCCAAAGAGCTTCGTTTGATGTGACAAAATGCTCTTACAAGTCCCCCACATTAAATGCTCAGTATGGCCTACACACGATTACATTTAGTAATTTTTTTGTCATTTAGCAGACGCTCTTATCCAGAGCGACTTATAGCAAGTACAGGGACATTCACCCCTGAGGCAAGTAGGGTGAAGTGCCTTGCCCACCAAGGTGAAATTACAAAAAGTAAAAAGTCACTGAAAAGGTATATAACAGTAGACTGCAGGCCAGTGGTTCTAAACCTTGTTGGAGGTACTGAACCCCACCAGTTTCATGCGCATTCACCGAACCCATCTTAATTGGTCGTGTCATCACGAATCATATGAATCGGATGTGTGTCTTGACCTCCTCCGAACCCCTGAGACTGACTCACCGAACCCCTGGGGTTCGATCGAACCCAGGTTAAGAACCACTGATCTAAAGGCGGAAGCGCAGGCTACAGTCGTTTAGGACTCAAAACACAGAAACTTAAATAATCATTCAAACGCGATCATAAAATGCCGATTTCATTACCTTCGCATATCCGACAGTCTCCAATATGTTTGGGTAGATTGCCAGATAGACAGCATTCACCACATCTTATCCCTGGACTGTCACCGTACTGACCGACTTCCCGTGTTGAGGAAACTGCCAACGCGTCTCGGAAATTAAACGCAGCTTCCTATACAGCGTAGTGACGTCAAAAACACGTCACCGGCGTGCGTCGTACAAGTATCTCGTATATCATTTTTGTGGTATTTCATTGCATGTGGATTTATTTTCATTTTTTTACTACTTTTCTTCTGCGACATTTTCTCTGTTTAGGTCTAGATGTTATGCTGTCATACTACGCATTTATTGATTCGTACAATTGCTCTCTCACGTATCATTTTGTGGTATTTCATTGCATGTTCTTTTTATTTTTTATCTAATCATCTATTATTATTTTTTTAAACACTGCAGTTTACTTACCTACTTTTCTTCGCCGACATTTTCTCTGTTTAGGTCTAGATTTCATGCTCTTATACTATGCATTTAATAATTGCGTGGCTAATTAAGGTGCTCATAGAGCATGCCTCCACCTATAGGTCAGAATTGATGATATGAGGCCATCAAGGAATCATCATTCTTTCTCATTTCCCTTATATCTCATAGGCTAGTGTTGCCGTAACTGCACACAGAATGAGAACATATCCGGAACTGTGTTAAGTTCCGTGTGACCTGACAGAGATAGGCTATACGTTAGAAGTGGGGCAAGATGGAGAGAATGGGAGAGGAGGGAGAGAGGTAGAGAAGGAGTGTGAGAGAGGAATAAGGGGAGAGAGAGTGAGAGAAGGAGAGAGGAGGGAGAGAAGGAGAGAGAGGGAGAGGGGGAGAGAGAGGGAGATAATGAGAGAGAGGGAGAGAAGGGGAGAGGGAGAAGGGGAGAGAGAGTGAGTGAAGGAGAGAGGGGGAGAGAAGGAGAGGGAGGGAGAGAAGGGGAGAGAGAGGGAGTGAAGGAGAGAGGGGAGAGAAGGAGAGGGAGGGAAAGATGGGGAGAGATGGAGAAAAGGAGAGCGAGGGAGAGAAGGAGAGAGGAGGGAGAGAAGGAGAGAGGGGAAGAGGAGGAAGAGAAGGAGAGGGAGAGAGGGGGAGAGAAGGAGAGAGGGGGAGAGGAGGGAGAGAAGGAGAGAGCGTTTCTTCAACTGGAATGCTTAGGTCCATTCCAAACACGACAAATCTTGTTGCCCTGCTCCAAGTAGGGGAGGGGTTCGAAAGTAGGCTGGCTACTCACCTAAGTAAATGCTTTGTCTTGTTCAACACGTTCTCGCCTCCTCCCCGTACAGGTAGATCCAGGTGACAGGGCTGAAAACGCGACGTATGGCAACGAGCAACAAAGTCGCTGGTGCGGATTGTCAAGAAGTGTCTAACCTGCTCGTTTTGAAAATGTGCTGCGCACTGAATTCCTTTAAGATTAATATGCAAGCACATGAGGGGGACGATGCACCGGAGGACTCACGGGAATGCCCGGTGTGCTACGATTATATTTCAGGCACTGAAAGGACCCTGAGTTGCGGCCACATTTTTTGCCATGACTGTTTGGTCAAGACCCTGGTGGGCATCAACAAGGCCGGTGGCATCATAAAGAACATGATCATATGCCCAATATGCCGACACATAACATTCCTCAAAAAACGGAACGACCTGGCTTCAAAAGTGACAGAAAAGGACGCAGAGGAGTGTCAGACTCTGGAGGTCCCGGTCTTCGAACCTGCTGGAAACCTACAGCGCCAAAACGGACGACGCGCTTCACGCACCGCACCAAATGGATTCGACTGGATTGAGCGACACCTTAGAATAATTGCGGAGAGGTTAAACAGACACAGGTTGATCAAACCCAGCCAAATCGTTTCTGAGATTTTCATCATTAGTGCCCAAGGTCGACCAATGAAGGAGGATGATACCCACAGTGTTGTTACGGTCACCGTTCAACCCGACCGCAGGCCGCGACGGCGACTCAAAATCTGCACGACTTCGCGCTGTTTGGTGCTGCTGTTGCTTCTCTTTACCTTGTTGGCCTTGGTAGCAGCGACTCTACCGTGGGTTTTACTGGCATAAAATATGGAGGAAATTCGACTGAGAAGGCATGACATATTTATTTGTTCAATATTGCACTTAGACTAACTTCAATGATTCTGCTCATGTTTGTATGTTTATTTTGTTTTATTATAAAAAATTAAAAAAAGAGATTTAGTTGTTTACGTAACCTTGTTGGTGCACTGTTAATGGAACTGTTGTGTAACTGTTTGACAGAGTGTTTGGTTTCCCTGCAGTTTATGGAGAGAGAGAGAGAGAGAGAGAGAGAGAGAGAGAGGTTAGATGAGCTTGGGGGCAAGACCATAGAGTCTCTCCATGTGGTCAGATCTCCTTGATAAATAATGAATGCCGTTTAGGAGAAATACTAGCAGGTAAAGATGAACAGGTCTGGTAAACTGTATATTGTAAGGAGACACACAGGTAACCTGTATTGACTTACAGGAGACTGCACACTATAGCCATGTACTTAATATTATTTGTGCTGTTGTATAGCACATCATAAAGTTAAGACTACACCCATAAATGATCACATTATGGGGTCACTGCTAAATACCAACGTTGTTGTTTGACAAACCAAAAAAGTTCACAGCAGTGTTTGAAATGATTTGTTCCCGTGTCCTTGACGATAGGGAGGTGTGGTGATATGCTCAGAGTTTCCTCCTGTCACAGGTGTTTGTCTCATAGTTCCTGTCCTGCTGGTTTGGATCAGGTCTCACAGATGCCTCTTGTTTTCTACTGGGTTGGGATGAGGAGGCAATGACACAGTAGAAAGGATTTTCAGATAATTACGTAACTGGGACACAGAACCCAGTGAAGGGAGTCAGGTGGCTGAGCGGGGAGGGTGTTGAGCTTGTAATTGGAAGGTCCTTGGTTCAAACCCTGGCTGTGCTATCATGACTGTGTCTTTGGGCCAGGTACTTGTTGTATGTCTGCTTAATGACTAAATGTTAACCCACAGGTACTGTAAATGGGAACAGATGGGCAGGTCCTTGTTCCAGACGCATCATTATTTTTCATTTGAACCAAAATGAAAAGGGTTGCAAAAGGAGTGGGTAATGTTACAGGTTATCACCATAATAATATAGTACACGGTATTAATTCAATATTAAGCCATATTTTCTCTCTCAATCCCTTTGAGTTTGACAGATATTTATGACTATAGAGTCCTACTCATAGCAACAAAACCAGTATTACTGCATTCATGGCAAAACTTGTGCAACAGTTTCTCTTGAGGAACTTGACTATTACTCATTGGTGACAGAAATGTTCTCACATTCCAGCACATCACAACACCCAAAAAAGAACAACCCCCCCCCCCCCCCCATAAACAAAACAGACAGACTAGGCGAGGATTATAAAAAAAGTAGAGTTGAATATATATATATATATATTTATTTCTGACATTCTGATAAGGATTGCGGTAGGCTTTCACAGTACACACTGTGTTCCACTTGATATGCTAAGCAGAGGGGGAGGGGTGGGAGTTGTGGGTTTGCCCAAGCGGAAGGTGTACAGTACACTAGTTATGAAAGCAGAAGAAAAGTGGTACATCCAAGGGCAACATCCAGCCTGCATGGTCAACACCCTCTTTAGGACCAAAGTCACATCAGCCATCCATTGTTTTGACATACCGTAACTGTAGAACGCATTGCATTAGGTTTCCCTTGAATTGCTCATGACTATCCCTAAGAAGACAGTGATCAACACGAATCATGGATTATCAAAAGTCTATCTAAGTGCATGCATGGCATTGTCACATTTCCAAACCCACTGAAAACCAAACCAACATTTTTAACAAATGGCGCTCGGTCTTAAGATCTACACAGCCTTGTTGGTAGGGTGTGTGGAATTGTGGATTGACATATTTAAGTTTCTGTATTTAAATATTTCGATGTGTATTTTTGTGAACTTGGAGTGTCAATGATTTGTGTCAGCATGGTTGAAGGTGAGTGTGTCTTTTAAGAATCCTTCATCGTACTGTGCGTGTGAGCATGTTCTGAACTTCAACCGGAATGAATGTCATTTTTTTTATGGCAAAAGAGAGTCACTTTTCACGTTTATCTCAGCAGCGTGTGGTAAAAATGCTGAAAAGCTGATAAATGCATGCTTATGGGTGAAAGTGAAAAAGTTACGGTTCACAAATGCACTCTTCAATATCAACAATGGCCTAGAAACCCCTGTCCGTGTTCAGTAGCTATACGAGCACTCATTCGTAATGCCAGTAGAGGGAGCCGACTCCCATATGGAAATGATCAACATCATGCGTTCTGAATGGTTCCTACACTGTTTACTGTGTTTGATATTTGGGCTAATCACATTCAGTCAACACACCAAGACACCCCTACGTCTGTCGAACTAAAGGGGTGAATCAAGCACAGAAAAAAACCTCTAATACACACAATATTTACTGTTAGCTTAAAAAACACACAAAAAAAGACACCAAGAAACATTTTGAGGGCACTTGCAATTTTCTCCATATACTCACCACAGCTATCAACATCAAATGAAATCAATCACCAAAATCTTCATTAACACACAGAGGCATACTATATACTAGTTTGGAGAGTAATACATCTAAATTGTCCCTGAAATAAATATAAACAAACCAGAGAAACTTTGTGATTGCTATGGAATATAAATAATGGCTCTTTCTGTGTGGAGGGGTAAAGAAGGTTTGACTAGAATTTGGAACTTAGGGTAAAAAATAAACAGCTTAATTGCACTTTGCATTTAGAAAAAATGTTGTAAATCTGTCATAATCTGTTCTTTGCAGCGTAACAAAAAAATAGACAGCCTGTATCAGCTCTACCAGCTGTTGAAATTTGGCCCAATCTCTAAAGATCTCTCTAGAGGGACATCGTCAAGACTCCTGGAGGAATTTCATTTCAAAGATTTGGTTTTCTGAGCATAACCATAACTGTTTGTGTTGATAAAGTTTCTTTTCAGTAGCTGATTATGTATGAATTGCTCGGACATCTTTTCCAGACTTCAATTAAAAAATGCATAAAACATAATTAGAAAAACTTTATTCGAGTACAATAACCTCTCTTCCTTCATATTGCTGCAGCATATTTAACGTCCATTATAGCAGGGAAACCTTGAGTGTGAGACAGCTTTGTGCAGGGACAAAAATAACATCACGTCTTTTATCATAGAATTCTCTACACATGATAAATAGAAGCACATATATTAATATTATGTATCGTTAAGATTTACATTCGCGTTCCTTCTCAGATGAATATACATAAATATATGTACAATATTTGTATTTACACTAGCTAGTTCGAGGTTTCTGAGAATGAAGCACTTAAACAAGGTTAAGAGAAATAATCTTATGAACCTGCAGGCAGTATGGTCAGTGTGGAACCAGGACAGATTCAAACATTTCTCTAGGAATTGTGTATCTGGCAGGACCATAGATGTTAATCACAATCTCCTATAACTATTAAAATGCACACTGGACCTTGAATTCAGGGATTTTTTAAATCAGATTAATTAATCATTGGCCAGTCTTAAAATACATAATTTGCTGTGCATTGTGTCTAAAGAGATAGCTGCAATACGGTATAAATGAATGGACTGAGAGATTACATCCTATTCGAAAAGACATTCTCATACTGTGCTGGTGAAAATATATGTGCGTGACCTTTTAACCCCGCTAAAGTGACGAGCCATGACCAGCCGAATTGTACGAACCTCTCGCTTCCTATTTACAACCTGACTGTGAGCTTTGAACGTTCAACCAAGGTTGATCATAGGAGTTGGATGGACATACTGCAGGAGTGCAATGACCAGGGGTTTCCGCATGTCGCTAAGCATGCCCCCATCTGACCCAAGTTCCATGGTGTGCAGAAGACTAGGATACCCTGTAAAAATGGAGCACTGTCTGTAAACCAGAAGACAGTCGGACTGTGTGATTTCCCCTCCAGGTCAGTGGTATAGCGTGAGAACCTTCTGTGTATTATTCTCTGATTGCATTCCCTTATAAGGCATAAAACAAGATTTTAAAAAGAAGGGAATCACAAGACAAAAGAACTACACAGCATCCAAATAACGCAATCAATAACAAAGCAAAAGAAAATACTTAACATGGCATAATATTCCTCTATATGTCCAGTCTTCCCTCCAAAGGCAACTGTTCCTCCTCTATGGCATTTTGGTGCGTTTGGTAAATGAAGTCACATTGACGTACTATTAGCTATTTTTAAACACTGTGTTTTCCTTGCAGCCTTAGCTTAGATGTGAGGGAGCGTGACATCCTGACTTCAGGTGGGCATTGATGAGGCGTCCTCATGTCCTTGGGGGACATGGGTCTGGGGGGATCCCGGAGGAGCCAGCTGGGGTGACAGTATGGACAGCTGTAGGTGTGGCAGCCAGGTGAGCTGAGATGTCAGAGGGTCAGAGGTCATAGGGCGGTGCTCAGGCCATCCTCCTCTGGCCCAGTTTCCCCATCTGGAGAGTCTGCCACTGCCAGGGACCTCCTGCAGGGGACACCGCTGAACTCATCGATGAGGCTGTCCAGATTGACATTGATGGAGGGAATTTCATAATTGAAGATATCTAATGGTAAGCATGGAGGTGGGAGTTTGGGGGGAGGGGGGGATTGGAATGGAGGTGGTGGTGACCATGAGCGTGACATGGAAGGACAGGGTGTTGAGGAAAATGGATGTGAGGTGAGAGAGAGAGAGAGCAGAGATCAAAGTCAGTTGTTTTGAGTTTGAACCCGGGGGAGTCAGGCAGATGGCATGTTGCTGTTTGAGGGAAGCAGCAGATTAAGTGCGGTTATCTCTGACACACAAAGGGACGGTGTCGTATGTCGTCACTAAAAATACATCTCTATCAGAGAACCATGAGACGGCTTGTCACAGTTCTGGAGAGGGGCGTGAAATCGTGAGCCGTTGCTTCATTTTTGGTCGGCTGAATTCGATAACAGGGCTTGACTGGACTGCACAATGACACAGTTTCACGTTTACAACAATGACCAGATTATTTACCGCAGAGGCAACAAGATGTGCGTGGAGCTCTGTGACAAATTGCACCGGGACACTGAGGTGAGGTTGACAGTGAGTATTTATTAGCTCATGGCTAGGGGACGTATGTGTTCTGTAATTGAGCCTGTGTTGAGAAATGGCGGCATCCGGACAGCACGAATAGAGGATGATGACTAGCCCTGTGTGAGAATGAGATGGAGCGGCGCGGTGGTGTCAAGGGGGAGCAGAGAGATGGGCCTTTAGAAGGGGGGGGGGGGGTTACCTGTGCCACCCCCATCCCCAGCCCCGCCACCCCCTCTCACTCCGGTAAGAAGAGAGGGGGAGGAGTGAGTGGATGTTTGTTGGCATTAGGCTAGGACGGGGGACGGGGGGGGGGTAACAATGGGGTCACACCTTGAAAAAGCGACGGCGTCTGCAATGTGAGCTCAGTGTGGTGGTGCTCTGGGAAGTCCTTAAGCCATGCACGCTGATGTACTGTAATACCATGCAGAAACTACGATCAACTGAAAGAAGGGAGAAGAAAGGGGAAGGCCCGAAAGAGAGCGACGGAGAGAGAACATGTTAGAGAAAAAGGAAAAAGAAAGAGACAGAAGAAAAAGACAGATGGAAATGACAGAGGTAATAAGAGAGCAAAAGAGAAAGACAGAAAGAGCATGAGGGAGAGAGAGAGACCTATAAAGACAGAGAAAGAGCGAAAGAAAGAGGGATAAATATATAAAGAAAGATAGAGAAAGGGAGAAAGAGAGATACAGAGAGAAAGATAGAGAAAAAGATAAAGATAAAGAGAGAGAGAGAGAGAGAGAGAGAGAGGAGGAGAGAGCGAGCTAGAAGTACACGTTTGAAGCAGGCTGCAGGAGACCCCAGAGGCAGCCACAGCAGCAGAGCCAGGCGGTGAGATGAAGCGTTTTGCACTGGCGGTCTCGCTTACCCTAAAAGTCCCCCTCACACTTAGCCCACACTGAATGCCTGGCCTCACACAGCTGCAAGGTACACAATAGCAGCAGGGGGAACAAAAGAGTCATAAATATAACAGTGACAGAACGACTGGTATTGACAGAGAACACCTCATATCATCACATCACAGACAGGGGGTTAGTGTATGGTTATGTCTGGCTTAACCTTCCTGCACCCCTGAGAAACACAGGACATCATGGCGTGTGCGAGCTTCTTACCTACCTCGGCCACAATGAGAGACTGAATAACACAGATAAACAGAGAGCACGTGATGAATCTAATGGGCACTGTCATACAAGCAAGGACACGCTATGCTTTCCGGATGTTTCCTGACATTTAACCCAGAAACATCCGCACATAACACAAAGCGATGAACACGGCTGAGGCTTTCGCTCCTGAGGTTTGTTCTCAGGCGCTTCAAGTCTACGAGGCAAAAACCCGATCGTCGGAAAATAGGTTCTTAAGGAGCAGCGTGTCGATTCGATGGCGACTGTGTTTGACCAACGTCTACGGAAAGAGTTGGGGAGTGCTACACTCGTCCCGCGTCCCCATTGGACAGAGCCACAGCCAGTCTGAGAGAGGGCCTCTGTAGGGCTACCTGTGGGAGGGGTGTTACCGTGGGATGGTGTTTACCTGTGGACATGCTCTCCCCAGGGGACAGTCCGTCCAGGAGGCCCTGCTCCAGGGGCTGGGGGCCCGGGGCCCCAGAGAGGCCAGGGGGGGCGCTGGGCGGCTGAGGAGGGGGCAGGCTAGGTCTCTGCCTGGGCTTGGGAGCGGGCCGCGACTTGGTGAGCGTCCCGGTCAGAGAGGGCGGGGAGGACAGGGAGTGGGGGGCCCCGCAGAGGGGGGTCTGCCCCGGGGAGGAGGCTAGAGCTTGCCCCCCCGGGGGGCAGGCCAGTCCGTACGGGGAGGGGGTACTGGGAGGAGTAGGGGACAGGCTGACCGGCGACGGCTGACCTGTGGACTGGTCTGACATCCCACACGACTGGCCGTAAGGAACCTTGGGAGGGACAGGAGCCAGCTTCTTAGAACCTGCAGATTGGACACAGAAGCACCACTGGAATTTAAACGTACGACAGACTCACGCTTTATTGTTTGCGTCCCACAGGTAGACTACTGTCCATCGGAGACTCACCTGAATTTTTTATTTCTTTACTTATAGCTCTTCCCTTGGCACTTAGTTCTCACAATGTATGTTTCATAATCTATAAGCCTGCTATGTTTGGGGTCTAGATTAGATTTTCAGTGATACTCAATTTTTTTTTCACAAGAGCCACATTGGCGAGCAAAATCAAGGGAAGAGCCACCTTTAAGACACACCCCCTTTTGCAAAAGACACACCCCCTTTTGCAAATGTTAATTTCTACATATAAATTCCATATCCCACAAAAAAAAAAACAACACAGCCAATACATTTCCAATTAAGACCATATTTATCTTAATACTGGGATGAGCGGAAACTGGCATGCATGTCCTTGACTTTCTTCATGTTGTATTTGTAGTTTGTAGTTGCAATCACAGTGAGGCATTCAAGATGAGCATGGGTCAGTCCGTTTTTCTGTTTCCTCTTGATAGTGTTCATGGTTGAAAATGTTGACTCACAAGTGTATGTGCTCATGAAGAAAGACATCACTTTCTGTGCAAGTGGTTTCAAACTGGGAAAGTCTGCTTCAGAAACCAAACGCCAGAAGTGGACAACACCTGCTCCAGGGGCGTCGTTAGCCCTGTTTTAGGGGGGCCTCCCTAAAATGTTCTTCAGCCCCCCTAAATTATTATTGGGATTATTATCGGGCCGCCGAAGAAATACGCACATTAATAACAATATTTTATTTAGAAAAATTACCGGATGCTCTCGGTTAAACGTCGGTCACTTGAGCGTCAAAAATGTAACCCACAAATTCAAAAAACTAGTAAAAAAACTGACGTCTTTGGGAATCGCTGGCTGGCTGGCTCGCACCCCCACTATTAACTATTACTATTTTTTTGTCTGAGAACGGTGTTTTGGCCCGCGCCAAAATCCAAGCCATCTCAAAAGATGCCTTTGCAACGCTCTGCAGTGGAGGTTGTCATGTGGATAAGATTTTGCTGTTCACAAAGTGAGCTGCGCTAATTTACTCTTTCTTATTTAACTGCCAGGCGGATGCGCAGTTTTGAAATGGTGCTCCAAGTTGCTTCGTTTGAAACAGGCGCGGGTTTGTTTGCATATTAAGCACAGAGAGTTGATGCCATGAAGAATAAATAAGAATTTGTCCTGCCCGCCCCCTCTCCGTCGTCTTCATGCTGATTTTCGTTTGGTGTTAGTGCTGGTTTTTGCCCTTAAAAAAAAAAAAAAGACCCATTGTGCCCGCAGCTCAAGCTGGCTTGCTCCATCCTCTGTCCGTCGTCAATCCCCGCTTGGTGCGTAACGGCGCGCGGGTTTAGCGGCCGTATACACGGGAGACTGCAGGAAAGTACTTAATTTATATATATATATTATTATTTTTTGGCAGTGTGAGCCACCAATTAAAGCTTGACGAGCCGCATGTGGCTCGCGAGCCGCGCAATGAGTATCACTGGATTAGATTAACCTTTATTTGTCCTCCAGGGGGTGGAAATTGCAGTTCACAACAGCAGCAGGGTAAAGTACAGCACACAGAGTTGCAGGGTAATATATATAATGACAATAACATAACAATAGCAATAGGCGGGCACGATAAGATCAGATATAAAAAAATAAGAAAATAAGTAATTTAAGTAGTCTGGTTAAGTAGTCCAGTATACAAAATAAGTAAGTTAAGTCGACATGTAGGCAGTTATTGCACTTGAGGAGTTACAGAATTACAGTATTTTGCAAAGAGTATGATAAAAAAATAAGTTAGGTAGACATATAGACATATAGAGACATATGGAGAATGTTGCTATGCTTAGTGACCGATGCTCTTTTGTAAGCTCTCTCTTGTAAGTCACTTTGGATAAAAGCGTCTGCTAAATGAATAAATGTAAATGTAATGCTCAATCCTGGTCATTATAAGAACCGAAAACACTGAACCAGGGGGCGCACTGACCTTTGCGCAGCGTGTGTGGGCTGTGCTCTGTGGAGTGAGGCGATTGGCTGCAGATTTGCTGCCCACCCGCTGGGGGCACTGTGGGGCCGGCCACCTGCACAGCCTTGTGACCAATCACAGGCGAGAGCTCTTTACTTTTCAGCGTACTGAAAGAGAAGAAAATACGTTAGCGCTTCGCCTCAGCCTGGGCCCTCTTTGACATGCAATGAAGTGTCAAATGTTTTGAAAGGGTTGCTATCGCCATCACTATCATCAACGTTATCATCACCATCGTCATCATCATCTTCCTCACTGAATATCATCGTTATCATCTTCCTAATCGGCAGGGGGAGCTTTCAAAACAAAAAATATATATTTTCGCTCTATGTGGCATTGTGTGCCGACAGTAGACCTGCTGGATGCCCATTTGCTCAAAGTCTGATCGCTAGCTGCTTCTCTCTCTCCACGGTGTGTCCAGCTGCAGTTCTACTCCTGGCTGCAACCTCCAGTCTACCTACACTGCTCCTCCTCTGGGCTTTGGAAGCCCAGAGTGGGGAACCCAGACCTAGGATCACAAAGCTGGAAGCCCAGAGCTGGGAGCCCAGAGCTAGGAGCTCAAAGCTGGGAGCCCAGAGCTGGGAACCCAGAGCTAGACACCCACAGCTGGTGGGGGGGACTGGATGAGGGACCATGGAGGGATATGGGAAGTGGGAAGGGTGTCATCAGGCAGGGCTGGTTCTGATACACTGACACACAATTGACTCATGCGGTCCTGTTATCCATCCCTGACACTGAGAACTCACGCTCCACATAGCAGCTCCACAGGCACAGTCTGGCAGACCAGCTGCTGAAACAAGGCCCTGCTGTGGGTACAGCACAGTTTCTACAAACGGGAGTGGCGCCTGCATGTGTGTAGGTGTTTGCGTGCGTGTTTGGCCGCCCCGGTGCACGGCGTGAGCATGACTCACGGGCTAAATCGTAGGAGTCTGCGATTCTGCGGACGGCTGATGGAAGCGCGTGGATTTAGAATCCATTCCCAGGGCTTCTTTACCAAGAACCGTTTCCTACGCTGCACCCTTTCACATCCATCCTCCGAAGTTCTGAGTTTAAGCCTCATGTCGGCTAAGATCCATCCCATCTATCCTACCGAAAATAAACAACGGATTTGCATCCTACCCGAAAATAAAAGACGGATTTACGCAGGCTCATCATCAACCGTATGTGGTTGTCACCTGCTCTACGCCAGGCTCCGCACTGAGAGCCGGCAACATCCCCAGTTGCTAGGCAACCCCCGTGAGAGGTCTCCCCCCACCCCACCCCCACCCTTCCACGCCCCCCGCAAATGGGAATGTTACAGAATCTAGAGATATCAGCCTGGCGAGAGAGACAACAGCCAACAGTAAACAGGAGCCAGCACAGATAAAAGAGGGGCCCAGGGCCCGCAGGGTCCCTGCGGTGAGGCGGCAGCGTCCCCCGCTGGCCGTCACGGAGGTGTGTTGTATTTACCTAGTCAGTCTGGGTCCTCTCTCTCGGGCACAGGGACAGGCAGCCCACGGGGGGGGCGCGGATGAGGGGAGGCTAGGGGGGTTGCCGAGGGACAGGTCGTGGCGCGTCAGTACCAGGGGGGTTTTGATGTAGAGGGGGGAAGCGGTGGGGTCGGGCAGGGGGGCATGCGCCACATCGCCAGGCGGGCCGTGCTTGGGGAAGTGCAGGCAGCTGGGCTTGGGGTTGGAATTGATGTCGAGCGAGGAGGAAGAGGAGGAGGAGGAAGAGGAGGGAGGCGGGAGCGGGGGCGTGAAGCCGGACCAGCGCAGGGTGGGAGGGGGGGAGCCGGGGGGCTGGGACTCTGGACCCGGGGCCACGGGGCGAGCGCAAGGTGGGGGTTTAGGGTAGAAGTGGTGAGGAGCAGGGTGGCACGAGGAGGTAGGGTAAGGAGGGGGCGGCCGGTCCTCCCCCGGGGGTGGGTAGACATGAGAGGAGTCCGGCCGATTGGGCGAAACGTCATCTGAGCTGTAGATATTAAAAGAATAAACAGCACAAAAAAAAGAGATAGCTCTAGTTGGTAACTGAACAGGGAGACGGATCGGTGCGATAGTGAGAAAACTTTTAGAAGATTACTGTAGTGTGAGATTGTTAGTTTGCCTATCTCAAGCAAAAGAAAAAAATTTAAGAGAAGCATTTCTTTCTTTTTTTGCGGAAAGGGTGGGCAGTGACTACCAAGCTTAGCACACAATCAGCTTTGTGAGGAAAAGAAACAAGCGCAAAATAGCCGAAACAAAGGAAAAACCATCCAGATTCCCAAAAGGAACAAGACAACATCCACTGAAGTTCACTCCCTCTGTGTTCAGCTTGTGTCTGCACACTGCATGGAGCTGTCATGAACTGTCTATCAGCACAGCCTATAGCAGGGGCCAATTAACCAAGCAGAAATCACCCTTAACCCCTCCTGCGTAGGACACTACTGCGTCATACAGGGTTTGGTTTGGTGACAGTTGCCTCTGTCAGCCCAGGCTAGTGTGAAACAGATACAAAACCCTTTCATTTGGCTGAAAGAGCCACAGGATAGGAGAGTAAGCCAGTCAAACCAGAAGCGTTCGTTCAAACAGCTTTTGCAGCCACAGGCAGAGAGCTTCGATGAGGTGATTATTAGGTGCGTCAATCTGGATTGAGCTATCGAGTCTGAAATGGTTCGAAAGTGGGTTGTTGTGAACAGGGACAGAAAGGCCGTACAGCCAAAAGTAGGAAAGCCACAGCACAGTCATGGGATGTTTCTGGATGTGCAACACTGGATGTCAACATGCTCAAAGGGAACTGGGATGAAACTAAATGCCATAAAAAAAGGACAAAATCCAGAGATTCCACAATTCCTTTGTGACTAATGACTAATAAAAGATATACCGTCCCCTCTCCAAACCAAAGAGATTGAAAACTCCCCCTTCAGAAATGACCTTGAAGTGACATCCACCAAACAATAGACATGAAGCTGGGGTGAGCAAGACAAAGTTAAAAGAGACAAAACAGACCCGGAGAGAAAGAGATGTCAGGGGAGGAACGAGAGGGAGAGAGTGCAACCAACCAAAGACCACAGTAAGACCAACAACCTCCCCCCCCAAAGAAAACAAACAAACATAAAAAGTGAGCATCGATGGCATCAACTGACCCTTAACCAGGGGTAAAGTCGTTCACCGTTGATGATGATGATGATGATGGGGATGGAGTGAGTGATAATCGGCTCCCTGTAGCGGTGACTTACCCGGCCCTGTCCCCGGGTGGAGGGGTGGGGGAGGGCGAGGTGGCCAGCTCCCCCGGCTGCTCAGGGATGAGGTTGTCGGCTGAGGACCCTGGGCCCTGCATGCCTGGAGGGGTGGATGACGTCTTCCGCACCAGCGTGGAAGAGCCCTTGCGAGACACCCAGTTGGTGTCCATCACTCGCACGCCCATACTGGGAGAAACACACACCACACCCTCAGATGACTGGACTGAACGTTACAGGGCTGAGAAGAGCAAAGGAGAGAGTGATCTAGAGGGAGGAACGGACGTCTATACGATACCTCTGGATCTTCCTAATGCTGCATGGAGGAGGCAGAGAGACAGGACACAGTGAGAGGAGGAGAGCACACACCAACACATTTAACAGTCCCAGGCTTGAGGGGCCACAGACAGCAACCTGCTTGTGTGTGTGTGTGTTTGGGATGGAGGCATGAGATATACAGTGACAGAGAGCAGAGAGAGGGGGAAGGAGGTGAGGGAGGGAGGGGTTGCAGAGGTGAGGATCTGCCAGGACAAATGAGCAGCCGGCACTCTCCCAAGGAGGGAGCAATTAGTGGGCTTGTTTGTTCTCATTACGCCAGCTTGGGGCGCACGCACACACACAAACACACACACCCGCGTGCGTGCACACACACTCACACACACACTCACAGACACACCAGCACGCACACACGATAACTTTCCCTCCTCCTAACAATGGCCTGTCTCTCGCAAGCCTCCATCACACAAGTGCTCATTAGTTCAAATGGATAAAGACCATCTACGCAGCGTCGGTATTTCACAGTGAGAACTGTTGCAGTGAGGTGAGACCACAGCAGCGGATCAGCAGCTCTGCATCCCCTTTTGCAAGTCTCGTTTTAAAATCAAGATTTTTTTCCTCACCGGGCGACTGAGGGTGAGGCACCCTGAGCTGAGTGCATGTGTGCGGGCGGGCGTGCGCGAGAAAGCGTGTGAACGTGGGTGTTTTCTCGCAAGGGGCAGTGGTAGAAGACACAGCTCCTGATCACGACCAGCAACCGGCCCGGTTACCATGGAGACTCTGCCCTTCTATTGGAACGAGCAGCGTTTGCGTTCCGAGGATAGCTTCGGTGGATGGAAGGGAGATGGACAGAAGGGATATCTACTTTCTGACTCTCCACTTTTGAGACGTTGGACAGTTCCAGCATTAACGTTTATTTGGAAAGGGGAGGGGCGGGCGAGGGAGTAGGTGTGAAAGCAGGATCGATGGAGAGAGGGTAGCGGAGATAGCGGGAAGGCCATAGGGGCGCTAGCCTGCGCTTAGCTGCCTACCCGTCCTTCTTGTAAAACTCCAGCATCATGTTGTCAGTGGCAACGCTGAGCGGGCGTCGGCCCTGGTCGTGCAGCTGCTTGCGCTCTGATTGGTCCATGTCGGGCGAGGGCATGGAGCTATAGTTGGAGTTGTGGTTGGTGTGGATGGGGCTGCCGTAGCTTCCCGTCAGGTTAAACTCAATCTCTGTAGGAGAAAACATGTACAGTAGCGCACATGTACTTTGTATTTTTTCTGTATTTTCTACTGTATTTTCATTTACATTTATTCATTTAGCAGACGCTTTTTATCCAAAGCGACTTACAGCAAGTACAGGGACATTCTCCCTGAGGCAAGTAGGGTGAAGTGCCTTACCCAAGGACACAATGTCACATAGATCTCACAACCTTCCGATCACGAGGCCAACGCCTTAACCCTTTGAGCCATCTGACCCCCTACTGTATTATACACTTACTGTATTTTTATACTTGAACTGAGCGCTATACTGCTACACCCTGCTGCTGTTGTGAACTGCAATTTCCCCACTGTGGGACAAATAAAGAATGATCTAATCTCATTCAAATACCTCCCTCTGCCGTCATGACAGGGCATTGTGTTTTTCTGTGTTTGTGTGTGTGTTAATGTGTGGGTGTGTTTGTGTGTGTGTTTGCTCACCTCCAGGGAAGAACCAATCGGCATGCTGGATAATGGGCTCAATGATGCCCACGATCTGCAGGGACACGGTGGTCATCATCTCCGTCATGTTCCTGTGGAGAGTCAACGGTCACTCGTCAGAGGCTAACATCATAGCACCCACCGCCTTAGTCCCACGTAGCGATGGCGGGAAACATGCTAGGATGCTGAATCGCCCCAGTACGTACGCCTCTGAGTGAGTCCACAGCAGGTTGGGCCCCAGAACGATAGCGATATTACCAGGAGTCATCTTGTTCGAATCCTGATAATCGGTGAGCTTCGACAGGAACTTGATCAAATATCTGATTAGGAAAATGGAACACAACAACACACACACACACACACACAACAGCCATGGCTCGGAATTAGAATCCGTGCTTCAACACAAAAAGCCACACAAGCCCTCTCCACCCCTACAGGCCTCTTTGGGGTATCAATATTTTAGTGAGAGTTTCCAAAGGCGCTTTAACCCAGTTAGGAAGTTCGATGCGTAGATATTGAACACATAAACTACCAACACATCCAATGGAAACTAGCCTGACAAGGTCAAGTACCAAGTCAAGAATAAAGGAACTGCTGCAGTCACCAAGGTTTTTAATGCGTCATCCAGGATAACTGGAATCTTCTGGCCTGAAGGTGTCTTGTCATTGACGAGGCCAGTCTCGCTCACCTGAAGTTGTTTAAATTGTCCGTTGGTAATTTCTCGCAGGCCACCAGCAATGCTTGCAACCTCTTGTCCATATCCTGAACACTGGAAGGGACAGAGGCAAGCTATATGAGAGTCAGGAATCGTAATGCTGGGTCTGACTATTTGCTGAGCTCTTTGTTACGTTTCATCCAGCGCTTCTTCTTGACAAAGCATGTCTGTGGTAAGATGCTGTGGTTATTTAGGGAACGATCGCTCACTTAGAGGCCTGGATCCACTCCTCGTAGAGTTCACTGGTCATCAGAGGCTCTGGGAGCTCGCGGAGGTATGACTTCAGAGCCCCTACGTAAGGAAGGAAGGAGGGAGAGTGATAGAGAGAGAGAGAATCAGGAAAGTACGATAAGGCAGAGGGAGAGAGGGGAAGAGAGAGATAGAGAGAAACAGAAACGGGAAGGGGAAGAGAGTGAGAGAGAGTGTGAGAGGAAGAGGAAAAAAAGTAAGGATCTCATTGGGCCTGAGGGGAGGTGTGGTTCTCTCTATCCAGAACACGGATGAAAACCTTCCACTGATGAGGAATACGAAACATTCTCTCAGCCTGCGGTTACTCAAGACTGATGGTGGGCAGCAACACGATGAGTGAGCCTTAAGGAAAACAAAATGTAGGGCAAAACTCTACTAGGTCACTTGACAAATGGTATGCTAGACGCAGCCTGATCTGTGCTGGCTCATGTGGGAAACATAACAGAGAACGGCAACTTGTGAAAAGGAAACTAGGAGAACAGTAAAACATCTGCTTGATTATGTTGACCGAATCGCCCCGTTTAAAAGAAATATGTGTTTTCTTTTGCGGAGCAGGGGTACGCTGCAAAAAAATGGAGCCTGTGCGGTACCACCGGTAGAGGCGCATGCGGGGGCGTGTTTTTCACCTGCGATGGCGTGGGGGTCGGCGGAGTACTCCTGCACATCCATGACGCCGCAGTCGAGCGAGGCTTTCAGCTTCTTCAGCTTGGACGCCGAGGGAGCCACCCGGAACAGTCCCTGCGTGCACCACAAACAGGAAGTCAGAGGGGGGCGCGAACAGGAATTTAAGAGGATCGTTCGGGCTTGAATCGGATGGATGCGCGAGCGGGGGACCCACCTCTTCCTGCATGCCGCACTCCAGCAGCATGGTGACGCAGGCCTCGATGGGGAAGGCTATCTCTCTGCCGCTGATGTTCAGGTGCTCCTCCAGAGCTTTCCCATAGGACGGCTTCTCCACCCAGGCCTCTGCGGTGCCGTACAGCGATTAAAATCACACACGCACGCACGTGGCCGGTCAAAAGATTAGGACGCATTGACCCGTTCATTTGAATAGGAGGTCCAAACTTTTCAACGTGACTCACCCTGATGAGCTTTGATTTGGGGGAGGACGCTCTGAAGGATTTCTAGAGACTTCCGGTGGTACTCTGCCTGTATCTCTATCAGCTGTTGAGGGACACCGCTTTGTTAGTGACATGACTGCTGATGCAAATCAGGCGTCTCAATTCGTGACACGTTGCTTACCGTCTGAAAGTAGTTTGCATAGTCGATTTCTTTGGCCACAAAATTGTACATGTCTGCTGAAAGCTGATCCTAAGGGGGGGGGGGGGGGGGGGGGGGAGAGAGAGAGAATGTCAAGCAAAAACAAGACCTCAGAAATCTTATCTCAGTATCTCTTCGCCGAGAAATGTCCTCGATAACGGCTGTGAAACCATTATCAAATACAACCCTGCTTGCGTTATTCCTGTTCCTTTCTGGTGCTTGGAAACCATCAGCCTGGCCTGTGCATCCTGCATCTGTGACTCACCCTGCAGATCTCCATCCGATTGGCTGCCTCCTCCATTTCTTCACGGAGAGCGTCAGCCTTGGCCCCGCCCGGCTGCAGGTTGCTAGGGTTACTGGAGGACTTGGAGGACTGGTGGAATCTACGGCGTAGTCGTGAAAGAGAGCCAGCAGAGTTGTCAGACTATCGCAGATCTAGGAGGACTGGATGAATGGTAAGAACGCTGAAGAAACACTGCCATCGCCATGATTGAACCTATCCAGCCCTTTCAGATCTGTGGACTTGAGCGAGGGTGGGACACCGCCCACATTACTCACCTTGTCCTGGCAGAGTCCATGTCTAAGACTAGCTTAGCTAGATGTTTTCGCTGTTTCTGGATGTTAGGAATGTCCACCTTGGAGTAAGAATAACAGGAGATGAATGTAAGATGGAAATATTGACTATGCATACATATTCATTTAGCAGATGCTTGCTTCCAGCAAGTACAGGGACAATCCCCCCCCCCCCCCCCCCCCCCCCCAACTCACAACCTTCCGATTACGCCTTAACTGCTGAGCCATCTGACTCCCTGATTATATACCAGTCATTGGACCACAAGTTCATGAGATGATTTCATGAGAGATTTGATCGTTCGGTTGGTCTGAGTTAACGTGTTTGAACAGCGGTGAAGCGTCTGTGCGTTCACCTCAGCCAGCACGTAGAGAGGCTCCACAACATCTCTCTCGATCTGGAACTCAAACTGGATCAGCTCCTGGGCCAGCTTCTCCTCTGTCTCCCCGCACAACGTCAGCATCTTCCTGGGAGGGGGACACAGCCATTCACAACATCAGCTGGGGTCCAGGGACAACCAATGACAAAGCTTTAGAACAAGGACAAGAACAAAAAGGAACAATTTCAAATAAAGGGAAAAAAGAATTGTGTGTGTGTAGTTCTATAAAAATGACTCACCCAAGCAGGGAATCGTCCCCTAACACAGATGCTCCTTCCACCATGCATTGTGCCAGAATGGTCAGTGGAAGCTTCTTCTACAAGAAAATGAGTATTTAGCAAAAATCTAATCATATACACCCCATTACTGTATTAAACCGTTCCATTCCACCAGCTTGCAGCCTCTGAATACATTATATCAGTTGAGGGGGACATTGCTACAGCTGTCATGATCCGTCCCTGCTGCTCCTCCCTCCTCTCCTCCCTCCTCCCCAGTTTTTGTGCTTTTTTGGCAGTTCCTGGGTTGAGCCTCCATCCCCTCCTCTTGCTGTGCTCCCCAGTTGAAACACCACCACCACCTACTTCAAGCAAGCTGACCAAGTCTCCAGCGCCAGATCGTACCGTCATGTTATGTGGTGCATATGCTCTCAGGCTACGTCTCAGGATTTTGCTCCTTAGTCGTGTGTTGTACTTACCCTGACTCTCTTCTTCTCCAGTTCCTCCCGTACGACCTACACCTGGCCCTGACCCCGCCTGCCACTCCCAAATCTTCTGTTGTGACAATTATCCACCCAGCCCCGCTCCCGGAACCAGCTCCTGTTCCTAGCATATATGTTTTTCTCAATAAATAACCTTGTTTCTGCTCATTTGGGTCCTCCTGCCTTGTTTCCTAACAAAAGCACTACCTAAGGCAGCAGTGCCATCGAGGGCCAAGAGGGTGCAGGTTTTCACTTCAACCAAGCGCTACACCAGGGGGGTCAGCTGGCTCAGCGCTTAAGGCTTTGGCCTTGTAATCGGAAAGTTGCAAGTTCGATTCCTGGCTGTGTCTACATGACGTTGTGTCCTTGGGTGAGGCACTTCACCCTACTTGTCTCAGGAATATCCCTGTACTTGCTGGAAGTTGCTCTGTATAAGAGTGTCTGCTGAACGACTAAATGTAATGTAATGTAACACCATCTGATTTCACTAACGAGTTTCTCTACTGGGGCTGAAGTAGTGCTTGATTGAAGTGATAACCTGCACCCTCTTGGCCAGGGGTGGGCAATTCCGGTCCTCCAGGGCCGGTGTCCTGAAAGTTTTACCCTATGTGCACACGTAGCCGGGTATTTTACATTTATTCATTTAGCAGACGCTTTTATCCAAAGCGACTTACAAGAGAGAGCTTTTACAAAGAGCATCAGTCATTGAGCATAGCAACGTGATAGACCCCGAACACAGTCGGTTTTTTAGATCGTGAATCATACATCATGAGAACCAATAAGTGCCAAGGGAAGAACTATAAATGCATAACACAACAATTGTGAACATAAAGCAAGAGATACAACAAACAACACTGGAAAGTCACCATATGGGGACCAACAAATAGTTCTAAACAACATTAGATTACCTCTCCGTGAATCGCCACCTTAACGTGGTGGAGGGGTTTGAGTGCTTGGATGATCCTAGGAGCTATGTTGTCGGGGGCTTTATGCCCCTGGTAGGGTCTCCCAAGGCAAACAGGTCCTAGGTGACTAGCCAGACTAAGAGCGGTTCAGAAAACCCTGATGATGACAAATCCAACAAAGTCAGTTACGTCGCCCGGATCGGCGAAACCGGGGCCCCACTCTGGAGCCAGGCCCAGAGTGGGAGCTCGCAGGCGAGCGCCTGGTGGCCGGGTCTTTTCCCATGGGACCCGGCCGGGCCCAGCCCGAAAAGGCGACGTGGGACCACCTTCCCGCAGGCCCACCACCCGCAGGAAGGACCGTAAGGGGCCGGTGCTGTGTGATTTGGGCGGTGGTCAGGGGCAGGCGCCCCTGGTCTCTAGCGCTGGGGACATGGAATGTCACCACACTGGCGGGGAAGGAGCCTGATCTTGTGCGGGAGGTCGAGCGTTACCGGCTAGATATAGTCGGCCTCGCCTCCACGCACAGCTTGGGCTCTGGAACCATTATCCTTGAGAGAGGCTGGACTCTTCATTTCTCTGGCGTTCCCCGTGGGGAGAGGCGGCGGGCTGGTGTGGGTTTGCTTATAGCCCCACAGCTCAGTCGCCACGTGTTGGAGTTTACTCCGGTGAACGAGAGGGTCGCGTCCCTGCGCCTAAAAGCCGGGGACAGGTCTCTCACTGTTGTGGCGGCCTACGGGCCGAACAGCAGTGCAGAGTACCCGGCCTTCTTGGAGTCTTTGGGAGGCGTACTGAACAGTGCGCCGACTGGGGACTCCGTCGTTCTACTGGGGGACTTCAACGCCCACGTGGGAAATGACAGTGACACCTGGAGAAGGGTGATTGGGAAGAACGGCCCCCCTGATCGGAACCCGAGTGGTGTTCTGTTTCTGGACTTCTGTGCTAGTCACGGTTTGTCCATAACTAACACCATGTTCAAGCACAAGAGTGTCCATCAGTGCACGTGGCACCAGGACACTCTAGGCCGAAGGTCGATGATCGACTTTGTTGTCGTGTCTTCTGACCTGCGGCCGTGTGTCTTGGACACTCGGGTGAAGAGAGGGGCGGAGCTGTCAACCGATCACCACCTGGTTGTGAGTCAGATCCGCTGGCGGGGGGGAAGTTAGACAGACTTGGCAGGCCCAAACGTATCGTGAGGGTCTGCTGGGAACGCCTGGCGGACCCCTCTGTCAGAGGGGTCTTCAATTCACACCTCCGGGAGAGCTTCTCACAGATCCCGGGGGAGGCTGGGGACATCGAGTCTGAATGGACCATGTTCTCGACCTCCATTGTCAATGCGGCAGTCCGGAGTTGCGGTCGCAAGGTCTCTGGTGCTGGTCGCGGCGGCAATCCCAGAACCCGGTGGTGGACACCGGAAGTAAGGGATGCCGTCAAACTGAAGAAGGAGTCCTATCGAGCCGTTCTGGCTTGTGGGACTCCCGAAACAGTTGACCGGTACCGGCAGGCCAAGCGTGCCGCGGCTCGGGTAGTCACAGAGGCAAAAACTCGGGTCTGGGAGGAGTTCGGGGAGGCCATGGAGAAGGACTATAGGTCGGCCCCAAGGAAATTCTGGCAAACCGTTCGGCGCCTCAGGAGGGGGAAGCAGTGCTTCACCAACACTGTTTACGGTGCGGGTGGGGAGCTGTTGACGTCGACTGGGGATGTTGTCGGACGGTGGAAGGAATACTTTGAGGATCTCCTCAATCCTGCCGTCACGTCTTCCGAGGAGGAAGCAGAGACTGGGGACTGCGGGGCGGACCCGCCTATCACCCGGGCTGAAGTCACTGAGGTAGTCGATGGGCTCCTTGGTGGCAGGGCTCCGGGGGTGGACGAGATCCGTCCTGAGTACCTGAAGTCTCTGGATGTTGTGGGACTGTCCTGGTTGACACGCCTCTGCAGCATCGCGTGGCGGTCTGGAACAGTGCCTATGGATTGGCAGACCGGGGTGGTGGTTCCCCTATTTAAGAAGGGGGACCGGAGGATGTGTTCCAATTACAGAGGAATCACACTCCTCAGCCTCCCTGGTAAGGTCTACGCCAGGGTACTGGAGAGGAGAATCCGGCCGATAGTCGAACCTCGGATTCAGGAGGAGCAGTGTGGTTTTCGTCCTGGCCGCGGAACACTGGACCAGCTCTACACCCTCTACCGGGTGCTCGAGGGTTCATGGGAGTTTGCCCAACCAGTCTACATGTGTTTTGTGGACACACTCTGTGTCCCTCGTGGTGTCCTGTGGGGGGTACTTCGGGAGTACGGGGTCCGGGGCCCTTTGTTAGGGGCCGTCCGTTCCCTGTACAACCGAAGTAGGAGCTGTGTTCGCATTGCCGGCAATAGGTCAGACCTGTTCCGGGTGCATGCTGGACTCCGCCAGGGTTGCCCTTTGTCACCGGTTCTGTTCATTGTTTATATGGACAGAATTTCTAGGCGCGCCCAGGGGGCGGAGGGTTTCCGGTTCGGGGAGCACGGGATCTCATCTCTGCTGTTTGCGGATGATGTTGTCCTGCTTGCTTCCTCGAGCCGGGGCCTCCAGCATGCTCTGGAGCGGTTTGATGCCGAGTGTGAAGCGGCTGGGATGAGGATCAGCACCTCCAAATCCGAGGCCATGGTACTCGACCGGAAAAAGGTGGTTTGCCCCCTCTGGGTGGGTGGGGAGCCTTTGCCTCAAGTGGAGGAGTTCAAGTATCTCGGGGTCTTGTTCACGAGTGACGGAAGGACGGAACGTGAGATTGACAGGCGGATCGGTGCAGCGTCTGCAGTGATGCAGTCTCTGTACCGGACTGTCGAGGTGAAGAAGGAGCTGAGCCGCAAGGCGAAACTCTCGATTTACCGGTCAATCTACAACCGGTCAATCCTACTCTCACCTATGGTCATGAGCTTTGGGTCATGACCGAAAGGACAAGATCGCGGATACAAGCGGTCGAAATGAGTTTCCAGGGTGGCTGGGCGCTCCCTTAGAGATAGGGTGAGGAGCTCGGTCACACGGGAGGAGCTCGGAGTAGAACCGCTACTCCTCCACGTCGAGAGGAGCCAGTTGAGGTGGCTCGGGCATCTGTTTAGGATGCCTCCTGGACGCCTCCCCCGGGAGGTGTTCCAGGCATGTCCCACCGGGAGGCGGCCCCGGGGAAGACCTAGGACACGCTGGAGGGACTATGTCTTTCGGCTGGCCTGGGAACGCCTCGGGATCCCCCCGGAGGAGCTGGAGGAGGTGTGTGCGGTGAGGGAAGTCTGGGCTTCCCTGCTGCCCCCGCGACCCGGCCCCGGATAAGCGGAAGATAATGGATGGATGGATGGAACATTAGATTATGTGAAGTGCCATACTATACTAAGTGCTATTACATTCTCTAAATAAGTGAGTTTTAAGCCTTCTTTTGAAGGTGAGAAGGCAGTCTGTGCTTCTGATGGAGGTGGGGAGTTGATTCCACCATTGGGGAGCCAGGCAGTGGAAGAGTTTGTGTTGCGCTCGGACGCTCTTGAGGGGAGGTACCACTAGACGGTTGTCAGCAGATGACCGTAGGTGACGGGTGGGGGAATAGGGCTGGAGGAGAGAGTTGATATAGGTCGGGGCAGTCCCGTTTACAGCCCGGTAGGTCAGCACCAGGGTCTTGAATCTGATGCGGGAAGCCAGTGGAGGGCGATGAGGAGTGGGGTGACATGACAGCGTCTGGGTAGGTTGAAAACCAGATGAGCGGCTGCATTCTGTATCCTCTGAAGGCGACGGATTGCATTTGCAGGAAGGCCGGCTAGTAGCGAGTTGCAGTAATCCAGCTTTGTGAGGACAAGGGCTTGGACTAGCAGTTGGATGGAATGTTGAGAGAGGTATTTTCTGATTTTCCTGATGTTGTAGAGGGTGAATCTACATGAACGAGAGACTGCGGCAATGTGAGCTGTGAGGGAGAGCTCGTCGTCCAAGGTGATTCCCAGGTTCCTGGCAGAGGATGAAGGGGTCACTGTTGCAGATCCCATAGTGATGGAGAGATCATGGGTGATTGAGGGTTTGGCAGGGATGATGAGGAGTTCTGTTTTGGTGAGGTTCAGCTGGAGGTGATGTCAAGTCATCCAGGCTGAGATGTCAGAGAGGCAGGCCTCTATTCTGGTCGATATACCTTGATCAGTTGGGGGAAAGGATAGATATAGCTGCGTGTCGTCAGCGTAGCAGTGATAGGAGAAGCCATGGGAGGCGATGATTGGCCCGAGTGAGGTGGTGTATAGGGAGAATAGGAGCGGACCAAGGACGGACCCCTGTGGGACCCCAGTGGAGAGCAGGCGGGTACCAGATGTTTTTCCTCCCCAGGAGACTTGATAGGATCTTCCTGTCAGGTAGGATGAGATCCATTTCAGCGCAGTGCCAGTGATGCCCATCTCTTCGATTGTGGCTAGCAGGATCTGGTGGTTGACTGTGTCGAAAGCTGCGGAGAGGTCTAGCAGAATGACAACAGAAGACCTTGAGGAGCAGTCTCAGTGGAGTGGCCGGTCTTGAAGCCCAACTGGTTAGGGTCCAGAAGGTTGTTCTGGGAAAGAAAGCTTGACAGTTGGTTAGCTACAGCACGCTCAATTGTTTTAGAGAAGAAGGGTAGCAGTGAGACTGGTCTGTAGTTCTGGAGGACGGCTGGGTTAAGAGAGGTTTTTTGAGTAGGGGTTTGACTATAGCCTGTTTGTATGCTGAGGGAAAAGTGCCAGAGGTGAGTGAGGAGTTGAGGACATGGAGAAGGAATGGAGTAATAGAAGGAGAAATACTTTGGAAAAGAGGGGAGGGGATTGGGTCAAGGGGGCAAGAGGTGGGGCGGTGGGAGAGAATGAGGTCAGACATGCTTGTTTCAGATAAGGGGGAAAAGAAGGAGAGGCAAGTAGAGGGTTCAGACAAGGTGTGGGAGCGGTTAGGCAGGGAGGGTTCAGGGAATTGGCTGCTGATGTCCGCAATTTTATCCCCAAAGAAGCGAGATAAGTCGTCTGCTGTCAAGGTGGTAGGAGGAGGAGGGGGAGGAGGGTTGAGGAGTGAGGAAAAGGTAGAGAACAGTTTGTGGGGGTTAGGAGCGTTGTTCACCTGTTTCAGGAAGTAGTCAGTTTTTGCCTCCGTTACGTGAGTGGAAAAGGTCTTGAGAAGGGAGTGGTACTTGTCGAGGTCTTGATTATACTTGGACTTGTGCCACAACCTCTCTGCAGCCCGGAGGGAGGAGCGCTCTTTCCGAACGACCTCAGATAGCCACCTGCAGGGGGGAGAGGGCCGAGCACGTCTAGTTGCCGTGGGGCAGAGGGTGTCAAGGGACGTAGTTAGAGTTGATAGCAGTGCATCAGTGGCTGCGTCCGTTGGATGAGAGGTGAACTCATCGATGGGACCCAGGGATGATGTTACCACAGAGGAGAAGTGAGAGGGACATAGGCTGTGAAGGTTGCGGCGGAAGGTCACGAGTGGCGGTGCAGTGGGAGGGGTTGGAGGGAGTGAGATGGAGAGTTGGATGAGGAAATGATCTGAGATGTGTAGAGGGGTTGCTGATGTTAAGTCCGCGATACAGTCTCGTGTCAGGATGAGATCAAGCTGTTTTCCTGCCCTGTGGGTTGCTGGAGTGTCCAGTAGCGCCAGACCGAACGAGGTCAGAAGGGACAAGAAGCCTGTGATCCTTCTAGGTGGATGTTGAAGTCACCGAGGATTGGTGATCCTGAGGAGTGGAGTTCCATCGTCGGGGAGTGCAGAGAGGAGCATGTCCAGTTCTTCCACAAGGAGTCTAGTGGGCCAGGGGGGCGATAGAGGACCACTAGTGCAACTTTGATGGGATCCAGAAGCATCACATGATGGTATTCGAATGCTTTGGTAGTAGGTGACAGAGGTGAGGACGTGAATTTTATGTGAGGATCCAGGAGGAGGCCTGTGCCCCCTCCTCGTCCGGTGAGGCGCGGGGAGTGGGAGAAGGAGTGGTTCACTGAGAGTGCCACCGGTGTAGCTGAGTTTTCAGGGCGGATCCAGGTCTCAGTTAGTGCTAGTGCATGGAGAGAGGCCTGGGATGCAAGTGCTGGGATGAAGTCGGCCTTCTTGACAGCAGACTGGCAATTCCAGAGCCCTATGGAGAGTGAAGGGGGGGAGAGGGGGAAGCTGGTATTTTGACAAGGTTAGATGTGCACCGTTGACGTTTTAGAGTGAACCTGTGCCTCCGGATAGTGTAGTGCACAGGGATGTTAAGATAACACATGGTGACACTAGGGTATAAATTTTTTTTGTTGACACTTTCAGTATCGGTCTAAGTGATTAGTCCAGCTGCTACTCTCGATTGCTGATCAGAATCACCGCCCAATCAACACAAATCTATTCTCAATGGCCTTGCTTTCAACTGCAAAATACCACTAAAACTAACTAACTGTTACCTTTAACTATGACAAGTGACAATAACAGTAGAATACTTAGCTAAAAACAGAACAGACTGTAATATTTCTAAAGAGTGGTTCTTATGACAACTACAAAAATACAACTAGAACTAAAACTAACTTTTTGTTACCTATGACAAGTGACAATAACAGTAGAATACTTAGCTATAATAGAACTAGATAGAAAGAAAGAAGGGAGAAAGGAACAGACCGTAATATTCCAAAAAGGGTGCTTCGTAGATCAAATCAAGGCGCTAGCTTCTACAGTCTTGATTGAAACTTTCCGGTCCCAGGGTGGATGAACGCTGTCTAATTTACCAACTCTATAAGGACGTTCTTTCACGCTAACTTGCTGCGACTTCAACTTGCTCAAATTTTGAGAAACAAATATTTCCCTCCCTCCGTTTTCCCTAAAAGTTTTCGTTTACATCAACCCAAGAGCAAGTTAAAGTCCCAGCAAGTCAGCGTGAAAGAACATCCTTATAGAATTGGTAAATTAGACAGCGTTCATTCATCGTGAGACCGAAAAAGTTTCAATCAAGACTGTAGAAGCTAGCGCCTTGATCTGATCTTCGAAGCTTTTTGGAATATTATGGTCTGTTCCCTTCTTTCTATGTATCTCTATTTTAGCTAAATATTCTACTGTTATTGTCACTTGTCATAGTTAACATAGGTAACAATAAGTTAGTCGGCATCTGTCTATCTTGCTAAATTAGCTAAAAACTTATTTATTAAGGGGGCACTTGTCCACGTAGGGTTAGTACTTGAAACTTGAAAGCAGGGCCATTGAGAATAGATTTGTGTTGATTGACAAACTCAATCACCTCTGGCACTTTTCCCTCATACAAACAGGCTATAGTCAAACCCTTACTCAAAAAACCCTCTCTTAACCCAGCCGTCCTCCAGAACTACAGACCAGTCTCACTGCTACCCTTCTTTTCTAAATCAATTGAGCGTGCTGTAGCCAACCAACTGTCAAGCTTTCTCTCCCAGAACAACCTTCTGGACCCTAACCAGTCGGGCTTCAAGACCGGCCACTCCACTGAGACTGCCCTCCTGTCGGTTACCACGGCCCTCCAGTCTGCCAGAGCAGCCTCAAGGTCTTCTGTTGTCATTCTGCTAGACCTCTCCGCAGCATTCGACACAGTCCCACCAGATCCTGCTCGCCACACTCGAAGAGATGGGCATCACTGGCACTGCGCTGACATGGATCTCATCCTACCTGACAGGAAGATCCTATCAAGTCTCCTGGGGAGGAAAAACATCTGGTACCCGCCTGCTCTCCACTGGGGTCCCACAGGGTTCCGTCCTTGGTCCGCTCCTATTCTCCCTATACACCACCCCACTCGGGCCAATCATCGCCTCCCATGGCTTCTCCTATCACTGCTATGCTGACGACACGCAGCTATATCTATCCTTTCCCCCAACCGATCAAGGGATATCGACCAAAATCGAGGCCTGCCTCTCTGACATCTCAGCCTGGATGACCAGACATCACCTCCAGCTGAACCTCACCAAAACAGAACTCCTCATCATCCCTGCCAAACCCGGATCCAGGTCTCAGTTAGTGCTAGTTCACATTCCACCCAACTGCTAGTCCAAGCCCTTGTCCTCACAAAGCTGGATTACTGCAACTCGCTACTAGCCGGCCTTCCTGCAAATGCAATCCGCCCCCTTCAGAGGATACAGAATGCAGCCGCTTGTCTGGTTTTCAACCTACCGAGACGCTGTCATGTCACCCCACTCCTCATCGCCCTCCACTGGCTTCCCGTCATGGCCTGCATCAGATTTAAGACCCTGGAGCTGACCTTCCGGGCTGTAAACGGGACTGCCCCGACCTATATCAACTCTCTCCTCCAGCCCTATACCCCCACCCATCACCTACGGTCATCTGCTGACAACCGTCTAGTGGTACCCCCCCCCCCTCAAGAGCACCCGAGTGCAACACAAACTCTTCCACTGCCTGGCTCCCCAATGGTGGAATCAACTCCCAACCTCCATCAGAAGCACAGAATGCCTTCTCACCTTCAAAAGAAGGCTTAAAACTCACTTATTTAGAGAATTTAATAGCACTTAGTATAGTATGGCACTTCACATAATCTAATGTTGTTTAGAACTATTTGTTGGTCCCCATATGGTGACTTTCCAGTGTCGTTTGTTGTATCTCTTGCTTTATGTTCACAATCGTTGTGTTATGCATTTATAGTTCTTCCCTTGGCACTTATTGGTTCTTATGATGTATGATTCACGATCTAAAAAACCCACTGTGTTCGGGGTCTATCACGTTGCTATGCTCAATGACTGATGCTCTTTGTAAAAGCTCTCTCTTGTAAATCACTTAGGATGAAAGCGGTCTGGTCTAGGCGCTCTGCAAGCCAATCAGAATCCTAATTTCGGGGCATCAGATGCCGAAAACTCAGTTTTCTCAGTTTACACGCATTATCAGGCTTCCACAGAGTTTGACAACAACCCGTTAATTTGAATCAGGTCTGTTGGAGCAGGGAAACATCTAAATCCTTCAGGACCAGTGGCCCTCGAGGACCTGAATTGCCCACCCCTGCTCTTGGCCCTTGATACCCACGGATTTGACACCAATGGCCTGAGGGGACGGCTGCTGAAGGGGTTCTACTGATGAAGAGGGACCTACCGATGGACAGGGACCTACCGATGGAGACTTGACGGATCTCTTCTCCACATCTGCTCCCTGTTGACCCTGCAGACAGGCGGTGAGCTTCTTGTGAGTGCTGTGGGTCACCTGTTTGACGAGGTCCAGACGCTTCTCCACCTTTTTCCGGAACAAAATCACCCCAGGGAGCGTCATGAAAAGGTCTGACAGGAATCCAAAATAGTTACAAATTCTGGCCCCCCACTCTCTCTCCTAGTTATCGCACCTAAGCACAGCTACAGTATCACACCTCTAATATCATATCCTTAACACCTCTCCATCAGCGTGGGCTAAAAATGACAATTTCACAGTTGCCTGTGAGACGGAGAACAGTACATCTTGACATACAGTACATACATACAAACTGTAACAGTTCGACACAACAACAAATACTTTTGTGCTAGTGACTTACCTGAAGAAGATCATCGCTCAGGACCTCAGTTTTCTCTGCCCTGGAAGTAGAAGCGAGTGTTAATCAGGATGGAGTGGTTCAACAGGGTTAACATGACTCAAGAGGACAACAACAAATAAATCTATGCAAATGAATAGGAAAGGCGCGAATATGTAATAAATATGAAAACGCGTGTTAGACGCGATCGCAGAATCTTCGGACGATCTTTTGTTTCAAAATGAAGTTGAGTCAAGTCATTTCAGAATTAGAATCAGAATCAATTGGATTTGCTATGCAAGATATACAAACACAGAATTTACATTGGCAGGAAGTAGCAAACATAGAGCATATAACATATATGTAACATAATAATAAGGGTAAAACTGAACAAAATATTTAGTTTAAAATACAAATTAGATACAAATGAGATCAAAGTAAAAGTGGGCACTAGCTGTACAGATGGGGGGAATAAAACTATAGTAAGAACACGTTGAGCTGGCACGAATCCAACCCAAATACATTCTTTCTGACCTTTTTTAGATAAACACCTCGCAGAGCCAAAAGAGCGACTTCCTAGTCCCCAAACTCAGCTCTACTTCTACTCCTGGTTTAAATCCTGCAAAGCCAATATACCGCAGGGGGAGGGTCCCATGGGACCCGCATGGGGCAGCTGGTGGGTTCGATAACATGATTTGCGTGGTTCGCAACGAGCTCGGGCTGACGTCTATGCATCACTGTGACTGTTTCGTTGGTGTGATGGCGCTCTGGGTTTCGCATTAGCACGCAGTGCCTAACAGCCTCTGCCAAACGCTCCCTTTCTAAGCCCTCTCATCCGGAGGAATAGGATGTCTCTGCCATTGACGCTGAAAGGTTGAGGAATCTGGGCCATCACAAAGGTCTTAAATACATTTTCAAGTTGCAAGAATGAGTGATGAGCGGCTAGCATCAGTCCTTAAGAAGACTTCAGCGTATCCCAATGACACGGCGGGAATAATCGTAGCACGACCTCAGATGATACGAGCGGGCAGAATTTGTGTGTACGTGTGTGTGTGTAGTGTGTGCGACCGTGCATAGGCACCTTTCCCTAAAAGCCCAGAGGCCACGACTTCCTCATGTTTCAAGTCGATAAATAAAATAATAACAGCAGTAATTAGTACGTGATTGATAGCAGACTCTGAGGGAGGAGGATGCTGTCACATGCCGCAAACTCCCTTAGACAAACACACCAGGGTCTGAAGATGTGACTGAGGTTGCACCAAGGCTTTGCCCCTCCCCAGCTTGGGTTGAGCCAATGGCGTGGGGTTTGGGCTTGAGCAGTAGCGAATGGATCGTTATGATGTAACAGAGCAAACCACTGGGTACCATAATGGTGGTTGGGGAGTCAGGTGGCTCAGCGGGTGAAGGCGTGGGGCTCATGAGCGGAAGGTCGTGAGTTCGATTCCCAGTTATGGCTATGTGACGTTGTGTCCTTGGGCAAGGCACTTCACCCTACTTGCCTCAGGGGGAATGTCCCTGTACTTGCTGTAAGTTGCTTTGGATAAAAGCGTCTGCTAAATGAATAAATATGAATTTCAATTTAACCCGATTGTGATGCTCTCCCTAGAACAGCAACCATTGGCAACGTTGGCATTTGATGTGAATGGGGGTGGGGTTGCACAGTGCATGTTCCACTCTTAAATATCACATAGTAGCCAAGTATGAACAATTAATGAGTCACTACTCTCAGGGCACAATAAATTATGACTTGCTATGAGCCGATATACCGAACAACATATGCTGGAGCAAAGCAGGAGGGATGGAAGTCAAGTGGCTGAGCGGTTAGGGAATCAGGCTGGTTATCAGAATGTTGCCGGTTCGATTCCCGGCCGTGCCAAATTACGTTGTGTCCTTGGGCAAAGGCACTTAATCCTACTTGCCTCAAGGGGAATGTCCCTGTTCTTACTGTAAGTCACTCTGGATAAGAACCTCTGCTAAAATGACTTAATGTAAATGTAAAATGGATTTGAATGCTGACAATCCATTCACCTTGTGTCACTACCATGCTGCACCACAGTCTGCCCAGACAATCAAGAGCCTAAAGACCCTGCCCAATCAGAGGTCAAAATAAAGAGGGAACATCCTGGAAATAGAATTCTGGTTGAATAGCCACTGTAGGCTGGTCTGCCCCCCCCCCTCAGCCACCCAGCCCAGAGGCTGAAGGACTAGGCCAGAGGTACGGTACTAACCCTCTCCCCCTTCCAGCTCCCTCCCCGGGGCACCCACCACCAGCCACTCTCCCCCACTTCCCTTCCCCGTCTGCCCAGTGACTTCCAGGTATTGTGCCCCGACCAGGCCCAGGCCATCAGCAGCCAAATCAGCATAATAGCCGTTATGTGTCAGAGTGAGTGAAAGCAGAACTGGGTCTTTCATATCATAATATATTCTGTCCCGTGCTTTGTTGAAATGAAGCACGCGTTGTTGATGCTGTAGAATATGAGCGCGGGGCCATTTAATCCTCACATGCGCTTCTCCATGCGTGTTCTGATGTGCCGTACATTCAAAGCGCAGGAAAGGGCCGTAATAATGGCAGTGATTAATAACTCCAGTTCCTAGGGCCAAGATGTGAACGTGGAGCCATGAGAACTGGGTCATTCCACGTTGGAATGAATCTAATCAGAAGCAGCCTGTTGGAAAACTGCTCAGCAGTACCGTAGTGAGTGCTGGGGGGGGGGGGGGGGGGGGGAGCTACGGCGGTGTGAGAGGCAGCGGGGATAGAAAGAGCGAGAGCACCACCGTTGTGGTCAGGTTCGGTCGGGGAACGCCATCGCTCACGATCGCAAACGCAGAGGGGACGGAAATAACCCCTGCGTCACCGCAGGTCTCCGAATGTAGCCATCCTCCAGTCTTCTTCGTACGTCGCCCCCCCCTCCCGTCCCCTCCACCGTGTGTAACCAGGAGGTCCGCTGAGCAGCCAGGGGCCTTGTCAGTCAGCATCCTGCCCTCCGATTGGCCAGCGGAGGAGCCCACAGGGGTAGAGCACAGCTCTGCCACGCAGATGCTGACGGCAGCAGATGCTAAACAGGAGGGGGTCCGAGGGGGGGTGGTGGGGGGTGATCTGCGAGGCCCGACGGAGATGGATGGACGGACCGGATGACCCTCTGTGTCATGGCGTCTGACAAGGCGAACAACCTGAGCAGATTGTCGTCTGCCGTGTCCAGAAGGAGGTTCTGTTCATACGTTCTGGCCCATGTGTTTGTGCATATCTGTGAACCAGCGAGTAAGAAGATGAAAACTGGAGAGAGAGACACATCCAAGGTACAAAGAAATAGGGAGCGGAGAGAGAGAAAGAAAAATGAATTCCGAAAGAGAGGCGGAAAGAGAAAGACTGATGGTGGCTCAATACTAACAAGACCCTGTTTACCGACAAAGCTTCAGCAGGACTTCACGTTCCTGCTGTCAGCCCGCGAGGGGCTTTAATGCAGTGGATGACAGGAGCAGCCTTTCCAGTGACCACCACCTTTCTTGAGGTCATTCCCATCAAAGCATCAAAGCCCAGCCCAGATCTGTTCAAAGACAGTCAGACATCCAGCTCTTTGAGCCTGTTTGTTTTCGCGCAGAGGAATTTCCTCTTTGGATATCAGCGTCTGACTTCATGAGTCTATCAAGGCGAGTGCTGAAATAAGAATAGTCAGATGTTAGATGGCTCAGCGGGTTAAGGTGTTGGTCTCATAATCAGAAGGTTATGATTTCGAACCCCGGCTATGGCTATGTGATATTGTGTCCTTGGGCAAGGCACTTCACCCTAGTTGCCTTAGGGAGAATGTCCCTGTACTTAATGTAAGGCGCTTTGGTTAAAAGTGCAGCTAAATAAGGTATTATTAAGAATAACATGGTAAGGCTGAAAAACCGGAATGTTATAGAAGTGCTTCCTCCTCTAGATTCAGATGCGCAGCAGGGGATTATGTAGTCTCTGAGAGGACTGGTGTCGATCGGCGTGTGTGTGGATAGAGTACTGAGGGTGAGGTAAACAGGGGGTGAGTGTTGGCAGTCATGTGGGCGGTGTGCTCAGTAAGATGGCATACGATGCTGAGAAAACGGCACCAGCCATCTGTCATTTCCCAGGCCGGCATTCCATCTACCTGGGCTTTCTGACGAGTCAATGCAGACGCACATACCAACACACACACATACACACACAGACATGGAATACTAAATTTGTTATGTGCCCACCTGAACTGCTCGACTCAATTCAATGTTTCAAATTAGCGGTGCTTCAACAGTGTTGAGAGAGCCAATACAAACACCTGATAAGCTGGGGAGAGGGGAATTCGTTCAGACCAGGGGTCGGCAACCCTGGTCCTAGGGAGCCACTGTCCTGAAGAATGTAGCTGTTTCCCTGCTCCAGCACACCTGATTCTAATGAAGGGTCGTTATCTAGCTCTGTGGAGACGACTCTTCCTTTGTATCAGGTGTGCTAAAGCAGGGACACATCTAAAATCTTCAGGACAGTGGCTCCCTAGGACCAGGGTTGCCGACCCCTGGTTTAGACGATATTCCAGAAATCGCAGTGCTTCCATAGCTGTTGAATCAGAATCTCAGCTGGGTTAGCGATAGCGACAGAGTACTTTAAAAAGGTTGTGGACCGCTTTGGTCCGCCGTCTGAGGGAAACTACGTTGAGAGAGGGTCGACCTTGGGAAGGTTTTTTGACCCCGCTGTCCTTGAGGGGGGCCGCTCACTCGCTCGCTCCTGTCTGGGGGAAGTATAGGATGGGGGGGGAGGGGGACTTTCTCCTGTAGACACTTCCATCGTGTGTGTTCTGGCGCTTGCCAATTCCTGCACGCGTGCGCGTCACCTTATGATCGCTAATATGCTTGGTAGAGTACATGCGTCTTGTAGAACACATCTCATTTCACGTCCGCAAATACAGACAGCCTGGTGTGCAGGCCGGAGGCACAGAGCATGGCTTATGAACACATGAATAATTCATGTACAGATCATCAAAGTGGGAGTGCTACGACATCTTGGATCGGTGCCCAGCCAATGGTCTGATCTTGACCACCTCCACCCCCACCCCCAACTCCCCCCTCTTTGTTGGGAGGGTCCCTCCGAGCCAGGCCCCAGCAGCCCTGCCCCAGCTGCCCACAAACATACCCAGTGGACCCTGGGCCTCTCCGGGCCTGGCTAGCTGCTCTGACAGGGGGAGGGTAGTGGTGCAGAATGGAAGCAGGGAGCTGCGGAGGGACGGGGGAGAGGGTCTGCAGTGCTGAGGGGCATGGGACCGACAGGCAGCCACGCAGACATTTTCATGCAAGGGAACGCTCCCTGACTACCCCTGTCATGGAACACGTTGTGTTGCTTTGGGTTTTGTTTTTTGTTTTTCATGCCCTGAAAATCCAAGACCCTGTCTCCCAAATGATGAGCGTGAGGGGAGGGCACACACTGGGAGAGGCTGCTGAAAACAGAGGAACCCACTTACTGTAGTTGTCCAGTAAACTAGGTCACAGCTTTGTTAAGTATGCAAGAACAACTGTGTTAAGCGCACACGCGTACACACAAGCTGCATACACACACATATGCGTACACACACACACACACACACACACGAGAGAGAGCCTTCAGCTAATTGACCCCGCATTTACAGTTTTAGGAGGAGGAGAAGGAGTTTGTTCAAATAACTTTATTCATGAAGAATACACTGCACAAGATTCATGAACCAGGCTCTCCTGCTCGTTAGCATATCCGTGAGCAAATATCAATTTCCGCTATCAGCAAATATGCATCGTAAAATGTTATTCCACATTCAGCTATTTTCACCCGTTTTGCTCAATCTTAAATTAGGATTTAACAATAAATGTGTTGCTGATAGGTGAAAGCTCAAGCAGAAATGAGCTGGATATGAATGCTAATGTGATTTTTGCACCACTGTTTGCACTACTGTGTATACACCCCCCCCCCCCCCCCCGTACTATATATACCCATCCCCTATGTTACTTGTACTTCTATGTTATTTGTATCAAAATTGTAGTGTACTTCACATTGTATTCATTTTTTATTATTATGTCACATTTCTGATCTATGTTTGCTCATTTCTGCCACAGTGAATTCTATGTTTGTAAATCTTGCATAGCGATTAAACCTCATTCTGGTTCTAAGGACATATTACTGTTACCAGGCAACCAAAGAAAGGGACACGAATCAATCTAGGCAATGTTGGGCAACCTCACCCTTATAGAGAAAACCAGATCTTATCTTCGAACATTATCTGGTGAATGACTAATAACCACAGCAAGAATCCTTTGGGAAGAGAATGCTTTCGTACTTCTGTTATATTTCTTACTTGTTGTTCATCAATGGAAGGAAGCAAGCGTACACAGAGAACTTAAGTGACGGATTCAAACATCATGCTCACATGCTGAGCGATTGTCTATCAAAACATTCACATTCATAGTCGCGTGCATATTTGTCACCGTGCTACTTATGCTCATAGAAATGGTTGCCTGCACCACCCATCACTAACTGGGGCTTGATCCTTGAGATGCAGCTCAGCCATGCCCCCGAGGTCACTTCCTGTATGAGCTGAGATCATGTGGAACAGACTGGGTAACCTCCCTAGCAACACCAACAACGTACCACAGCCCCCCGATTTAAAGGCTGACCAACAGCTTGATGGAAGTAACATGAAAACAAAAAGCGCCAAGACTCAACCTTCTCCGTCTTTCCGTCACATCTGCTCTTTCAGGGAGTCAGATGGCTCAGCGGGTTAAGGCGTTGACCTCATGAACGAAAGGTTGTGAGTTTGAACCCTGGCTGTAGCTATGTGATGTTGTGTCCTTGAGCAAGGCACTTCACCCTACTTGCCTCATGGAGAATGTCTCTGTACTTACTGTAAGTCGCTCTAGATAAAAGTGTCTGCTAAATGAATCAATGTAACTGTGTCACTTCCTCTGCGACACACCCTGCGATCAGCGCTGACTTCACGGTACGTGTGCGGGTCCTGCTGGACTCTGGACTTCCAGCTAACATAACTCCGTCACACAGAAGGGGAGCTGTAGTCTCCCATGACATCATACTGCCTTTGATTATCAAAATGGCCCATTGACAAAGTATTTTTGGGCCACAGGATGGGTTCTGGGAAGTCTATCTACAGCACTACAATGCCGCGATACTGGGAGCAATGGCACAGAGACGCTTCAGTAAACATCTGTGGTCGTTTAATGTTGTCAAACTACGAAACGTCAAAACATGATATGACACCGTGACACTATACACTATCAGTACTACAGCATATTACGTAGTCGTGACGAAAAGCATGAACTCATCTTAATCTTGACATCTAAAATAAACAAATAGATATCAGTGTAAAGAAAACCTTGTATGGATCTAAAAGTCTGTGTGTAGGCCAGTGGTTCTTAACCTTGTTGGAGGTACTGAACCCCACCAGTTTTATATGTGCATTCACCGAACACTTCTTAATGGGTCGTGTCATCACGAATCATATGAGTTGGAGGTGTGTCTTGACCTCCGCCGAACCCCTGAGACTGAGTTTGATCGAACCCAGGTTAAGAACCACTGGTGTAGGCGTTTGAAGGTGTGCATTCTTCATCGGTATTTGCCAGTATGAGGCCTGTGATGATTGGTCCTCCGGAGATACACTGCTGCCCTAGCCTGCTTTGAGAGAGGGAACACCCCACACAAGTTTTAATGTCTTTGGTCTTCCGTCTCTCAACGGTCTGTCCCAGCCACACATCGTTGTCACGGTGAACATGGCAGGGAGTGATAACTACCCACAGGCGTACGCAAGGCTGACAAACGACCCTTGTTCGACAATGGTGAAACCCTGTACAGGTTTAGCTGAAATGAAATAAAATAAAATTTGTTATGGACCTTAAACAAAGCCAGTGGATGAATCTGAGAAGGATGGGGATTAAAACATCCACACTTTTATCATCACACAAAATTGAACGCACACGCCCATATCTACACGCCTCTCAAAAGGCCCATATCTACACCCCCTCACCTCCTTCTGTCTCTCCTTCTCCTCCCCTGTAATACCAGCCTGTGTTGGGTTGGTCCCTGTGGAAGCCTGTCTGTTGTCAGCGAGTCGTCATGAGAAGCTAGCCAGCCTGCCAACTCAGCTGTAACGCATTCCACCCTGAAAATGCGTCAGAGCGGAGCGAGAGAGAGAGAGGTGCGGAGAGAAAGAGACGGAGATACCACCACTTCTCTGCAAGTCTGCAAATGGCTGCTTTTCACTCATAATTGCATATGGTAGCTGAGTGAGGATGGCATGGACTGGTGGGGAGGGAAGGATTTGATTTCCCCCCACAATCACCACTATTATTTGCAGATGGAGGTGTCGTCGATTGCTGCAGTGTGTTACCGAGAAAGGGCTAAGGTGACCCTATGCAGTCAAACCAATTGAATAGATCCATACTTTACGGGGACATCTTATTTCCAGGCAGTCAAGCAGCCCTCAGTAGAGGACAGACTTATTTGAGTGGGCATGTGCACTGTGCCATCTTTTCAAAGATTGTCCTAGACCCAGATAAGGCAAACAGAGAAATGGGTCATGAGTAAAGAAGAGTGGGGCTGAACTCGATTCCTATTTCCCCATGGCATTCTGCCCAGCGGATCCGTCAAAGGATGTGAGAACAAATGAGATTTGGACATTCCATTTTGCTCTACATTTAGCCATTCCTCATGCTCTTTCAGACGTACCAGTACCTGAAGCAACCCTGTGGTGGGGTTGCAGGATCGTTCGGTCTCTTGTTTGCTTTAGCTTAGACCAGTGGGGATCGTTCATCTCAACCTACACTATGCATGGCTGCACAGTCTCCAAAGGAGCCACTGCAGAGCTGAGCTCCGATTTGTCCGGACAACGGCCCATGTGATGTGCAGCTCACCAGCGCCTGTCTCGAGGAGAGAGCCGGAGAGCTGCTGACACAGCACACCTGCCCCACCGACCTCCTCCCTCCCTTCCACCCGCCTCCCACTCCGTTACAGGCCCACTCTCCCCCGGCCATTAACACGCTACAGACCATCACTGCATAGGGAGGTGCCATCAGGGATGAGCTAACACTGACAATTGCCTCCCAGAACAGAGTGGTCGTCTATCCGATCCATCTATTGACTCCATTGCGCTACCGACTACATCTTACTCCCCATCTGCCAAATGCATTCAGATGAGAGGCAGTCGGACGGGCAGGGTTTGGGGGATTCCCTGGGGGAAACGCCCCCCGGGGGATTCAAGAGTTCAAGAGGGTCAAAGATCAAACGTACCAAAACACCTCCCATCTAACACCTTGATTGGCTAGCAGCAAAGTGCTCTCTTTAATCAGCACGGGAGTTGCAACATCTGTGAAAAGGAAAATACGAGCGCGGATGTTGGCACAGTTCTGCACACCGCGCATCAGAAACAACAGCAAAAAAATGGCCCAACTACTGCTTAGGAGCAAAGCTTAAAGCGTTTTTTACAGTTTACGGACACCGTCACGTCGCCCAGCTTGAAAAGAAAAATGCTGATACGTCTTCCAAGGCGTTCAGTTTGTACAAAGTTCATCCGGTATTCCCTGTGAATGCATAGGGTAGGCTTTAAAACCGCGGCGCCTTTCTCCAGGGGGCATCCGAGAACATGCGGTGACTCGATGGGTTTGTTGCGAAGAGCGAGAGAAAGCGAGCGAGGACATGCAGTCGTAACGCATCAGGTCCTTGTTGTGTAAATACAGTCGTAAATACAGTCATTAATCGTTGTGCATGCGCACGTTTGCCCCGTTTTCTTCCGCTGAGGTTGCAGTCTCCCTGTGTAGAACACGCACATGGTCACACTCACTCGCACACACATGCTCACAGGCAAATAAACATACACGCACGCACGCTGTAAATACTGTAAGGAGTGACCAGGAAGGTACATGGTCATCCGTCTCGCACACACGCGCACAGGAATGCACACGAAAGTTGGAGCATTGTCTTTAATCTCTTGTGGATAAACATGTGTCCCCCTGCTGAGGGAACACAGCCACCCTTCCTGGTGAAGCAGCCTCGATCTGCTCCGGCCACACCCAGCATCCCTCAGCACCACCTCCCTCCAACTACAACCCGAACAGGGAGGCCAATGGGTTCTATAAATAAACAGAGAGACCACCGCAAACAGGCGGGAACAATGTGACCTTTAAAATACACACACACAAACATACACACGTGCAAGCTTGCGTATACTGTGCAAATACACACAGATAACCCCCCCCCCCCCCGCATACACGCACACACACACTCTGGGAGAGTCTCATCATCCTCACAGGTATCAATGAGTGGAGATTAATAGCGTCATTAGCGGTTTGAGATTCATTATGAAGCAACTGACTCATGGAAAATGCCCTACCTGACTAACACTAGTTTTGATTAGACCTGCAGGTGTACATGCAGAAACAGGGTGAATCAGCGCTATAACAGACCACAGTGCCCTTTTCCAGTTGTTATACTGATTATACAGTTAGTAGGGAGTCAGATGGCTCAGCGGGTTAAGGCATTGGCCTCATGAGCGGAAAGTTGTGAGTTCAAACCCTGGCTGAGGCTATGTGATGTTGTGTCCTTGGGCAAGGCACTTCCCCCTACTTGCCTCAAGGAGAATGTATCTGTATTTACTGTAAGTTGCGTGTTTGCTCAATGAGGTATTGTTATTAGTAGTAGTAGTATGATACCTGGTTTCAAACCAGCTTCACGACTGGCCTGGTGCTAACTATTCTTAGTTAGCAGTGGCTGTCTGTTTAGGATATATTTTTCTGGTCTTTGGGGTGCTGATATTCAGCCCAGTATCTGTTTACCTGCAAGCCTGCAAGCCAGCGTCTGTCTCCCTTCTTACCTGTCTGTCTCTCTCTCTCCCTCCTTGCCTGCCTGCTGTCAGCATGTCTGCCTCCCTCCCTCTTTGCATGACCACCTGCCTGCTGGCTGCCTACCTGCTGGCTTGGAGAGTAGAAAAGAATACAATAGAGAGTACACACACACACACACACAGAAACAAGCATCCCTCAACACACGCTAGGCACCTACACTCACTCTTCTATGCTCATCCATCCATCTCCATCCACGTTCCTACCCACACGCGCAGTGAATGACACACACACACACAGAAAGAGCGTGGATGGAGCATCCAGCTGAACCTTCCAGATGCTGCCCAAACACTGGCAGCAGAGCTTAAAAAGCAGACAGTGGCGAGGGACCACCTCCCCTTGGTGCAAGCTCACAGCACAGGAGCTAATGACCCACAACACCATGTCCTAATCTCCCAGGATGGAGCAGCACAGAGCAGAAAGCACCTTCTGGCCTTGAGGGAGGATGCCTTCTGCAAGACAAGAAGCTCTCTCTGTCAGGTGAAAGAAATTAAATAAATAACAGGGCGAGACAGGGCGGGCCGAGTGATATACACATTCCAGCAGAGCTAAAGGTCAGAAACAACATATTCCTGCTGTAGATGCGGGCAGCTGGTACAGGCCTACATTAGTGCAGTATAAGGAGGTGAGAGTCATGTTCTTAAGGATTAATTTGTGCATACGCATTGACACGTGCAGTATGGGTGAAGATGCAAATCGTCTGACCTTTCGTTATTTAGTTAGATGAATATAATCGGTACACAGACAACATTAACAGCATAATACAAAGATCGCGGGAATGCGTAAGGTTTCGGAGTCCAGCAAGGGAGTATATCGGGCTATGTGGACGAGTCGATTCAGGTAGAAATCAATGACTACATGCAGAAATGCCATTATCATGTACGCAGGTCTTTATATGTATCAGTTATGTTGCACCCAGCGAGTTAATGCTAATTTCTTAGCCCATCTAAAATGACCTACTGCGTAATGAAAACATTGCGCTTTTTTCCATTTTCATCCCACGTCGCAGAGCGCATTCGTCTGCATCAGCACATAAACTATAAGGACGGTTGGAAGACTAATGGGTTAAGATAACAATCACCAGGATGGCCTATATAAATGGCCACATGTGGTTTCACCTGTGCTTATTGAATGATATTACCTTAGGTTAAATGGGGTATTTTTCTTGCCGGTATCCTATTTTGTCGGGCTGGGTATCGGGGCATTGCGCTTAAAGGCTATGCGGTAATCCAAAAGCGTTAAGCAAAACTAACACAAGGATTGGATATCATCTTTAACCCTGAGTCAATGGGATTATATGAACATTGCCATTTGGATTCTGAACATATTTACTTGGTCACGTTTGCCCCTAGATTTGCAATATCTTTCCATCTTTAAACACACTCCCTCACACTTGCAAAACACCGGGATGATAGAACAGACCACCGGGTTTCTCTTACCTGCCCACCGTTTGGTTGGCGAGCTGTCGCATTCGATTGAATTGCTTCTTCATCTTGGATTTTCTGCATTAACACCTACGCCAAAAAAGACTCCACATTTTTTCTTGGAATAATAAGTGAAAATCCATCCCGTCACATTTTGTTTTTGTCATCGCAAATGTCAAACCCCTTTTAAATGTTCCGAATTATATCTGTTCACTGCGTTTTTCCCGTCCACTTTCGCTCCATACCCTGCGCAGAGATGCTGGACCAGTTCTTCTCTTATGGGCAGAGTGACAGCGTGATGACAAGAGACACTGCGCAGCAATGCACTATGGGAAATGTAGTATTTCAAAAATATATACGGCAATAACCCGCCGACACTCTTGTCTCAGTCACAGCCGTATATTTAAATATCAGTGTCTTTTTTTTATTATTGGAACGGGCATCCTCAAATACAGTATTATTATTAATTATTAATACTACAGACTCAAATGGTGCTGTGCTGTCAAGTTACATGGACATGATGTACGGTGCTTTGTTATCAGAACCAGAATCAGAATTTGTTTTTATTCGCTATGCAAGATATACAAACACATAATTTAGTATGGCAGGAAAGAGCAAACATAGAAGATATGGGACATAATCAGGGTAGATACATTTTGTATAAAAAATCGAATATAAAATACAAATAAGATAAAAGTGAGATAAATGTGGGCACTAGCTGTACAGATGTAGGCCTCTATATTATTACAGGGTGAGGAGCGGGTATATACACAGTAGTGCAAACAGTGGTGCAAAATCACAGTGGTAAGTTTTAGTTATGAAATATACGTTCCGGTGTCGTACATTATTGCGTCTAATTAAATTGCAGGCTGTTTATTTGTTCTTTCATTCACAGCTTTCATTTGCGAAGTTAACGGTTTTCTATCTGAAAGGCAACATTGGCCAATATTGAAGTTTTCCTGTCATCTAGTGGTTTCTTTGTGTCACTACTTCCTTATTTTACAATGAATCAGGTACGTGTGACGTGTGTGGTATTCAAGTTTTTCCATCTCAAGCAGCGACTTCAGGATAATCTAAAATAAATCATTTCTACTTTTCTCACAATTTTATTTAAAGTCATATTTATGCCTGAATGTCTATTTCAGTGTTACTACGTTGTAGTACGATCTCCAGCAGGGTGCAGTCTAGTCTCAAAGACTACCATCAGAATAACTGTCGTCTCTGTGATCCCTAGGTTATTCTGTCTGGCTATTTATTTTTCCAAACCAGTGGTACCCACATACTCTCTGCATCACAAGGGGTGAAATGTAAGTTAATGTCTAAACTGAAACATAACCGTAATGTTCAAACTTTGAAGCATCATATTAATTACAAACGCAAACCTAGAAAATGAATTTAGAAGTTTGTGAATAGGCGCAAGGTGGACCGAGGGGTGCATGCTGAAATGAGCTAGTAGGCTATACAAATGCAAAGACATTCATGTGCATATCAAAGGTTCAGTTTGTTCAACCGTGGAAATCAACTGCAAAAGTGTTGATATAGAGTTGAACAAAAACCCTGGTCAATAGTCCCTACGTTTAGCAACATTCAGTCCATTGAGACTTAATGGGCTAACAGGTGGGCTACCCACTGTGTCCCCAGGCCTTCAGGGGCCTATAGGTAAGTGATACTGAATAATGGCTGCAACTTGGGCCTATCACTGAGGCCCCTATTAATCTCTGTGGCTGGAAATGGAGGGGGGATCCTGGAACCTTGATCTCAACCTCCTGACCTGGTTGGCTCATTTGTTTTCATTAGGCCCTCCTAGGCCCAGACCAGCCTCCCAGTCCCAATCCCAGCCCAGACAGTTCAACCCCCCCCCCCCCCCACCCCCACCCCCCTACCATAAAAGCATGGCTGGAAGCTTTGCAGAGGGACCTCTTAACATCTCCCCGACCCTGGAAACCTGCTGTGTTGGATAGTCTCTGGACACATCTAAATCAGCCAGGGTGATGCCTCACATCCGCAGTCCTGGCCTGAAACTCTCACCCATAGTCTCCCACAAAGGAAGTGATGCCCTCTCAAGGAAGTCCATAGAGGTTCAAGGGTATATTTCAAGGAAGTCCGGCTAGGAAAGATAGTGAACCAGATATTAATGGTGTTTGTGTAATTTAACCGTCCCTCCATGTGGTCAAGGTAAACCTACTTGACAGCCCCCTCCAAAACAGCATTGTCGCTGAGCCTGTAACACCGTAATGATGATTCATCATCAGCCTTCCTGCTGTTCATGGCAACCATATTGTCCTGCTACAGGACAGCTGGGGAGTAATTAGCTTTCATTGCAACCACTCTGCTGGAAGGCTAATGAAGCCTTCTCTCTAAGGCATGTGACCTCTGACCTCTTCTTAACCTTGGTGACCCTTCCTGCCACCAATATGTAACTTGGAGCCCGACATCTTCAGATGGTCGGCAGGTTCTTCATAAAGACTAGCTCAACATTTCTGAAACATCAGAGATTTCGACTGGGATTATTTCTTAGGTTCTCAGCAGTCGTAAACCTTCCTTCTTGTCATTAGAAACCATAGGATACCGTGTGCTAGTGTTGGGGTTGCACAGAACACAACAGGACAGGAGCGCAATAGGATACTTTAGTCTAGGGTCATGACCCCAGGCAGCTTGAAAGCATGTGGTCAGCAGAGTCAGGCTGGGTTGATCACCTGACACCATGCCAGTGTTCAAACTTCAGACACACAGCTTCCTATTACTTAGATCAGACACCATTGGTATGGGGTCTGGGGTGGGACCAGACTTTGGTCTGTCATTAAGGAACTGTAGTATGATTATTAAGGGCCTCAGATCCTTGTTGTCAACTTGTCCAGAGCTCCTGCATGTGGCCAGTAGGATTATAGAAAGAAAGACAGAGTGACAGGGGTTGGATGGAGGGAGGGAGGGGAGTGAATGAGACAGGGGTGAGAAAGAGAGAGCATGATCACACACATTCTAGATGTTAAACCACTGGGCCAGTGACAGACAGGGTTGTTGGGGAGCTGAGCTGGGTCGATAATGGTCACAAGCATCAGACCTAATGAAAACTTTGGGACATCTGAGGCTAAAATACATTACAGGTCTCAGCTGCGGGTCTGTTTCAACTTGCACCAAGTGGGTGAAAATTATGGGTCGCAGACCGCATCGGTAAAAACAGGGCTGAAGGAGAGGCCTGTTGCAACCCAAAGTTAAGGTACTCGGCACTCAATCCCATTGTTATTCGTCTTTCGTTTCACAGTCAGCAAAAGAAGAGAAGAACTGTTTCCACAGCCAGCAGGTTAAGTATTATTTTGAGTTCATCAGGCAAGGTGGAATTTCTCACAGAATGCATTCCCAGGAATCACACGGAGCTCGATGTTGGAGAGCTGAAATGTGATGTGCATGTTAGACACGATAACAAAACACAAAACACAAAACACAAAAAGTGTTCAGTCTAGTCCAGTGTTCAGTCTAGCTCAGCAAATACATGGAGTCAGATGGCTCATTGGGTTACGATGTTGGCCTTATGAGCGGAAGGTTGTGTAGCGGGGAGCTAACTAGCGGGTAAGCTAACTGGTGGAAAAGGGTACTGCAATTAATGGTATTAATTTTATCTCATGTCTGTTTGCATTATCGGATGAAGGGGGCACCACCGCAATATTTTGGAAAGGAATTGAGGGAAACCTTATGGATTAATGAACAAATAATAGCCTCTTAATGATCAGTCTCATGAACTGAAATCATGCAGTTCCTTAAAATTAATGCAGATCCGATGACCGAGAATTTTACACACAAGGTTTATTTAAAGCAAATGGAAAAACAGACAGGGGAAGACGAGGAGAAGGGGGGTTATTGGGAAGGCCTAGAGCAGGACTAAGGGATAATGATGCTAACTGTGCTAGCATGAGGTTAAAATATTCACTACTTAACACAACATTTACAGTTCACAAACAGCCAATGTCTACAGTAAGAAAATTAGTCAGTCCGTTACTTTTGTAGCAGTTGAAGAAAGGCAGGGTCGTGGTTTCCTCCGGTGATCAGTCAGGGAAAAGCACTGAATATTTCTTTAAGTTTCTGGTGTAGGTTCTGTCTCAAAAAGACGACTAAACTGATGTTCCCAGCTATCGTATGTTGAAGAGAGGTAGAGTTGATCTTCCGTGTGGTGTCCAAGAAATCAAAGGAAGTTTTCCTTAACTTCCGTGATGGTCCTTGGTTCAGTTGAGAGGGTTCAGGTAAATCCAGAGGTTGCTCAATATACAGACCACCCGAGGTTGTTCCTCGGAATGGTCCTGACGAAAGAGAGTTTTGGTTGCTCAATATGACAGATAAATCCAAAGGTTGCTATCCTCAGGATAACTGCAGACGAAAGAGAGTTTTGGTTTGCCCGTTCGGGGCTTTATACCAGCAAAGATAAAGGGGGGTTGGTGCTCCCTTATCTGAAGATTTACATTTACATTTACATTTACATTTATTCATTTAGCAGACGCTTTTATCCAAAGCGACTTACAAGAGAGAGCTTTTACAAAGAGCATCAGTCATTGAGCAAAGCAACGTGATAGACCCCGAACACAGTCGGATTTTTAGATCGTGAATCATACATCATGAGAACCAATAAGTGCCAAAGGAAGAACTATAAATGCATAACACAGCGATTATGAATATAGAGCAAGAGATACAACACATAATACATTAGATCAGGTGAAATGACATGCTATTGTTAAGTGCCATTAAATTCTCTAAATAGGTGAGTTTTAAGCCTTCTTTTGAAGGTTGGAAGGCAGTCCGTGCTTCTGATGGAGGTCGGGAGTTGATTCCACCATTGGGGAGCCAGGCAGTGGAAGAGTTTGTGTTGCGCTCTGGCGCTCTTGAGGGGGGGTACCACTAGACGGTTGTCAGCAGATGACCGTAGGTGGCGGGTGGGGGTATAGGGCTGGAGGCTGGAGCATGAAGATGGTCTCATGCTGTGATTTGCATGTAGTTGTGAAAGTCTCTGGAGTGGGTATCTTTCAATGTCAGTGGGAGTGCTTAACTTCCATAACTAACAATTGTAACATTCAGAAATGTCATTGTTAGTTTTGTCCGATCATCTAGATACCAAGAATGAGCTATTTGTAACAAAGGGGACGGGAGTTACATTAAACATCACATTACATCAAACACAGCATTTACAGAGAAGGTCACAAGGTTCCAATCCTTTTAGTGTCCAATAAGCAGTATTGTCTTTGTGAGATGTTTGTAATCCATTAAATGTCTGTTTTGGGATAAATCCTCTGTTCAGACTTGTGAACCAGCTATTCCAAGGCCTTCCTGACCTTTCAGCACTGGTTTGGAAATCCATAACCCTGGTTTCGTCAGTGTGTCTCACTGACGAGGGAATGGTTGTGGAGACTCTGCTACAGTTGTGAGTTTGAATCACAGCTGTGACTATGTTATATTGTGTCCTTGGGCAAGGCACTTCACCCTACTTGCCTCAGGTAGAATGTCCCTGTACTTGCTGTGAATTGCTTTGGATAAAAGCGTCTGATAAATGAATAAACTTAAATATGAAGCCAAACCACGCAAACAGCAATGCACCAAAATAATTAAATCCTACAGGAGAGTCACTTTGCATTGAAGAGCAGCCCATTGATGCCAACTTTTCTGCAATACTGGAACACTGGAATCAAGTATAATCCTTAATCTTGAGTATCTTGCAAGGTTTCACAGCACGCTTGTGGTTCTACAGCTACAGGCTGTGCAGCTACATGAAGCCTCTTTGACTAGCTCTCAGGTGATAATTGTGGCTGTGGCGTGCTGGCGGGAGCGCTCAGGTGCATGTGAGGCATAAATAAAGAATAATTGCAAGGAGGCAGGCTCCATGCACGCGAGGTGTCCGACCACCCTGCACTGACTTGCAGACAGAGCGATGATGGCTTGTGTTGAAGGCTGTGTTAATCAGCAACAACAGGCGCTATTCAGAGAGCCTTGACGACATGATGGGATTAGAGCCGTGTTTGGGAAATGCAACACATCATGGAAGATGGTTCAAGATGAGTCGGAAGGATTGACTGTCACAAGGTATTAGTGCTGGTTCGTTGCTGGGAAGGTTGAACCACTGAAATGTGACAGACAGTTCATAACATTCACTCAATGGCTTAGAGCCACTGCCATCCATGATGTCCTAACACATTCCTGCGTTCAGATCCAAGGTGCACCCCAAGTTTAAGAGATGGGAGGTTCTCCAATAGAAGGAGGTGGAGGCAGCCTTGGTATCAATTCAGCTTGAATCTACAATTTATGGCACAGTAGCAAGTGATTGGCCAGCTCTGCTCTGGGCAGGGAGCCACTGGTGATAGTCAGATTTACCGGCAGGATATCACAGCAGATTGTTCTGCCACCATGGGAAACAGGGGGACGTACCATTTAGGATGAACACTGACTGGATGAGCACCCCTCCCCATGGCTGCTTCCACCTACAGTGGAGAAGTAGATTAGATTAGATTAGATTCTACTTTAATATATACAGTTTTACTGAATTTACAGAGTTGCATGTATGTACAGTTAGTGCAAATGATGCAATGTGCAGATGTACAAAATTAACAGATGTGCAAAATGAACAGATAGAAGTAATGGCTGCCTCAGCTCTTGTCTAGCAATCCTGCGCTTGATGTCTTTGAGTCTTGTGTGTTTTGTCATGCGTGTTTTGGCTAAATTGAACATGCATGTGTATAAATCAAATGGGCTTGATGCCCAAAATTCGCATGTAAACCTAAAGCGCTTATTTGGCACCATGTGCGAAATCAAATGACCTTGGGCTATCATAATGGGATTCTAATGGGCTATCCCATACAAGCTGCCTAACTCATGCTGTGAAATGTTGTGAAAACTGCATGTTTGATGACTCTTAACAAGGTTAGCACTAGAAGGATAGAAATCTCAGCTAAAGGACATTGTCTCCTCCATTTCTGACTTTTCAAGATGTTTCAAAAGTAGAGGAGAAGGATTCTCGCTGAAAGGTCTAATAATCAGTTGCTGTTCTTGTTGACGTGTGCGGAGGAATGCAGGGCTCATCAGAGCAAGCGGAGGGGCTTCAGCGCTGACCTCACTTCCTACAGCCCAGCCTTGAACTCCATTAGGGCCGTCCTGCAGCCTGTCATTTCACGGAGCCTCTCATCATCGTCTAGTCTCGTCTTCAGGGTGGTTGACTCGCCTGGTGTCCAAGTTCAGCTCGGTGGATTGGCTGCTCCATGCACCCTTCTGACAGACTTGTCACTCCTTTTTTTCAGCTCAGGAACTGAACCAATCGGATAGGTCGGATAAGCCTTTCTGATTTGAGTGATAGTGCATTCGTATTGTACTGCACTGAAGTTTGTCTGACCATTAAATATCTTTCTGTTTCATACTGGTCTGTACTCCAGCAACACCATCAAATAAATAAATACTTATTTAGCAGACGCTTTTATCCAAAGTGACTTACAGTAAGTACTGGGACATTCTCCCTGAGGCAAGTAGCGTGAAGTGCATTATATAGCCACAGCCGCTCATGAGGCCAACGCCTTAGCCCGCTGAGCCATCGGACTCCCAACTAATAAAAGGATTTTAAAAAGTGTCTCAGTCTACCTGTTCAAAATATCCCCTTCCCCCCTGTCGGAGATTTCAGACCAAGTCCTGGAGTTCAGCCAGAGGAACCACACTGCCTTGTCATCCCAGCCCAGATGAAGGGGCCCAGGTCAGCCCCCTGGTGTCAAGGCCTCTGGAGAGGTCTACAGTGATGGTGGAGTGCAGCGCTGGGTCATGTGGTTGGATGTCAGCTGGGTCACTCAGGGTCAGCGTAGGTGAAGAGAGGATGTGAAGGCCTGTTGTTGCATGGAAAGCAGATGTGCGTCTAGTAGGTGAGATTTCAAGATCACTTTCATGTTACATTGTCTGGCTAAAATCTTATCCGTCCATATCTTGAATGTGGAAACGGAAGCAGTGGGAGAGGTAAATCACGTGAAGAATATCTGAAGGAAGACATGTGGACAGTTATGAGTCCTCCACCCAGAGCAAGATGTGTTTTTGCCTCAGCCTAACACAAACATGAACTCTGAACACTTTCTTCTACAATGTGTACTGTGCAATCTAAACTACTGTGAATTTCTGTAGCACGTTTTGTTTCATGCAACACCAATGCATTTCTGACTAATTAAAAAGACATAATTGGAAACTCAATGTGAAAGGTTTGGTTATAAAGGATAAGATGATCTATACATTTCTGGGTTACTTGATTGGGGAAACAGAATTATTATTAGAATGTGCAAGAACAATTCTAACCAGTCTCACCAGATGGACGTTCTGTAAATAAATGGGCAATTACAGTAATGGATGCAATCTGTCATCAAAACTTGATTGCAGACAACTAATCACAATGTCCATGTGGTTCCAGAACTAAATCTACAGTATATTGTGTTTTACACAATTAAATGGGTGCTGCGGTTCCATGCATTTTTATAACGAGATTAATAAAAACTGTGTAGTTTCTACTGCTGCCATATAGTTTTTGGCAAGGTTGTACTGTAATAGTTCCAAGCTAAGCTTGATTCAACATGGAGTGTTTGGTACCCCTTGAAAACAAGAGGTGAATAGTGGTTCAGATGTCTTTGTTGAAGGCACCTGTTCTCAGATCTAATCCTGGTTCAGGTTCTTTCCCCTAAGGGGGGTCATCTGGTTTCCAGTTTAACTTGGAGGGTATGCTCTACTGCTTCTGAACCTACCGCACAGGCGTTCACAACACCCTGAAATCATCCTGTGAACACAGGGATGTGGGGTGTTTGGTTGTGACCAACGAGTATCTGTTTGTGTTGTGTCTTTATTAGTATGGACCTGTTTTATTGTCTCTTTACAGGGAGAAGTTTGTTGTGTTGTCTCTTCACTAGGAGAAGTCTGCTGTTTTGTATCATCACTAGGAGAAGTCTGTTGTGTTGTCTCCACTAGGAGAAGTTTGTTGTGTTGTCTCTTTGATAAGAGAAGTCTGTTGTGTTGTATCTTTAATAGAAGTCTTTTGTGTTGTATCTCTACTAGGATTAGTCTGTTATGTTGTCTCTTTACTAGGATAAGTGAGTTGTGTTGTATCTACACTAGGATTGGTCTTTTGTGTTATGTCATTACTAGGAGAAGTCTGTTGTGTTGTATCATTACTAGGAGAAGTCTGTTATGTTGTCTCTTTACTAGGAGAAGTGAGTTGTGTGTTGTATCATCACAGCTCCTTAGAGTCAGTCAGAAGCACAGAGCCATTCGGTGGATCTGATTTTCAATTTTCTCAAGTTCATTTTTTTAAACCTGAGGTTAATAAGCAGCCATCTGTTGCTGGATAGAACAACAATCTTATCAGAATTTGATCAGGAGGTGTTGCTGTTGTCTTTCCAGGTCATTTCACACCATCAAGAAAAAGCACCTGACATCTGCTGTTTCACATTCAGCTTGCGCATTTGTTGCGAGAAACTCCATGAGATATTTGAGGAATCATTTCTCCTGGTACATCAAAAAGAAAGGTTGTACCGTATTTTTCGGACTATAGGGCGCACTTAAAAGCCTTTATTTTTCAAAAAAACGACACTGCGCTTTATAATCCGAAGCGCCTTATATATGGATTAATTATTTTATTTACTGACCTCTAAGCGATTTTTGTGTGGTACAAGGCGCTCACGGTGCTAAATCAAAAATTTTTAGTACGACTTTGGTAAACTACAAAGCCACATCGCTTGCAGCATTACGGCTACCGTAGCCAGGAGCGTCGCGGAGTAATACATACTGTGCTTCACCATAATATTATTCGACTGATTTATCTGACAGTTTTTTTCCCGCTTAATGCGCTTAATAGTCCGGTGCGCTTTATATATGAAAAAAGATAGAAAATAGACCATTCATTGACACTGCGCCTTATAATCCAGTGCGCCCTATAGTGCAAAAAATACGGTATTTTCTTATTTTTGTAAATTTCCCTCATTTGGCTAAAAAGCTTTAACACAAAAGAAATGTGTCCAGACCTGCAGTAGGTTCCAAATGTTCACGCTCAAATTGGATGCGATGTCTTTCTGCATCTCACATTAACTCATAACAAACAGCCATGTTTTGAAAAGATGCAGAGTATTTCAGTTGTCTGGCTAAATGAAAGCTCTCAGTTGGGGTTGATTTATCATGTCCAGCCTGTCATTGCTAGTATGAAAAGTGGGGACCTGCTTGTCCAGGCCAGCATAAATTCGGTACTGCATACATTGACTTTGTGATCTTATCAGACACTTGAAGGAATGCACATTCTATAGACTTTCCATTAGCCTGTTGATATATTTGTATTGTCACTAACGGATCATTCCATTCTATATACAGTCAAACAGTCTTCCAGCTATTAGTGTGCTTACTTAAGTATATATTTATATCAATAAGGATGAATTCATTTATTCATTTAGCAGACACTTTTATCCAAAGCAACTTACAGTAAGTAGAGGGACATTCTCCCTGAGGCAAGTAGGGTGAAGGGCCTTGCCCAACGACACAACATCAAATAGCCACAGCCAGGGTTCAAACTCATAACCTTCTGCTCATGAGGCCAGCACCTTAACTCGCTGAGCCAGCTGACCCACATACATACCAAATGTTTATATGGTTCATGCTGTGAAGTTTTCACCTTGCAACTAGACTGACGAGGTCAGGTATTCCTTGTGTTTGGACTTGACCTGACTAGTCTAACATCTAAGCTTCATTAACCCTCCAACCTGCAGTCCTGACAGCTTTGACACCTTTGACACACAAGACCTGTGGATCAGTTCTTCTCAATAGGATTTAGAAGTCAATCTGCCAGGCTTTATCTATTCCTGAACAGGAGATAAGATCATTGGACTTCAGCCATCCTCCCGAGAATTTACAGCTATCTTAAACTAGGCTCAGTCATAGTAAAAAGCCTTGAAAGAGGTTTTAAGCAGCTGGAATGGTGTCTTGGTCTGGTTCTTGGCTCTGCTAATGATCCTGTCGTTACCGTGAGGAACCGGTCCTTCGTCCTTCGTGCTGAACTCCCAAAGCTGCTTGGGTTTGTTTGCGCTCTTCAGGAAGTGGATGAAGGATGAAGTCATACAGAGCTGCTCTCTTGACTCACCATGTCATCTGCACTGTCCCCACTGACTGGTCTACAGGGAGTGTGTGTCTGCACGCACATGATGAGAGTCAACACCTGCTTACCTAGCATGCGAATCACAGTGTGTAGTGAGGTGGATATGGTCTCAAATTCACGCTAATGGGATATTTCTGTTTGATAGAGGCTGACGAATTCTCTGCGGAAGACATTTGAGCGGACAGCATTAGGTGATCGACAGAGCAGAGTCTTACTGTAACTGAAGCTAATCCATAATAGATGTTTTACTTGCCTGTGTTTTCCTGAATATACTGTAGTATCCCTGTATCTTGTATTTTGACTGTATTTTACTGTATTTTTATACTTTAACCTGTTACGCTGAGTGCTATACTGTACCCTGCTGCTGTTGTAAACTGCAATTTCCCCATTGTGGGACAAATAAAGAATGATCTTATCTTAATCGTTATGCATGTGTGTGTAAGAGGTCTTCTCTCCATGCATCATGAAGCAGTACAGACGGAACAAATCAGAACACATGGCCTTCTGGAACTCTGGACAGAACTTGTGTGTGTATGTCAGAGAGAGACAGAGAGAGAGAGAGAGAGAGAGAGAGAGAGAGAGAAAGCGAGAGAGAGAGCGAGAGAGAGAGAGAAAGGTGAGAGACAGAGGGAAAGACAGAGAGGGAGAGAAAGGTGTGAGAGAGAGAAAGAGAGGGAAAGACAGAGAAACAGAGGGAAAAAGCGAGAGAGAAAGGCAGAGAGGGAAAGAGAGCGAGAGAGACAGGGAGGGAGATAGACAAGGAGAGAGAGAGAGGTAGGTTTGTGTGTATGCCACGTGCATGCGCGTGTGTTCGTTGTGCAGGAGAGAAGAAAGAGAGCGTGTGTCTGCAGTGTGTGTTAATGTGTGTATCGCTGAATGTTTCTTCCCCTCAGGTGTCTTTTGTTCCCTCCACTCCGTCTCCTCCTCCGCTCTGCTTTGATGTGTCAATCCTCTCTGAAGGGAACCACACAGACTAAAGTTAAACCGCGTGAGATGGGACATGTACAAGGATATGTTATTTGTTTTATCTCACGACATACGTATGTGTGCGTGTCGGCACACGCAGGCGCAAAGCACAGGGGTAAACATTATACAGATTCCAAGAATTTAATGGCACTTAGAAATATTATGGCGAATATCATCTGTTGTTATTGTTGTTCAGAATTACTTATGGTTCCCTGTCCGGAAACTCGCTAGTGTTGTTTTATTGTTCGAGTCCCACAGGTAGACTATTGTCCGTCTGAGAAATTGTAAAATGTTCAGCTGAATGCTCTTATTGCTCTTCCCTTAGCACTTATTGGTTCTCACAATGTATGTTTTACAATCTATAAGCCTGCTATGTTTGAGGTCTATCATGTTGCTATGCTCAGTGACCGATGCTCTTAATGCTCTAGCTCTCTTGTAAGTTGTTTTGGATAAAAGCATCTGCTAAATGAATACATGTAAATATACGATAACATCTGCATGATGTCGAGAGTGAAGACCAGGAGTGGGCAATACTGGTCCTCGAGGGCCACTGTCCTGAGGGTTTTAGATCATTCCCTCCTCTAGCACACCTGATTATACTTATCAGGCTTCCACAGAGCTTGATAACGACCTGTTCATTTGAATCAGGTGTGCTAGAACAGGGAAACATATAAAACCTTCAGGACAGTGGCCCTCGAGGACCAGGATTGCCCACCCCTGGTGTAGACTATAGTGCACCACCTTCTCTTGAAGGTACATGGGGACAAAGCATGTCGGAAATTGGAAATGGAAGACAAGGTGAAAGACAAGACTGTGTTCGGCACAGCTCAGCTATTCTCCTCTCTCCACCGCAGAGCCACACTGGAGCTCTTCAACACACGGTCCCAATAGGAGGTAGACAAGGAGCACTCTGCCGCGCAATATGAACCGCCAGGAAGAGAATAAGACACGTACGATACACACACACACACACGCATGTGTATACGCGCACACATTTGCAAACAGCATTTCTAGTCGTGTGAGACAGATAAAGGGATTAGTGTGAGGTGGCTCTGGTGAAACTCTGACTGACAAGGTAGCGCTGGTGTAATCCTGCTAATCCTGATGAACCTAGTGAGTGCTGGGGGTCTGGAACCCCTGACCCCACACTCAGTACCAACACACACACACACACATACACAGACACACACACGTGTATGCACAAATACAAGCACACACTCAGCCCCTGTTGGTTTCATTCTATGGCCTGTCAGGTCATAAATATATTGTTGCTACCACAGCAGCCTCTAATTGTACTCTAACTATGCCAAGGTTTATGACATCCTTCTCTACCGGACTGGGTGGACAAAATAGCAATGTAGTGGGCATTCATACCGGATCCTCAGGAGAGGAGCAGACATCTGCTGGCATCGTGACAAATCTTTTGAGAGTCGTGCCCGCTGTTAAACTATTGTCACTTCCCAAGTCAGGCGTCGCAGAAAAGAGCGATGCAGCGTCTTCGGTCTCATAATCTAATGTTAATTCCTACGGCAGTATGGGACCTGCCAACAGATGCTGCACTCACTCCACGATAATTTTTACCATATGCCAGAAGTCTATAAAATAATGTTTAAAATGCAATCGTATTAACATCATATCTCAAGTTTTTGACCACTTTTATATGTTACACCGAGAGCTTATAAAATTGTAATTTTACGATTTTAAATGGTCCATTTAGCAATAGCGTTTACTTATATTTATTGTATTTACGTTAATATTTTACATTAAGAAATGTTTTATTCATTCTCACGTTTTAATATGAAAACCATCCGGAATCAAATATGCAACCTTTTAAATAGCGGAGAGGCTATTTAACTTTAGTAAATAAATGAGTATTTATTTTATTTAAATAGAGCTGATTTGTAGGAGTCGGCCTATATAAATGATAGATCTCCTGCTTCCTCCTCAGGTGGCAAATAATGGGCAGCGGTCTTCAGGCTACTGGGATTGGACAGTTTCGCTGTCAGTCATACGCCCTCCGGTCCACAGACCTACACGGTTGATCAGGACTTCTTTGCGCTCACACGCTGCTGCGGAGAAAGCTGGAGATGGGAGTTTTACGCGCACGTAGGACTGAGAAGTGGACTCAGCTTTGTCGTTTCATCAACAAAAAAACGAATATGAGCTATCGCTGATTTGTTATCAGCAAAAGGGATTTCATGATCGACACATTTTTAACAACCCACTGAAGTAGTAGAATCTGTTCGTTTGCACCAGGATTTCAGCGATGGAAAAGGAGCGCACAACTTTGCCCATAATGCCTCAACGGAATCTTCTCTACGGACAGTCTTATGGAATATAGTCCCCTTCATCACAATCTACATGTTGTCTCATCATCCCCCGTGAAAAATAAACTATTCGTTTTATCCATCATGCTGTCACTGTGGGTTTACATGATATATTGCTGTGTTGGCTACTGTTCAACAATGCCAAATGTAATGGTCGGTTCTGTGACCAAACACGACCAATTTGAAGTGGAGAACGATGTAGACGCGGATTTTGATCTGATCGATGTAGGCATGTCCAGAGACTTACTGAATAATGAAAGTGATGTAGACAGCCGAGGAGAAGACTGGGATGAAATTAGAAGTGAGCCAAGGACGCAGGAAGATAATGCCATGTCAAGTATCTTCAATGAATCGGAAAGTAAAAAGTTGCCCCAGGCAATTATAATCGGGGTGAAGAAGGGAGGAACGCGGGCTCTGCTGGAGTTTCTCCGGGTGCATCCTGACATCAGAGCAGTGGGAGCCGAGCCGCACTTCTTTGATCGGCACTACGATAAGGGACTGGAGTGGTACAGGTAATTGTCAAAGCAAGTGTTCACTAAATATAATTATTAACGCTAACACGGCACTGTATTGTATGCAAAGGATTATTTAATGTAATAGTTAATTAACATTCCCACAAAGACAATGCATTATAGATTTATTAGATTTTTATTAAATTTTAAATTAAATAATTGACTACTGGATTTAAGGACTATAACCTTTTATAAGTAGCTACACCACTCATAATGAATTCAGTATATTTAATGCATCGATGTGGCTTAAAGAATGAGTCTTGATTAAGCGTGACCAAAGATAATAGGTCTTGCAAACACAATGCATGTATACATTTCATCCACGGTGTGTATATAATACACAGTTTTGCACAAAACTGTCTATTCAGTGGGGGATGACCTTCGATGTGAGTACCAGGAAATGCCAATGCTTGGTTTTGCTCGAGAGTTTTACTAGCAGCAATATTATGAAAGTGCTAATCTGAGCTCTGGCACATGGAACAGTTCCATTTAACAAGCGATTTAGCTTGACAGGAGTTTCTTCTTGGGTTCAGACAGGCAGTGCTTCGTTTTATGTCCAGAAATGACAGTAAGGAACCCATCTAATAACATAATTTCCTTGCAGTCTCAGGTCAGAGTCAACTGATCCCAGATATGGATTCAGTGGCAGTAACACTCTGTAGAACCCAATCTTTGGTTGATGCTCCTATTCAAAGACACACATCACACACCTGGGGATGCTACAGAAACTTTCAAAGAGTGGCTTCTGTGTTTGTCCTGAAGAGGCATCACTGACTTTCTGCTTAAACTCCTGCAACGGAACGGTCGGAGAACCTGCTGTTTGTGTGTGATAAGGGGTTCAAACCCGATGGTGGCATGTCTCAAAGGATTTCTCCATACACTCAATTTGTGTATTGAGCATACTATTAAAACATAGTATATTTCCCTACATGGCATTGCTTAAAGAAAGTTACACGAAAAGTGATTTGTTAACAAGGACACACAACATCAAAAGTTCTGGCAAGGATACGGATCGATGATGAGACCTCGCAGAACCAGCATCTTGAACAATGACACACCTGAACTAATTAAATGAGTGAGTAAGAGAGATTAGCAGACAATTTTAAAAGACCCAACGACCGCTCCAAAGCTGCCCTCATATCACCACAAAGGAGGAAGTGAAGCGTTGTTCAAAGGACTTTGCGCTCAAGCTCCTCCAAGAATTTCCGGCCAGGTTTAGGACACCGTGTGGGGAGTTGTCTTTTGTGCATCTCCACTCACTGAGGAATGAACATAGATGAATGCAAGATTTCACCAAATCGTGTAAATGACCAACCAATATTGGTCATTTATTCTCGTCAGTGACGTTTCCAACACTAACAGGGCATCCTGCGGTTGAACATTGTTGTTATTGGATGGCCATACTGTTAAGTCATTAGAGGCTGTGTGGCTTCACTTAGAGGCTTGGTTAATTAATCCTGTTTCTCTGGAGTGGTGATATGGTTAATTAAAACATCTTGGCTTGAGTAAGCCCAGTCAGACTCGAGCCGTGGTGGTTGACCTTAGACAGCAGAACAGCACAACAAGCATTCCTTAATGATCACTCCGTGCAGGGGGGATACCCCGCTTAACTTTGTCTCAATGCCCCAGCTAGCTTCATCACCACTACCTTAGCCTTTCTGAGACACGGCCACCTGCTTCTCAGTCAAGTCACCATCAAGTCACACGAGCATCTGCATGCGGACGCTTGTGTGTCCGTAAAACAACCAATCAGACCAGAGTAGATGAATGCAGATGAATGCAGTTCCACCCTAATTCTAAAGTCACCTCAGCACATCACACTTCTTGTTGTTCTGAAAGTTGATAGAATGATACAGAATGATAGATGGAGGACAGTAGGAGGGCTTGCAAAGTAGACACAGCTTGATTGTCCGGCGCTCTTCCCCAGTTGTACCACAGACTAATTGTTGGTCGAAGGCCTGTGGAGCGGAGAGAGGGGGCAGGTTGCTGGGTGGGCTGTTCCCCCCCCGTGGTGGCATGGAGACGTGCCCACACTGTTGGACCAACACTGGAGAGGGCAGCCATGTGCCTCCTGCAGCCGTCTCACACAGGAGAGGCCTGCCTCAGCAGGGACCCCGGCCTTGAATGCTGGACGCTTTCACCCAGAGACAGAAAGGGAGAGGCAGTCAGGCAGTTGTGCACGCTTCCTCATACGGGGGGGGGGGGGGGGGGGGGGGGGGGGGGGGCTCCAGAAGTCGTGGGAAATGTTTCCTTTTTCTGCATCTCGCTGTTTTTTCCCTTTACCTTTTATTTCCCTTCACTACTTTTCAGATACTTTTTCCTCTCCCTAGTCCTACTGACTAGATTACCTTTCGGAGCTACAGCAAAGTGAGGAAAAATATCTATATTTCCCTCCCCCCCGGACTTGGATATACAGTGTATGCACATTTAAAATTCAAGATATATTTTTCTTTCAGAAAAATCTCAAGTTCCCTTGTTTTGATTCCAAAACCAGCATTTCTCCAATACAAAATACATGTTTCCTCCATCCTTACTTAGTTTTTTTTATACAACTTCCAGTGTTATGTACTGAAATAATGAGTGAGCTTTGTCACCTAACTCAATGACTCTGTCAGAGAAAGAAAACAGTTCCAATTCAAAAACAGAGCCCCATGTGTTTTGAGACAGATCTTAGCGGGCAGGACATTTAAAGGAGTCTTTAGAAAGGGCAGAGGTTCTATAGAGCTGTGTGAAAGGAGATATGGGAGACCCCCTGAGGTGTGTATTAACCCCCTTGATAAAAGAGCAGACAATTGTGTGAAACGTGTTTTCTCTTCCTTCACTTTGTATGTAAATGTAGCCAGGAGGGTGAAAGTGCTTTTTGACAAAGTCAGCATGACGCCATCGTAGAAAGCCCTCAATGGAACATCGCCATGAGGAGATTCAGGCTCTAAGCTTCAGCTTGTTAGACCGACGGTTGACTCTCCTCCGGGGGATTTCAGACAGTAAAGTTGCTTTTCCCATGGGCAGGTTCATGTAAGTCCACCAGTGGTTTGTGCTGAGTCAGCATCCTTCATAGTTTGCAGGGCCACTTGAGGATACAGGGAAGGCAGGAGGGCTTTCGATGTAGGTTCTTCCCAGCAGAAGTTCATTCATCAGCAAATTGATGAGAAAAATAACAAAAACACGATGAAAATGAGGAATCCAGAGTAGAAGGGTTATGTAATATGCTTGCTTTCTTCATTACTTAAATTTGTTTTAGAAATAATTGAACAGCTTGGAAATTGACTTATGGACAAAATAAAATGTTTTTATTTTAAAAACTAAAAGTTAGATTTGAATGTCTGCGACCTTTCTTGTTAGTTTCAAAATAGATAGCCGCAGCAATTTTTTTAGGCATTTCAACCAACTCAGATGTCCATGGGAACAAGAGAGTGTTTCTGCTGTTCTCTCCTCAGTCCTCTGAGGAGTTGTTCTTTCCTCAGTCCTCTGAAGAGTTGTTGAATGTCTCATTGTTCTCTGTGGAGTTTCCTGTCTCACTTTCCTCTTCACTGGAGCCGTGACAACTAGTCAGTGTATCTTTGAAATCCTTCAGTCCTTCCTCTCAAGTCATCCGTTTGTTTTTCTCTTCTTTTCTGAGGTCCATTTGTTGCTACAGATTACTATCTGTCCAGCCCCTTTACGCTTCTAGCGCCCTGCACAATAAACAGGATCACCTGAATAAAACATTCAGTTAACCATATATACCATATATAGAATACCACACATTATTATCTGATTGAAAATGTAGGATTTCATTGGTCAAGCTGTTACATTTTGATATCCATTAGTTAAAGAAACAGGGTGGTTATTTGGTTGTTTTACTATACACTATACTGTTGGAAATGTTCATGCTTTGTATACAGGATACAGGCAGCGTTTTGTATTAAATCAAATCTGACAGTTATACCAAGGAAGCCAGGATGGTGAAATATTCCACCTCCTCTTCTCTTCAGCCCTGGGCCTCCTTCCAACGAAGAACCAGGTGGCCTTGAATCCTGCTGCATGGAGGCTCATCAACAGCCTGGGAAAAAAAGCTCTCCATGCGCTATCTTAACTGGAATGCCTTAGAGATACAGTATTGGACATAAGAGCTCCTTAATAAGGCCCTGTGTGCCATGTGAGATGGTGACATTCCCACGTGTGATAAGGCAGACGGGGGTCTAGGACGACCCCGCCCTGACAGCCTTCTCCCTTTGATTCATATCAAGAACGTGTATCTTACCTAACCTCGCTCCGATTGTTTTAGAAGTGTCTGCATACCACCACCTCTCATCCACTGTGCTGTGCCTGGAAAAGTAAGGGGGGGGGGGGGTTCCCACAGTGGCACTGAGCTGAATAATAGAACTGAGCATGTTCTTCAGCAGTGTGTTTTGATTTATAGCACATATAGCACATCGCAAATTGTTTATGCATCAAAGATTTCAGGACACCCCTACATTTCCCACTGAACAAATGAGGGCCAGTTATGAGCTATATTAGGGATATTACATAAAGCAGGTGTCTGTAAGACAGTGAATCTTGAATGGCAATGCTTGTCCTGTGAACTTAGATGTAAGCACTAAACAAATGAGCAAACTACAAACCACATGCAGTGTTGTAAATTCCTACCTTTGAACCTGTTTCCTGATAGAAGAGTATGTAAACAGCAGACAAGCCTTCAAACATCCCCGGAGCCAGCTTAATGGACACACCTGACTAGCCACCAGACGAAACACAGGAAAGCTCCAAAGTAGACCCTATCGGATTAGTGTGTATTCGTATGTTTGTGTGTTCCGGTTTTTGTGTGTGTGTGCGTGTCTGAAGGTTGGTCTTTGGAGGGTTTGGGGAATTTATCTAGTAGTAGAGGAAGACAGGAACAGCATTATACTCAATACCTGAAGAGTAGAAGAGGGATGTACCATTAGTTCCTGGGTCATGAGCTTGACCTCTGCGATCTTTTCGGTTTAGCTGCTCACCTCTCTTCCCTGATCTAATGTCTTCTATCGTCTTGGTGCTAAAACATCTCTCTGCCAGTCTCTCCTCACTCTCCCCTGCTGCTTCTCTTTCTAGCATCTCCTCTGTGACTGGAAGCTGCATGAAGGACAGAGTTTCTAAAGAGCGCTCCCTTTCCAATTTTTCAAAAACATTCAGACTCTTTGCTTTGAACACCTGCAGATGGGACTGTTTTAACACTGTCAGACAGATTAAGATACACTTAAAACCTGTTGGTTCAAGGCAACATTGTTTATTATAATAAATTGCGAAAGCTTGCTGCACCCCCCCCCCCCCCCCCCCCCCCCCCCCCCCCCCCGAGGGCAGCTCTCTCCTCTCACCCCCCACCCCCCTAGTTGGAGTGGATGTTTGCTCGCTATCTCCTCTTAAATGAATAATGCATGCCCCTCTCACACAAGTTTGTTTTGCTTGGGGACTAAGTGGAAACTTTGATTGGTAGTAAGTTTCGGTTTCCCTAGGGGCTTGGGGGGGGGGGGGGGGGGGGGATCAGCTTGTGTATCCAAGAGATACCGCAGATAATTACAGAGCTTCTCATGTAGTTGTTTGTCTCTCTCCAGTCCTGTTGCCTTGATTGGTTTCTAAAGGTTTCCTACACTGTCTACTGCAGTGAAGCTTCTACAGGGAAAAGAGGAGAACATTCGTTAGACTGTAATGGAGAGTATAGGTGTAGTTAGAGGGAACTGGATGCAGGGACTGTTGATTTATTTCAAGGTTCATTGCATGAGAAACACCTTATTGCAACACAGCCCCTTGTGTGTTCAGTGGTGATTATGCCGGCGTAGTCTTCCCGGCACACACAGGCCTCCAGAGGCTCTACCCTGCAATATACAGGGTGTCTCCTACCTGCTCCTGCAGCACTAATTAGTTTGATATTATCTCTGGTCTTTTCCTATTAGAGCTTCTGCTTCTTGTATCAATGGATGGTCATACAATATAATTATTTGTCATTTTAACTGCGTTCATTGCATTTACCCATCTCATAGCAATAACATTTCCATTAAGGTTCCCATTCATTTCATTTCAAGTTGATGGGAGGACTGAAGTTTGGCATGACAGCAGGTAAATGAAACACGTTGAGGAAATTGAAGGAGGCAGGTCCGGCACTATTCACCTTTTCTTTTGCATACAAAAACAAAAGATGGCTCAGCGGGTTAAGGCATTGGCTTCGTGAGCGGAAGGTTGAGAGTTTGAGCTGTGGCTATGTGCTTTGTGTCAAGGCAGTTGGGCAAGGCACTTCACCCTACTTACCTCAGGAAGAATGTCCCTGTACTTACTGTAAGTCGCTTTGGATAAAAGCTAAATGAATAATTGTAATAGTAAGGATACACTTGTTGAGTGTACTGGTTATTCTATGTCCTCCCACCCTGCACCCACTACTTCACAGACAGTCATCTTTAATGGCCCCATGTGTTTGGGTTAGTCCTAATCCCTACCGGCCCACTTTAGCCATCAACCCATCAGGGCTGCTGTTAACAGGCACATTTAGGATCATACACTCCATACAAGGAGTCATACCCGGTCAGTAAGTACTGCTTCCATGGGAGTGGACAGCTCCCTAGCACATGACTCCAAGGAATAGGAGATCCTAGATCCTATGGATATTTCTATCATACACTTAAGCTTTCTATGTCTGAAGGGGGAAGTGTAAATAATCACAAGACTTAGAATCTTTGTAAACCCTACTACTATCCCGTGTAAGAACATGAGACATGCAAGGTGCTTTGTGGCTTTTTAGGACCAGAATGTGACAACAATGCGTTATGAGTAAGTTTTAGACAAGAACACAGGATGGGTTTGTACACATCTCACGTGAAGCTTGGTCCAGTGAGTGACAGGTCATGATGAGCACAGCTCCAGTCTATCTCTGTAACTAGGCCTGGATAAGTCTCATCCATAGTGATGATGCTGGATCAACAGCACAATGCCATGCGGTTCTGCTGCTGGTCTCCCCCTGTGACTGTATGAATCATGGAGTATTCCCTGTTAATCACTACCTCTCAATCTCTCCCTGCTTTAACTCTCTCTTTTTCTTTGTGTCTCTGTAGGGATCTCATGCCTAAAACTCTGGAGGGCCAAATCACCATGGAGAAAACCCCCAGTTACTACGTCACGAAGGAGGTTCCTGCTCGGATCCACGCCATGTCAAGGGACACCAAGCTGATAGTGGTGGTCCGGGACCCTGTCACACGGGCCATCTCCGACTACACCCAGACCCGCTCCAAGAAGCCCGACATCCCCTCCTTCGAGAGTCTGACCTTCAAGAATGGGACGGCGGGTCTCATCGACACGTCGTGGAGCGCTGTGCAGATCGGCATGTATGCCAAGCACCTGGAGCACTGGCTGCAGTTCTTCCCCATGGAGCAGCTGCTGTTTGTGAGTGGAGAGAGTCTGATCAGTGACCCAGCAGGAGAGATGGCCCACGTGCAGGTTTTCTTGGGACTACGGAGGGTGGTGACCAAAAAGAACTTCCACTTCAACCCCACCAAGGGTTTCCCTTGCCTCAAGAGGCCCGAGGGGAAAAGCAAGCCTCATTGCCTGGGCAAAACCAAAGGCCGGACCCATCCCAACATTGACCCAGATGTAGTGCAGAAGCTACGGGACTTCTATAAGCCCTTTAATAAGAAATTTTACCAGATGACTGGACATGACTTTGGGTGGGACTGAGAGATCCAAAAAAATAATCATCTTAATACAGTGGAGATATTGTTAAACGGTGCATACAGTGTTTGTGTAAAAAGTACAGAATTCTATTTTATGATAATTTATTTCTGTGATATTAACTCACTATGCTGCCTACATTCATGATCTATTAAAATACTTTTTTTTTTTCTTTCTTCCATTTCATTTGAACTATTCACAGGCTTGTTCACTCAAGTATATCAATTTATCTTGATATTGTCTCCTCCAAATATTACAGTTCTCCAATATTTTTTTAAAGCCTTTTTTTAAGTGTACTCTGTTACGGGTATTACAAGCAGGGTAAAATATTGTATTTTCCAGAATAATCCTGTACGGTACGTCACTTGACTTCACAATGTGGCTCCATCTTCATTCAGCATTAAGCATTTTGAGGAGACGAATAGATGGTGATTCACCCATTCCCATCTGCTTGACCTCTGAGGGTCCACAGGCCTACTTAGGAGGGTCGATAAAAGCCTAAGCTGATCCAGAACCACTCGCCAGGTAGATCAATACCCTCACGTCCTCATCAGGTCACTTAGCTCTGAGTAATAGCACAGTTCAGATTTTGGACAATGGAATACCAAACAGAATAAAAATCTATCAAGGAGTAAATTACAGTTAACATTCTATTGTACATTCACATTATACCCTGGAAGATATTTCCTGACGGAAGAAGCTATTAATTTGTAAATTAGATCAGGTTTTACGTTCTTGTTGAATAGCTGTTTATGATGCAACTCATACAGGATCCTGTTGTCGCCGGGGTGGGTTGTGGCGTGCCCAGGTTTTGAAGATGCAGTATAGCAAAAACAAATTGACAAGCTACAAACCTTCCTGAGAAACATGGTGGGCCAAGTTTTAATCCTTATAAGATTATGTTTTAGTTTCACATCCTCTTTATCTGGAAGGACAGATGGACACGTTGTTTTGTGTGTGGTCTGTAGCTGTAAATAATCGGTTGCAACAGGCAAGGTCACACTTGTAGTTAATAGCATATGCTAGAGACAATTTAGCCATAAAAATAACTATGGATCCCCATCTGAAATTGCATTTAAGGCATCAAAAGTAACATCAAACTATGGGTTATACTGTTTGGTATGTTCGATTGTCATGGATGCAGTTAGCCTAGACATTGGTTTGTTTCTTGGGAACTCAGTGTGATAGTCCTACTCAGTGGTAGCAGGCGATCTCCAAAGCTTAATGCTTTCAGGGCTTTCCATTTTTAGGTTGGTTGATGTATGGTTGAGTTTTATTCAACACTCTACTGGACCCTCTACACAGGAAATGTTCATGTTTTTTGTTACATCAGATGTCAGATGATATACTTCAAATGTAAATATGGGGCAAATGCTACATTGCTGTGTGTTTTCCTTTAGAGAGAGGATAATCTAAGTCATGTGACTGGAGGCTGACCTATGGAACAGACATTGTTATTGCTTTGAAACAAAATAAATATATTTTAAACCAAAATACCTTCAGGTTTGTCGCCAATGTTGTGTAGTAACTGTTAGCACTTTTGGTGTTACACGGTGCAAACGTGTCTCTAGTGTGCCTGCAACTGGCCAAGCCCTCTTCCCTCACACTGCTATTTCTGATGATTGATGATGAAGCTAGAAGGATCCCTGGGTCCCTGGTGAAGAGATTTTACTTCAGGGGCCTTCATGGGATTTCACGTGCACCATGCAGTACACGGTAACAAGATAATTAGAAGCGTCGTTTTAGTGATGCAGGCTGAATACAACCCATCTATTGCTACCTCAGATGGGCTGGGCTTGTCGCCATGAACACAGCAAAAGCGATCTCACCACTCTGATGAGAAAACAGATGACAGCAGGGATGTTCCTTAAAGACCCAGGAGACACCTGACCTATCTTGATATATCCACAGGTTCTTTTTATGATGACATTGATGACCAAGCATTTTAATCCTTTTTACAGCAGTTTGTCAGGGATTGTTTTACTGTCTTTTTACTCTATGTCTGTATTTTATTATTATTATCTGTATTTTATTATTAGTAGTAGTATTTTACTATCACTGTAAAGCGCTTTGTGACCTCATGTCTGTGAAAGGCGCTATATAAATAAACTTTACTTACTTACTTACATTCAGTCATTCAGATCGACATACAGTAAGTACAGGGGCTTTCCCCCTGAGGCCAGTAGGCCTTGGCCAAGGACACAACATCACGTAGCCACAGCCGGGAATCGAACTCGAAACCTTCCGATGACTAGCCCAACGCCTTAAACGCTGAGCCATGCGACTTGCCTATGACATACTCCTACAAGTGGGTGCAGGCAGTCTATGCTCTGTGGGTTGCTGAATTGATCGAGAAGTCTGACGTTGTTGAGCCCCTCCCAGGCCCACCCATCCTCCAGTCAGAGCCTAGAGATGGTAGAGGGTACGGTGCAGTTCCCAGAGCAAACAAGAAATAATATTAATCTCTCTCCATTTACAAGCAGCCTTTATTTAACTCATTGCAAAACACCCTCATTTACCTGGGAGCAGGTGACAAAGCTAGTCTCTCTGCCAGCATTTGCTTGGCAATTATAGGGGGTTGGGTAATTGTGGTTTTCCCAGCTGGGGGATTGTTGTTAGCACACATCCCTTCATAGTGCCTTGAACCTGACTGGTGTTGTTTGAAGGTTGGGAAAGCAGAGAACAGACACCTGGCAGTCCTGAGTACTGAAGACTTTAACAAAACCACTTGGCAGCCTCCTCCAGGGAACGTACCGGAGCTTCACAGAGAAAATAAAACATCATAATAGGAAGAAAGACTGTTTGCTTCCCAGCACAAAAGCTTGGATTTGAATTTGAGAGTGTTACCACAGTCTGACTGTTATCTGCTCTGCGACAGTATCCACATTCGGCAGGTGGGAGATCTGTCTGCGAAGAGAGAATGGAGGCCAAACAGGTATCGTCTGTTGTTTGTGTGATGGCTCATCCTCTCCAAGGCTATTGTGCGGTCTGACGAACGCTCGTTCCATGAGAAGTAGTGGAATCCCCAGCAATACTAATGGAGATAAGAGATTTAGGAATCTGTGAGGATGCCTAAACCAGTTTAGCCAAGTAAACTATAATAAGGCCATGTGTATTAATCCAAGATTACAGGCCAGTGGGGACGTGCCACACAGTCGACCAGTTGAATATGCAGCAGGTACAGTCTGGACTTGGCACCGTCACAGCCCTAAGAAGGGAAGAACTAATGAGTAGCCGAACAGCACTTTATTCATCCCTGAGTATACATTTGACAGTTATATTTACATTTATTAATTTAGCAGACGCTCTTATCCAGAGCAAATTACAGCAAATACAGGGACATTCCCCCTGAGGCAAATAGAGTGAAGTGCTATGCCCACGGACACAACATCACGCAGCCACCATCGGGAATCGAACTCATGACTTTCCAATCACTAGCACAATGCCTTAACCGCTAAGCCAACCAACCAACTGCGATAGCTGAGGGAACTGCTAGAGCATTCAAGTACTCACAATAAGATAAACATACAGGAGGCCAAATATACAAAACAGAATGATGGACTGGAGAGATCCTAGATGTTGAAATAGAATAGAATAGAATGTCCTTTATTGTCATCATACAATTGTACAACGAGATTGGAGACTTCTCTTAAAACAGTGCCAGATGAACAGGTGCCAAAAACACATACAAATACATTATATAATTAAAAGCAGCAGCATCACTATAAGTAAAAACGGTTGAAGTGCGTGTGCAACAATACAATCGATTAAAGTGCGTGTTAAACAGGTAAAACAGTAAAATCGGTTTAAGAGCATGTAAAACAGGTAAAGCTGTAAAACAAGTCTGTGCTGTTAGCATGTTATACCCGGAAACAGCATGTTTGAGAGTTCAGGGTTGTGATGGCTATCGGAAATAATCTGTTTGTCCGTGCTTTGATGGTGCCCTTGTTAGTTCTAGGGGCACCTAGTGACAGAAAACACAGTCACTGAAAGAGCAGAGCACCCCCCCTCCGAGGACATTTGTGGGCGGTGATGTGTCGTCTGTTCCTGTACTGTTGCTCAGGTATTGAATCAGATGCTTTCTTTCACTGATGAGTGGTAATAGAAAGCTTCACATGAACACTTGAAACATGAAATACTGCACCCAGCTACAACCCATTCATGTATACAAGCAGAACTCCACAGCCTTGAACTGTGCAAGAATACCCTTTGGTGTGCTAGAAGATGTGTGCTCCCAGTCAGAACTGCTAACTGTATTTTTTCGTCGGGAGCATCTCTGTTGCTAAATTGAAATAAAGGTTCTGTAACATGATTTCAATATTAAATATTATTACAATATTTCATTGATCACAGTGAAAAGAAAGGATTGTGAAAATGTCACTGTTCACAAACTGTGTAGTCGGATTGTGTGGTAAAGTAGTCAAGTGAAACGTACTCCTCTCCAAGCCTACATCTTTTATCAGTACATTGTTCATAGGATAATCCCTACTCTGCTGCAGGAGGAAAAGCAAGTGTTAATCTGAATCGGGCTATAGACTGGGGGGTGTCACATATGTGCTGACCTGGCTAATCCCAGCTGTAATTCCTGTCCCAGCTGCTTTACTTGGTATTGTCTAGTCCCAACAGGCCAACAGGTTATGCACTTGTTCGAGTGAACATGGGGTGCCACGGAGAAACATGCCGTTGATAAACCAAAATGTATAAATACTTGAAGTCAAAGGATACCTGATCGTTACTTGGCCTGGTTTAAATAGAACAGGTTTTTTTGTACAGTAGATGCGCTGGTTTGGAGAGGACGGATTAGAGGAAAACAGTGCCCAGAAGCTCTGTCCCAGACCCAGCATAAGATTAGATTCAACTTTATTGTCATTACATAGGTACAAGTACAGGGTAACGAATATATAGTTAGCATCCAACCAGAAGTGAAAAACCGTTAGTATAGCACAAAATATCAGTTATTGTAAGCAGAATATACAGAGTATGTACAGGCAAATTAAATTAGAGTATTAAAGGGATTTGGTAGCAACAAATATGCAGCTGTATTGTACAAAATGTCACAGTACTTTTACAGAGTTTACAGTGTTGTATGTACAGATATTGCAAGATCTGCAACTGAACGTGATATTAACATGGCATTAAAGGAGGCATGACCAGCCCACAAGTTTGACACTCCAGTAAGAAGCAACGTTTAAAATACCAATATCATGAACATCCTGATGATATGAAATCCTTATGAACTGTTCAATCATTTTGAGATATAATGCCATTAGGCTTTAACTGGGAAATACTAGTATTTCAGGAAAGGGCTTTTTACCCCCCCAAAACTTTATGAATTAACATTATGAGTTTAGCCTGAGTTTGAAAAGAGACTGTGAGATGCCGATCCTGTGGATTGTGATTGAACGATCTTGGTGCAGCTGTCAACATCGCCCGGCTGGCCCTGAACATGTTTCATGTTGAGGTTCATGGGACATGATTTATTTTGAGAACTCATGAAAGGAACGTGGTATTTCTGGACAACATTAAACGCACGCCTCGTCTCATTACGGAGTCCGTAACAGCAGGCTGCAAAGATCTCACCCCTCACTCTGTAATCACATTTTCTAATTTAGCAAATGAGTTTGACTTTAATTAGCCTATCCATTAGCAGCTTTTAGCTTTCCTGCAGACGTTGATGTGATTCTCCATGTTCTGGTGTCAGATCGGTATCTGGAAGCTGCTGTACCAGGGAACGATAAGAGATGTTATGGAATGTGTGCGCCATACATCTGAAATCTAGATTGTTTGTGTTCGTACTAATGCAGTTGAGAGGACACCCTTGTAAGTGTCACGGCTGACATATTGTCCGGAAGACAAATCTTCTCTTTTTGTTCTTCGTCTGTAAACAGTTAAGGCTCTTCCACCCTTCATTACGCAACTGATTTTGTTAATGCAAGCCATGCCAGGGCTGTGGGCTTCAGGCTTTGCCAAATGAGATTAGAGGACTTTACATATGGTACTCAACATGGCCCTTAATCCAGGTTTGAGAGCAGTGCAAATTTCCTCCATCAGGTTGCTGCCAACTGTGATTAGAGCAGGCTTTCCACGCACACAGCTTTTCTTAATTCAGTATAAACACTAGATTGAAGGAAATCTTATCAGTGTCTGCCGTGCAGAGAGTTCAACCTGTGAATATTACACTCAGTCACCAGAGATCGCCCAGAGGACACTTCCTGAGACTCCTCTCACTGGCAAAGGGTTTTTTATGGGCTCTCCAAACTCCACATGGGCCTGACTGTTTCCTTAGCTAGTTTCTCAGGATGTCTCCATTAGCGGTGGCTGTTCCTCTACTGGGGCCCTTTGGTGGCATATCTTTTGACATGATCTCCCTGGCAGGCTAACTATCAGATGGCTGCACTCCTGGAAGGCAATTTTGGTCCTGGTGCAGCACGTATTTCAGGACAGCTATGATAATGTCTGTCTTCCTTCCAGCCCAGCTCAGACTCCTCAGCTTTACCAGTCTAATCCTCCTTTCTCTGTGATGGAGCTTTCATAGCCCCCCTACTCTCTACAGACCAGAGTCACCTTCATAATCTGGAGTTAGGGGCTGGAGGTCCCCTGTGGGATTACTGACTAGCCTGTCTGTCGTCTCTCTGCATTCCTGACATTTAGCTGGTAAGGACACGATTATTTCTGGATTCAGCTTCAAATGCTGTACGGTTGGAGCTGCAGCGCAAGGTTATACTGAAGACAAAACTTGGATATGTTCACGTCAGAGATAATAATGCTGGGGGCGTTATGAAATAGCTATGATACTGGACTCTGAAAATAGAAATGTTCCTTGGGCCCTTTCTGTGTCAAAGACATAAGGCCTTTTATTGAATTAAGATGTATTTCCTTGATATATTTCAGAACTGAATGTAGTTGCTCGGAATTCATAAATCAAGTATTTGTTACAGTGGCTGTTAAAATATATCTTAAAGTAAAACAATTAAACAGGGCCGATAATATTCATTTATGCCTTGAGCTACCTTAACACTTAACACAGAGATAATTTCATGGCTTTCAGGGATTTTATCTGATTGAGCAATTAATTGGTTCGTTAAACTCCTACTCCTGGGATTAAACGGAAATTAAAGCATCGCCAGAGCAGAGGAGGGAATTTCCCAAGACAGCACTTTTACCAGCCACTGTTTATCTCGTATCCATAAATGGGAATTGCTTATCTCTCCTCTAAGATTTCCTCTACTTATTCCTGAAAGGTCTTGACTTTGGTAGATGTAATATTTTACAGAAGGTTGTTGGTTTTGGGCTATTGTTGATTGCTGAAGTAACTGGATAGGAGGAGGACCAACCTTAAACAACCAACCCTGTCAGCATCTCAGTCTGCCCTGCTGTCCCAGCAACTATAACTGCTTCAGCAGGGAAGAATGTGAAATGGAGTTAGTCCTAAGTAACAAGGACCATCTGTCAATTAGCAAAGATGTATCACACTTGCCACAAGGTGTGTTCAGGGCCATGAATAACTATAGAAGACTATAGAATATTTTAGCCTGTTAGCTGTCTCCTTGCTGAAATCTGTTCATGCTATCTATCACAACATGTTCTCACCTCCAACTCGGAACAAAACTGAATCCACGATGACAGGGATTCTGGCGAATGTGCTACATGGTTGCAGATCATGCCTTGTTCCATGTTGAGAACATGAGAGGTGTTCTACCATATTCTTAGACGGTCTCTAGGAGATCTACATTCCTCATCTTGTCAAGTTCCCCAGCCCTTTCTCCTTCCTCATCGGCTCCTTCCATCTGAAGGCAGCAAGCGAACATCAAGGTCCTGATTTGTCACGGGCTTGTGCAGACAGATTCTTTGAGTTACCATGGTTTCTTGGGCTCCTTGTCAGTCATTGTGACCAGGGTTGACAAGCTTGGCTTCTTCTCTTCTCTCTCTGCTCCCTTGAGGAGCCTTCCCAGAACTTGCGCTGCTGTTTGTAAACTGGAATCTGACTCTCTGAGCTACTGATCTGAACTATGCTATCACCCCGTACTGAGACTGATGACAGAACAGCCTTTCTCTCTTCAAGGGTACATGTACATGGTCAACATGAATACTTACCACCAGTTCAGTCAAATGTGTTTTTTTAATATATATTTAAATGATGATAATAATTGGGTAATCGTTTTATTATTATAATAAAATGAATAACATAAATAAATGAATAACATGACCACAATCTCACTATCCCTATATAACCATCCGACACACAATGGCCAAACATAACAAAATGTGTCCTTTGGCACTTCATCTTTCGTTCCACTCCTCCCTCCCTCCCTCCCAAACCAAGCCTGCTTTGCATTCAGCCACATCTAAGGCCCGAGCAATTATCCTCTAATTATTTCAAAACTTGCCTCTCCACCACGCTCTCTTTGAAACCCCCCCATGCAGCCACATTGTCGGACAACCGGCTGAACCCTGAAGCCCCCTTTCCACTGTCTGTAGAGCCTGGTTCTCTGTGAGTTGCTGCTCTGATCTTCGGTGTTCTGATCTCTGTAGACTAGATTGCAGAGGAACTAGAGGAAGCGATCTGCCCCTGATTGTTTTCACAAGTTGCCCCATCGGCGCACAACAAACAGAGAGGGTGTTGAACACGAGAGGGGCTGGAGGGCGATCAGATGAATGCCACCATCCCGAGACTACACAGCCATAGAATCGCTGTTCTGCTTCCTGCGCACTATCCCCTGTTCAATAATTCTGACCTCCATACTTCGTTCCTCTCGTTCTCTTTTGAATCATGTCGGAAACACGGCGATGAGGTGTTCCGTCGCCAGGTGTGCGTTGAATGCTCCTGTGAAATGAGTCCTTGGGCATGTTCTGACTCAGGAACATAGAACATTGTAGTGTGAAACAAAAGAGAACTTCAGGTTACGGTCTTCAGAATTAGGTCACGATATCGTAGCCATGAAGCCTTGGTCCGACGGCTCACTCTCTCTACATGTCTCACCGAGCTCCAGAGGATGCGGTCTACATCCACAGGGAAACAGGCCAAACGCAGCCCCTCTGCCATGTAACAGTGATTCTTACATACAGGGACTCTTCCCGTCTGTCACACCTTCTTTAAAAAAACGAAAACCATCGTCCTAGAGAAAGTACCCCCCTTCCCTTCCTCCCCCCTCAGGCTGATACTCACACTTCAGCCGCCCTTCTTCAGACCGGAAGCTGACTGTGAATCAGAATCAGAATCTATTTTATTCGCTATGCAAGATATACAAACACAGAATTTACTATGGCAAACTAGAGCAAACATAGAACATATATGGAAGATAATAATGAGGGTAAGATTAGAACAGGATACAAAATATCACGTGAAATACAAATAAAATAGAAATGAGATTAAAGGGGGGACTAGCTGTACAGATGGGGGAGAATATAACTTTAGTAAGAGAGTGTAGAGAAGAATGGGTATATATAGTACGTGGGGGGGGATTATATACACAGTAGTGAAAACAGTGGTGCAAAATCACAGTGGTACGTTTTGAAGGTGTCGTGTGCTAAAGTGGCTTGTGCAGAGTGCAGTGGGATTCTGGATAGGGGTTTGGGGGTGGGGGTGTGGGGTTTCAGTCATACTGTAACGGAGAACCAGAAGGGTAGGAAAGAAGGGGACTGCTCCGTTCCCGTCTGCTGAACCTGGCTGTGCTGCATGTGAGGGAGTTCATCAAGGGGGATGTCATATGTGTGTCAGCTGTATCACCCTCTGACCTAACTCACACCACATCTGGTACAGGGAATGTGAACCGGACGTCCACGAAGAGCTGTGTAGTGTGTAAATAGTTTTCTTTCTTTTTACACTGCCTCACTCGTTGGTGAATGACAGGGAAGATTATACTACCTTTTCCAAATAGTCAGCTTGAGAGCAACAAGATGCAAAAAGCTAGGAAGATCACATGCAGCGGGGAATTGCACAGTGAGATGAAGAGATGTTCTTGGATCAATGCATATCAACATTTGATAGTGTGCCTTTCGCCTGCCCTCCTGCCTGCCTGCATGTGTGCGTGCCAGCTTGCCTGCCTGCCTCCCAAGCTGTTTCTATTGGGTTCTGTTCTAACCCTAACCCTAACCCTGCATCCACTGGTCAGAAAACTCACTGAACACTTACAGCTGAGACTGGGAGGGCTTCGAATGCGGCTAGCTGGCTCTGCTCTTTCATTCAGGGAGGAACAATAGAACAAACTGCCTTCTCTCTTTCTCTCTCACTCTATCTCTCTCTGTCTCACATACTCTGTAATCACTCTCTATTACACACACACTGCCTTCTAGTGAGTGTCATCCAAAGGCATTGGTTAAGAGCGGTTGGTGTAAAGGCCCCTGACACAGACTCTGTCAGTGAAGGCCCTGGGGAGGGGGCAAACACAGTTTTTTTTTAATACACAAGATTTACACTTTCATAAAAAAGTGAAAAGACACTGCTCCCCTAGAATTTCAATGCTGAATGTTTTTATTTCTCTTTATTCCTTCACAACGTCGCTGTTGACGGGGTGGACCTTATTGCGTTTGAACGCTCTCTTCCCCCCCAGGCAGCATCTGAAGTGAAGGCGGAAGGTGCCCATGCCCTTGACCACCTTGTCTGCCTGCCGACGCCACCAGCTGTTGACAGAGACAAAGGCACAGGAAGTGAGGGAGCGTGGGAGCAGGAAGAGAAGAGATACAGTGTAAAACAACTGAGAATGTGGTTTAGATGGTTTTAATGTGGGTATGTCCTCTGAAGACAGACCGGACTACAGGGGAAGTGATCCAGGAGTTTGGACTCTCTTGCTGGAGTTGTGGACAGTATAACTCCCACCCTTTCTCTCTACACTGAACTGGTAATGCACCTTTTGGTCTGGACATGGCCCCCTCTGGACACAGGGCTCTCCTCCTCCTGAATAGCATCCAGGATGTGCTCCTGCTCTCTCGCCTCCTTATCCCCCACATCAGAAAACTCAACCTACAGGATTATCAGACTTCTCAGCCAAGGTTTCCGGACCAACAGTTGGTGAGATAAGGAAGACACTAAGCTAATCATTCAGGGTTTGCACACCATGGTGGTATGACGGCAAGGACGTTTGATCTATTGGCTAAACAAAAAGCTATTTGCAGTACTGCTCACTGCCACAGGAAGGTGGAGAGGCAGAGGACACTCACAGAGGGTTTCACTTACATTTGAGTTAGGCAGCTGTGCCAGACCTGCTGCCTCGGCCATGGGTTGATCCACATAGGGTCCACCAAACCTGTCCATCAGATTCAGATTCATTTAGCAGCGACACGGAGATGTAGTAGGAAAGTTGGCCGGTGATGTGAGTCAGATGTGGTGTTGTGCACACTTACATCATAGCTTTCTCCAGCTGGACCTCCAAATCGTTGTTGTTGGTGTAGCAGAGTCTCCACAACCATTCCTTTGTCAGTGAGACACACTGACGAAACCAGGGTTATGGATTTCCAAACCAGTGCTGAAAGGTCAGGCAGGCCTTTGAATAACTGGTTCACAAGTCTGAACAGAGGATTTATCCCAAAACCGACATTTAATGGATTACAAACATCTCACAAAGACAATACTGCTTACACTAAAAGGATTGGAACTGTGTGAATTTCTCTTTAAATGTGTTTTAATATAATCCCTCGGTTTTGTTACAAAAGATCTCAAGTCAGCATCAGTTCATGTGTGGCAGACACGGCCAAAGTTCATTAATCAAGACATATGTCATTTAAGAGTGTGCTTGTGGAAGCTTGTTCTGTGATGTACTCAGTTTGTGTGGACACAGCCCTCACCCTGCAGATAATAGACCACTCTGGTTTATTTCCACTCCAAGTCATTCTCTCTGCATGGGACCATCTTCAGATAAGGAATGACCAAACCCCCTTAGTATAAAAGCCCCAAACCTTGAATCAAACCCCCTCTTTCGTCTGGACCATTCTGAGGAACAACCTCGGGTGGTCTGTATATTGAGCAACCTCTGGATTTACCTGAACCCTCTCAACTGAACCAAGGACCATCACGGAAGTTAAGGAAAACTTCCTTTGATTTCTTGGACACCACACGGAAGATCAACTCTACCTCTCTTCAACATGCGATAGCTGGGAACATCAGTTTATTCGTCTTTTTGAGACAGAACCTACACCAGAAACTTAAAGAAATATTCAGTGCTTTCCCTGACTGATCACCGGAGGAAACCACGACCCTGCCTTTCTTCAACTGCTACAAAAGTAACGGACTGACTAATTTTCTTACTGTAGACATTGGCTGTTTGTGAACTGTAAATGTTGTGTTAAGTAGTGAATATTTTAACCTCATGCTAGCACAGTTAGCATCATTATCCCTTAGTCCTGCTCTAGGCCTTCCCAATAACCCCCCTTCTCCTCGTCTTCCCCTGTCTGTTTTTCCATTTGCCTTAAATAAACCTTTGTATAAACTTCTCGTCATCGGATCTGCACTAATTCTAAGGAACCTCATGACTTTAAGTTAAAGAGACTGATCATTAAGAGGCTATTATTTGTTCATTAATCCATAAGGTTTCCCTCAATTCCTTTCCAAAAATATTGAGGTGGTGCCCTGTTTTCATTAGATACCTCACAGATATGAGATACCCTTAATTCCATATGCAGTACCCTTTTCTACCAGCTAGCTTCCCCGCTACATTGGTCCTCAGCTCCTGGACACACACTCAAGGTCAAGAATGAAAGCGCCAACACTGTTGTCATAATGTCAATGATAAAGAAAAGGAATAAAATACTATACCTGGATAGTGATGAGATGCTCTTCACCACAAAATATTAAATCTTCGATGATCATCGATTTCTACAAATAAAACAGAAACAGACATCAGAAACCTTTTTTGTAATAACACAGATTAGAAAACCACAAACAGGACTCTGCCAGAGCAAGAAAGTTATTTCAGAAAGTCTTTAGAATTATTTAGCATTACCTCCCAGTTGTTATTTTCAATTTGGGCTTTCAGAGCCTGGTTCTCTTGCTTCTGCAAAAAGAGAAAAATAAAAAGATTAGAGACGATAATGCTGTTGTTTCATTGCTCCGAGTGCAGTGGAGTTAGAAATCTGTGAGGGTTTTGTTGTAGACTGTCGTCGGTTGAGGCAAAAGCACGTCTTGCGTGCTCCTTAACTTTCCACACACCCACCATCTTTTTGATCAAGTTGCCCTGAGAGCGGATGGTGGCATCCATCTCGGCACAGTCTTGATGGACATCTACCAGCTCATCCACCAGCCCGCTTGAACAATTCAATGTCTCCCTGAGACTGTAAAAGTTCAAACACAAAACTGTGATGAATATTTCGTATCGGAATCAGCTATCTGCTGGACCTCAGGATTCCTAGAGACATCAACAGATCCCAACGCACATCAGTTTCACAGGTCATAAAGACCACACCACTTCTGTAAATCCTACCGAAGCCTGTAACTGGCCAACGTGTGCAACAATTCTGAGACTAAGAAGAATATGCTGTGTGTGTGGTAGGTGTTTCTGAATAAAATTTGATTCAACTTTAAAGTCATTACACAGGTACAAGTACAGGGTAACGAAATACAGTTAGCATCCAACCAGAAGTGCAAAACAGTTATTACAACAGAATATAAATGTAATTGTATACTCAGAATATACACAGTATGTACAGTATAATCAGAATATACACAGTATGTACAGATTAAAGTGATTTGGTGGGGAAAATCTTACAGGTCTGAAGTTTTTAGGAGCCTCTCAGCCTTGGAAACATCATGTTCTTCGCAAGCACGCGCAAGCACGCGCCTTTCTCCATCATTAAAACACAATGTAATATCTGTAAATTAAATTTCTCTATTCTAGCAAGCCATGTATCTCCTTCAAATGTCTCTTCGTAAATGATTTACCTGCGGGAACTTCCGAATCCATAACAACTTTTATGATGTCATAGTGTGAAAGCTTGTTCTAAGTCAGAGCGAAGCAGCTCCCTTTGAAGTTAATTTAATAATATGATACAATAAACTATATTATCAAGGCTGATCGTGTGTGAAATTCGGTGTAAAATTATAATGAATAATTATAAAAGAAATGAGACAGAACACGTCAGTTATAGTAGGACATAGTTGCGTTTGTGTCCGTATTACAAACCTCCTCCCTCTTTAATGTCATTCTTGTTAAGATAACCATGTTTGCCAATATGTTTTAATCTGTTTTTATTTTCCCCAAACAAGTCATGGAGAGACAGTGAACAGTGAACTAATCTCAACTCTGTTGTGGTTAGGGACACTATTTTCGACCCAGAGCTCTGTAAACCTTTTAACTATTTTCATTAAAACCGTATTAGACTTGAAGTATGTGACTCCGTATTTCTTTCAATGAACACACTGGGTAAAAGCCTTACACATACTTGGATATTAGGATCTAGGATAGTAGATAAAAGGCTATTTATCCCAACACAATTCAAGGTGATGGGATACATCTGCACCCAACTTTACTCTGTATAAAAAGGATTTATTGACTTGTTGCAGAATAACTAATGTTCTCATGCTGATGGAACTCATTTCTCATCACAACATAGTAACATAGTTACCAATCATCAACTTCTACTTGAAAAATATGCGAACGCCTGTGAAAAACTCTAAATAATCCTTCAAATCAGGTAAAAATACGTCGGGCCGGGGATTTCCACTAACACGCATACAATTTTTTTACCCAATTTTGTTATCCCACTGCTAAACAAACAGGCAATACTACTTTTTAAATGGTGATGGCACCCCTGATTCGAACCGTTCGGTAAGCGTAGGCAAACCGCGGTATTTCGGTAAGCGCAACATTAAACGTAACTTTTTTATACAAAGTCATTGCCAATGTCCCCCCCCCCCCCCCCCCTCCCCCAACCTCTTTTTGGGAGCTGGGTGGTTGATAGTCACAAAAGGAAACGTCTCAATTGGAAGTTAATCAGAAACAAACTGTGCAAAACCACATGATCAAAGCCACATCTGATTAGAAACAGGGTTCCACAGACGCCGATTGACAATGACTCCCTTGCTCTTCCTGACACAGCGAGGGCGTAGGACGAGTCTACATGGCTTCATGCATGCCTCCAGGTCAAGATTTGGATGCCGATATAATGACAGGAGACTCACCAGCCGTACGTGAAATATATGGCATAGAGTGAAAGCATGTCCTGGGAGTGCAGTGAACCAGTGAGAGATGTTTTCGGGGCAAACATGTGAGGTGGCATGGCTGGCCTCTTCCCAGGCCCGTACGGCATCAGGGTTGCAGGCTGTGCCCAGATCTGAGAGACCCAGAGAGAGCCGCAAGCTGGGGCCATGACGCTCCCTGGGTGGCCACACCTGACCAGGATGACGGGGTGAGAGGAGCTGAGGTTGGAGGCCAGATGCATGCAGGGATGAATTTGTTGGGGGGTGTGTGACTGCGTGTGTGTTTACTGATTATTTATGAGGAGGATTTCCGGCTTGATTACAGAGGGTAAAATGTGTATCCGTGTCCATTATTCCACAAGTGTATGATAAGATTAGATTAGATTCAACTTTATTGTCATTACACAGGTACAAGTACAGGATAACAAAATACAGTTAGCATCCAACCAGAAGTGCAAAACAGCTATGACAACAGAATATAATAATAAATATGGGTATACTCAGAATATACACAGTATGAACAGTATAATCAGAATATACATGGATACAGAATTTACAGATTAAAGTGATTAAGTATGTACAATTAGTGCAAATGATGCAATGAGCAGATGTGCAAAATGAACAAAATGAACAGATGTGCAAAATGAAAAAAATGAACAGGGGATGCAGTAACAGATGTGCAGATGTGCAAAATGGGCAGAGTGCAAATAACCTCTCGATTATGCAGGTGGTGCAAAGTTGACAATCAGAATGTGCAAATATAGGGTGGCGGGGGTTCTATGGGGGGGCGGGGGTTATAAGAAAGGCAATCAAAGTTGATTGTGTGGTTGTAATCTTACAGTATAATTCGACATGTTTGTCTGTTTTTGACACTGCTATGATGGGAATAAACTTTTACGGTCAGATCACATTTCCGAAGTGAACCATTCGTGTGTACGTTCATGTGTATAGGTGTGTGTGTGCGCATTTGTATGTAAGCTCTCGTTTGTGTTCTGATGTGTTTAGAGTCTGTGCTGAGGGCAGAGTTTTATGACCAGATCAGATTTATGAGGCTGTATGTACCCATGGGAAATAGGGGCCAGAGGTAGGAATGTGTGACATACAGCCCTGTCCTTGCATAACATTCCCATCACCCGCTTAGAATCAATGGACCTTGTGATGGCCTCTCTGATTAAGGTGGCACTGCCTGATGAATGCGGGCATTCCATCACTGTGCTATGTGTGAGGGCATTCGACTTTGTGGGGGTCCTTTTTTCGTGTCTTGAACAATATGAAATGAGTCTTGAGGAGTTGATAGCGCATTCTCACAATGGAGATGAACTCCAGGAGTTCATTTTCACACCCATACATTTGGACAGGCTCCTTAATCTGTTCCCAGAAGTGGAAGAGTATTTCGTTTTGTTGTTGTCGGTCCGTTTCTACAGAAGTGGAACACGCCAGAACGAGGTCAGAAACATGGAGGCCGTACCGTTGATAAGGCTGAGACTTGGAGCGCTGCCAAGAAGACTGTGGACTGGACGACCCCAGATCCGTGACCCCCCCCCTCCACCCTCCCTGTCCTCACGGTCTGACAAACGGAAGACAGGCATTCTCTCCTCCATCCTCCCTAACTCCCCCGAAATACCTTTCTTTTTCGCGACTGGAAGATGTCGGATGTTTGCTGGCGATGATAATGTTTGCTCTGCTGGTCTTATCTCGAAGAAGGCGGTTGGTTGAGCTCACCAAACAAGGTGTGAACCCTGGACTTGTTGAAAGGCGTTTAGAAATGTCAGATGACTGCTCAAAAGGCATGGCGGAGGCACAAGGTGCCAAAAAAGCAGCTGAATGTGGCAACAGTTTGCAGTTACATTGGGGAGTCGCGTGGCTCAACGGTTAAAGCGTTCGGCTTGTTATCGAAAGATTGTGAGTTCGGTTCCCGGCTGCGGCTACATGTCGTTGTGTCCTTGGGTGAGGCCCTTCACCCTACTTGCCTCTGGGGGAATTTCCCTGTACTTGCTGTAAGTCGCTCTGGATAAGAGCGTCTACTAAATGTAAATGTAAAATGTGTGAAAGGAGAACAGCATCCTTTTGACACAACATTGATGGCGTAGCGTGAGTTTAACACTTAACCAACGCAACGCCACGCTCTCACCCTGGTACAGGCAGATGCTTGAGGTGATGAAGATGTCTTGAAAAGGTGTAAACACACCGTGACTCATTTACAATCTCATCTTTTAACAGCCAGCCAACTCCTTTGGCCTGAAGGGGGCTGAGGAAAAGTCTAGATGACACATCTGACGAAGGAGGTCAAGGATTTATAACATTAATTTATTTGAAATGCAACCTGAAGGAATACTAAGTGGAAAACACAGTGCCTATTGTGTGGGAGAAAAACAGTATAGGCATGGAGAGAGGAGTAACTTATTTTTCACTTATTTACTCTGTTTCTTAGTCATCCTTAGCCAGCCTTGAACCTCCATTTGTTGTACATGAAATGTTTTTTAGAACTCTACTCTTTTGATTCTCACACACAGACAATCATGAACAAGAATGCTTATTGAAAAAAGAAAAAGAAGAGGGAATGTAGTTCAGTCCATTTTCCCTATGCTACTCTATTTAAACTGACTTGGGTCCCTATCTGCAATGAAAACATTTAATGTCTAGACCTATGCCAAATATTTCAACTTCACAAAAAGGATAAATATTTGCTGTGGCAGTGACTTCACAGCTCCTTATGTGTTTGTCTGGAGTGTCTCCAGAGTTCAAACTGAACTCCACCGGCCCCTCTGCCACCTCTGTGACTCTGGGGTCAAAGGTTAACTAGGTCATTAACAGATGCCAGTTTCGATAATACCGTTGAAGACCATTGTTGGCCAGTGACAGTTGAGAGTTCTTAGAGGAAGGATAAAGAATGTTCTAGTACCTTTGAAGTCTATCCATCAACTGGGGTAATCCCGCTTTAAAACAGGCCTTATCTCTCATAGTGGATGGCAACAAATGTTTACATCAAAACACATTTAAAAGTGTGCCGTGAACTGACAAAGGTCACCAGTGCAACATTCACATCATACCCTCTATAGGTGCGGGCAAGTCTTGCTGTAGAAAGGTGCGTGCCAGTCAGCCACAGTACAATCTGTTCAGATTATGGGGTGAGACGTGTTTTGTTGAAGTAATGACAAAAAAATACGTACGTGTTTTCTTGGTTAATCACATGTCGCCCAACCACGCTGCGGTTTCCCAAAATACTCTTCCCCTCCTTGTCAAGGTTGTCACGGGCCCGAGGCGTTGGGCAGCCCCCTGCTTGTCACCTCAAAGAAGAAGTGTAAAGGGGGGGGGGGGGGGGGGGGACAAGACAAACACTCATAAACTCAGCCTTTAACAAGCCATGTCTCTATTAAAAGGTATTAGGACTTGTGTTTTTGCTGGAGTGAACCTCAGGGTAGATCTGGGTACGGGATAGGCTGTGTTGATCCAGGACTGGGTCAAAGGGGTTTGTCTGTCTTTCTACTCTGTACAGCTCCATCTGAAGAAGAGACAGAGACTTGGGTGTGAAAGGCTGAAACCTACCTGAAAACAGGAAACTGAATGACCGAGCAACTGAATATGTAACACATTTTGTAATTGGAATTCCTGTTCTTCAATTATATTGATCTCTAGTTTCATATCAATCATAAGTAATCTCATGTAATTACATTTATCATTCTGTCTTTATCAAGTCAGCCGGTGGGTTAACTGACACAACAAGGAGATAATAGGAGAGATTGCAGAACATTTAATGTAATTGCATTATTCTAACCTAATAAATCTTTATTGCATGCCAAGTTATGATGCAATTATGTCTGTAAAACCATATTAATACATAGTGTTAATATGTACCATATCACACATGCCCCAGATGTAATCACACAAGATCCCTTGATGCAGTGAAGGCATACGACATGAGGAGTTTGTTGCCGTTAAGCCTAATGTGATGAGAGGGATTTCCACATCTGGACTGTTGACTGGAAAGGCCTGGTCAGCTCATTTCAACACACCACTACTCAGTGCTGCTCCATGTACAGTTACCCTTCATGAGACCAACATTAGGGATGGGACTATTACGTCATGGAGAGTCCTCAGGCCAACGGGGGCCCCTGTGTGGCAGACCTGGGCCTGCCCTCCTTGCTGGGCCGCTGGGGGGCTGATGGGCTGGTGGGCTGGGGAACTGGAGGGCTGGGGAGGACCTGGTGTGGCTGGGGGGCTGGGGAGCTGGAGGGCTGGGGAGGGCCTGGTGGGGCTAGGGGGCTGGAAAGCTGGGGGCTGGGGTGCTGTAGAGGGCCGGGGGCTAGGAGGTCAGGCATGAATCAGGTCATTAAGAGAAATGCAGCAGTCAGTGTCAATATTTGCATCGCCAACACAGAGATGAATCCATTAACCCTGTGTGAACCGATGTGCTCAGAAAGCAGTCTCTCGTTCTCTTTTCTCTTTCTCTCCATTTGTGTCTTTAGCTCTTTTTTTCCCTCTGTCTACTTCCATCCGTCTTTCTTTCCATCTGTCTCTCTTTCTCTCTCGCCAAGGAACAACATTTGGTGATCTGAACTTCTACATGAAATAGTTCAGAGCGACATTCTCCGTGAGGCAAACAGGGTGAAGTGTCTTGTCCAAAGACGTAACATCATGTAGCCACAGCCGGGAATCGAACTCACAACCTTCCGATCATGAGCCCAACGCCTTAACCCCTGAGCCACCTGACTCCCCAGGTTCAACCAGCCTTATCATGGTCTAGACCAGGTGCTCACGGCTGGGTCTAGTTAGTGGTTTGTGAAATGAAAGGGGTCTGGATTAGTCCTGGCAGGGGCCTTGACCATTCATCCGTCTAATCTTAGCACTAGTTAAAAGATGATTTGGCGGTCGATGAAACACGGCGATCTATAAAACATGGCGCTTGTGGCAACAGCAAATGCTTTTTCTCCTTTAGAAAGAATACCAAAACCTTGAAGTGCGTCTGCTGATGAGCATAGATCGTCCCCCCCGTCCCTGTCCCCAGGAGCGAATCCAAATGAATGGATTCAAAAGCCCTGAGTCTGGGCAGAAGACTTGGGGGGCCGGGGTGGGAGGGTGGGAGAGTAAGAGGGAGGGAGGACCGTGATTGTATATCAGATCCACCGATCCAGGGTTCCGGGTGAGCATGTTCTACAGCTGAGGAAACGGCTCTTTCCGGAGGTAAGGCAGACCTGCCTGAGATGGAGGACAGAGATAGAGGAACCCAGACAGGGTCTGAGACAGAACTGAAGCTGGCTGAAAACCTGAGGGGCCAAGCTGGTACAGCCACCAGCCTCTGGATGGATCTGTCACCTGATCGTGTGTCTCCAGGTGTGGACATGTCCGTCCTGCTCTTTAGTGTAGACCAAATACAAAGCTCCTTCAAAGGCTGAGGCTGGTCAGGGGGGGGGGGGGGGGGGGGTTTGCTCGGGGTGTAAGACTAGACCTCATTAATCCAGGCATAGCAGCAGTGGACACCTGATCATCAGTCACAGGAACAGGGAATCCAAGCGGAGAAGACAAATAAAGACGTCCAGACTCCCAGCCCTAGCGCCAGCCCTCCAGCCTCAGACCTCCAGCCCCCCTAATCCCAGCCATCCAGCCCCGCCCCGCCAGCCCCATCCCTCCAGCCCCAGACCTCTAGCCCCAGCCCTCCAGCCCCAGACCTCCAGCCCCAACCCTCCAGCCCCGGCCATCCAGCCCCACCCCTCCAGCCCCATCCCCCCAGCCCCACCCCTCCAGCCCCATTTTTCCAGCCCCAACCCTCCAGCCACAGCCCCACAATCCCTCCTAGAGACAGCACCAACCCGCTGGACAGACAGCTCCCAACTCCTCTGGGGAGGAGGGGGACCACCGGACAGGGTCAGTGAGGTTGAAATAACACTATAACAGTTCAGTCTGACCTCTCATTGGCCCACAACAGTCATTCCTCATCTAATCAGCCACTGCACATCACAGCACCCTCCCCTGCCTGTTTAGCCCTGGAGAAATGGCTGCAGTCCAACTGCCACTTTTGAATTTCATACTTCAGATTAGATGAATATATTTTCTTCATATGTACCTTCCTGCCACAGTAAATTCCTTGTTTGTGCGAATTTACATGGCGACAAATCAAATTCACATTTTTGGACGAATACTTCCACTTAAGTGAGAACTTCTCATTATCTCTCACTAGCCATGTGAACATGTCGGTTCAAAGCCCCTCTCTGGGGAGAGGACAGCCTGTGTGGCCCGTAAAGGGATCAGTCCAACCTCAAGCCCCTATCTCCTCTCTGCCAGGCCTCTCTCCCCCAGCTCACTCCTTCTCCCCCAGTCAGGTACCTCTCCCCCTCTCTCTCAGATCAGCATCTCTCTCCCCGTTGATGTGTGATCATGTGCAGATGTGTGATCGCGAGGTGTTGTTCTGAAGGTGTCTACCTCATTTTCACTCAGGTACTTTTTGTGTATCGCATAATGAAGGCAAATCACTGTCACCCTAAACTCACAACTTACAGTATTTGAACCAATGTTTTCAACTGAACTTGGATCGGGATCTTGAAGTCAACAACAGAAACATTGTTTTCTTTAAACGATCCCATCTCTTGTGAGTCTGAATGAGATTTTAAAACCGTGACAAACTCAGTCGCTGAAATTGCTGAGGCCTGTAATTGTGACCGAACAGGCCAACAAAATAAATCCATGTAGTTGGTGAAAGCGCTTAACAAATCTTTCATATCCAATCATTTCCAAAGGGGGATGAGGCTGTTAATATTCTCAATCGGTTCTGGTGGATGACATTTTTAGAAAGCTTTGTCTTGCCTTGTTCTAATCCTTATTACATGTGAACCAATTCCAAGAGCGATCCTGGAGACTGTGAAAAGTCCAAGAGCGTGCAAGATGGCTCATTCAGCATGTCTGAAGGCCTTGGCTCATATCAACCTCAAAGCATTAATTCCCTTTCAGGCGCATGCCCTAGGTGAGGGTACGTTTGTTTTTCGAACATGTGCGTGAGCGTGTGCGTGTATGACTGTGCGTGTACATGCATGCAGGTGAGAATCCATAAGATTCGATTTAGATTAGATTCAACTTTAATGTCATTACACGAAATTAAGTTAGATTCCAACAAGAAGTGCAAAACAGATAGCATAAGCGAAATACACAGGGTATGTACAAGGTAATAAAAGTGATTTGTAAGTACAGTATTAACAAAATTCTACAGTGTTTCACGTAAACAATGTGAACGTGCGTCCCAGGGGGAAGACAAATATTGAACATCCCCCCCTTCTTTTAGTTTGCGGTACCCGCTGAACCTGCGCCAGTCTCTGCGGAAGCCGAGATTCCTTTGGTGGCGGGGGATGGGGGGCGGAGGGAGGGGCTGAGGCGGATGCTGGCGGAGGGGTTCAACAGCAGGGTCAGGGGCCTTAGCCGCTGTCGGGTTCCACATCTGCAGCTTTGCCAGCATCCAGTCCCCCTCTAGACCGTCAAAGTGGCCAGCCGGCTGCAGCCTAATGCGTGTTAGCAAGACAATGGGGGGGGGGGCTGGCCTGGAGGAGGGCTTTGATTTCCTGGAGATTTATGGGCGTGATGAAATCAGGGATGAATACTCTCGGCTAACCCTGTTTTTCTCTGTTGTTTAGCTGCAACTAAAGGTCCAGCCTTTGTTCCCGGAGACGGACGTCCGGGATGGAAAAGCAGCAAATCTAAAAAGGAGAAAGCGAGGAAAGCTTTTCCTGTCGAGTGGAGGGGTGTCTGAAGCCCTCCATAGGTCCTCTTCAGGTCTCCTGAGCTGGCGGCACCATTGTGGGGGCCGCAGCTCGCTGGAGACGCCCTCCCCTCGGCCGTATAGAGAACGCTTGCTTGTTTTCCTTAGTGGAGGCGTACGTTTTGATATCCGGCTCTAACTCTCCCTTGATAGCTGGAAGGACCCTTAGTTCAAAATCGGGCGCGTCCGACCGTGTCACATCCTGTTCGGAAACTGAAACCAAGACAGTGAATGTTGGTGCGTACGTACGTATGTACGCGTGTATCTGGCCAAAGTAAGCATCCCCCCAGGGGGTCAGATATCATCAGATCATCAACAGGACGATCGGAAGGTTATGAGATCGAGCTTCGGCTGTGGCTATATGATGTTGTGTCCTTGGGCAAGGCACTTCACCCTACTTGCCTCTGTCCCTGTACTTACTGTAAGTCGCTTTGGATAAAGGCGTCTGCTAAACGAATAAATGTGAATGTAATGTAAATCTAGTGACAGGACAACAATATTTTGGATGTGAACACCCATCCCCCCCTCCTTTGCCCCCTCTATGTCCTGCAGTAAATACTAACTGCCCCCCCTGTGACCCTCACCATCCCCAGTAATAAATAACCCTTAAGGATAACCACGTTTGAAATGGAGCTACAAGCCCATTAAAGGCCTCTAGAGTTCCCTTGACATCACCAATATGTTAGCAGTATGCCCAGGGGCTTGGCGTGGGCTACATTCACTGCAGTCTTTTTGCGTTAAGGACTAATAAAGTTAGGCAGAGGCCTCTTAACCTATGAACCTGTGCATCGGATTCAGACCCTTGTGTTCGTTGGTTGTCTTCTGATAGGATGCTGTGTATTTGTGTGCGTACGTGTGTCTGCGTTATATAGCAAGCGAGAGAGGGTTCAGATGGTGGAGGACATGAGGTCCAACAGGGCCCCCATTGTCAGTTTTGCCAGTATTGCCACGGCAATACAACTTTTTATTGTAGTAGTTCCTGGCAATACAAATTTTCTCATGTGACTTTTTTTCATGCTGCCAGCTGCCCCCTCAAACCCCTTGTAATAAGCTAAATAGCCCACAATAAACAGGATAAATAAGTTAGCTTTGAGCAAAGATATATGTCAGTGATGGAAAGTGATGTTGAACACATTCTTCTTAACTATGTAGATTAATTAGATAAATGTTATAATCAGTTCAATGTAATTAAAATCCATGAAGATGCAATTTGGTAGACAACCAAATGAAATTCCTGAAGGGAGAGCTGGTCTTAAAAGAGACAAAACACGTCAGTTATAGTACTACATAGTTGCGTTTTTTTTTTTTTTCGTTCTGCATTCTGATTGGCTGAACAGTCTCTCTGCTTCTTCTCTACCTGTGCGTCAATAACGTTGCTGTTTACTGTAATATTGTATGTACTGTACACGTGCAAAACAGATACACGTACACGTAAATGTCTCTTGTACAAGCAAATTATCTTAACCAATAATGTCTACAAAACGTCAAAGGCACCTGCGGTCCGGCCCAAAAGGCAGAGGAAGATGTTAACAGTCGCAGAAAAAGTTAAACATCTGGACATGCTAAAGGAGGGTAAAAACTGTGCGGCTGTAGGTCGGCATTACGGAATGCATGAATATTTAATTTAAATGTAATCGTACAGTATAATAATTGTAATAAAAAAAAATAACGTTCTTTTTGGAACGTAACCCCCGTGAAAAACGAGGGATTACTGTATATATAAAACAGATGCCACCCCTCCCAATCCCCACGCAAAACCCCGCCCCACCCCGCCTAATGCTGGCAGCCTTGGTTGTCTATCAGCCATGTCTTTATTATTAGTTTAAATGAACTGTACGAACTGGACTCTCTTATGTTTTGTGGTATTGTATTCCACTCAGCAGCGGCTTTATAAGTGAAAACTGCCTGACCAAAAGTTGATTTCTTGAAAGGCAGTGCACAATCACCTCTTGCAGCCCCTCTAGTAGCACTAGATACAGATTATCTAAATTGCAAAGTGGTGGTGGGGCTAAACTGTGTCGGATTTTAGATACAAGACAACAATTTGTAAACAAAACGAGATTGTTCCAATTTAGAAGCCCATATTTGTTCAATATTGCACAGTGATGGAAAGATCTTTCTTTCTTATTTTGAACTTTGACAGCTTGTTTATATAAAGATAATATGGGCTTTAATGTTATGGAGTTTGCAGTGCCCCATGTTGGCAGACAATAGTTAATATGTGATATTATGAGTGAGAATTTTTTGCAGCTTCTCTTGATATATAATTTCTAAGGTGCCTAAAATTTGCAAGTGTAAAGTTTAAGAACCTACTCACCTTTTTTACATGTTGCTTAAAAGTCAGGCTGCTATTTAAAATAATGCCTAAATATTTAAATTAATCTACAATTTGGTTCTGTGCCCTGAAATAAAAATATCAGGCTCTATTGGCGCTTTTCCACCGCATGGTATCAGCTCGACTCGACTCGCTTTATTGGCGTTTCCACGGCAATTTCATGGTACCTGGTACCTGGTAGTGGGTACTTTTTTTAGTACCACTTCGCTCTAGGGACCAAGCGAGCTGAGTCGAGCTAAAAGGTGACGTCGGCAGACGGCCGGCCACTGATTGGCCAGAGAGTGTGACGAAGTCACGAGAGCGACATAAAGCAATAGCGCAGCATCTTCTAGTTCGTCAACATCATAGGTATCATAAGGTCAACATGCCAGCTACAATTTATAATAGGTCTTCGCCGTGGTCCACTTCTGAGGTGCAGACACTTCTGTGTCTTGTGGCCGAGGATAAAGTACAAAAAGAGCTGGACGGAGCCACCCGCAATGAAAAGATGTACAAGGAGGTCGCCAAGTTGATTGAAGAGTATACTTCAGGACGTATGCGCAGTGTCGTGAAAAGCCTTCCACCTTTTTGTAAATAGTTTATATTCCACCTTTTTGTTTGAAAGTTTGCTGTGCTGCACTGATTTGCTCTTATTGTTTGTTAATAAATTATAAGTGACTTATGTGAGTGTTTCATGATTTTGTAATTAATCTGCCATTACACTGGCTCTAATATATTCATTACGGTTCAGAAAGGAACCAGCACCAAGTTCAATTTTTTTTGAAGGTGTTAAGTGCATGTTTTTATCACACTACTAGATTATTTACGTACAAAACTACGTCACGGCCCTTTCGCCGATGACCAGGATGTACTATTTGCGGTACTATTTGCGGTGGAAAACCACCCGTGTTACTACCAAACCGAGTTGAGTTGAGTCGAGTACATTTGCGGTGGAAAAGCGCCGTTTGTAAGATTTTGGGGTTTTAGAAAAGAACATGGCAACAGTTTTAAGTCGTAAATTACACTTGTTCAACCAATTTGAAACGTTAATCGTAACTTTTGTAAGCTGTAACCTCAGAATGATTGTTACCTTTAATAAAAATGACAGTATAATCTGCATACATAAGGGTCTCACTACCTTGGCACACAGATGGAAGATAATTTATATAAAGGCTGAAATGGACCTAAAATTTTGCCTTGGGGTACCCCTGTTACAAGATCTTTAAAATACTTTATTGTATTTTGTATTTTAACACATTGAGAGCGAGTAGTAAGATATGACTTAAACCACTTAGACGTATACTGAGAAAAATTAAACTGAACAAATTTAGACTGAAGAATATTATGATTAACTGTATTTTCGTAAATCAAAAAATATTGCCACAACCACACTCCCTCTGTCTAGTAAAGACTTAACTCTTTCAACATAATAAACATAATAACAATGTAACAACGTGGTAATAACTGGTAAAAGGTTTAATAACAACATAATAGCAGAGTAACAATGTAGTAATAACTGGTATAAAGTGTAACAACAACTTAATAACAGTGTAACAATGTGGATATAACTGGTATAAAGTGTAATACCAACTTAATACCAGCGTATTCGCTTTGTAGAAAGTATAATAACAACATAATAACGGTGTAACAAGTTTGTACAAACAGGTAAAAAGTGTTATAACAGTATAGCAACTTAAAATCTTCCTATAAAATGTTCTTTCTACTGTCTATTTTCAAACTTTGAGTCATCCATTTTTTGATTCCTTCTGGATTTAACACAAAGTAAAAACCACAATTAAAAGCAGGGCCGCCATCGTCAGTATTGCCAGTATTATCCACGGAAATACTACTTTTCATTGTAGTATTGCCTGGCAATAGCCTGGCAATAGCCGGGAGGAGGGCTTTGATTTCCTGGAGATTTATGGGCGTGATGAAATTAGGGATGAATACTCTCAGCTAACCCCGTGTTCTTTGTTGTTTAGCCACATTTAAATTCAAGTTAAGTTCCAACAGTAAGCGAAGTGAGCAAGTGGGCTGGGCAGTGTGTGTGTGTGTGCACGCGTGTGTGTGCGCGCGCGCGTGTTGCTGTGCGTTTGTTAAGTCGAAAGGTAACGTGCCCTGTGCCTAGGATGCGTGTCTGCGTTGTGTGTGTGTGTGTTTGTATCAGGTGCTGATTGGTATAACAATTTATGGTGATTACACATTCATGTCTGACTGCAAGCTGGTGAGCGTTTCCTCAGGTTTCCTGTCGATGAGTCTGTCGGGTCAGAGACGATGTTCGCCACTTGACGCTGCGGATCCTGTGTGGAACAACAATTTAGACCGGGAAACAATTTAGACCATCGAATCATGTCTAACCATAGAACATCATTCAGTGCAGACTTTCTGAGATTGTCCTTGCTTGGGTTGTCTACTAAAACCATGTTTTAGGGGCGTCAGATAGCTCAACGGTTAAGGCGTTGGCCTCATGAACGGAAGGTTGTGTTATCGAGTCCCGGCTGTGGCTATATGACGTTGAGTCCTTGGGCATGGCACTTCACCCTACTTGTCTCAGGGAGAATGTCCCAATACTTACTGTAAGTCGCTTTGGATAAAAGCGCCTGCTAAATGAATAAATTTAATGTTGTTCAATAGTTTTGGATCCAATCCAATGGTCAGATTTATGCAAATAATCCACTGTGGTGCAAATTTGTATGGGTCGTTTCGACACGAGAAGATTAGAAACATCCCACAACACCAATTTGCCAAATGCTCGAGTATCACAGAACAATGGGTGTATATTGCCCCCTAGTGTTAAAAATATATAACTATCCTTCACTTGGATGACGTTAGAGTAACAGTAAGACTGCTCAACATCGGACAGGTGAAAAGCCTTTAATGGTTCACATCCATACTGTGAAGGCACTTATTCAAACAAACGTCTTTCTCCATCTGAGAACCAGTTTGTGAGAACCAGGGATGGTGTGTCTGATCTCCTGACCTGCAGTGTGGGGGCCCCACAGGGGACGGTGCTTGCGCCCTTCCTCTTCACCCTCTACACTGCAGACTTCAGACACAACTCGGAGGGCTGCGTCCTGCTCAAGTTTTCCGACGACTCCGCCATCGTCGGACTGATCAGTGACGATGATGACACGGAGTACAAGCAACTGACGCAGGACTTTGTAGACTGGTGTCAGCCGAACCACCTCCTCATCAACGCGGGCAAGACCAAGGAGATGGTGGTGGATTTCCGCAGACACCGACCTCCCCCTCCACCGGTGAACATCTAGGGAATGGACATTGAGAGAGTAGAGTCCTATAAGTACCTGGGTGTTCACCTGAACCACAAACTGGACTGGACTCACCACACTGACGCACTGTACAAGAAAGGTCAGAGCCGGCTGTACTTCCTGAGGAGGCTGAGGTCTTTCGGAGTGCAGGGGGCACCCCTAAAGTCTTTCTATGACTCAGTGGTGGCCTCTGCCATCATGTACGGTGTGGTCTGCTGGAGCAGCGGCATCACTGAGAGGGAAAGGAAGAAGCTGGACAAGGTCATCAAGAAGTCCAGCTCAGTCCTGGGCTGCCCTCTAGACTCAGTGCAGGAGGTGGGTGACAGACGAGTCCTGGCAAAGCTGACAACCATGCTGGACCACGAGTCACACCCCCTGCAGGACTCACTGTCCGCTCTGGAGAGCAGCTTCAGCAACAGGCTGATTCACCCTCGGTGTGTGAAGGAGAGATTCCGCAGGTCCTTCCTTCCTGCTGCTGTCAGACTGTTTAACAATAATCACTAAATACTGCTGTCCATAGCCACTATCATGTGCTACACCTTTACCATTATTATAACTATTACCTTCACTACCTCACCACCATGCAGTATTACTGTTATTACTTTTTTATTGTTATCATCTGTATTATATATTTTTTTGCTTTTATTACTTACCTCAATCATGTGCAATACTCATGTTATATTGATACTCTGTACTAAGTGCAATATTTCTACTTAACTTGCTTACTTTTTGCAATACTGTAATGCTGTAAATCTCCATTCTCCAAAACTGTCTATATGTCTATATGTCTACCTAACTTATTTTTTTATCATACTCTTGCAAAATACTGTAATTCTGTATCTCAAGTGCAATAACTGCCTGCATGTCGACTTGTCGACTTAACTTACTATTTTGTACACTGGACTACTTAACCAGACTACTTAATTACTTATTTTCTTATTTTTTTTATATATCTGACCTTATCGTGCCCGCCTATTGCTATTGCCATTGTTATTGCTATTGTTATGTTATTGTCATTATGTATATTACCCTGCAACTCTGTGTGCTGTACTTTACCCTGCTGCTGTTGTGAACTGCAATTTCCACCTCCTGGAGGACAAATAAAGGTTCATCTAATGTCACACACACACAAACACTGTTAGTTGTTCCACCGTTATTCAGCGGTATTGAGTGCCGTGGTGTCGGTACCCAGCTGGGCTATATTCCTGGCTCTACAGAACCCTGGTAATCAGCTTCAATAATTAAACCTGGAAATAAGATCCTTAATAGTGGAGCGAATGTAACAGTGATATCTCTTATCTTATTATCTTAATTAAATTCTATATATGTTATTTGTTTGCTCCATCCTGCCACCAAAATCCATGTTTGTGTAACTTGCATGGCGAATAAAAACGAATTATGATAAAATTTATTATAATATATAATTAGATATACATTTATCTCCAGAGCTCCCTGTTACCTTACAGTGCCAGCAGATACTGACCTGTCACTGGAAACAGAACGTGACCAAGGTAACGAGTATCAGAGATCCACACTGTGTTCGGGGTCTATCACGTTGCTATGCTCAGTGACCGATGCTCTTTGTAAAAGCTCTTTTTTGTAAGTTGCTTTGGATAAAAGCGTCTGCAAATGAATAAATAAATGAAATAGATACAATAAACACCCAGCAAGAATCCTACCGTCACAGGACAGAAATAAGAGGAGGGGCTAATCACTTGTCTCCTTATGATCATGGATATTTTACACAGATTTTACACACACAGATTTTATGTCCCACCTGTTGCAAGAATCGTGATAGCCTGGCAATAGCCGGGAGGAGGGCTTTGATTTCCTGGAGATTTATGGGCGTGATGAAATTAGGGATGAATACTCTCAGCTAACCCCGTGTTCTTTGTTGTTTAGCCACATTTAAGTTCAAGTTAAGTTCAAACAGTAAGCGAAGTGAGCAAGTGGGCTGGGCAGATACAAATATTAGAACTGGAAGGAAGGGCCTTAAAACACATTCTTCTTTCAGATAACACAAATAACTGAATATCTGTAGAGTGTAGATAGTGTCCAGAAGGTAGACATTTTGTCTGGATAGAGTATCAGTGAAGGGCCTTTAAATCAGGGGTCTCCCACTCTGCTGTTGAAAAGAAAACCTGTTGGTTTTAGCCCACACTTCTTTAATCGTATTCATCTATAGTCACTTGATCCAGCACACTATTAAATGATGCTCTTGCTTAGTGGACAGAAAGAGGGACGTCACCATTTGGTTAAAACCAAGCACTGCACCTAAGTCAGGTAAGTGGATCAAGTCAACATTATGAATGACAATGCAGTCATCTAAGGTTTTTTCCCCCATAGTTTTATTTATAAGAATATAAACAAAAGGTTGCAATAAGCTTGTGTACAGAGAAGGCAGAGCATGGCACAAGACATAACACACTAACACTGTTAAAATCATTGGACGTTGACACAAAGGACAATGGCAAATACATAGCACCATTTTCATTTCATAATGGGAAGTGTAAAACGAACAGCATTTTTAGTTTGGCATATCACATACAACAATACTTCAAAGAAATGTGTCAGTTAGCTTGTAAACACACATACAAATGGGTCAGTTTAGAATGTGGGTATTTACGACGGCCTTCATCAAAGAACACATACATGCGTTTTCTGAAGTGACATAACTGTAAAAAAAAGAATGCAGTAAGAGTCCTCATCTCTGCCATGAAAACAAGTCAACAACACTATGTACAAAAGGCATGTAAAAATGTCATAAATATGTCTAAAAACCACAGACGCTATGTACATCTTTGGACAGTTTGGTGGCAGGAATGTTCTTCTCCAAGGGCCCACCTGTACATGGGGTTCCAGCGGGTCTGTGGCCACAGTGCTGTATTCTGGTGTGTTCTGGCGTGTTCCGGTGTGTTCTGGTGTGTTCCGGAATGTTCCGGTAAGCCCTGGTCAGGCCTCTCATTCTCTCTTCCTCAGGATGATGTAGATGAGGCCGCTGATCAGGCACAGAGGGAAAGACACCCAGGCCAACACGTAGGCATAGCCAAAAGAGGCCCCTGGGTCTGGCTGGGGGCTCATCACTGTGTAGATGATGGCTCCGCACATCACAAACAGGCCTGGAGAGAAACAGGTGGAGAGTACAGTCAAGTCAAGTACAGTCAAATACAGTGGGCGGGGTAAGGGAATAGCAGTAAGGACGTTTCTTTGTGTGTACTTGTCATGCCAATAAAAATTGGAACGTGCTAGTATTGGTTCAATGTAAATTATAATCTAGTGAGAGAGGACAGCGGTTCCGGTCATTTCTAAACACACAACCTCATATGGAGGGGTCCCTTTAAAACATCTGGGTGGGATCAGCCTGGCCGTGTGCCTGCATTGCCTTCTGCCTTACTGCTTTGCCTGGCTGCACTTCTAACTGTCTGAAACAATCTTCTTATCAATATTGCTGGTGTGTGTGTGCATGTGCGTGCGCCTGTCTGATTCACTACTTACTGGCAAGGATCTGGAAGACAGCGGTAAAGAAGAAGCGGCCATCTTTGACCAGGTTGAAGAGTTGGTATATGAAGGCCACAAGGGAGAAGAAACAGAACAGCACTGACAGGATCATGAGGGCCTGCACAGCCTGGATCCAGTCTGCCAGAGAGGGAGGGATGGAGGGAGATGGAGGGAGGGAAAAGAGATTGATTAGCACAACAGCAGACATTCAGATTTATTGATTGGAGCCACAGCAGTGGTGACTGGAATGGGGAACATTGGCTGGGGTGACAGTAGCAGGGAGGTTTTTCACAAACCTTCGCTGCTGGTGGGCACGCAGTGGTAGCCTCCATTGTTTGTGCGACAGGCATACCACAGATCAGTGCTACTCGCACCAACAGTCCAGGCCTAAATCCCAACATAAAAAAAAAATAAATAATGATAATTACAATTATATTAATGCTCAAAAATCAACCATGCACCTGGAATTCTACAGTAGTTTAACTGCACTCTCAACAGCCCCATATAAAAAATTGTATTTTACTCACATTGACGGCTGTTGATACTAAGAGGAGGATCAGGATGATAAGGTGCAAGAGAAGCACACCAGCAAGGATTTGACGCATTTTCTGGTAGATCTGGCGACATCGAGGAAAACAGTCATGTATATCCCGTGTCACAACCCAAATATTTCATTTTGACACTAGGGGGCGCAATATCTTCCACTTCGGCTCACCACAATGTTTACTTCAGATGGGAAAGTATCCTCTTACATGTATGCGTGAGAGTATGGGGACTGACTTTTCAGGCACCCCAAGAAATATTGCAATAACATTCCCGCACTCTTTTAATCAAATAAGTAAAATAAATGTTAAGAGAATGCAGCGTAGTAAAATATAAACTTAATCTACAAAGATAATATACAGATGATACAACATAAAAAAAATACAAATGCAGAAATCCATAAGCGTTAAGTCTAGACGCGGGTAAGCTCGAGAAGTTGAAGGATCAATTTATAACTTCATTATAAATTAATACAAGAGTGAAAACAACTATACATCTGTAAAACAAACATTCCACCGTAGGCTATCAATGTCCTGAGCCTTAACCGTTAGGATAGGTTTATTATAAGCACACGTGAGTAATAGAACACATTACTCCTAATATATTTAAATTCAATCAGAAGAAAATTTGCAGGTTCGCCCCATAATACAAATTATTATCGAACTGTTCTCATTTAATAATAAAAAATCGCTAAGATTGAGTTTTTCCAGATGCACTTCGTGAATCAATCCTGCTTAAATCAGTGCGTCGAAAGAGTACAATAATAACAGAAATCAAACATATATTAAGGAATTAAGGAATAATAACAACATGACACAATATTAGAAACTTACCAAAAAGGCAAGATGAGATGTTTTCTGTAAAAAAGTCAGGAGTGAACAGCAGAAGAACTTCAGCAAAGATCCCGCTCTCGGTTCTCTAACCACGGAGCCACTGTTCCAGATGTGGCACCTCCTTAAGCCAGAACACCGCCCTGCGAGCGTCGCTACGTCACCAATGGTCTCCTTCAAAAACTATTTGGGTTGATTTAAAGGCCTCATCTTCTAGTCTACTCTGTGATATGTTGTTAGGGAGGGAATTGTTGAGACATTGCTGGAATATTCCATCGATGGCTCAAATTGAATTTCTAGAATTCAATGATGCATTTGTCCAGGATGCTTTAATCCCTCTAGTGTACCACACTAAAAAATAAACTAATTTCGCACCTGTTGGCTTCCATACCTTTTTTTCCACACTTTTACTGTCCCAATCTGTACACAAATGTAGTTTAAACAGTTTTTTGCGGCATCATTGAGGAAGCTAAGATGTGCCAGATGTTTGAACGTGACTGGATGCCTCCCTCCCTCCCCTCACTCACTGAACTCAACTGTGTAAACTGACTAACAAACAAAAAAACAAATGTCCGGTGTGGGTCTCCGTGTGATTGTGTGTGTAGGAGCATGGGGGTACAAATGCGCGAGTGTGTGAGAGTATGTGTGAACGGACCAGTCCTCCAGAGGCCTCCGTGGTATGTCCAGAATGTTGGTGAGTGAAACAAGCCTTGTGTTTACTTCTGGGCCTGGACGGGCTGGTAGATGCACTAGGCTATGCCAAGTGTGCGTATATATGTGTGTTTGCGTCAGTGTGTCTGCGTGTGAGGTCAAGGAGAAGGGGATGAATCAGAATCAGGTGTAATAAAATGACGAAAACAGCCCTGGGTTTGTGCAATCAAAATCAGAATCAGAGTCTATTTTATTTGCTTACTTCGCATACTTTGGCAGGAGAGAGCAAACATAGAACATTTATGTAACATAATAATAAGGGTAAAAGAGAATAAAAAATATAATGTTAAATAAAAATTACATACAAATAAGATTAAAGTAGAAGTTGATGGGGGGGGGATATATATCTGATATAACTATAACGAGAGAGTGCAGAGAAGGGCGGGTATATATTGTACGGGAGGGGGGGGGGGGGGTAGTGCAACTTACCACTGTGCAAATCACAGTGGTAAGTTTTTAAGGTGTCCGGTGCTAAAGTGGCTTGTGCAGAGTGCAGTGGGATTCTGGATGGGGGTGTGGGGGTACAACAACCAAGCTCCACATGTTCCCAGGTTTGAAGGTTCAGCACCAGCGACAGGACTGCGGTGTACTTGGCCATATCACATGGTCCTTTCATCCCCGACCTCCTGCGTCCTCAACCCATTTCGACAGCGGCGTCAGGCCGAGTACCGAACAACAACCCAAACAAACACACCAACACAACACCGCAGCCAAAAGGCCATTCTCCCCCATCCTCAAGCATGGTGGACTAAAAGACTGGAGAACGTCGTCATTCCTGCTGTTTTTGCGGTCAGTACCCAGAACACAGCGTCTCTCTCTCCCTCCCCCAGCCTACCTTCCTGTTTGGCCTGCCAGGTGGATTCCTGTGGCGTGTGTTTGTAAACACTCCGGAGGAGGAGCGGTGCTTGTGAGCAGGGGAATCAGTGAGAGAAAAAGAGAGAGAGAGAGCGATAGAGAGAGAGAGAGAGGGAGACAGAGAGAGAGACAGACAGAGAGAGAGAGAGAGAGAGGGAGAGAGGGAGAGAGAGAGAGGGAGAGAGGGAGACTGACAGACAGAGAGAGAAAGAGAGAGAGAGAGAGGGAGAGAGGAAGACAGAGAGACAGACAGACAGAGAGAGAAAGAGAGAGAGAGAGAGAGGGAGAGAGCCCTGCTGAGAGACAGACCCCAAGCTGGGAGGAGACTGCAGAGTGTGACAGGCCGCAGAATGGGCCACTCAATAATGAAGGGCGATGTTTACCACGACAGAGCTTCAGAGAGGAGGAGGTTGGCCCCTGATGGCAGGGGGCTGGAGCAGGTGCTGGTGGCGGCTGTAAATGTCGCTGTAGGCTAGCACCAGGCTGTGGTTTGACCCTGATACATACTGGGCTGTCGGTATTTAGTAAGCTGTGACACATAACGTACCAGGCTGGAAATATCTGGACTTAAAATATAAATAAATATTAATTTAGCAGACGCTTTTATCCAAAGCGACTTACAATAAGTACAGGGACATTCCCCCTGAGGTAAGTAGGGTGAAGTGCCTTGCCCAAGGACACAACATCACATAGGCACAGCCAGGAATCGTACTCACAACCTTTCATTATGAGGCCAACACCTTGAACTGCTGAGCCACCTGATGTCTTGACGTTTGAAGACCTGACATGAATGTCTTAATGAGCAATTCCAAAACGAAAAAGTTAACAACCCAGGGATTTGAAGGCATGCGACTTTGCTTTTGTTGTTGAAACGGCCAGGCGTCTATCGTTTGACACGTCGGTAGGCTAACTGAAGCGTTACCGTGTGCGCATGCAATCGGCGTCGAAGAGAGGCCCTTGTGGTTGGTTGTCCCGGAGATGCGTGTTTTCTATCGGTGGCTCCGTCCGTTCTACCTGTCTGCCTGACATGCACGGTCTCCATGACTCAGAGGCACGGCCTCACAGGGTCACAGCCTCACAGGGTCACAGCCTCACAGGCTCACACCCTTCATGACTGATGCAACTGAAAGCCTTCCCCAAGCAGGCAAAGGAACGCTTGGAGCGGCAAAGGAACGCTCCTCTCTTTCAAAGTGAGGAATCACAAACACAACAGAGTTGAGCAGCTGGCCACTAATAACTCCGTAGGCAGGGAGGGCCGTGGTGGGGCCGCAGTCAAAATGTCATTAAACCAAACGCGCCCACTTCATGAAGGAATTTATTAGCACAGCTGGTACACAGGGGAGGACGCATCGCTACAGGCTGGCTAGCTCTGCAAAGAATGGGGGAGTGGGGCGGGGATAGTCAGGAAGAGAGAGAAAGAATGGTTCCCCCGATCATGCGGTCACATAGCAGCAGTGAGGAGTATCCTCTCAGTCCTCTCATCTCTTCAGAATACTCATGCAGATCCATAGGCTGCGGTTAACTAGCGTACCTCCTCAAATCCGTTCCGGATTAGCTGCAGATTGAATCGCAGATATTCTCGACAGCTCACTCTTAGAGAGGTGGTATAATGCCTGGTATAATTGCTGTCATGGAAGGGTGAGCAATAAATATACATCGATTTCAAATATTACATTTCCATTTATTCGTTTTGGAAGACACTTTTATCCAAAGCGACTTACAAGAGAGAACTAAACAAAAGAGCATTGGTCATAGCAACGTGATAGACCGCAAACATAGCAGGCTTATAGATTATGAAACATACATCGAGTCTTCGAAAAAGTAGTCTAGTTAAGGGATACAAACAATAAAGCAATGCGAACAATAAAGCAACAACACTAACTAGTTTCCGCACAAGGATTATATATTGATCAAACAGATGTGAACATACTGTAGATGTTGATTCTGGGGATCAGGGAGGGGATCAGGACATGACCCAGTACCAGACAGCCTGCCAAGATGTGACTCAGTGTGGTGTCCCAGCCCAGCAGCCTGCTTCACTGCTCCAGGTCTCCAGCAGGAAGGTCTGATCTGACGATGGGTGTAAAAGGCGCGCCGGGCCGGGCCTCCTCTGGAGGATTGACTGGGATGGATTTTTGGACCCGGGCCTCGTCTGGACGACTGGGGGATGACTTGACGGGACAGCTGGACTGGGAGTTCCACATAAGACGGAGGAGGGTGGGAGGTGAAGAGGGGGGAGGGGAGGAGTGGAGAAGGGAGGAATTGAGGAGGGGGGAGGGGAGGAGGGGGAAAGGGAGGAATGGAGTAGGGGGGATGAATGGAGGAGGGGGAGGAAGGGGAAGAGGGTGTTAGGGGAGGAGGAGGGAAGGGAGGAATGGAGGAGGGGGTTGGGGAAGAGGGGGGAATGGAGGAAGGGGGGGAGGGTGGGTGGTAGGGAGGAACGGAGGAGGGGTGGAAGGGAGGAAGTGGGGGGGAGGGGAGGAAGGGTGGAAGCGGAGGAAGAGGGTGTTAGGGGAGGAGGAAGGAAGGGAGGAATGGAGGAGGGGGTTGGGGAAGAGGGGGGAAGGGGGAATGGAGGAAGGGGGGAGGGTGGGTGGTAGGGAGGAACGGAGGAGGGGTGGAAGGGAGGAAGTGGAGGGGGGGGAGGGGAGGAAGGGTGGAAGCGGAGGAAGTGTGAGGAAGCGAGGAGAGGGGGAGGGGAGGAGGTTTGTCCTGTCCTCTGCCTCCCTCAGCCCCTGCACCCGGTCTGCCAAAAACAAGAGGAAACCATGCAGCTCCGAAGGGCAGCATGGTTGACAGTCAACCGAACAAGCTCCACCCTGGAGGCTGGGACGAGACAGAGAGGCATGATGTCATTTCACTGAGTGTCTTCGAGATCCCAGAGCTGCCCAAGATGAAAGGGTGATGAGGGACGGTATTGTGAAAGCTGAAGGCTTTGAGTTTGAAATCCTCCCCCTCTGATGATGTGGTCGGGCTGGGGTGTTTGGACCTCCGGGTCTTTCTCAGGCGCCAGCTCTTTTAGCGTGACTAGGACAGCTTTGTGTTTCTCCAACTTTCGCTGCTTTCCAGGATGTCCCTGGTTCCTTCCTCAAGCAGCAAGGCTCCTTGGGGACTTGTACAGCTTCGCTGTGTGCTGTCTTGAGTGTTTGTGTTTCGCTACTTAGTGACTATCAGATAACACCCCGCAGACATGGGGGGGGGGGGGGGGGTACACACACTTCACATAGCTGTGTTGAGAACGCTGTTCCCACAGAGAGACCGAGATTGTGTGCAGTTGCACAGAAGGTGCACCCACGACACAAGTTGCAAACAAGGACTGACATCCCATGCTTTAGGCATTTACATTTAGTCATTCAGCAGCCGCTCTTATCCAGAGCAACTTATAGCAAGTACAGGGACATCCCCCCCCCCCACCAGGCAAGTACGGTGAAGTGCCTTGCCCAAGGACACAACGTCACCTGGCACGGCCGGGAATCGAACCGGTAACGTTCTAATTAACAGCCCTGATTCCCTAACCATTTGGCCTCCTGACTCCCTGCATCCAAGCAGTAGTCTCTACACGCCTCACGTTGTATGGAGGGAGGAGAGTCACATGGCTCAGCGGTTAAGGCGTTGGACTAGAGATTGGAAGGTTGCGAGTTTGATTCCCAACATGTGGCTACATCAAGTTGCATCCTTGGGCAAGCACTTCAACCTACTTGCCTCAGGGGGAATGTCCCTGTACTTGCTGTAGGTTGCTCTGGATAAGAGCGTCTGATAAATGACTAAACGTATGTGTGGGTTATCTTTTAACGATCAGTAGTTTAAGCTAGCCAGACACCCCACAGCAGGGGTCTCAAACTCAATTTAAGTGGGGGCCGCTGGAGGCAGAGTCTGGGTGAGGCTGGGCCACATCAGGTTTTCCACAAGAAAAAATCTTGTCAAATCTCTTTATTTATTAACACAAAATTAGTTGAAAAAAAAAATAAATAATCTATGAAAAAAATAATAAAGAAATTAAGAAACAATAAGAAAATAAATCAATCACAAATAAATACAATACTATTATAATAATATTGCAAAATAATAATTATTAGATTTCTCTAGTTAGTGACTAGATTCAAATGTCTGTACTAACAGTTCTTTAACATTCTTCTGAACATGAATTGTTGTAAAAAAAGACAAAAACCGGGGAGGAGGGAGGAGCAGCAGGGACGGATCATGACAGAACATTGAAGAACTTGAACTGTTCTTCTGAACATGGCTTCTCTTGCCTACTTCTTGCTCCCAGAGACCTGGCAGCGCCTCCTCTCGCATAGCCGAGCCACATTTGGCTTGAGGGAGGAAGCAGTTGAGACCCTCAGTATGGCTTGAAGATGATCATCTGTAAGTCTGGACCTATACTTGGACTTATTGAAGTTCAAGGTGGAGAAGAGTTTTTCACACACGTATGTGCTCCCAAAAAGGTACATGGTCCGCTTGAACATTCGGGAAAGCTCAGGGAAGCCGGGGGGCAATTCTCTAAAAAATTGCCCAAGCTTGTCTACTTTTCCACCCACCTCCCTGAACTTCGCTTTGAGTTCAGATTTGAACTGCAAGTCAATGAGCTCAATTTGAAGCACAGGAGGGGCATCTTGCACATCAAAGGAGAAGGGGTCAGCAAATGAAATGTGGCTCTGTGCGTCTTGAAGCCTGCAAATCTGTGATCAAATTCCTCCTGTAGCTTCAAAATGGCGTTGACATACTTCTCACCACTGAATGGTGTGCCTGCATCCGCCAGTGCCTTGCATGTTGGGAAATGGAAAAGGTTTGTCTGAGAGAGCTGGGCTTTCCATAACATTAGTTTTGTGGAGAATGCTCTCACGTTGTCATAGGCAGCACTGACAAGTTGCCCCTGGCCTTGTAACTTCTTGTTGAGTACATTAAGCTCATGTGTGATGTCAACAAGAAAAGCTAAGTCCATGAGCCATTTGGGATCACTTAGCACAGGAACAGCCACTCCATCCTTCTCCATGAAGGCTTTCACTTCTGCTCTCAACTCAAAAAATCTCTTCAATACATTTCCCCTGCTGAGCCAACGTACCTCGGTGAAGTAGAGCACATCCCCATATTCTGACTCCATTTCCTCTAAAAAAGCACGGAACCTCCAGTGCTTTAAGCCCCTGGATTTGATCTGGTTAATGCACTTCACAACGACAGACATCACATTGTCAAACTTCAGGCATTTGCTGCAAAGGGCCTGCTGATGGATAATGCAGTGCAGCGCAATGGCCTCCTCCACACCCTCCTCTTCCAGTTTTTTTTGAACAAGTGCCACCAGTCCGTTTTTCCTCCCTGTCATTGATGGCGCTCCATCGGTTGTTATCCCAAAAAACCTCTTCCATGGCAAACCGGCATTCTTAATGGCATCACACAACTGGCAAAATATCTCCTGAGCAGTGGCCTGGCCATGCATTGGAATTACTCTGAGCAACTCCTCCATCACTTCAAAATTGTCATTAACACCACGGACATACATTGCGAGCTGGGCAGTGTCTGTGATGTCTGTGGTCTCATCAAGAGCGACAGAGTATACACTGAAACATTTGGCTTGCTCACACAGTTGGTCATAAATGTCATTTGACAGGTCAGAAATGCGCTCTGCCACGGTGTTGGCAGAAAGACTGATGTTGCTAAACTGACCTTTCTTTTCTGGACAGATTATACTTGCAGCCTGTAATATGCACTTTTTCACAAATTCTCCTTCTGTGAATGGCTTTCCTGCTGTAGCAATCATCTCACTAACTATGTAGCTAGCTTGCTGCATTACTCTCATTAGTTGCTTTCTCGAATAAACCTTGTTGCCTCAGTAAACATGTTTTGAGATTGGCAATCCGGTTGGCTCTGTCATCTCCCTGGTACTTCTCATACTCCTCAGCATGTTTAGCTGTGTAATGTCGTTTCAAATTGTATTCCTTGTGCACAGAAACTTTCTCAGTGCAAATAAGACATGTTGGGGTGTCCCTATGCTCAACAAAGAAATATTGTATTTCCCACTTTTCATGAAACTGTCTGTGCTCATCACCAACCTTTCTCTTTACTGCAGGCTTTAAAAAAGACATGTTTGGGGCTGTGTAAACTTGTTGTCACTGTCACATTGACGTTTCAATCAAGCTTTTAGCCGGAGGACACTGAATTTATCACTACACGGAGAACGTCACTCCCGCTTCTTTTTATTGTAACTGTAGCACCGCGATTGGCGGATTAAATCCCAGAAATGAACGAACCTACCAATCACGGTGCGGTATATGGCTCGCGGGGGCGGGACATCGGCCAGGCACAGAAGAAAAAATTCCATGGCAACGCTGTTGTATCTTTCACTGAGAAATGTTTCTCTGCTTACAAGCCCGGCCGATGTCCCGCCCCCACGAGCCATATACCGCACCGTGATTGGTAGGTTTGTTCCGCTCCGCACACAACAATGCAGAATGCCGTACATATCAAACTCGCGGGCCGCACTAACATTAAACTATCATAATAAGGCGGGGGCCGCAAACTATCGTCCTGCGGGCCGCAATTGTCCCGCGGGCCGCAAGTTTGAGACCCCTGCCCCACAGCCTCGCGTGTTAGCGTGGGGAACGACAGGCAGATCCACACACACTCACAGAGGGCGGGATCCAATCCCAGAGCTTCTGCTGAGCACGTCCGGTCCCCAGCTCTCCCACGTTATCCACGCCGAGGATCCAAACCCCACCGTGACCATGCAGGTGAGCCTCATTGGCTGGGAGTTCCATCAGATAAGGCCAGCCTGGATATCTGAGAGGGCTCAACTCCCCGCCCCCCACCCCCCTTCCCGTCCACTCTCAACCCCGCCCCCCCCCCCCCCCCCGAGGTCTGCCCCCCGCCCTGAGCAGCAACAACAACCAAATAAATCACAGGCCTATGCTGTGACGGACTCCAGATCGAGGCACCCCCGGTGATCCCGAACATGTGCTAATCATTAGCTCCTGGCTTCCTGTTTGAGAAGATGTCATCAGTCCACACATCCCTACGGGCTGAAGCCAGCAGACACTCTGCTGGTTGGAATCAGGGTGAGGGGTTGGCCTCAGGGGCTGTGGAATGAAGCAACAGAAAGTTATGAAATAATCCAATTTAAATGTGCTTCATCTGCTGAACTAGCATTTTCTGAGGGAAATGGCGTGCAAAGTTGCTTCATACACATTCTTCGATTAGCGTCGGAAGGTTGAACTCGGATTGAGTCTTGAACGCGTAACTTGAAATGCTTGTTTCATTTGTGGAGGGTGGTCCGTTTGCTACAGAAGCATTAGAAACAGACACTTTAAAGACCCTCTGCAGCTTGTGGCCTTGAACCCCCACAGCTGGAAAAAAGACCCTCTGTTCCGTACTCCCAAAGCCACAAAAAAAATGAATTTCTCAGATCCTCGGAATTTCAAATCTTCCCCCAGCTCAGCCCCATAGATCTTCCCCTAGAAAGTTCAGGGCCACACATCCACACCCCACAGTGCAGGAACGCTAGCGGTGGTGGGTGTGCGTCCACCCACACTGCTGCCAGTGGGTCTCCTCTCCCTGCCAAGTTCCTACAGAGGTGAGATGCCAGGCATGCACACTCTGAATGTTGCCAACACGTTATCCTGCTGACAGCCAGTCCTACCTGGGGGGATAAGAGGCTGATTATGACCAGCTATTACCATTAGCTAGCATGGCATCCATTAGCGATAACAACCTTCTAATGCTACGCAGAGCTGCCACCAGGGTCGGAGGTCGCCAGAGGTCAGAAGGTAGCAAACCCACCCCCGAGCTCTTCTCTTGAAAGGGGGAAGATGTTGTTAATCTTAGTGCTAGCTATAGCTGTGTGGATGTTTCTGTTGGTGGTGGTAAAACATTGTAGGACGTTAACTGTGTTTTAGTCTTGTGGCAGGTCAACTTTCGTAGCAGAGATGAATCAGAAAGTCAGACCGTCGGACAGACGTGAAAGGGTTATCTCACACATCGGCAGATGTGAGTCCAGGAAACAGAGAAATAACCTGATGTGCTATGCTAACATCAACCCTTACCATTATCGCCTCTGCGATCAGGGGGGTCAGGGGGGGAACTTTGTGACTCAGTCCTGACTCAGACATTCGACACCGACAGAGGACGATGGAATCTTCATCCTCTGGAGGGGTTAGGTTGTCCGGTCAGAGTGTTTGCAGAGGGGGGAGGGAGGTGGTGGTGGGGGGGGGTGGGGGCACTCTCTGTGCTGGGCCAGCTGGGGGAGAGTCCCGGGCATGGACGGGTCCTGGCCGTGGACACAGAAGGCCGGTGCGGTGAAAAGAATTCCTGCTGCCCAATCCTGTGTTTGCTTGTCTCTCTGCAGCCGCTGCCACTCATGGAGGGAGGGAGGGAAGGGGGGAAGAAGGGAAAGAAGGAGGAGGATGGTGAAGCAACGCGCACGGACAACGCAGACACGCGCGCCAAGGAAAACAGACACCATCGGACTTGGTTGTAGCGTTTTTTTGTAGGAGAAGTTAGGGTGTATTGTTATGTGTCATGCATTCCAGATGAAACCCTGGCCTGTTTTCCCCACCCTTGTGAGTCTGTCTCCAACCATGTGTTACTGTGTTTTTGTCCTCTCATGACTAAAGATGGGCGCGGCTTGAAACACAAAGTGCAGTTCGAGTAAATAGCTGAGCGTTTTCAACCGTCCTACTTTTCGCTCGCTCTCTCTGTCTCTCTTTCTCTCTCTTTCTCTCTCTCTCAGAACATCTGAAGCCTAGTGTGAGAAACTATGCCAAAACTACAGCCTAGAGTGAGAGGTGGGATGAAGCCCTCCACCAAGACAGAGAAGTGAGGTTTAGCATGTGCAAGTGGAAAAATTACATTAAACCCATAGTCGGCCATATGGTATAAGTCAAGGCTGAGCGCAGCAAAGAAAATATGGCGGTTTTGAATCAACTGGTGATTTCTTTTCCGCTGTGTAATGGGGGATGGGGAGGACTGTGGCTTAATTGAAAACAGGGCTTGTTTTTTTGTGTTTTTTTTCCATTATAAAGTTACCCTTTCAAAACAATTACCTGGGCTCTCGTTACAGTCTGACTCCTACCTTGTAATAAAAAAATAGAAAAGAAAAGATAAATACTCACACATGCACGCACACACAGAAACACACACAAACAGCAGGACTGGGGGACTTTAAAGCCCAGAAACTTTGGATGATCCTTGGGTTTTTCAAGGCAAGCTCTCAGTTCTGAGGTCAGGGTTGGATATGCAGGTCGGTCAGTCTGTAAAAACCTTACACATGGCTGAAGGAGGGCGGAGTCTCTGCTACGATCCCTGTCTCACTTCTGAGACAAAAGCCACCTAAAAACCTGAAACGAATTCAACTAAAACTGGACTGTAACGTGTGTTACACATATCTGTTCCACAACTTTAAAAGATGATAAATGACGTTGCAAACCCGCTCTTGCTAAAGGCCTGCAGTTTATTTGCTTTGGCCAGCTCAAACCTATTCACCATAGTCATTCATCAGAATCAGAATCTATTTTATTTGCTATGCAGGATATACAAACACAGGATTTACCTTGGCAGGAAAGAGCATAGAACATACGTAACATAATAATAAGGGTAAAACAGAATAAACAAATATTATGTAAAATACAAAATTTGATACAAATAAGATAAAAGTAAAAAGTGGGCACTAGCTGTACAGATGGTGGGGATATAACTATTGTAAGAGACTGTAGAGAAGAATGGGTATATATAGTACAGGGGGAGGGGGTCAAGTTTGAATGCATGTTGCGCTCAACATTTTAAAAAGCATAAAAGCAGTAAACGGCCATCCCCTACCCCCTATGAAACATCGATCTCATGTTTCAGCCGGAACGCAGCCCCTGGGTGTGAGTGTAGGGGGCTGGCTCTGTTCCCTTGCATGGGGGGGGGGCGGAGGAGACGGGAGAGGAGGGGGTTGGGAGGGTGTGAGATGGGGTAGGTTGGTGGGGGATGGTAAGGGGTTAGTAGGGGGTAGGTGTAGGGGGTGTGTGTAGGGGGTGTCAGGGCACCAGATGACAGGCAGCTGGAGGGACCATAACACAGAGGCCACCATGGTCACACCCCAGGCATCCCAGGCATGTGGGGCCAAGCACTCGCAACTGCTTTATAAATACGCCCTGCAGCAGATGTTTGACTCACTCACTTTCCCCCCAGTGTGTGTGCGTGTGTGTGTTGCGGATGTGTGAGGGTCCAAATACGTGGGTGCGTGAGATTAACAGGAGTCTGGTAGCTCAGCGGTTAAGGCGTTGGGTTCATGATCGGAAGGTTGCGAGTTCGATTTCCGGCTGTGGCTACATGACGTTGTGTCCTTGGGTAAGGCATTTCACCTTACTTGCCTGTCCCTGTACATACTGTAAGTTGCTTTGGATAAAAGCGTCTGCTAAATGAATATTTACTCATTTATGAACAAGGTGCACGTCCTAAAGTGACAGAGAGAGAGGGGTGGCACCGTTGGAGAAAAGACATTGGGGAGGATGCTGGATGCAGGCGGATTGAAGGCCTCTTCCTCCCTTCCAGACAGCTTGAGGCAGAGTTTAGACACATGGACCACATGAAGGGACCGGGTTGAGAACAGGGTTGAAGAATAGATTGAGCTGTTCCCTCCTCTCCTCCGAGCTATCCTCCCATCCCTAGGTCCAGCAGCAGTGACCTCACCCGACCGCCCACCCACCCCGCACGCGCTCCAGCGCTGCTTCCTGCCTGAGTGTGAGCTGGAGCCTGAGGGGGAATTTACGCGCTGATGGAGAGACCCCGCTGAACACGTGTTTGCACGCCCTTTTCCCGCCCGTTCTGTCTCTGCTTCTTTTTGTACAGCGCTCACGCACGCTGTCACTGAGCGCTCTCTCTCTCTCTATCTCTCACTCTTTCTTTCTCTCTCTCACTCGCTTCCCCACACTAACACAAAAGATTCCGTGGGCAGACGCACAAATCGCAGCGCCCCAACGCACACCTGCAATTTCCCGCCCGGGCATTTTGAAGTCCTGTCAACATGACGTCCTGCTCTGAAAGTCTGAAACTACAAAAAGCTGCTCAGTTGATTCAGTTCAGAATCTGTTTGGAATTTCTCCGGAGCTTTGAGCACGCCAATGAGCTGCCAATCACAGTAAACTGATCCAGATGAAGGTATGAGAGGGGAGACGTAGTAACCAGGGCAGAGCCTCTTCCTCGGGGGCGCACAGCGACCCCAGGCTGGGGGTCTGACAGCAGGTCTATATCACCCACATCCGGGGGCTTCGAGTTTGTTAGGAGGATGAGTCCGTTAGGAGAATGCTTAGCGAACGGAATCGCTCGCTCGCATCCCTGACAGCTTGACTCAGCCGATCGAGGGACGGTCCATTCCTGCGCCGTTTCTATGTGTTCTCTGTTGACCCAAAGGGACGTTTTCACACCGTTCCATTCGCCACACACTCGCCCGGGGTGCACGGACACACTCAGACACGCACAGACGTGGCTTTAGGGCCAGCTGTCTTTGAGCTGCCAGTTTAGATTTGCTGTGTACACTTACAGGTCCTGTGGCTGTAGAGGAGCTGGGGGAGGCAGATCAGGTCTGAATGCTTGAGGGGAAGGGGGGGGGGGGGGGGGGGGGGGGAGGGGGGCAGAGTCTGCTGAACTGCCCCCTCTCTTCTTCTCTCTCTATTCTTTATATTTCCTTCCCCCTTTCTCTTCCCCTTCCTTCTCTTTCTCTGTCCTTCCCTCTCTTCTACCTCCTCTTTCCTTCCCCCTCTCTTCTCCCTCTCTTCTCCCTCTCTTCCCCCTCTCTTCCCCCTCTCTTCTCTCTCTCTTCTCTTTCTCTTCTCCCTCTCTTCTCCCTCTCTTCTACCGCCTCTTTCCTTCCCCCTCTCTTCTCCCTCTTCTCCCTCTCTTCTCCCTCTCTTCTCTCTCTCTTCTCCCTCTCTTCCCCCACTCTTCCCCGCAGCTCCACCATGGAGCAAAGGCAGCTGGAAAGAGCAGGCTCTGTGGTCGGACGACCGTAAAATGGCTGAGCAGCGTCTAAACCTCCGTATGGTTCTTGCGCACGCGCTGGGATCGCTGGGAACCACCTCGGTGTTGTTTGTGTCCATCCTGATTCATGACCGCAGAGATCGACCAAGGAGGAGAGCGTGAAACCAACATTTCCTCTAGCAATCTGGAAGTTCTGCACGTCTCCAAACAGGAAGGGACGTTCCGTAATGGAAAAGCCTGTCTTGTACGCCAGTGAGTGCTGATATTAGTGGGCCCACTAAGAAATCACTGTGGTTTACCCTGTGAGAACACAGGACTCTGTGTACCTTATAAAGCCAGTGTAGAGGAACATGTAGCCCTGCCCAGTAGTCCCTACTTCACAAGGCCAAGTCTGCAGAGAGAGGTGTGTGGAGGAGCACCGCTTAACATTACTTCATGGAGAGAAACCCTTTGTCAAATCTGAATGTCTTATTGGACTTTTGTTTGCCCAATCGCAGTTTCAGTCAGATGCTGAGGTTGCAGTTCAGCACCAGATACAATATGTGTTTATTCAGAGTTCTTCAGTTTGAAAAAAGGTTTGAAAAAGTTGGCCTGGACCTGTGAGGTTATAGCATATTTCTCAAGGCCTCGGGCGTAAATAAATTTTTATGGTGAAGCGTGAAATACAAGCGATGTATCGTTGCTGCGGAAATCTGATGTTTCTCATTCAATGGAAGGTCAGGGTAATAACTTGTCAGTGAATGCGCAGCCTTGAATCAAGCCCCTCTGCGAGAGAGAGGAGCCGTCAGTAGTCATTACGGCGGCAGTAGTCGGGGAACATTAAGATGCGGAGGGGCAGCGAAGGTCAAAGGTTAATGTCTGCCTGTGGGGAATTAACCTCTGCGATCTTCTACTTCCTGGTCAGTTTTGACCCTGGCTCCCTGTAGGGGTATGGTAGCATGGCTGGGCTCTGCCAAACAAGAAGGGCATTGTATGGACATATGGTCTGCTGGGATGGCGCCAAGTCTACGCTGGCATGGAAGCCAGTCTCACAGTATAACAAGCAAGCTACTCTCCAGGCTCCAGAACCTGGGTTTTCACTCCTCAGATCGATTCCTTCATGTGCTTTTGGCCCGTATGGTTCTCAGGCATGAGAGTAAATTGAAAAGATATATAGATATCGATTCACATAGATTTCACAGTCTCTCTTAACTTGCTTAGCAACTTTCTATGGATCAGGGGAGTGCGTGGGAGTGCTGTGGGAAATGTGAGATCTGGGCTTCTTCTGCGACGGACAGAAAAGGTTTGCAGGGAACGGGGGCTCCTGGCCTGGGTGGAGGGCGGAGGCTGGAGGGCTACAGCTGGATGCGCTGGAAAACGTGATGGCTAGAGGGGGCTGGACTGGAGTGCTGGAGGGCTGGACAAGCGAAAGGGCTATGGGGCTGGGGTCTGGAGGCCTGCAGGGTGGGAGCCTGTTGAGGGATGAGAGCTGTGGAGCCTGGGCTACCGCCCCAGCCTATGTGGTCATGGCTCAGTGCATGTCAGGGTTGGCCTCCAGGGGAACCACAAAGATCTGGGAGCTGCTCTTCTCTTCACTGGATCCAGGGTCCGAACAGCCTTTACCCAGGACTTACGAGGAGAGAGGGAATGGAAAGTGACAGTTATATTCCCCCCAATCTGTACAGCTAGTGCCCACTTTTTACTTTTATCTTATTTGTATCTAATTTGTATTTTAAATTATATTTGTATCCTGTTTTACCCTTATTATTATGTTACATATATGTTCTATGTTTTCTCCTTTCTGCCAAGGTAAATTCTGTGTATATCCTACATTAAAATAGATTCTGATTGTGGAGGATTCAGTGCGGGCCTTAGATCAGTATCTTTTTGAGCCTTTGTGTAAAGCGGCTGAATAATCAAGGCTTTTCCCAAACCGATCATTCGAATGGGAGTGTGTATCCAAACGTTTGACAGTGTATGACTGAGCATTTTTATTAATTATTATATTTATTCTGTTTCATTTGACTGTAGGATTAGGTAGAAATTGTGCAAAATTGAGACAATGTATTCAAAGTCAGTATGAGCTTGTCAGTAACAACAAACAAAAAAAGCCCTCGACTTCATCTGTTAGCACTGCAAAGTTCAACGCTAATTTCCTCCATGTCGGTTGAACTAATGGAAAAATCTAGATTTTTAAGACAGTAGATCTGAGCCCAGCCCAAAAAGAGCTATGACCCAATCTCCAGATTTATAAAGGAAACAGCCAGCTTGTTGCACAATTTACGGCAGAGGAAAGAGCCAACGAGGACCAAGGTTTCCAGGGGAGGACCATTTCCATCTGAGAAAGTCATATTCTGAATCCCAGTTACCTGCACAAACAGCAGCCAGCCTTGGGAGAGAGACCCCAACCTCTGCTGAGGGGGACCGAAAGCGATTCATCAAAAGTCTGAAGCCCTGTAAACTGAGGATACTGAGGTTTACCATCACCCCCCCCCTTCCCCCTCCCCCCGCTGTGCGTGTGGTCACCATCCCTGCAGACCTCAGGAGTCAGAGGTCGCAGGTCAGCACTATTGGAATGTTTACATTCTGTAAATCCTGTCATGCCAATGTTCGGCATCCCCAATAGGCTATATTCTAGCCTCACCGAGGCCACTGAGAATCCATTAAAAATCCAGAATCCCGCAAGATCCAGAGTCCCAAAAACTACCTTTTCTTGGCAGTTGTTTTGAGACGTACTTCTTTGGTCTTGTCAGACTTACATATCACAAGAAAAACATATCTGGACCCGATTTTCTCGCAAGAGCAAAGCAGGAAGGTCAGGACAAGGAAGACGCAGATTAAACAGTGATTTAAAACGATTCAAGCAACTCAAGCCAAAACCAAGCGCTCGAGAGGAAAATCGACTTGCGACTTTGACATCTCATGCAATTGCATCTCAACTTTCCTCAGGACCCTTCTCGTAATTGCTTGCTGATGATTGTTCAGAAAACAATACGCAAGCACACAGGCAGAGCATGTTTAAAATACGGAGCCTACTCACAGCCGTGTCATACAGTGTACCCACCCAGATAATGTGTGTATGTTTGGTGGTAGATGTATATCAGACCCTGGGAAAAGATGTCTGGATACCATCCAGATCCTCGTGCTCTTGGCTAACCTCAAACACACATTTTGGGATGTCATCCATGGCGCTTTGCCTTCCATTCTGTGCCAACTAACAAGCCTGACTCCACACACACACTCAGTCCACACCCACACACCCACCCACACACACAGTCCACATCCACACACTTGTGTGCAACTTGACTCCTTATTGCGGATCTACATGGCAGAAATGGCTGTTGGTCTACGAGCCAGAAAACAGAACTCACACAACAGCACAGAACACAGACGAAAAAAAGGGCGAAAAATCTCTGGCTTTGGACTGAGAGGGCGGTACACGTGAGCGTGCAAGCGACTGTGCGTCTGTGTGTGTGACTGGGGACAGAGCCTCCAAGCTGGGGTGAGGGGTATGTGTGTGGGGGGGGGGGGGGGGGGGGGGGAGAAAGAGAGAAAATTCAGGCAAAGAGGCGGTTTGATGAACAATCATGCATTCAGTTCCTGTTCTGTCCCATCCCCCCACCCCTCCACGCCCCCCCACCCCTCCACGCCCCCCCACCCCAATCCCCCTACCCCTCCACCCCCGCATCCCCTCCACCCCCGCATCCCCTACCCACTAGTCCCTCCCCAGCCGGCTCCCCTTCACCAGCAGGTTGGCTAATGCTTTCCAGATTTCCACATGCTGTCTACCTCCTGGAAGGATTGGGAAGTCTGCTCATGGAATTTGGCGGAAAAGACAGTGTCGACGGCACGCCGAGAAAAGTCATTGTTCAGACAAAGAGAGCCCCCTACTGGTCGAAAGACGGAATAATTTAAATGACAGCTGCAGCCCTTTCTTTCCCACAGGCACCGTAATCAGACGCGAGACACTACCCCTAATTGGAATTTGAGAAACAGCTGCGTGGAGCTGAAACGCTCGGCAGTCGTTTGCAAGGATTACGGTCACCGTGTGCGTTCTGCAACTAAATGGATGAATTGCAACGTCAAGTTTCAAACGTTATCTTTATAAATCCAAACGTATGACATCTTAAAGGTTCAAACTTGTGTGCGGCGAAAAAAATTAAAGTGATCCGGCAACGACACGCCTATGTGCCAGTGCCTATGATTTTTTGTGACCACTAGGTTGCAGTAAAACCCAAGTGCTCGCTCACAGGCACCACACAGATCCCCAGGATAGAGCAAAACCTGAATAATGGACATTTGCATCTCTTGAGCTCAAAATACACAGTGAAAGGGGCAGAAACTGCAACAACAAAAAATGCCGGAGGAAGGCCATTCTGTATCGACCAAACCAATCCATGAAAACAGTTTGGTTTGGACCAGATCAATGAAGGTAATTTATTCTTTTTTTGGGTCTCATAAATCTGATACAGCATCCAGTTGAAAGGGGACAAGGATAAGACAGAGAGCAGTGTAGTGTCAATGCGGTAGAGATCAGCGTAGGGTCAAACACGCTGAGCGGGAACAGATTCAGGATCTAAGTCCTCTGAAGGCACCAGGGAGTGTGAACATGCAAGAGACTAACCAGGGCTTATCGGCGACCCCTGTACAGGATGCTTGTCCGGGGCACCTCATCTCCTAGCCTTGCGCTCCATCCATGTGTAGGCTGAAGCTGGGGCCTCAGCGACGGCGAAGTCCCTCCCCGGGCAGACTGAGGTCGGCCATCCTCTAACGAACCCTGCCTTACGAGCTGCTGTCATGTGGTAACGGTCCTCGTCCGCTTGATCGCTCAGTCATGCGGGACATAGAGACCCCCTCCCCCCCATTATTTTTTCCCCTCCCCCCCATCCCTAACTCCACTGCAGGCCCATGACACCGGGGGAGGGGGGGGGGGTGACACAGCTGTGTCATAGGGGAAGTTCAGGATCAGGGGCACCTTCGTCAGTGTACAAACTGGGGCTACGCTGTCAGTGCTGACTTACCTGAAATAGGGCACTGCTGCCTCAGTACACCAGTGGGCGGAACACCCTTAAGTAACTGGCTTTTTAGGAAAGGTGCACAAATTCTCATGCAAATCAAAAGGAGAACGGTACGCAGGCTATTCTCCTGAGGCAGTTGTGTGGACAGGCACTTTCACTTCCCCGTGCTGCTGCGTCCTGCGGGGACAGTCAGAGCGCTGCAAGGATGTGAAGATACTTTCCAGGAAGTCTGGGATTGCTTTCTTCCTTTGTGGTAGAGGGGGGGGGATAGGATGAGGGAGGGAAAGGGAAGGTAATGATCTTTTCCAACACTGGAATTAGAAAATGTCCAACGCAATGTTTATTGAAAAATATAACAGTGGTTTAGGAATAAAGAGTCAGGAGAGTGTCAATATACGTTAAATTTTTTTACTCCAAAAGTAAAGAAAGAGCAAGGGAAATGTACAGCGTCAGTCACGTACACACACACACAGGAAATAGCAGGTGGAAATCAGTTTCTATACAACTTTTCCCATTTCCCATCCTTTCACCTGTGGATATTTCAATGCGGGGCTACAATTGATCTATTACATTTGAAACAGTCAAAATCCCCCTACATTCTAGAGGTTTATTAGTGTTGAAGTGTTGCCTGGAGAGCGAATCGGGAACCGTCTCTCGTTGAACAGTCTTTTCAACCTTGTTTTTCGTCGTTTTCTCCGAGGCATGAGCCCGCTATCTCTTTTCTTTCAGGCATAAGCAGGACGTCAACTCGGAGGCAGAGAGAGTGCCGTCTTTATCAATAATTGGAAGAAACGAGGAGAACAAAAATATCTGCCAGGCACACAGCCTTCCATGACAAAAAGTCATTTCTTCATTTCAAAAAACGGATTTGGCACATTGGTCGGTCTCCGTGACTACTAGGAATCATCCTAACCGTTGCTGCTGCGCACGAGCATGCGCGTTAACTCGACAAGGCACCCGGTTCGATGCTGCTGTCCATGCCGTATCCAGGAGAAGGACAGCGCACAGATAAGGAATTAAACGACGCGCATAATTAAGATTCTTCTTAATGCAAATGTGGGCAGTTCTTTAGGCCGCGATTCTTGTTTCTAGAAAACTCCAGCACTTAAAAAAAACACGCTAAAACGTGAGACGTTTTTACCTTTCATGAAATATCGTTAGCTGTTGCTGTGTATTAGTGTCTGCTGTGCTTCCTGCTGACCCGATGACCTTCTGTGGTCTCGTCTATCTGTTGCATTTATTACATTGGAAAAGTTACAGACCCTACAACACTATCAACACTACAAGATGACGCAAGGCTGGGGTTATAACACTAGACATAGCTGCGCCGCAGCATGTTTAAAGCTAGCTGTCAGCTCCCTAAGAGGAAGGAAGGATGTGGTTATCGTCAGAAGCTCACGTTTCATCTGGGTCTGAATTCCGAGACCAACCCCGATACGCAACTGAAAACACACCTACGATAACCGATAACCAAGGCAAGTCGCCCCGACCGTCATCCAATCCGCGACGGGACGAGATCCGCGTGCCTGGCTTCCTACGAATCAAACAAAGCAAGGGATCTGCAGGTGAGAGGAAGAGGTCACACTCTGGAGGAGGCTCACGCACACACCCTTCCTCCTAAGTGTGGTGTGTAAACACAAGTGCTGGTCCTTCCCGAGTTCATACAGGTTTACGGTTTTAACCACTATCTATCTGCTACGGCTATGACCAGGCCAATCCTGATCCACCACCTGGCGTTAGACAGAGCCGTTAAGTCCTCCGTTAGGTAAACATGTCTCCTAGCTACAAGCTCTGGGTTTTTTATGATTATTTATGGCAGGAAACCGTTGGGGCTGCGCTGTGGTACAAACACAGTCAACGTTGTCTGATGCAACAGTGTCAGCTGCTACTGATGGCGGCGCTTGTGACTGCTGATTTATGGCTCTGTTCTGGTACACGTTGAGACTGCGGGGAGAGATACCAGGGCAGCACAGCTGGACCCAGAAGAGATACAGGCCTCTTTATTGTGACGCGCGCGCCATCGGGACGGGACATGCTGCTCGGTTCGCGCCCGAGAGACAGAACGCTCCAGCGGGCCCATGGCAGAGATAACAGAGGGAGTGGGAAGAAGACACCAAAAAAAGGGCAATAGTCACGATTAGCAATATTCGTTCGTGACGCAAAAACTGTGATAGTGAACAAAGTACCCTCCCCCCACCCCTTCACCGCCCCCCCGAGTCTTTTATTTCCGCTCGTCCCCAACGTTCCGGAATGTTCCACATTAAACGAGGCTCCCCCAGTGTGCAGATGGAAGGACTAGGAGCAGATGTTTGCACCCCTCCAGGCAAAACCGTGCCGCCGATTCTCTCCGCAGGAACACCCCCTCCCCTCCGTGTGCCCTCCCTCCACGTCCGGCGTGCTCCCGCTCCCACATTAACGCAGCCCAGTTGATTCTAGGGTTGGGGTGGGGGGAGGAGGGCAAGGCGGCCTGCTTTTTCGTCTTCCAGTTCTCCCCTCTCTGCACACTGCGATCCCGGGCTGGTGAAGGTACTTCAGCGGGAAGTCACACGCGGATTTCATCGTCCTCGTCCTCCATGAAGGAGGAGAAGTGGCTCTCGTCCTCCGGGGGGGCTCTGAAGCTTGCGCCGTCCGCGGCGTCCCCCCCTCCCTGGGCCTGGCCGGCTGGGTTGTCCTCCGCGGCAGCAGATCCAGAGCTGGATACGGAGCAGCTGTCCAGGTGCAGCGAGTGTTTGGGCTGGAGTTCTGGGGTGTATTCCGGGGTGTAGGGGGCCTCGTTATCCTGCTCCAGATCCTCTGAGCTGGGGGGGTGGTCTGGAGGCAGCTCCGACTCTGCCTCCACCACCTCCTCCTTCTCCTCCGCCACCTCCTCCTCCTCCTTCTCCTCCACTCCCTCCTCCTCCTGTTCCTCTTCTCTATCCTCCACCTCCTTCTCCTCCTCCTCCTCCTCTCCTCCGACCTCCATCCCATCTTCCCCCTCTTCGTGGGTACTGAGGGGCGGCGAGGCGCGCCCCTCGCTGTTCCTCCCTTCTTCGTAGCCCAGGTCGTCGTCCTCCTTCTCCATCACCCCCAGGATGTCCCCCAGCATGGAGGGCCCCAGGTCGATGTGGAAGGACATGACCGACTCAGCCTTCTTCATGCCCCCTCCGTAGGGCTGCATGCCGAAGGGCAGGTCCATCAGCTCCCCGAAGCTCCTCTCGTCCAGCTCCGGAGAGCGAGCGCCCGCAGCCCCGTTGGAGGGACGTCCGTCCTGGTTGTTGGACTGCCTCAGGGGGCTGGATGACAGGCTGCTGGGGACCCGGCATCCCTCTCCCCGGCCCCCGTCCTCGTCATTGAGGAAGGGCAAGGACATGGCGTTCTTGACGTAGGTTGGGGAGCCCCCGGAGGGCACTAACGGGCTGTCGTGCTGGTCCACCCTGGTGACGGATTGGGAGCGTTTGCTGCTCCGGAAGGTGCGGGACAGCAGGCCCGGGCGGGGCGAGTGAGGGTAGGCCTGCATCTCGCGAGGGGGCTCCCCGGATCTGGTGCTGAGGAAGGAGGTGTCGCCAAAAGCGTCGCCGCTTCGGCCCACGTGCATGGTGTGGCGGAAGTCACCCAGCGGGGCGCTGATCATCTCCCGGGTCAGATCCATACGGGAGCGGCGCTTGGCCTGGGAAGAGCCCGACACCAGCTGCTTCAGGATGGGCATGGTGGCTTCTCAGGGTCCCTCTCCTTACGCAGGCTGGGGGCAGGGGGTTCTCGTGGGCCAGCGAGGAAACGGTCCGTTCGGGTCCGATTTGCTGAGTCACCGCTCAAAGCTGTTCTTCGTCAGTTGGATGGCTGCCTCGCGAAATGAGAACCCTGGTCATGTGTCAGGATCTGAAAAGGGGGAACAAGGAAAGAGAACATGAGGAAACATAAAATGCAATGCAGACCCCCTCCCCACCCCGCCCCCCGCCTCAGTACATGCCCCCAGGCAGTCAGAGCCTTTATCCATCCGGTAAACAGCATGCTGCTGAGAGAGAGGGGGGGGGGAGAGAGGGAGGGAGACAGAGAGAGAGGGGTGGGGAGAGAGAGGGAGGGAGAGAGAGGGAGAGAGAGGGAGGGAGAGAGAGGGAGGGAGAGAGAGGGAGAGAGAGAGGGAGAGAGAGGGAGAGAGAGGGAGAGAGATCAGATAATCCTTATGGACAGCTAACAGACTCCCTCCCCCCCCCTCTCTCTGAGAGTGCCGGCGCAGTCCTGAACTCCAAAGGCGACTGAGGCCTCTGTCAGCCCTCGACTTCAAAACAAACAAGACCCAGAGGCGTTGTCCTGGGGGGGGCGGGGGGGGTTCATCTGCCACGGCTCCTCTCGTCTTCGGTCTGACCTTTACGCCGGGGCTCTGTCTCGGGAACGCTCGCAAACCATCAAACATGTTGACGGCAATTAGGTCCATAAAATCCTATCTAAGAATTTAAACTATTTGGCTAATTACAGGCTCCTGGAGCCTTTGGGCTGGAGCACCACTGCGATGATGCACAGAACATGATGTACAGCATGGCTGTGATAACTAAACAGAGGTTTGAAGCTGAACCAGGAGAGACTTGCTTTTTTTGTAGACTTCCAAACCACCTGAGAGGAAAAAGGTAGTGGCCTACTAATACTGAATCATAAGTTGTAGATACAACACACATTACATTTATCAGACGCTTTAATCCAAAGCAACTTCCAGTAAGTACAGGGACAATCTCCCTGAGGTAAGTAGGATGAAGTGCCTTGCCCAAGGACACAACATCACATAACCACAACCGGGAATCGAACTCGCAACCTTCTAGGTGGTTCAACCTGTTGAGCCACCTGACTCCACACAAGTCCTGTATATGCTCATCATTCGCTCCATCATGCCACCGTAAATCCCGCGCTTGAGCAATTTCCACGGCGAATAAAACCAATTTAATCGAAACCTTCAAACGCTTTGACGCGCAACAACAGCAACAACGCACCCTCACGCTGAGGGGATGACGTAACTTAAAGAGAAAATAGCCTTGGCCAGAAGGTGGATATCCAAGCCATGCTGAGCTCAGACAGAACTGGGTCCCTGGACCAAGACAAACAAGGCTGTAACGGAGAACCACGGTTCCAGAACATCCGTCACCATCAACGGAACGGGAGAGAACTAGAAATCTGTGAGAGAGCTAGACCGAGAGAACGAGGTGGGGAACGAGACAGAGTCACAAGTACGACGAGATTGAAAGTGCTTCTAGTCACTGCAACATAAAAGAAAAACCTAGTGCTAAAATAACTAATAAGTGTTAAAATAACTAGAATAAATATACCCGAGACATTAAAATGTACAAAAATCTATGAGATTAAACATACACTAAAAAGAGAGGCGGAGAGACACAAAAGGAGATTCTCCCAGGCAGCTGACAGAAGACATTACAGTGATGCTGAAAGCCCCTGTGGTAACTAGTCCAGAGCTAACTGTCCAACTGTCTCTATCTGTGCCTGGCCGGGATCCAAGCTACTGTGTTGCTCTCCAACACCACTGTCATCCAAACACATGTATGACATGATTACAACTTCTACCATGCTTTCTAATTCATTTTATTTAATCTCCCGATCTGTATAGACTCTCCCAGCACTCTTATTTGACCCCCCCGTGTGCATTTATTTACTTTGATCCCCTATTCCTTTATCCCTGTGTGCACTCTTCTACTCTTTTACCCCTACACCCTTATCCCATGTGTATTGGCGAGACTGTGCTGTGGTTACTGAAGAGTTTACCCTCAGCGATCAATAAAGTAATTCTGATTCTGGTCATTCTGATCTAGTTTTACAGACCCCTAAATGGTCCAAATAACGACGCAAGATAACTGCGCTCCTGGAGATAATCACTTCGGAACGCAAAGTACAACCGATTGCTTATCTTTATTACGCCATTATACTTTTCATTAGATTAAAAGGCATAATGCTTCAGGAGATAATGCTCACCTCGCCTCGCTCTCACTGCAAATCCCCTTTACTCTCTAATGGAACGTTTTGTCTCCGGAACATTCCCCTCTCCTTTGTTTACGTTCATCGGCACGTTATCCAGTCCTTAAACTCTCTTTCCAGACCATCTCCTCCCTGCTCTCATAACATATTCATGATGGCTGACTTTTTGGAGGGGCCACAGGGCAGATTCGGCTAAGGTAATCGGTTTTGGCAGCTTGTCATCTCGACCTCCTTCTTTTTGTCTCCACCCCTCTCGTTCTGCCAGCTGAGACTATTACTTCCTGTTAATGCCCTCACCTGTTTCGGTCTCCATGGAAACCACCCCCCCTCGTGCAAGTGTTTCCTGTCTCTGAGCTGCAGAAAGCTTGCGGCAACCAACGCTCGCCCTGCTTTCCGCCACGACGGGTAACAACTGCAACGCAATGCCATCACCTTGACATTTAGCTTTAGTCATTTATCAGACGCTCTTATCCAGAGCGACTTACAGCAAGTACAGGGACATTCCCCCCTGAGGCAAGTAGGGTGAAGGGGACACAACGTCATGTAGACACAGCCGGGAATCAAACTCGCAACCTTCCGATCACGAACCCAAAGCCTTATCCGCTCAGCCACATGACTCCCCAGACCTTCAGTCTGATCGCTAACCTGAGTCTCATCCTCTTACATCTTATTTAATTTTTTCCACTCCAGTAGAGGGTGTAAGGAAGGGTAAACATCTCCAAAGACCACTGGGGCAGCACAGGGTGCAGAGAACTCAGTTTCCACGACCTGCTAATGGAGCAGTCTAAAACACTGAAACAAGGTCAAGTTACACGTACAATTGTTTTCCGGTTGGAAATTGCATTCGCTAACATGTTGTTTTTATTGAAGGATAGAGAGGGGGGCGGGGGCAGGGGGGGGGGTGTGGGTTGCACAAATAATTCAAAGCATGTCATACGTTTGCGAGACAAGAGCTTCTGGGTGGCAGAGAGGGAAGAGAGGGGGAAAAACAAACCACGAAAGACGGAGACCTCCGATGGAGAGTCCTCCCCCCCGCTCCCGTCACTCTCCCCCTCCCCCCGGCCCCTCGGGGCCCTGGCACAGACACCGCAGCACCAGCCGGTGCCAGATCTCAGGCCCCTGCTTGCTCACCACGCACGCCCTTCCTGCCTCTCTACCAACCTGCAGGGCTCACCAGTGTCGCTGCAGCACAGGCAAGTCTCATTAGATGGGACTCAGATCCAGCATATTAATAGCGTTGTGTGTGTGTCTCTCTGTGTGTGTGTGTCTCTGTGTGTGTGTGTGGACGCAGCGGAGGGCCTGAGAAGGCAGCGACCGTGGGAACGGTGGGGTCGACGTGAGTGGGGGGGGGGGGGGGGGTGGTTGACTTTACAAACAGCCTCTCATAACGTCTACGTCAGCCGACGCACAAGCGTAGAGAGAGAAAGAGTGGGGCGGAGAGAGGAGGTTTTGGTCACAGGGGGCAAAGTAGCCGATTCGGAGCGAACACAGCACCCCTCTCTGACAGCCCCCAGCACACACCCGCCAACCTCCACCTCTCCCGGCACAGCGCCCAGAGAGGACATCGGTGAGATGACCTAGCCTTGCAAGACGGGAAGACCCATTTCACCACTTACATTTCCCCACACACACACGCAGAACTGGGAACAGTTCCAAAAATGCTGAAAAGAAATGCTCCTCATCTTCAGACATCTGGTTGAGGGGGGGGGGGGGGGGTGACATTCCAGGGGCAGCTCTCGTATAAATGTTCGTCCTGGGAACGTAACGTTAGCTCTACTTTTAGCTCACGTTGCTTATCAATATAAGCCTGAGGAGGACCCTAAAACGAAATACTATATGGTTACGACCAAACTTTATGAGAAACAATACACCCCCCCCCCCCAAATCCTCAGAGGCAAATCGAAAGTTAAGTCTTGAGTTTTCGGCCCAATGGTTTCTCATGGCTGCTGTAACTAGGCCTTCTCAAAGCCATTACTCGAGGTTTTTGAGGGAATAAATCACCGTCCGTCCAAGTAAAATGGACTTCCCACAGATGTCTAACAGTGGTTAAGAGGCTGTCTTTGTTCAGAGAGTCCTCCTGCTGCTCCTGTGCTGTGGGAACCGTAAGCCCCAGTTATGTTAAATATTTAATGGTACGCATTAATATAGGAGGCGCTTTTATCCAATGAGGCGTACAGCACCGGGTTTCGAACCTGCGATTCTGCAAGCGCTTCGTCTGCAGATTACTTACCCACTGGACTTTGGACACCCTCCTGTTTAATAATAATAGTGAAAATAATAAATATTCATTCATCAGACGGTTTATCCAGAGCAATTTACAGCCAGTACAGGGACATTCCCCCCTGAGGCAAGTAGGGTGAAATGCCTTGCCCAAAGACACAACATCACATAGCCACAGCCAGGAATCAAACTCACAACCTTCCAATCACGAGCCCAACGCCTTAACCCGCTGAGCCACCTGACCTTTACACTCCGATCCATAATAATCCATAATGAACAGCCCCCCTTCAGAGTAATAGCAGTTATTGTAAGTGGACTGGCTATTTCAACTGATGCCATCCAGCTGGTTCAGTCAGAAATGGGATATTGACTCGCAGGCGGTCATCTGCGATTCGAGGGCCACATCCTCCATCACTTCCTGTCGATGAACTCCCGCTTTGCATGCGTCTTCAAACGATCCACACGCAACCCTTCCTAAACCTGACTGCGGCCCCATTTCCCTGATTGGATGGTGTCGTCGCTACGCAACAATCAATTCCTTCCGTGCCTTGAATGCCTCCTACCTCCTTCATGCAAGCGCTCCCCATCTGGCCCATTAAAAACCAATGACCCGGATGGAGGACATGATGACCTTAGAGGCACAAGGGGCTGGGGAGGGGGGGACTTCCCTGAATGACCCATCTGAAAGACTCAGAACTGCTGAATAACAACGCCGGGCTCTCCGAGCGAAGACGGTAGCAGTGAGACCCCTCCCCAATCAAAAACCAGACCACAGCTCCCCCCCCCCCTCCACACCCCCCTTCTGCCACTTGACCAGATAACCTAGATGAGTAAGAAACACAAACATTACAACCGTGCTATAACTTACTGGCAGCAAAAATACTCCTGTTTCAACAGCCAACCAGCAAATGTTTCTCCGTGTGTCGGACCATTTTCTGAGAAGACATATGGGCTGTGCCGAACGTCTATCTGCAGAACAACTCACTCACCGCAGCCAAATAGTCTGCTTAGAGAGAGGGAGCAAGCCAAGGACAGGCAAGGGAGAAATCTCATTATCTATCCATCTCACCGACATCAGCCCATCATCGGGCGAGGCCAGATGGAGAAGAATATACCGTGTGTGTCTGTGTGTGCATCCAGTACTAGAAAAGTCTTTCTACGACAGATGAGCATCTGTCTGAGGGTGACTGAGGGCTTCGGCTCCAGATGAGCCTCACGCCATAGAAATACAGCAACAGGCATCGCTCTACCTCCCTCTATCTCCCTCACGCAAACCTCTCAACTGGGAGTCAGATGGCTCAGCGGGTTAAGGCTTTGGCCTCATGAGCGGAAGGTTGTGAGTTCGAATCCCGGCTGTGGCTATGTGATGTTGTGTCCTTGGGCAAGGCACTTCACTCTATTTGCCTCAGGGAGATTGTCCCTGTACATGCTTGAAGATGCTTCGGATAAAAGTGTCTGCTAAATGAATAAATGTAAATGAAACTTGAAATAACCTCTTCCATTCAACCAATGCACCACCGAGGGGGCGTGGCTGCATGTGAGTTATAGAGCGTCGACCCAGAGTCATGAGTTAAAGCATCGTTCATCGCTCTGTCAACAAGGCGGCCACTTCCTCAGAGCTCCCTCCCGCTGCGCGTGTGAGGTCACCAGGTGCGCTCGTGTCGGGTCCTCCCACCAGGCGAGGCTAATCTGGTCCTGTCAGGTTCAAAGGGTCCATCCGAAACCTTCCCCCCCTTGCTCAATGTTTTACGTCTATGTTTTTTTGTCATTTAACAGACGCTCTTATCCAGAGCGATGACACAGCGCATTCAGGGCCATTCCCCCTGAGGCAAGTAGGGCGAAGTGCTTTGCCCAAGAAAACGTTTCCTTAGACGGGAATCGAACCTGCAAACCTTCGGATCGCTAGTCCAACGGCCTAACCACTCAGCCACCTGACTCCCAGCTTAAACCAACGCAATGGGCCCCGTGTCAACACCACAAACACAACAGTTCGGCAGGCTTTTACTGGGGGAGCACTTAGGATCAGACAGAACCAGATATATCCACAAACTCTACATGTTAATACCGTTTACATACGGCTAACGGCCAACAAGGCGTATGGATCATCGCCATCTCAGACCACAGTCACGAAAGTACATGTCTTCTGCCTTACAGCGACAAAAATCATTAGCCTTTCTTGCTCATCTGACTCCTGTCTTTTGCTAAAAGGTAGTGCCAGCTATTGTGTTTATTATTGACCTATTGCAACACTGATCTCAAGACCTGCGCTATTTAAAAGCAGGTCGTAAAAAAAAGGTTCTCCAACGAAGGCCTCAAGCAAAAAGGGGGGGGGGGGGGGGGGCATTCATAGGGAGTTGGGGTCAAAGGGAGGAGATCACCTGGCACAACTTCAAAACTCACCGCCGACCAATAGGAGACATCTTTGCAGAGAGAAAGGGCCTGAAGCAAGTCACCTTGGATACCTGTCAACCTAAACGAGGACACTTTAATGTTACAGCTTGCATACCTTTCTGACACACACACACACACACACACACACTAGTTTAGGTGTAATGGGACTACAACCATGACAAATAACCCCACCCAAGGCTAGATATGAAGACAGTTATCACCGCAAATGGCTTTAGGCACAAGTAATAAGTATTGTTTATAGTAGTCAACCTCACAACATTATCTTTGTAATATCCAAGACCAAACCATTAAGATAAAAAATATATATCATATAAATTGTTTAGCGTGGCTTAAAAGACCTGTTAAAGAACTGTTCCATATACATTTTCCTTTTCTTTTCGAAAGGACCAGCCTGGTTTTAAATAATAATAATACCTCATTTAGCAGACGCTTTTCTCCAAAGCGACTTATATTAAAGTGCAGGGACATTCTCCCTGAGGCAAGTAAGGTGAAGTGCCTTGCCCAAGGACACAACATCACATAACCACAGCCAGGGTTCAAACTCACAACCTTCCGATCACAAGGCCAACGCATTAACCCGCTGAGCCACCGGACTCCCTAAATGATTTCCCTACAGAGCCTATTGGCCTTACAGTACAGATGAACTAGTACCAATGCCTCAGCAGTAGAACATCTGCCCTTAGATCAAGGTGTCCCTGGTTCAAAAGGTGTCTGCTAAGTTCTTACAAGAAAGACTTTAACAAAGTGAGATGACACTGATGTCAGTCATGTATCATTGGGTCAGCCCCTTTCTCTGTTACAGTCTCCTCCAATCCGATCTCTCTCACACTGCCCTAGACATTCAGCTGGCTCCTGTGCATGACAGTGAAACGTAAACAGTACGGTCCTGAAGGGGGTACCACCCTGGCATTTAGAACCCTTCAACACACCCAGAGGGAAAAAAATGACCAAGGGCGGGAAAACCGACAGACGCGAGCTGAGGATGTGCCCGAAAGGCTTCCTCTGGTTTCTAGAACACAGGTGAATCCTGAATCCTTCCTCTCAGGGCTGGTTCCAGTTCCTCATGTTCCCTAATCGGTCCCATACCTGATGAAAACATCCAAGGATTTCCAGCTGCGTTGCGGCGAGCTGCAAAATGTTGCCCGATAATCAATGATAAGTGCCTGACATCCGTAAAGTAAACATGGCAATTACTTTTACAGCAGACACACGCACACACCCCCACATCCAAGCAAAGCGATAAAACACGTTGGGGACCGAGCTGACAGGAAGGGTCCAGAGTATGAACCGCTTGACCCTCCCATCTCTCCGGAAATCAACCCAGCCTGCCCTTCCTGACGCTCCCATAAACATCGCTGTACACGCTGTACTACTGACCGGCTAACCAAACAAACAGATAAACCCTCGGCCAGCTGTGGGATTACACAATTTTTGCGGGCTGCTGAGCGGGGTGCGGATGACAAAAACGGGATCGGACAAGCGTGATCGCTGGACGGAGGGTGATCCCGTCACACGCTATCACAAACGGCTTGATCAACGGAACGGTGCCCCCTTCACGAAATCCTAATTTCGACAGCCCCCCTTCGGACCATCCCCCCCTCTGGAAGTCACTCGTCGGGCAGATCAAGGATCCGCAGATGACGGTTCCAGTGTCATCAGAGCTGAGCCAGGAGGCGAGGAGGGGGAGAGTGAGCGAGGGAGGAGAGGGACTGGAAAAAAAGGGAGGGAGGGTGACTGCATGTCCAGGTGTCTCCTTCAAACTGAGAATGCAGAGGAAAGAGCTTCGCTGGAATTGTCTGGACCTCCTTCCCTGCTTTCCCCTGCCCCCTTCCCAAATGGAAGGAAGGAATGTGTAAATGATGGCATCCGCAAGACTCGCGCTTTTAAGTGCTGCAGTGCTGTAATTATACCGGGGAAGAAGACGAGGAGTGCTGTCAACTTTCAGCCAGGATGCTGCTGGAGAAAGCCAAGCTGAATCCAGACTTGTTCTCTAGGTTCCTCACATCCAGGAATCCACCGCGAGAAGCTTCCAGATGTCAGCAAACTGTCCAGCGTGTGTTATATTTACATTACATTTATTCATTTGGCAGGCGCTTTTATCCAAAGCGACTTACAAGAGAGAGCTTACAAGAGACTTGTGTTGGTCCTCTCTGAGCACAGTAACCGTGTAACTCTGGTGTAGAGTGCTACTCCCCTGGGTCCAACAGCACCAAGCTTAAACGAGTCCCGGGTCGAGTTTCACTAAGGGGGTGAAGCTTTGTTTTTTTCTCCTTCCACTGTCCGGCACCAGTTCGGTATCAGCTCCATCAGAACATTGACAACAAGTGAGGGGGCGGCAGAGGGGGAGCGGAGAGGAGGGGGAAACAAACACTCAGAGGCTTATGTTACGAGCCACAGCACACAAACACACAATGCATATTGTTGGGAAAGACTAGAAAATACCAGGCAACAAAAGGGACAGGAACAAACACAGCATTCAACAAACTGACACACGAGACAGCCTTGGAATTCGACGTTGGGACAACAGGGTTATATAAGATTTTCAGCGTTGAACGGATGACCCGTGGATCAAAGGATGGACAGGTCAGCCAGCACATGAGGACAGCCTCCATGTGACAGACCCTGATGTATTAAAATGTTCACGAACACCATTTTGAACCCTTGTTCTTCCTGTAGACCAACTGTATCCCTGTGGTCCATATCTACTTCAAAGCAAGCATAGAGGTTCAAAGAGATACTAGCATCATTTAACAACACACTTTCCCTTTAATCTTCATTCAGCTCACTATCCACACATACCAAAGGGAAGGGGGGGGGGGGGGTTGAGTTACAGTATTGGAATTTCCTGGGAGGGGCGCACATTTCCCCTCAAACAAGGACCCAAACTGACATAGCCAAGGCCACCTCCACACTCACAACCAATTGGAAGATGAACAAATCACCCTGCTCAATCAACTCTTTTTCAGCAGGCATCCTGTAGGACACCCAGATGACCTCCGAGCAAGTCAGGCTGGGATCCAGGCCAGCGGCTGCTGTCTTCACTTTGCAGCTCAGTAATAAAGCACTTTGCGCATTGTATGACAACACTGGGGAGAGGGTGCACGTTCACCTTCAGTCCCAAAACAACAAATGAGAGAGTGAGGGGAGAGAGAGAGATGGCGAGAGTGAAAGAGAGAAAGACAGAGATGGAGAGAGAGAGGGGGAGCGAGAGAGAGAAAGAGATTGAGAGAAAGAGAGAGATAGAGAGATTGAAAGAGAGAAAGAGAGAGATGGAGAGAGGGGAGCGAGGGAGAGAAAGAGATAGATGGAAAGAGAGAAAGAGAGAGAGATGGAGAGAGAGAAAGAGAAACAGAGAGTGGAAGAGAGATAGAGAGATGGAGAGATTGAAAGAGAGAAAGAGAGAGATAGAGAGAGATGGAGAGGAAGAGAGAGATAGAAAGATTGAGAGAGAAAGAGAGAACAACAACAACAGAAAACTAGAAAGAGATTGGGCGTGCCAGAGAGACATTTGACCCATTTAACAAGATTGAAATAAACCAACAACCGTTAAAGAGCGATTCATCCACAGCCCTTGTTAAATCCACCAAAGGAAACCAATGGGACCCAACGTGGCATCTTATGTCTCTCTGATAAGACAGGTCCTCAGGCAGACTTTAATACCAAACCAACCAGTACATCCATGATGGCCTTTCCAACTGACAGCTGTTTCAACCTCACAAACCTGGGGTCAAATTGGGTGGGTGGGTGAGGGGCTGCCGTGCCAAGGGGCTTGACTGGCATTGCCAAGTCAAACCAACCAAGTCAGCCTGTGGTTACTTACTAATGAGCTGGACAAACGATGGGATCCTCGTGTTGATCGCTCCTCAACCCTTTTACAAGCTGGAGAGTGTTTTGTTTGCCGGTTTGCGTGTGTAGAGAAGGTGAAGTGGGAGCAGTTTCTATTCGGAGAAAACAATTCGCTTGCCAAAGTTACCCAGGGATAACAGTTACCGCATAACTTGGTTAATGATCAATTACATGACCCTGGAAACCAACACTTGCATGAATGGAAAAACTATCACATTGCCCAAATACACAATACTGACTGCTTAAATCATGAAAAGGACACTAAAACGAATTTGCAGAATGATCCTGTCGGGGCCTTTCCCCGGAAATCAAAATCACTATAATAAACTGAAGTCGTTTCAGTACCTTAGTAATTTTTTTTACAAGCGTTATAAATACATAATAATTATCCGCACTGTGTTTGCCTTTGTTGCAGTTTTACTCTGTGAGCTATTCAGAAGTGAATGGATAGACAGGTTTATAAACTGAATGTACTAGACTGACTTCACGTTATTAAAGCCTACTACTCGAACCTTGGCCTATTATTCCTATTCATACACAGCAACTATTGAGAAGATAGGGGGGAAGCCTTTGTTCTGCACTGCAGTGGACCAACGAAGTGCCCAGCAGATTATTCTCATTGCAATATATCGCATCCCAAATGATGCCAGGAGGAACAATGAGCACCTCGCCGCTGATCACAAAGCGTCAGTGAGACGCAATGTGATCCTTAACGCAGGAAATAGAACTGGCCTGCATACTGCATGAATATGAATCAATTTTCCGACCAACAGGTCTAGTGCGTTAAGGCAAGATAGCAAGAACTCACCGTGCATCTCTTTCTTTCATAAACCCACCCCCGGGTATTGTCGTTCAAACTGCTCTTTCGGACCGCGCGTCTCCCCCCTTGTTTGGACCAGGGTGCGGGCAGGCGTGCGTCAAGCCACCGCGTTGAACGATCTCGGATGATCCGCTGCTGCAACTGATGCGCCGGGCAGACCAAGGTGATCACGCCACACAAAAAAAAACTTTATTTGGTAGGATCTTCGCTGCCTGACAAGTCGGTCAAACGTGTGCAGGGAAGTCATCCATCAGCCTCCGTATTCTCCCTGTACTTCTGGCACTGTGGGGGCTCGATAAGACAGTCCGACCCCCTTCCTACTTGAGAGGCTGCTTCCAGGGCTTGAACACGCCCATTCGCCGGCCTCTTAACGCTACTGCTGCTGGCAGGGATCCGCCGCGATGTCTGTTTCTATCTCGTAATTTAACTCAAATCGAATTGAACTGGACTAAATGTGAAACATGCAAGAATCAAATATCTAACAGACAGCAACGGGTGTGGCGTTAGGTATTCCTAACAGCACGGACGTTAACACAAACGGTCCAAACGGATTAATCGAGGTGGATTCACGCCCATTCGCTGTATTTCTGTAAATGGGTAATTTGGGGGGAAGGGGGGGGGGTGGACTTCAGTCTCTAAAGGCAGGGGTGGGCAAACTTTTGGACTGGTGAGCCACACGGAGTTCTACAATTTGACAGGGGGGGGGGGGGGGGGGGGGGGGGGGCATTTAAGGAGCAGATGGCTGGCGTGTGTATGTGTACTCACTCATGTAAATGACACGTAAATACCATGTTTAAAAGGCCTTGGCCTAAGGCTTTATATACCGTGGTCTGGGTGATACTCAATTCCTGATTGGCTACAAGGGTGTCCATCAGGTGATATACAGACACCTACTAAGTAGTTCCAGCAAAACTGTCTGTTCACTGTTCTAAATAATTGCAGCTGTTACAAAGTATGAGCCTGTACAAAGTGTCTGACATAATAATGACTTTTATTTAGGGCCTTGTTTCCCAGTTCTGTGCCGTTGCTACGAAGGAGTTTCCCCCCGGGATAAATAAAGTAATCTGAATCGGAATCTAACCCCATTTGGAATTTTTTGACATTTACATTTTACATGTATTCATTTAGCAGACGCTTTTCTCCAAAGCGACTTACAAGAGAGAGCTTTTACAAAGAGCATCAGTCATAGAGCATAGCAATGTGATAGACCCCGAACACAGTGTTTTTTTTTATTGTGAATCATACATCATGAGAACCAATAAGTGCCAAGGGAAGAACTATATGCATAACACAACGATTGTGAACATAAAGCAACAACACTGGCAAGTCACCATATGGGGACCAACAAATAGTTCTAAACAACATTAGATTATGTGAAGTTTCATACTATTCCTAAGTGCCATTTAATTCTCTAAATAAGTGAGTTTTAAGCCTTCTTTTGAAGGTGAGAAGGCAGTCTGTGCTTCTGATGGAGGTGGGGGAGTTGATTCCACCATTGGGGATGGGGATTTGTACTGGCAATGAGGTATATTATTATTAGATTAGATATTATTATATTTATTACTTGCTTTCCTAAAGGTACACTATTGCACGTTTGAGATGCATGCCATGTCATTGTAACTTGTTGAACTAAATGCTCTTGTGGTTCTTCCCGTTGGCACTTGTTTGGTTTTACACAATGTATGTTTCATAATCTGACTACCCGCAAAGTTTGGGGACTATCACATTGTTATGATCAGTACATCGTACACGTGCTCTTTTGTAAAGCTCTCTGTTGGAAGTTGCTGATAAATTAATACATGTAATGTCATGTAAACGAATAACCATAACTAAGACTGGGCCTGTATAAAGTGTCTGAAATAAGAAACCACAACAACAGGATGCAGTCACAGCCTCTGTTTACACTTCTGAAAGACTTTAACAAGCTAACATGTAAATGACAAGAAGTGACTTTGATATTTCTTTTGGAAAAATAGTACTTTTCTGAATTTACTGTGTCAGTATCATTCAATTTCGCTACATAGTAACACCCACAATCATTTCACATCCATTTGCTATTGAACTCTCTCCAGCCAGGCTGCGGCCGGCACAGTAGAAGCTCAGAGTAGGCAGACCATGTCTACTTTGTTCGTGAAAATCTTGATATTGACTTGGGGACAATGACATAGCTGGCAAAATAGATTTTTCAAACATAATTATAGATGCTGTTTGTCAACCGTACACGATGTTATTGCATTTTATTCTTGCTAGCATAACATTAGCTTTCGTTATCTGCGGTGTCTGCTGGGGAAATGTGGCAATTGCAGGGAGTTCAAAATGAACGCGATTTGATACATAGTTTGATCATTTTTGGCGGGCCAGATTAAAAAGGCCAGTCCGTACATGGCCTGCAGGCCGTAGTTTGCCCATGCCTGCTCTAAGGCTTTCAACCCATCCCTTCACTGTCTCACCTTATAATTAACTAGTAACGATGATGGATCTGTTGACAGGAGGCCATTTGTCTGAAGGTGTGTATTCCAAAGTGATCTACTGACCTCCACAGCCCCCGCCACACATTTACACCTCCGGGGTGGGGGTCCCTGAGGTAACGAAGACCAACAACAGGCTCCTGTGCTCGGAGGAGAGGAATGTGTCAACGGCCACTGAACCCTTGAAAACAGTTTCACAGCTTCTCAGTGATTAAACCCCTGATGTATCACTAACACATTTACATTTTACATTGAGTTATTAAGCAGACGCTTTGATCCAGAGCGATTTACAGCAAGTACAGGGGACATTCCCCCTGAGGAAAGCAGGGAGAAGTGCCTTGCCCAAGGACACCTTTTTCCAGATTACGTTCGATGAAGACATGTTCTCCAGGTGCATATCTCTGTTAGATCAGTGATAAACTTACGTCATGACAAGGCACTTAGCTTTTATATACCCCCCCCCCCCACACCCCTCACCCTCAGAGAAAGAGTGGAACCCTGTAATTTAATTAACAGCTTGACCGAATATATATCTGAAAGCAAGTGTCCATCAGTCATAATTTACAGTCGTTTTCCGCTGCTGGCTGTGTTCAAATCCCCCCCCCTCCCCCCCCCCCGCCCCCCCCCCTTCCCTGGAAGAGCTGAGGCCTTGTGTGAGCTGGTTCTTAATGACAGAATCAACTTTGTTCCAGTTCAGGCCGCAGTTAAGACCTGCCATCTTGTCTGTTGCGGCTGGTTTTCTGTGAGCTGTTGGCGGAGGGCAGTTTAGAAGTTTCTGGAAGCAGAGTTATTGGGTCCTGTATCCTTTCTCTCTTTCTCTCTCTCTCTCTTTCTTCTCTCTCTCTCTCTTCTTCCTCGCTCTCTCTGCCATCCCCCCTGCTCAAGATCAATGCATGTCACAAAATGATGATCTCTACATATCTCCTTCTTTCTCATCTTCTTAGTCTGCTTCATTTGGATCAGGCTGACTTCCTTCCTCCTCTTCCCCACGTACCCCAGGCCTGTCTGTTATGGCTGGAAGAACGAGGTCACATTCTGCTCGCTAAGATCCAGTGTCAGTCATTCGTGGCTTTAAGGGAGTCAGCTTTAAGGGAGTCAGCAGACTCTGAGGAATAGGCATTCTCAGCCATTTTCTTGCTTGGATAGATAGACGTTCACAAGAAAACGTTAGAAAATAGAATAATTTATTTGTTTTGAATAGTACAGTACCATGGTCAGGTCTAGTATTCATTCTTCAGAATGTACACAATGATATGCACCACACGGTAAAAAGACATGTGATAATTTGGACCTAGAATATTGAAATCTGCCTCAAGTCTCTATTTAGCAATATCCCATAATACTATTTGAAAGAAGAAGAAAAAAAAGAAGTAAAACCATATGTTAAAAGCGCATAGACCAAAAAATACATATTCCTCCATTCGCAGAACGACAGCATCCTATTTGATCGGTGTCATCTTGTGCACCTTCATGACGAACTTGATTGGCTAGCGAGCTACTTATATGAGTTCATAGTGAGGTGGATGACATACGACATCTCATACTGTTTTCCTGGTAATACATATATCTACAAAGAACTCCAGTCCGGTCCTGCATGCAGCGCTGATCCAGTGTAACCATGCCATGCTCAGGCAAAGTGAAGGGGCACACTTTGTGTTCATAGTCCACAGGCTCTTGCAGATCCTGTAAGTTTGAATCTATTCAACTTAAACCAGTGGTCCCCCAACCCTGGTCCTCAAGGCCCACTGTCCTGCATGTTTGAGATGTTTCCCTGCTCCCACACACCTGATTCTAATTAATGTTCGTTACCAGGATTCTTCAGAGTTAGATTACGACCCATTCATTTGAATCAGGTGTGTTGGAGCAGGGAAACATCTAAAACATGCAGGACAGTGGGCCCTGAGGACCGGGGTTGGGGAACACTTAAAACCACACTCTAATTCTGTCCTTCACAGAAGACACCATAATAAACATCAACCGTGAGATCTGCTCGACGCAACAGACCTGGAGGCTAGAAAATGCACACAACTTCACTAGTAGCCACTTACTGAGACCTCAGAGGACTGAGATGGATCGGCATAGCCGACTGAGATGGATCGGCATAGCCGGCTAAAGCACGCCCATGATCACCTCGAGTGGCTGAACCGTGCAACATCTTACACAATAACACCCGTGAGGGGGCGTACACCGCATGACTCGTTCCCTGCGACATTGCCGTCTTGTCATCCCGTCTTCCAGTGTCGCTAAAAACGAACGTGACATGGCGCTCCTCGCAAAGAGCACCGTGCCTGTTGCTGCTGCTTTACTACAGGCCTGTCATAGGGCATCAAGCGCGGCGTTCATTTCATCCCCAAAACCGAAACCAAACAGCTGAAACCAAGAAGCAGAGATTGTGTTGGGAGAATGTAAACGAATCGACAAACTCCCCCATGCTGCTGTTAAGGTGCCACAATGCTTTAATGTGATTTACAACATGGCCATGAGTGTTTTTTTATTTCTTTTTTTTTCTTTGAGCTGATTGATACAAATCTCTGTCAAACAAAAGCAAACAGACCAACACGCACAGTATGACATCAGCAGTTGCAACTAGGGCTGGGAAAATTGTGAATGTGAATGAAATCAGCCAGTGAAGCTAAGAGCTACTAGTTTTTTTTTTTTGTGTCTTTGCCAGAGTTCCTTCTTCTTTAATAATAAACCTCATTTAGCAGACGCTTTTATCCAAAGCGACGTACATTAAGTACAGGGATATTCTCCCTGAGGCAAGTAGGGTGAAGTGCCTTGCCCAAGGACACAACATCACATAGCCACAGCTGGGCTTCAAACTCATAACCTTCCTATCATAAGGCCAATGCCTTAACCCGCTGAGCCATCTGACTCCCTTCTTTCTTTAGCCGGTCCACGGTTCACAGTTCAGTTTTGTGGCTGCAGCCAGTGCTCCTGTCTGTCCGTCTCTCAGTCTCAGAGTCCAGTGGTTATGGTCCTCACAGTAATGCTTACACCACAGGCTGCACTTACAATAAATACTTTTAAAACAAGGAACTTTTCAGATCTCAGATCCAACCGGTCCCCTAGTTTCCAGCTTTTGTTGCTGAAGCCACACGTGACGTTTCCGAATGATTGTCTTTTTCTGAAAACACCTACACAGAGTCACATGCCTTCAAGTGCACGCGCACACACACACGTACCCACGCACGCACACACACACCATTCACATGGGAGCAAAAATGCTTTCCTATGTCTGCAATTTTTTCCGGTCAATGTAATAGAAAAAAAAACAACCAACAAACAACCAATCGGGAATCAAAATACAAGTAAACCACCAACAACAAAAATTGAAAAGTCAGTCTCCAGGCTTGTTGTCATTGGTAGGAGAGCTGGGCGTCAAACAAAAGAGGAGAACCCCGCGGTAGGTGCCTGAGAGGCACAGCCCAGGCTGCTGGGGGGCCTGTACAGGGTGCTGTGCTGGCTGTTGGGTTCAGAAGACAGCAGGGATGGGGTGGGAGTCCGGCTGCCCTTGGACCTGAACAGAGTGCCCTGGCCCTGGGGCTGGGGAGAGGGGCCCCCCTGGGGCAGCAGTGGGGGGCAGGGGCGGCAGGGGAGGCAGGGGGGGAGGATGCTGCCGGGACTCCTGCTCCACCAGGGGCTCGGGCTGGGGAGTATCCGTAGGCCGGAGGGCGGGAGACGCCCTTCTGCTGGCGACGCCAGGAGTTGTAGTAGGTGGGGTCGCTGATGTAGTGGTTGACGAAGGAATGGGTTTTCTGTCGGGCCGGATCCATCTCGTATTCGCTGTCGCTGCCCTGGTCACAGACCAACATGGAGGACGTTAGATACGCTTGCTTGATAAATAAAAAAAATAAGGCAAGTAGGGTGAAGTGCCTTGCCCAAGGACACAACATCACATAGACACAGCCGGAGTTCAAACTCATAACCTTCCACTCATGAGGCCAACGCCTTAACCGCTGAGCCATCTGACTCCCATTAAGGCTTAACGGATGCACCCGGGTGTATGTCTGTGTGGTGAAGGCATTTTGGCACAACATGGCAAAAGGTCTACTTGACTACAAACCACTTTTATCACTATGACTTTAATCAAATCAGAGGACATGTGTCCAAAGGTGTTTAAGAAGCTACTGAAGGTCACCATGTTCTCACTACAGGGAGGCTACAGCCTAAGGTACAGGTAAGGGATTCAAGCTCTACACACAGGTGATCACAGTAGCTCACCCAAAGCTCCGAGGAGCAGAGGTCTGATATGAAAACACAAGTGTGTCCTGGAGGACAGGCAGACAGACAGTGTTGAAAGGAAGGTTAGATCATTTGACTCATTGATTTTCTAACATGTCCACATTTAAATACCCAGAAGTTTAAATTGTATCTGTGAAATATGAATACATTTACATTTCAGTCATTTAGCAGGCACTTTTATCCAGAGCAACTCACAGCAAGTACAGGGACATTCCCCACTGAGGCAAGTAGGGTGAAATGCCTTGCCCAAAGACACAACGTCACGTAGCCACAGCCCGGGAATCGAAATTGCAGAGTTCACACCACACGACCCTCCACATCATATATATAGTATGTAAGAACACTATATCACGCTTTCAAACGTGATAAACGTACAAAGAGAAATGTGTCTCTTGAAAGGAAGTCCAATTGTTTGCCCGACTGTGTTGACGTAAGGGCCAGCGTGCGTACATGAGCATGTGCAGTGTAGTACAAGGCCAGGAGTAGACACATGTCAGAGATTCAGCTACCCCATTTATTTACACAAGTGGCAGGTAAATAGAGAGTCTATGCAGTATAGAAGAATAACAGGGGCTTTGTGGCTCCCAGAGGGACAGTGTTTGTTCAAACTGGGTTGAACAATGTTTTGACTGTGCAGGTACCTGACAAATAGACAAGGGAGGGAGCCAATTCTGGGTGTGAAAGACAGATGTTCTTGT